>CM060891.1:16354806-16954806 GCA_030762935.1 Hymenopus coronatus
TTTGAGAAAAATCCCCGCCACAAACTACCCTTTACATGGAACTTTATTTTAAAATTTTGATTTTCTTAAAAATGGCTCTAACGATTTTGATTAAAATATCATATATTAAAGATATTTACCTAACAAATAAAATGTATGTCTAGAATTTTCTGGGAATAGCTTCTGAAGACCTGTTTATTCTGGATTAATTTTGCTTTATTTGGTATAACTAGTAAACCGTAAGAGATAGACAAAAACTTACTGTACAAAAAATTTAGGTCTTGTTAAAATACACAAGTTATGTCATATACATTTTTCTCGTGGAGCTTACCGTTTTCAAGGTATTCATTGTTATTAGTTTCAGTTGTGAAGTACTTATACTCTTCTCAGACGGGAGAGTCCGTTTTTCTTTTGTTCTACTCCTGGCCAAGAACAGAAGCGATTTGCAATGACAATTACATAACGACAGCTTTTAAAACATTTGACTATTGGTTTAGCCTAGTATATTTTCTTTTTTCTTCCTACTTATACGGAACTAAATACTAAGAACATTGTGCTAATGAGTACCACGATTAGCAAGGTGCAGAAAGAAGAAGAAGAATCTTATGTTTGAAGTTTAGAACAGCTAGAGAAAGTCATGTGTATGTAACACGTCGGATTTTTTTCCCTTCTCATAATCAAGCAAAAGAACTGGAATTTCACAGCCACCATACAAGCGACCTGTTTGAAAATTCTGTCTCGCCTTACCTACAATGAAAAAACAGATCTGATGTGTTCCATTCACATGACTTTCTCCACATCGCTGTAACAAATTGCTGTTAAAAAACATATTCTTCTATGTACTTAATATAATCGAGATAAACATTGGCAGAAATTGTCTTAATTACTTGCTGCCTTGTAAGTAGGGGGTAAATAAGGTAAAACACTAGGCTAAAACGAATATCAAATCTATTAAAGGCTGGTTGTCATGTGGTTGAAATCCGTTTTTATGCAGGACCCAGGAGTTTACAACTTTCCGCGTGAAAAAAAGTTTGAGTGTTTTAGATCTGAAACAAATAACAAAGAATATCTCAGTAATGGTCAATTCCACGAAAAAAAACGCGATTACATAAATTGTGTGTTTTAACGTAATCTACATTTTTTGTTTAGTAAGTTTCAGTCTAACTCTTACGGTTTACCAGTTACGCAAAATTCATTCAAAATAAAGAGATATTTAGTGGCTATTCCCAGAAAAGTCAAGATATACATTGCATTTGCTATATAAATATCTTTGATATACGGTATTTTAATAAAATCGTTAGAGCCATTTTTAAGAAAATCAACATTTTCGATTTTTTTTCCATGTAAAGGGTAGTTGGGGGTGGGGGGATTTTTCTCAAAATCTTCGTGTCGCATGGAACTTAAAAAACAAGTTTAATAATTTACCGACTTTTCTATTTGCGTTATCGTATTCACACGAACACACGCGGAGCTTTTCCCAAAATTGTTTTTTTTTTATACAGAGGACTCTAAAACCTGTACTTCCGGTGAAATCTCGGACATGTACGTGTAGAGAAAGCAATAAAAACTGGGTAGCAAAGGATATTTCCATTAACAAGATGAACAACAGTAGAATAAACGCTTATAATAATAGTTTGTGGAAGAGTGAGTAGAGAAATTCAGGTCATTTCTTAAACTCAAGGAGGTTAGAATGTCAGTGGTTCATATAAGCAGAGAAAAGTTACAGATTGTGGCAAAATAAGACTACGAAATGAACATTCCGCATCGAAAGCTGTTCTTTCGAAAGAGATTTTAGCTTGGAAGGATTTTCTTGTTTGGAAGGTACACATTTCAACATTAAAGCATCTAATCCAGCAAAAACAACAATTACTGCACTGTGAACCAGTTCTCTTTGCTCAAGGTCGGCGGCTGAATAGCAAATGCGCTCAAAGGTTTAGATACTCTTAAAAAAACAGTGGCAGGATTTTGTGTTGGTAATTGTTTTAAAAAAAATTGATGTGTTCCATTCAAATGACTTTTTCTACAGTTCTGCAACAAATTATTATTAGAAAGACTATGCCTCTATTTATTTCATGCTAATCGAGAAAAAAATTAGCAGAAATAGTCTTATTATTTGCTTCCTTGTAAGTAGAAGCAAAATAAGAGAGTACCATATGTTAAAGTGAAGTCAAAAGTTGGTTGCTATGTGACAGAAGTTCCTTTGTTTGTATGAACAGGATTTGACAAATTCCTCTATGAGAAAAGTATAACTTTTTCAAAGCTGAAACCCAAAAAAAGTGAATGTCTGAAAACGATCAACTCCATAAAAAAATGTGTATAACATAAATTGTGTGTCTTAAGGTGCTCTACATTTTTTATGTGGTAAGTTTTTTTCCATCTCTTATGGTTTATCAATCATGCAAAATTCCGTAAAATTCGTCCAAAATAAAGTAGTCTTCAGAGGTATTCCTAGAAAATTCAAGATATACCTTTTATTTGTCCAGTAAATATCTTTAATATACGATATTTTAATCAAAATCGTTAGAGCCATTTTTGAGAAAATCAAAATTCTCGAAAAAAGTTCCATGTAAAGGGTAGTTTGGGGTGGGGGGATTTTTCTCAAAATCTTCGTGTCGCATCCCTGGAAGATATTAAACTTAAATACCAAGTTTGGTATTTTAGCTACTTTTCGTTTTTGAGTTATCGTGTTCACGGACACACACACACACACACACGGACCTTTTTCCGGAAATACTTTTTTTAGATAAAGGGGACCGTAAACCAATATTTCCGGTGAAATCTCGGTATCGAATTTTTTGGTGGAGTGCAATACCTCCTCTATACACTATGTACATAGTACGTGTAGAGAAAGTAAAAATCTGATGTGTACCATTCACATTACTTTCTCCATATCCCTGCAACAAATAATTCTTAAAAAGCTTATACTTCTGTTTCCTTTATGCTAATCAGAAAAAAAATAGCAGAAACAGTCTAATTACTCGCTTCCTTGTAAGTAGAAGCGAAATAAGGGAAAACCGTAGGTTAAAGTGATAGTCAAAAGCTCGTTGGTATGCCAATGAAGTTCCTTTGTTTATATGGATAGGAGTTGACAAGTTCCTATATGAGAAAAGTATACGTTTTTCATAGCAGAAACCAAAAATAAGGAATGTCACAAAAACGACGAACTCCACGAAAAAAATGTATATAACATAAATTGTGTGTTTTAATGTGCTCTACATTTTTTTGTGGAGTAAGTTTTTGTCCATCTCTTACGGTTTAGCAGTTATTCAAAATTTAGTAAAATTCATCCAGAATAACTACTCTTCAGAGGCTAGTCCTGGAAAATTCAAGATATACATTTTATTTGTCAGGTAAATATGTTTAATATACGAAATTTTAATCAAAATCGTTAGAGCCGTTTTTGAGAAAATCAAACTTTTCGAAAAAAGTTCCATGTAAAGGGTAGTTGGGGGTGGGGGGATTTTTCTCAAAATCTTCGTGTCGCATCCCTGGAAGATACTAAACTTAAATACCAAGTTTGGTATTTTACCGACTTTTCGTTTTTGAGTTATCGTGTTCACACACACACATACACCACACACACACACATACGGACCTTTTTGTGAAAATGCTTTTTTTTTGGATATTGGGGACCCTAAAACATATATTTCCGGTGAAATCTCGGTATCGAATTTTTGGGTGGAGTGCAATACCTTCTCTATACACTATGTACATAGTACGTATAGAGAAAGTAAAAATGAATGCTTCCAAACATTTCCGAAGAAAACGGATTCACTTAAGGCATAGGATAATGTAATATCTACAGAACGCTTAGCAAGATTCAGAAAAACGTACGCTGAAAGCTGAATGAGTAACAAAGCTTTACTTCCCTTCTCCCAAACTGAACTAGAAAACGGTAGGTAACTATTGGAGTTAGAAACGGGAATCCCATTCATAAGTAACAAGAAGGGTGCCAAGTCAGCAACATTGATGAATGGAAATAAAAGTACGGAAGTTGAACCACGGTCTTTGGCCTCACATAGCGCTTGTTCTTCCGTTTAAGGCTCTCGCCGCCACATCAGGACACTGACCCTGCATGTTTAGGCCCCCAACAAGAAAAACAAGATCAATTCCAAGTAAATGAAACAAAAGATAACTTCAAGCCCATTCCAAGCTGCAATTTATTACTCCTAAAAATTTGCAAAAATGTTTCAGTAATTTAGGGGCACTGGATGTGAAACTTCTATATTTTGTACAGATTTTTACTTTCTCTACACGTTCTATGTACATAGCGTATAGAGAAGGTATTGCACTCCGCCAAAAATTCGATACCGAGTTTTCACCGGAAATATATGTTTTAGGGTATCGAAAAAAAAATTTAAAAAAAAAAATTCAGAAAAAGGTCCGTGTGTTTGTGTGTGTCCGTGTGTCCGAAAAGTCGGTAAAATACCAAACTTGGTATTTAAGTTTAGTATCTTCCAGGGATGCGACACGAAGATTTTGAGAAAAATCCCCCCACCCTAACTACCCTTTACATGGAAGTTTTTTTCGAAAATTTCGATTTTCTCAAAAATGGCTCTAACGATTTTGATTAAAATATCGTATATTAAGGATATTTACCTGACAAATAAAATTTATATTTTGAATTTTCTGGGAATATCCTTTATTCCGGGTCAATTTTATGGAATTTTACATAACAACTAAACCGCAAGAGATACACAAAAATTTACCACACAACAAATGTAGAGCACTTTAAAACACACACTTTATTTTATATACATTTTTTTCGTGGAGTTGATTGTTTTTTAGATATTCCTTGGTTTTGGTTTCAGCTATTAAAAACTTATACTTTTTTCATACAGGACTTTGTGAACTCATGTCCATACAAACAAAGGTACTTCAGTCACATAGCAACCAGCTTTTGACTATCAGTTTAGCCTATAAAAGACCCTTTATTCGTTTCTACTTACAAGGAAGCAAGTAATAAGACTATTTCTACTAATTTTTTCTGGATTAGTAGGAATGGATAGAAGCATAAGTTTTTTAAAAATAATTTGTTGTAGAAATGTAGAGAAAGTCATTTGAATGGAACACATCAGATTTTTTCTAAAATTGTATTTACTGTATATCCATTGAAAATTAAAATTAAATGGCGTTTTATTGAAGGATGCTCTTTAACCGCAGTGGTTTCTCAGCTTCGCGTTCTATACTGGGCGCGAAAGACGGCTTAATTTTTCTCAGAGGCCTCTTTATCAAGCTTGAGGTTCTTTTGCGAGCCGTAAATCTGCGACACGGGACCAACGGCTTTTTTTTTTCTCCTCCGAAGAAAGCCGTGCTAAGGATTTTTAGTCCCAAAAAATCCATCGTTCGAACCCACGACCTTGGGTATATGGAGTTAGCATGGTAACCATTACACCACAGAGGGCGACTGTATTTCTACATATGTGAATACGAGATCAAATTTCATTCAAATTGTATAAATACCTTCCAAGATATAAAGTATTTCATAAATGATACAATGTGTAGATATGTATAGGTAATATCAATATGCGCCTCAAAATTTGAGAAAATTGGTTGACATTTTTACTTTCTCTAGCGCGTATATACAGTGTACTTAGTGGATAGAGAAGGTATTTTATTCCACCGAAAAACTCGATATCTACCGAAAAAAAATGTTTTAGGATCCTCTGAATCCAAAAAAGAAAGGAAAAGGTTTAGAGAAATGTCCGCGTGCGTGTGACTCTCGTCTATGTCTGTTTGTCTGTCTCTAAGTTCAGTATCATCCAAGGATGCGATACGAAGATTTATGAGAAACTCCATTCCAACCCAACTACACTTCACATGCAACATTTTCCGAAATTTTAGATTTTCTCAAAAATTGCTAACGATTTTGTTTAAAATACCATATGTTTAGATATTTTCATGCCAAACGAAGTGTATATCATGAATCTTCTGGGAATAGCCTCTGAAGATATCTACATTCTGAATGACTTTTGTCTCCTAAACCGTAAGTGATATACGAAAACTTAAGACTACATAACAAATGTAGATCTCGTTAGAACATAGAATTTGTCATACACACAACTTTTGTTAGACAAATCGGCGGAGGGGCGGGTTTTCTCCGGGTTCTCCGGTTTCCCCCACCATCTCATTCCACAGGGGCTCCATCTTCATGTAGCATCGGTGTAATTGCCTGCGTTGCCGGAGCAGTAAATGCGAACGTTAAACACTACCAAAAAAAAAAAAAAAAAAACCAAACAAACAAACACAATTTTTGTATTGACCCGTTTCTGAGACATTCCTTATTACTGGTTTCATTAAACTGCTTAAACGTTACTCAAACGGTAAGTCATCTTTCGTTTCATATCTCTCGTTTTACCCCGCGCATGCAAAGAGAACCGAACTTCAATTATTTCAGATAGCATTCAGCTTTTATAAGAATTGAGTCGCTTTAACATAGTGTATTCCTTTACTTCCGTCCCTAAAAAGAAGCAAGTAATAAGAGAATGTCTGTTATTGTTTATCTCAATTAGCATGGTGTAGGTAAACGAATACTCTCTTGTAAGAATAGTTTGTTTGAATGACAAAAAGAGGACACGTGAATAGAAGACATGATTTTTTTCATTTTATTTATATAACACATTTTTAAGTTCAATGCTTCTATCGGGGGCTTGAGTTGAGAAACAACTACTTGTGTTTGACTCGAATTGTAGGAGTTCTTACTTTGATTTATTCATTTATACTATTAAGCACATTCACTCCCACATTCATACTTTCAGATTCTTTAGGTGATGAAGAATAATTCTAGCAAAAGAAGAATTCCCCGCTCCAGCCGGGCATGGAACCCGGGGCTTGTTGGTTGGCATGTCAGAACTCGGCCGCAGTGCTGAGGAGAAAGGAACAGAAGGAAAGAGGAAGGCGTTACGATAGTTAAAACAAATAGTGGGATTCGTCCACGATAAAAGAGACGAGGGGGAAGGACCACCAGACACAACATAAACAGGGTTTTTTTTGTTCTATGGGACCCAAGGATGGAATAAATGCTTATTATCGGTGAGAAATTTCCTTGTGATTGACAGTTGTGCGGTGTGTCGTCTGCTGTCAGGGGCTGACCAATCATAGTGTAAGAATACATGACCGTCAGAGACGGTTGCAACACCTACGTGGCTCAGTGGAACTTTACGCGCGCGTTCTCATGCATGACATCAATTGTTTGCAATGTGATTGTTTGATTTCATTCTGTGAAAAGTTCGGTAACTTTATACATAGTGTTCGTAAGGACTTACATTTAAGTTCGTTGCTACCTTTTATATGTCGCGGTCATTGCTCTTGTTGTCATCCTAGAAATACTATAAGCGACACTGTGATTTGAAAATGTCTTACATCCGTGATAAGTAAGTTGAGGTTACTTTAGCCGAAATAATAAAACTTTTCCGTTTAGCGAAATTCAGGACCCAATGTTGAAAGGAATAGATATGGTAACTAGCGAGAAATGGGGGAAAATAGTTCAACATACGAGAGGTATGCATGGAGAGAAGAAGGCATTTTAGAGGAAGCAGTGGAACGTTTGTCGCTGTAGACGGACAGCGAGTAAATAGGGCAACAACGTACCGAGACAGTTACGTGTCAGCAGAATGTCAATCACAAGGTAATTTCATATAATTTCACACCAATAAAAGGCTTAGAGACACACCCACAGGATTGATACGAAGATAAATATTACAAACAAACAAAGTCCCCCACCTCAAAGTGCCCTTTACAAAGTAGCCAAGGCACGCGCAAGCACACACACTTAAACGGTTCTAAGACTTTTACTGGTGATCCATACTGAAAGTGTTGACAACATTAAGTTGCTCAGATGTGAAAGTTGCCAGATTGCCGTAATTTTGACTACTTCTTGGGATCATTGGGGTTTTAGCTTCACAGATCGTCGATCCGCATTAGCGGCTTTCGGCCGCAACTGCTACACTCCTCAACTTATAGAAAATATCCCTCGGCTACGCTTTGCGGCTTAGGGTCCTCCACGTTGAGCTACGCTTTGCAGCTTAGGGCCTTAAATGTTTATAAGAGACCAGAAAGTAACTACAATGCAGCTCTAATGACGAAATAACAATAGTGCCCATGTATAGGAGTAGTGCCAAGTGGTGGAACATATGAGGTACGTCCAGAAAGTAAGTTCCGTTTCAATTTATCTCTGCAGCGCTGCGATCGCAGTTCCGCACATGCGCGGTAGACACTCTGTATCAAGGAGAAGAAACGTGCGCCATTTTGAGATCGCTGTCAGCCACATACGCTTTGTTGTGCTTGTTTACAATGTCGGTGTTGATTGGATTCGTTTTCTGAATGCTAGGAAAGTTAAAACCAATTGAAATGTATCGGCAAATTTGCGAAGTTTACGGACAAAATGCGATGAGTGATTCAATGGTGAGAAGATGGGTTCAGTGAAGGACGTAGTGAAGTGCACGATGAAGGACGAATTGGGCGTCCGTCCATCTTTGGTTATAGAAGAACTGGTTCACGCGATTGATGACGAGTTCCAGGAAAACCGCAAGTTTACAATTAGTGCTCACGCTGTGGAATTTCCCCAAAGCTCACGATCACTAATTCATGAAATTATTACCGAGAAACTGAAATTTCGTAAACTTTGCTCACGTTGGGTACCAAAAACTTGTGCCACGCTATGACAAATGCCTGCAAAATTTCGGCAGTTATGTAGAAAAACAGTTTAAGAGTTGTAGAATTTTGTGCAATAAATAATTATTCTGTATCTATACACAATTTAATTTTATTACCAGACGGAACTTACTTTCTGGACGTAGCTCGTAATATTCTATTTTCTGTGTCATCGAAGAAACGAATGTTGTGCATATGCGTTAAGTGCATTGGAGTATGTGTACTTTATTCTCGTACTGTCGAACTGCTCCTCGTGCTTGCTGCACTTGTGTCGCACTATTCCTGTTAGGTACCAGAAGCTTGCGTTCTGTTCTTTTGTGATGCAGTTACGCTAGCGTGTGTACAAGATTTCTCACGATGAAGACTGAACCTGGAATAACACGGTTAATAATGCTCCTGGGCGTTAAATTGATGACGTTTCACACATTCCAACTTGGCCGTATTATCAATTGTTGATAACTATTTGTCTTTGTAAATTGTTGCCTTCTTAGCATTTGAATAGATAGCTGGGGTAGCATTACATATGTAGCAGACTGTATAAAACCATATTTTAAAAATCTGATGTGTTCCATTCACATGACTTTCTCTACATATCTGCAACAAATTATTGTCAAAAAGCTCTTACTTCTATTTACTTCATGCTAATCGAGAAAAAATTAACAGAAATAGCCTTATTACTTGTTTCCTTGTAAGCAGAAGCGAAATAAGGGAGTACCATTGGTTAAAGTGATAGTCAAAAGCTGGTTGCTATGTGACTGAAGCTCCTTTTTTTTGTATGGACAAGAGTTGACAAATTCCTGTATGAGAAAAGTATGTTTTTCATAGCTGAAAAAAAAAAAAACAAGGTATATCTTAAAAACGATCAACTCCACGAAAAAAAAAAATGTATATAACATAAATTGTGTGTTTTAATGTGCTCTACAATTTCTGTGTGGTAGGTTTTTGTCCATCTCTTACGGTTTAGCAGTTACGCAAAAATTCGTAAAATTCATCCAGAATAAAGTTGTCTTCAGAGGCTATTCCCAGAAAGTTCAAGATATACACTTTATTTGTCACGAGATTTTAATCAAAATCGTTAGAGCCATTTTTTAGAAAATCAAAATGTTCGATTTTTTTCCATGTAAAGGGCAGTTTGGGGTGGAGGGATTTTCTTGAAAATCTTCGTGTTGCATCCTTGGAAGATACCAAACCTAAATACCAAGTTTGGTTTTTAACCGTGTTTTCATTTTTGAGCTATGCTGCCCACAGACACACACACACACACACACACACACACGGGCATTTTTCTAAAAATGTTTTTTTTTTTTTTTTTGTTTTATGATGTCTCAAAACATATATTTCCGGTGAAATCTCGGTAGCGAATTTTGGGTGCAATACGATACCTTCTCTGTACACTATGTACATAGTACATATAGAAAAAGTAAAAAATCTGATGTTACAATCACCTGATCTTTTAAACGCACTCTTCGACAAATTATTCTTTAAGAAAATTATATTCTATTCACATTACTTTCTTAGCCTGCTCTGCAAATACAATTATTACAATTTTTTTTTATTCTACTTCATGGCAATGAGATACACACTACCAGAATGGTCTTATTGCTTAGTATCCTATAAGTAGAAGGGAACTAAAGGAATACACTAGACTAAACCGATAATCGAATGTTTAAAAAACTATCGCTATGCCATCGTCATTGAAATTACTTCTTTGCATGTCAGGATTAAACAAAAGAAACACGGATGGCTTCCTGTTTGAGAATTGAAACCAACAAGGAATATCTCGGAAATGTTTAGATCCATCGCCATCCGTGATGTAGCGGTTACCACGCTAGACTCTTGTACCCAAGGTGACGGGTTCAAACCCGGTGGAGGGCGATGTATTTTTGCGGCTTAAAAATCCTTATGGCTTTCTTTGGAAGGGAAGTGCTGGTCCCGTGCCGTAAAGAACCTCAAGCCGTATAAGGAGGCCTCTATTTCACTTCATTTCACACAAGTTATGTGTTTTGACGATTCTGCATTTTGTGTGTAGTAAGTTTTTGGTCTGTTTCTTACGTTTTACCAGTTATGCAAAAGTCATTCGGAATGAAAAGTACAGAGGAAATTCAAGACATACATTTTTATCATGAACCTGATTTAATCAAATGGTATTTTAATCAAAAACCTAGGTCAACTTTGAGAAAATTAACATTTTCAAAAAATGCTCCATGTTAAGGATAGTTGGGTTGGAGGTACTTTGATGAAGGTCTTCGAGTCGCAGCCCTGAAAGATGCTGAACTTAAAAATCGAGTTTTATAGTTATCCTGTTAGCACACACATATAGAGCTCAAAATACTTTCTTTGCAGTTAGGGGATCTCAAAACATAATTCTGATGAAATCACGACATGGAATTTTTGGGTGAGTGGAATGTATCCCCTACGTAGTGAAGAAAGTAAAAATTGAATAGAGGAAGGATGGTTGTTAAAATGTTATTGTTAATGTATTCCATTCACATGACTTTCACTAGCTGTTACACAAAATACTGTCCGTACAAAAGGTTATTCTTTTATCTACGACATGCCTATCAAGGTAAATATTAGCAGACATTGTGTTATTACTTTTTTGTAAGTAGAAGGGAATACACTTGGTGAAATCGATAGTCAAATCTTTTAAAAGCTGGTTTTATGTGAGACAGTAACACTTTGCACAGCCTGCAATAAAACAAGAGAGATGAACCGAAACGTCACTTTCCATCTGAGAACATTTTAAGTATTTAAAAGTGAATGTCTCAGAAACGACCAACTCTACATTAAAAACCTCATATGACAGAAATTGTGTTTTAACGAGGTCTACATTTCTGTGTAGTACGCCTTTGTCTATTTCTTTTGGTCTAATGGTTATAAAAAACTCAAACAGAATAAAGAGGTCTTCAGAGGCTATTCCCAGAAAATTCAAAATATACAGTTTATTTGTGATATAAATATCTTTAATGTAGAGTAAGGGCGGGTAATGTCGGATACCATTTTCATTTTTCAGAATTGTAGTGTGTAAGAACCTATACTAAGGGCATATTTTACCACAATGTATTGCCTATGCAGTGCGTTTAATCCTGTGAAGCATACAAGGTCTTAACATGAAGGGCATATTTTCTATTGAAGATTTAAAGTAAAATGGGCAAAATGCTTATGTCGTGCTATAGGAGGGTAATGTCGGGCACTATCCGAGATTACCCGCCAAATTTTATTGTAATATACACAAACAATATCATTTTGACTGAAAATCTTAAACATAGTGAGGTTTTAAGACTTGGCTAACTTCTTAGCCTAGTTTTAAAAACCCTTGAACTTTGAAACTGACATATAAACTGGAATGTCATCTTTAAAAACTGTTAGAAAATGAAAAACCTAAAATACACAACAAAAGGTATGCACTGATTTTCTCTGTTTATGCACAGTAATCACAAGTAAACGTCTGCTTTTCGGCACCTGAACATTCCTCATGGCACCATTCTTCACAGGTGATGCACTGAATCCATTCTTCCCCCTGGCGAGGGAACTTTCCTTTGCAATACATGCACTCTTCATCTTGTGTAGTGATGCAGTCTAATATAGCTTAAATGGGTTAAATGTTCAATAAACAAATTCTAATAAACATTTAAGTATTATTTTATCTATTTAAATGTAAATAAACAAATTTTATAAACTTCGTACAGGTAAATGATGAATTATGCTCTAATTAGTTGTATTACTGGTATTTAGAAGTTAGCTATTTCGTTGTTCACTGTTATTTACAAGTATTAAAAAGGTGCTTCCACAGTGGTAGGTAATGTCGGATACCAACTGACAAGTATCCGACATAACCCGCATTCATGGCATTCTTCCATTTTCCATTTGGTCATTCACATTTCAATACATCTTCTACTTCACATATATTAAAAGGTAGTGCAAAATACGCACTTTCGAATATAACATGACGAAATTACTTTGTTATTATAACACCGTTGTAATTAAAGCATGTTAACTTACCTTTAAAAATTCTGTTTTCTGTGAATTCAGTTTTCTCAATGTAGCTTCCACAAAACACCACAACTCAATATGGCGACCACCGTTAAATACTTCCTTCAGCTCAGTGAACATGTTTCGAGTGCTTGTCGTAAGATGCCAGCACCCATCAAGCCGAAACCTAGGTATGCGACATTACCAGCCTATCCGACATTACCCGACCTTACTCTACTGTATTTTAATCAAAATCGTTAGAGCCATTTTTGAGAAAAAATGAAAGTTTCAAACATTTTTTTTTCATGTAATGGTTAGTTTGCTGTGGGGGGATTTTCTTGAAAATCTTAGTGTCGCATCCTTAAAAGATACCAAACTTAAATACCAAGTTTGGTTTTCAACGGTCTTTTCGGTTTGAGCTATGCTGTCCACAGACACGTATAGGTTTTTTTTTTTTTTTTTTTTTATGCATAATTTTCATAGTGTATAGAGAAGCTTTGTAATGCACCCATAAACTCGATACCGAGATTTCATATCGAGATATATATCTTTTGAGACCCCCTGAATAAAAAAAATGCATTTTTAGAAAAATGTCCATGTTTGTGTGTCTGTCTGTCTGTCTGTGGGCAGCATAGCTCAAAAACAAAAACAAATTTGGTATTTAAGCTCAGTATCTTCCATGGATACGACACAAAGATTTTGAAGAAACCCTCCCCCCCAACTACATTTTACATGCAAAATGTTTGGAAAGTTTTTATTTTCTCAAAAATGTCTCTAAAGATTTTGATTAAAATAGCGTGTAGTAAAGATATTAAGATGACCAACTGTATATCTTGAATTTTCTAGAAATAGCGTCTGAAGACATTTTTATTCTGGATGAATTTTACGGAATTTTGCATAACTGGTACGCCGTAAGAGACAGACAAAAACTTACACACAATTTATGTTAAATACACTTTTTTTGTGGAGTTGATCGTTTTTTTTTTTTTTTTTTAGATATTCCCTGTTATTGGTTTGAGCTTTAAAAACATATTTTTCTCATACAGGAATTTGTTATCTCTTGTCCATACAAAGAAAGGAACTTCAGTCACATAGCAACCAGGTTTTGACTATCACTTTAACCTATGTTATGCCCTTATTTCCGTTGCATTGGAAGCAATAAGACTATTTATGCTCTCGATTAGCATGAAGTAAACGAAGCAAAAGCTTTATTCGGTCTAAGGGGACCTCAAAACACATTTCCGGTGAAATCGCGACACCGATTTTTTGGGTGGAATGCAATAGCTTCTCTATCCACTATGTGCATTGTACGTACGGGCTAGAGAAAGTAAAAATATTAATAGTTGACGTTTTGACTCTTGGTTTTGTTTTAAGTTATCAACTTAGCACATTACGTGCATTTAGGGCAGCAGTGCACAGTGGGATTGAGAACGGCTGTTTATTGGACTTTGCTAACAAAGGGCGAGGGAATGGTCGGTTTCCCACGAACTTGCCCAAGGGATTCTCTCTCTCCACTCATTTCAGTACAGCGGTCAGAACATCGAGAATCGGCAGAGAGAAATCCTGAAGGGATTTGAAACTAGTCTTCCCATCTAGGGGTTCTCACAACTGCATTGCGCTGCAGTTACATGTACTCATTGTTGGAGAATAAGCTTAATTAGAATAATATCCATTTTCTGCTGAATGTATCCAGTAATTCCAAGGACCGGTTTCACACTTTAAACTTAGCCGTTTATGCTACATTAACAACGAGATGCAAGCGCAGACGTAACGTAGCATAAACGCAGACGCAAGAAAACACCGTTCACAATGCAATCATAAGCGCAACGCACGGGTTTCTAGATCCGCAAGTTAAATGCGAATATCTTCCGAACGCTCCGCAACTGAATAACATAACCAACAATACCACACAAGAAAATTCACTCAATCTTTTACAACATATGAATATGCTATAAAATTACATACTAACAACTGACGTTCGCGGCAGTGACGTCACAATAATTGCTCATTCAAAATTATTGAAAATAGTAAAAGCATAAAGACCCCAGAAAGATAAAGCTGCACATTTAATGAACTAAGAATTATCTTTCTGCGTCTTCGATTTATGAAAACCGAGAAATCTATACACAGATGATAGATACATGCATTAAATCAAAGAAGAATTCGCAGTCTTCCTAACCTCTTGAGGGAGATTAGAGATGGCCAGGCACTGCACGGCCAAATAGAAGAGCATGCATGTACAGCAGGCCTGTAAAATCTTGCAGTGCGATCGTTTGTTATTGAATTCATTGGCAGTGCATAGAGAAAATAAGCAGAATTCTTCCTTTTTGCATGCAACGCAAGGATAAAGTTTGGAGTTTGCGAACTCTTGCGTTGCGTCTTTCTATGTGAATGCTTACATTAAATAATATGAGTCCAAACTCTTGCGCTTGCGTTTACGTTGCGTCTACGATTGCATTTCATTGTTAATGTAGCATTAAGCCTAACTTGCACTTTGCGAAATTCACAGTAGGGCAACCAGGGGCTTGTTTTACAATGTATATACGATTTGTTAGTTGTAAAAGTTTGTTCCACATTGTAAATGTATAAAATTGAACTTTATAAACAAATAGTATTAATTTGTTTTTTAGACAGAAAATGCTAAAAGTACGTACTTTACCAGATGTCAGCTGTGCTAAATAGAACATTCTGTCACTTAGTGTTATAAAGTTATAACACTCCAATGCAGCCAACTTTGGTTTGTGTCCACGGCCTCATTCAAGTAGGCTATGACTCTGAAAGCTCGTATCGACCCATGAATGTCTGAACATGAAATCTGAAATTATGCAAGCAGCGGAGAGAGCAAAATAGCAACTGCTACACTGCTTCCGTTGTATAGAAATTGTTCGTTTTGTACGAGTAGCTCGTCATGTTGTCAGCACTGATGCTAAGCAAGGCAACAACTGAATATCGCTGACAATTAAGCATAAACTAAGTATTTATAATTATAATATGTCTATAAACATTGAGAATTGTAAAGCTTCCTACTTACAATATAAAATACCATTTTTATCACTTGTATCATAAATAACTATTTTCACACAACCCGTGTGTAGGACAGGAGTTGGATATGTATAGTCAGACTGAAAAAGTAAATACCATAGCCAGGTTTTAAACACCGATAGCCGGTTGCTCTACCATTGAGCTGCCATGGTAACATACCGAAACGACGTTACATTTCTTAACTGACACGCATGTTTCCCAGTAAACCACAAGGTGCTCTCAAATTATTTTGGGATGACAACTCCAATGGCGACTTACAATGTTGCAAGTACTTTAAGTTCTGAGCTTCATACTTTTGCCGATTATAATGGTCAATTAGCACTAATTTAATTGTTTTTTCACACAAACCGTGTGTAGAATTGGAGTTGGATAGGTAGAGTCAGACTGAAAAACAAACTAAACATATTTAAATGTTTACAATTGAAATTGCATAGTTTAAAAGTGTTTTGTTTCACAATCAAATAGTAATTTCACACATTTGTAATTACTTTCTCTACACGTACTATACATAGTATATAGAGAAAGTATTGTATTCCACCCAAAATTCATTACCGAGATTTCACCGGAAATAGACGTTTTAGGGTCCGTGAGTCTGTGAACACGATAACTCAAAAACGAAAAGTCGGTAAAATACCAATGCGACACGAAGATTTTGAGAAAACTCCACACACCTGAAACTACCCTTTACATGGAAAAAGTTTCGAAAATGTTTCTCAAAAATGGCTCTAACGATTTTCATTAAAGATATTTACACAGCAAATACAGTGTATATATTGAGTTTTTTGGGAATAGCCTCTTAAGACCTCTTTATTCTGAGTGAATATTGCTGAATTTTGTGTAACTGGTAAACCGTAAGAGAGAGACATAAAATTAGTACAGGCGCACTGGAATCCTTAGCTTAAATAAATGCTGAAAATATTGACCATCTGCTCCCAAACACGCAGTATAACAAGTTAAAGATGTTCTCGCCCAGCAGCAGAAATCCTTGTGTAATCTACAGAAATTCAGTGATAACATCATGCAAGAAATCACAAGGATTCCTGCTGCTAAGCTTAGACGAGCGAGCGAGAATATTTTCGCAAAAAGTGCTGCCTGTATGCGAGCAGAAGGTCAGCATTTCCGTAATTTATCTTAAGATACGTATTTTAGTGAGCCTTTGCCGGCACCCTTTCCCGGCGACTCTCGGATCTCTCTCGCAGAGGAGAGAGCCCGCAACAGGGCTACCTTATAATTTAACGTATGGCGACGCTGTTCGTAAAATTAGCTTTTGTAGGTTGACCAGCAATATGTAGTTAAAAAAAATCAGGTCAAAAGTATTGTGAGCTTCTCAAGAAGCGAGCATCCATCACAAATTGTGAAGTGCATAAGCACGTAATAAAGTGCAAGCGATTGTACATATTGCTGTAGAGTTAGAAAAACATGTGCTGTTCTACCTCTCTCCACACACGTATTCACGTACACACGCATGTCCACAGATCCGTTTTCTAAAAATGCATTTTATGCAAGGGCCCTCAAAACACGTATTTCTCTTGAAATCTCGGTTTCAAATTTTAGGCTGCAATGCAATACCTGGTCTTCCAATTATTCATATGTTAGAGAGAGAGGGGGAGAGAGAGCGAGTGAGAGAAGGAGAGAGAGGGAGTGATATAGGGAGAAGGAGAGAGAGGGAGTGATATAGGGAGAAGGAGAGGGAGGAGAGAGAGAGTTAGAGAAAGGGTTAGAAAGAGAGAGTTAGGGAGAGAGAGAGAGAGAGAGAGAGAGAGAGAGAGAGAGAGAGAGAGAGAGAGAGAGAGAGAGTCTGATGAGTAACTATATATTTTGCTGCATGTATTTAGCACGCTGCTCTAAGGATGTAAGTACGCACATACCTTGAATTCCGAAAACAAGTTGTGTGTCACCTTGGATAATCAAGGTGGCACGTGAGGCACCTGGCACCTGCGATGATGGGTATCCTGGACCGATTGCCCTTGGCGGAGCCATCAATATATGGGAGATGGATGGGGGTGCCAAAGAAGATTTATTTCCATTGACATTCAGATTTTTATCGTGAGGCGGGTGCACGATTCGATAAAAATGGATATCACCTCCCACCTTGACTGCCAAGCATTTATTTGTCCTTTATTATTGTAATTCAATCTCGTGTTCCACTCGCATATATAGCAAGTCAATTTAACCTGCGGTTTCTCTCTTAAGATACGATACAACAAAGAGAGAAATGGTCTAAACTGAAACGAGAATATTATTGCCATACGTCAAGGAAGGTACTGCGGGGCTAATGCAGGAAGACTGGTGAAGAAATACTGCGCAGCAAAACGGCACCAGCAAAAAGTACGTTTTGGCTTTAGTTCAGAGCATAGGAATTTATTTTGCACATTGAATAGCCGCGTACACAGCTTTGCGTCCGAAGGCGGGATTTGCGTACGCCATTTCTGTTTTCGCTACCGAGTATTATGTATGAGCAGTATTTTTCAGAATATGATGAATCTCCCCCACTCTTCTGCCACTTTAATTAGGTGTGTGCGGTTGGGAACCAACCCACGCTGTTGCCAAGTCTTAAATTTACTGGCCCCTTAAATGGGACGTGATTCTCGACTTGTAAGCAGAGTTCCAGGAAACAGATTTTATTATATTGCCTCTCACCCCTAGTCAGGGTAGTCTGTTTGTTTGCTATTGGTTACTGCCCAGTGATAGTGGAGGAGTGGTCCCGTTTAGAGTTTTGGAGAAAACTATACATAGTAGGTAGACAAGCTATTGTCTGCTGCTAAAAATTCCATAGAGAGATTTCGCGGGAAAGACATGTTATGAGTACCCCTGAATAACATAATTTTTAGAAAAAGATCCGCGCGCATGTGTTGTCCAGCTGTTGTTGATAAGGGGCTCCCAAGGTCGTGAGTTCAAACCCGGTGGAGGGTGATGAATTTTTTTCGGACGTAAACATCCTTAGCATGTCTTCCTTCCGAAGGCAAGTAAAGCCGTTGGTCCCGTGTCGTAGATTCACAGCACGTAAAAGAACTTCAAGTATGATAAAGAGGCCTCTGAGCAAAATTTAGCGATCTTTCTCGTCGCATATAGAATGGGACGATAAGACCGCAACAGTTAAAGAGCGTCCATAAATAATAGTGTGTGTCTGTGTGTGTGAAAAAATAGTTAAATATCAAACTTAGTATTTAAGTTTAATATCGATTTGTAACGATTTTGATTAACACAACATATTAATTTAAAGCCATATCAACATCAGAATTAAAATGTTTATTCTTGAATTTTCTAAGAATTGCCGCTGAAAACCTCTTCATTCTGGATGACCTGTAGAATAACCATAAGAAATAGAAAAAAAAAAAACTTTCCGAGATGTTACCGGTTATTGGTTTCAATGTTAAAATACTTAAAAACGTTTCCTAAACGAAAATGTGTCATTCCTTTTTCTTTTGTTTTACTCCTGGTCATGCAAAGAGAATCGAATTTCAATCACACCGCATCGCTTTAGCCAAGTTGTTCCTTTATTTCCCTTCTGGTTATAAGGGACTAAGTAATGAGACTATTTCTACTAATGCTTAATCTTGATTAGCAATAAGTAGATAGAAGAATAAGGTTTTGTAAGAATAGTTTGGTATAGAATGTGAATGGACAACATCAGATTTGAGTAAATTCTCTTATACCTAGCTTGTCCAAGAAATATTGACCGTACAACCATCAATATTGGTTATTGTGCATTTCAATAACGAGCTGGGCTTCGCAGATAGTGGAGTAAAAAAAGGTTTACGACACGGGCTCCCTCGCTCGCTCGCTCGCTTGCCTGTTGGCAAACGAAGATTAATGGCTTTCATAAACAAGGCAGGTCTGTTATTTCATGCATAGAGAGAATGCGCTAGAGATTCCTGCAGTAGTCACTTTGAGCTCTCGTCTATCACTAGCCCGAGTCTGAGTGGAAACTTCTGCACCAGTCGGCTGCTTTTAAAACACATCTTAGCACCGAAGGGTTTTCTCAGTTAACAGGCTCTACATAAACATCTGATGTAATCCATTCACATGCAACAAATTTTTGTTAAGTTTATGCTTCTATTTACTTCATGCTAACTGAGAAAAAAGTAGCAGAAATAGTCTTATTACTTGCTTCCTTGTAAGCAGAAGCAAAACAAGGGAGTACAATTGATTAAAGTGATAGTTAAACGTTGATTGCTATGCGACTGAAGCTCCTTTGCTTGTATGGACAGGAGTTGACAAATTCCTGTATGAGTTTTTTAAAGCTGAAACAATAAAACAAGGAATATCTAAAAAACGACCAACTCCACGAAAAAATGTATATGGCATAAATTGTTTGTTTTAATCTGCTCTACATTTTTTGTGTGGTAAGTGTTTGTCTCTCTCTTACGATTTACTAGCTACACAAAATTCCGTAAAATCCATCCAGAATAAAGTAGTCTTCAGAGGCTATTCCCAGAAAATTCAATATATACATATTATTTGGCATGTATATATCTTTGATATATGATATTTTTATCAAAATCGTTAGCCATTTTTTAGAAAAGCAAAATTTTCGAAAATTTTTCCATGTGAAGGGTAGTTAGGGGTGGGGGATTTTCTTGAAAATCTTCGTGTCGCCTCCTTGGAAGATACCGAACTTAAATACCAAGTTTGGTATTTAACACGGTCTTTTCGTTTTTAAGCTATGCTGCCCACGGACACACAGACACACACATACACACACATGGACATTTTTCTAAAAATGCTTCTTTTGGATTCAGGTGGTCTCAAAACATGTATTTCCGGTGAAATCTCGGTATCGATTTTGGGTACAATGTAATACCTTCTCTATACACTATGTACCAAGTACGTATAGACAAAGTAAAAAGCATTCGCACATAAAAGTTAGCGCGCGTGTGTGTATATGTGTGTGTGAGTGTGTGTGTGTGTGAAAATGTGTGTCCGTGTGTCTGTGAACACGATAGCTCAAAAACGAAAAGTCGGTAAAATACCAAACTTGGTATTTAAGTTTAGTATCTTCCAGGGATGAGGCACGAAGATTTTGAGAAAAATCCCCCCACCCCAAACTACCCTTTACGTGGAAAAAGTTTCGAAAATTTTGATTTTCTTAAAAATTATTTTAATTAAAATATCGTATATTAAAGATATTTACCTGACAAATAAAATGTATATCTTGATTTTTCTGGGAATAGCCTCGTAAGACTAGTTTATTCTGGTTCAATTTTACGGAATTTTGCATAACTGCTAAACCGTAAGAGATGGACAAAAACTTACCACACAAAAATGTAGAGCACCTTAAAACACGCAATTTATGTTATACACATATTTTACGTGGAGTTGATCGTTTTTAAGATATTTCTTGTTTTTAGTTTCAGCTTTGAAAATCATACAGAAATTTGTCAACTCGTGTCCATAAAAACAAAGGGACTTCAGTCACATAGCAAGCAGCTTTTGACTATCACTTTAACATATTGTACTCCCTTATTTCGCTTCTACTTACAAGGAAACAAGTAATAAGACTGTTTCGGCTAATTTTTTCTCGATTAGCATGAAGTAAATTCAGGCATAAACTTTTTAACAATAGTTTGTTGCAGAGATGTAGAGAAAGTCATGTGAATGGAACACATCAGATTTTTCTTGTTTAAGCTCCTCTGGACCACAAAATGGCGGGCGATTAGACCCTGTCTTTATAATGCCTTACTGTGCATTGTGACAGTGCGTGCGACGTTTTAATTCGTAACTCATTCATTCACTGATTTAAATTTCATACAGGTAAAGTAAGTAAAACAATTAGCAATAACTAGACAAACATTGTGCAAGAAACCGAATATTCTTCAATACTAGTGATACAACAATATCAGAAGATTAAAACAGAGTAAATTGCAAAGAAAATGCAAAATTCTTTTACGGAAGTGAAGTAGGAAGAACTAGAGGAAATAAATAACTTCTTATTGCTTTAGTGGGCGCCCGGAAGCAGGAAATAAAATTCCACCATATGCATAACTTTAATATTCTGCTTAAAGGTTAAACCATCTACCAAAGTCGTTGGAGCAGAGGCAAATATTACAAAGTTTGCTCGTAAAGTTTTCAAATTGACATTCTAGACCAAGTATGTCAAATACATGGTCTGCAATATCATTCTGAATAGTCTGCTGCCACACATTTGGTCATATCTCAGAAGTTTTTGAATAATGGATTAATGGATCATGGAATATTTTAGCATTCATGGATGTTTTCGGAAGTATTAGAAAGCTGGAATGTAATTATTTCCCTAGAGCAGAGATGGCTAACTTGTTTTATGCTTGGCCCAATAAATGTATGTATATTTAAGGGCCATATAATCATATTTTATTGAAATGAAGTGCAATGTTATTACAAATTATGTTTTTGATTCAGAAACTTGAACAACTATATTTAATAATACTCTGATACATGCAAGTAGTATCACAGTCTTTTTCGTGGTTGGTACAACTGCTGTTGTAGCTTCGTGGGTGATCTGCCGTGTCAAGTTTATAAAATTCTCCAAGCTTTTGGCCATGGTGCTCTATGGTCTTCTTCAGGAATGGGCTTGAAGAATGGTCAAATTTTACATAGCTTGTTTTGGAAATAGTTTAAGATTAAAAAATTGAAATTTAGTATTTTTATTAATTTTGACACCTACTTTAAATGTGTAATTTTTTTTTTATCAAAATCTGTGATGGTGAGGTATATTCGGTGGGTTGATTTGACATGGGATGACCCAGCAAGTAATAAGACTATTCCTGCCAATGTTTATCTTGATTAGCATGAGGCAGATAGAAGAATAAGATTTTTTTAATAAAGAATGATTTATTACAGGATAGATAAAGTCACGTGAATGAAACATGAGATTTTTGGGGGGAAGGAACAAGTAGAACGGTTGCGAGACTACCGCAACCCAAAGTTCATGTTAAATTATAAAGCCAGCAGGCTGTGAATCAGGTGGACAGGGCAAAGTTATAATGCATGAGACCGTAACATGCTCCTTCAGTTTAACCACGAAACTGGTGATAATGAAACCCGTAGTTTCTCCTATATGACAGGTAGACGTTTAACCAAAGTTGTGCGTTCACAGGGAAGTAGAACTTCCTAGAGCAATTACGCATTTTCCTTAGCGACAGGCGGTGTACGTATTTTAGGTTTATAACATTCTCTTCTTGGCCCTGCGTTTCGGGAACTATTAGAATGTCTAATTTAATACAGACAATCCATCGGAAAAAGCATATCTTGCACTCAACGATTTTCTCTATCACTCAATAGTTTATTTGTGGAAATACAAAAACCACGGATATCCCGGTCGATCTACCACTCAGCTACCATAGCAATATGCCGGGATGACATTCAATTCCTCAACTGACTTGGATGTTTCCGGTAAACCACAAGGTGGTCTCAATCTATTTTGAGATGACAACCCAATGGCAATTTGTAATGTCGTCAATTGTTTTTATTTAATTTTTTTTTTCTCTATACGTGCTATGTACATAGTGTATAGAGAATGTATTGCACTCCACCAAAAAATTCAATATCGAGATTTCACCGGAAATATATGTTTTAGGGTCCCCTGTTTCCAAAAAAAGTATTTTCAGAAAAAGGTCCGTGTGTGTGTCCGTGTGTCTGTGAACACGATAACTCACAAAACGAAAAGTCGGTAAAATACCAAACTTGATATTTAAGTTTAGTATCTTCCAGGGATGCGGCACGAAGATTTTGAGAAAAATCCCCCCACCCCAAACTACCCTTTACATGGAACTTTTTTCGAACATTTTGATTTTCTAAAAAATGGCTAACGATTTTGATTAAAATATCGTATATTAAAGTTATTTACCTGACAAATATAATGTATATTTAGAATTTTCTGGGAATAGCCTCTGAAGACTACTTTATTCTGGATGCATTTTTCATAACTACTAAATCATAAGAGATGGACAAAAACTTAACCCACAACAAATGTAGAGCACGTTAAAACACACGAGTTATGTTATATACGTTTTTTTCGTGGAGTTGATGGTTTTTGAGATATTCCTTTGAAAAACTTAATACTTTTCTCATACAGGAACTTGTCAACTCCTGTCAATACAAACAAAGGAACATCAGTCACAGCAACCAGCGTTTGGCTTTCACTTTAACCTATAGTACTCTCCTATTTCGCTTCTACTTACAATAAAGCAAGAAATAAGACTATTTCTGCTAATTTTTATCGATTAGCTTGAAATAAATAAAACATATGCTTATTAACAATAATACTTTATAGAGATATAGAGAAAGTCATGTGAATGGGACACATCAGATTTTTTCCACACAAACCGACAAAAGTTTTTGCCACGGTATCTGAATTGTTGGGCGACCGGCTAGAAATCAGGATGTCTGTGGTTTAGATCCCGGCTATGGCGTTGAAATTTTCAGTCTGACTCTTCTTTTACACAGCTTGTGTGAAAAAGCAATTAAATATTCTTACGAAAGGTATTGGATTAATTGTTTTTTCACATAAGCCGTGTGTAGGACACGAGTTGGATAGGTCTTAAAATACTTACAGCATTGTAAGTCGCCATTAGGGTTGTCATCTCAAAATAATTTGAGAGCACCTTGTGGTTTACCAGGAAACATGCCAGTCAGTTGAGAAATTCAATGCTATGCCGGCATTTTGCCATGGTTGCTCAGTGGAAGAGCAACCAACTAGAGACCGGGAGGTCCGTGGTTCAAATCCCGGCTATGGCATTGAATTTTTCAGTCTGACTATCCAATTCTTACGAGTAGTTTATATTTCTGTCTACTTCACTTTTATTGAGATAAACCTTTGCAGAAATAGCTCCAGTCACAGTTTAAGTACAAAGGAGTAACGATAGACAAATGTTCAACAATTTATGCTTACCTTAAACTAACATACTCTTTCCTGCTATCCCGAGAAACATGAATATCTGAAGGACCTTTAATAAAAGAGTGACCAAAGTATGTAACGATTTGATTCGTTTAACAAGGGATATATCGGAAATAGCTTACGCCAAAAGATGGGTTTATTCAAAATATACTGTGTGTTTTAAATATATGTATTTATACACGTATAAATATATACATTTTTACTTTCTCTAGTTAGTACAAAGTGAGGTAGAGAGGTATTGCACTTCATCCAAAAATTCGATACCGAGATTTCACCGGACATATACGTTTTAGGGTAGCCTGTGTCCCCCCCCCCAAAAAAAAAATAGAAAAAGATCTATGTGTGTCTGTGAACGCGATAACTGAAAATCGAAAAAAAAAAATGGTAAAATACCAAGCTTGGTACCTATTTCAGTGCAGTATTTTCCACGAATACGACACAGAGAATGTGAAGAAAATCCCTCCACTCCAAACTATTCTTTACGTAGGGAAAAATTGTTTTTTCAAAAATGGCTCTAATGATTTTGGTTAAAATACCGCATATCAAATATATTTACATAATAAAACGTATATCTTGAATTTTCTGGGAATAGCCTCTGAGGACTTCTTCATTCAGGATGACTTGTACATAGCTGGTAAACCTTAAGAGATGCACAAAACGTCCACACAACAAATGTAGCTCTTATTAAAAACAATTGATGTCGTGGTCGTGGAGTTGAACCATTTCCGAGATATTTCATGTTATTGGTTTCAGTTTTAAATCACTTCTTTTCTCATATAGGAATTTGGAAACACCTGGTCATGCAATGAAAGAAATTTCCATCACATAGCAACCAGGTTATAAAAGATTTGACTATCGCTTTGGTCTAGTATATCTCCTTTTTGCCCTTCTACTTAATACAATTTCTGCTAATGTCTATCTCGATGAGCATGGAGCAGATAGAAGAATAAGCTTTTTAACAATAATTTGTTGCAGAGATGTAGAGAAAGTCATGTGAATGGAATACTTTATTTTTTATTTATTTTATCTTCGCGTCGCGTGCTTGGAAGCCGAAGTTAAGTATGAAAATTAGAATTTAACCGACTTTTCGTTTTTGAGTTATAGTGTTCACATTGCACTCCACCCAAAAATTCGATATCGAGATTTCACCGGAAATATATGTTTTAGGGCCCTCTGTATCCAAAAAAAAATCATTTTCAGAAAAAGGTCCGTGTGTGTGACCGTGTATCTTACAACACGATAACTCAAAAACGAAAAGTCGGTAAAATACCAAACTTGGTATTTAAGTTCAGTGTCTTTCAGGGATGCGACACGAAGATATTTTGAGAAAAATCCCCCCACCCCAAACTACCCTGTACATGGAACTTTTCTCGAAAATTTTGTTTTTCTCAAAAATAGCTCTAACGATTTTGATTAAAATATCGTATATTAAAGACACTTACCTGACAAATAAAATGTAGATCTTAAATTTTCTGGAAATAGTCTCTAACGACTACTTTATTCTGGATGAATTTTACGGAATTTTGCATAGTTGCTAAACTGTAAGAGATGACAAAAACGTAACCACACAAAAAATGTAGAGCACGTTAAAACACTGAATTTATGTTGTATAGATTTTTTTCGTGGAGCTGATCGTTTTAGAGATATTCCTTGTTTTTAGTTTCAGCTTTGAAAAAGTTACATTTTTCTCGTACTGAAATTTGTCAACTCGTGTCCATAAAAAGGAACTTCAGTCACATAGCAAACAGCTTTTGACTATCTCTTCTACTTGCAAGGAAGCAAGTAATAAGGCTATTTCTGCTATTTTTTTCTCCATTAGAATGAAGTAACACGTGGTAGAGAAAGTAAAAACCGAAACTTTGTTCGAGCTGCCGTCGTCATATTTAATTATTGTTGCCACATGCCATAGAAGACCCCTGACTCTGAGTACCGGAATTTTGCCTTTGCGTTCTGTTAATGTTTGATGACAATATTATCTGAATTAATGCTTGAATGCATGAGAGAATTCCCCCTAAAGTTGTTGCAGAGTGACAAGTTTAGCGCTGGAAGTGAAAGTGGCACTTGAAGCTGATATATCCCCCAACTCTTAGCCGAGGTCTTCCTGGCGTGACTCATTCAATTACAGAGTATCTGATGTGCTGGCACCATCCATTAGGCTGTTTGAGAAGCCTTTAACCTCAG
Source organism: Hymenopus coronatus (assembly GCA_030762935.1). NCBI lineage: Eukaryota > Metazoa > Arthropoda > Insecta > Mantodea > Hymenopodidae > Hymenopus > Hymenopus coronatus. The sequence continues at coordinate 16,381,508 of CM060891.1, forward strand.
AGGAAACAAAGATGCTTGACCCTGCAATCGTTCCGCGTAGCCGGCTTGATTCTACCACTTGTGCGTTAATGGCTGTGCTTACAAACATGCAGCATAACGAGATTCACATTCCAAAGCAATTGCTTTAGTTAATTCAGCACACACGGTATTTAGAAGAATAGCATGGAAACGCTGTGACGTCACGTGGCACACAACTATCAATACTACTGAATGTCCTGTGCTCAAGCGGAAATTTGTGTATTATTGTAATTTTATTGTTCTTTAATGTGCGTTTGCTATTTATTAAGTTAAAAATTTTACCATCAAGGATGAAATGAAATGAACTGGAGTGTTATTTTATGTTTATGTTAAACTACAATGGTTCTCAGCGTCCCATTCTATGTTGGGTGTGAAAGACCGCTAACTTTTGCTCAGAGGCCTCTATATATCAGGCTTGAAGTTCTTTTTACGTGCCGTAAACCTACGTAAACCTAGCTGTTCTACAAACTTCATACATAAGATTCTGCTTCTTTCTGCACCTTGTTAATCGTGGTACTCATTAGCACAATGTTCTTATTATTTAGTTCCGTATAAGTAGGAAGAAAATAAGGGACTATGCTAAACTAATAGTCAAATGTTTTAAAAGATGTCGTTATGCGATTGTCATTACAAATCGCTTCTTTTCTTGGCCAGGAGTAGAACAAAAGATAAACGGACACTCCCATCTGAGAAAAGTGTAAGTACTTCACAACTGAAACTAATAACAATGAATACCTCGAAAACGGTAAGCTCCACGAGAAAAATGTATATAACATAACTTGTGTATTTTAAAAAGACCTAAATTTTTTGTATAGTAAGTTTTTGTCTATCTCTTACGGTTTACTAGTTATGCCAAATTAAGCAAAATTAATCCCGAATAAACAGGTCTTCAGAAGCTATTCCCAGAAAATTCAAGATATACATTTTATTTGTTAGGTAAATATCTTTAATATATGATATTTTAATCAAAATCGTTAAAGGCATTTTTAAGAAAATCAAAATTTTTTAAAAAAGTTCCATGTAAACGGTAGTTTGGGATGGGGGGATTTTTTTCAAAATCTTCGTGTCGCATCCCTGGAAGATACTAAATTTAAATACCAAGTTTGGTATTTTAGCTACTTTTCGTTGTTGAGTTATCGTGTTCACAGACACACGGACACACACACACACACACATACACACGGACATTTTTCTGAAAATGCTTTTTTTGGATACAGGGTGTCCTAAAACATGCATTTCCGGTGAAATCTCGGTATCGAATTTTTGGGTGGAATACAATACTTCCCTATCCCTATGTATTACATTGTACATATGGGGCTAGAGAAAGTAAAAATCTGATGTGTACCATTCACATGATTTTCTCCATATCCCTGCAACAAATTATTCTTAAAAAGCTTATACTTTTATTTACTTTTTGCTAATCAGAAAAAATAGCAGAAATAGTCTAATTACTCGCTTCCTTGTAAGTAGAAACGAAATAAGGGACAACTGTAGGTTAAAGTGGTAGTCAAAAGCTGGTTGCTATGTCAATGAAGTTCCTTTGTCTATATGGATAGGAGTTGACAAGTTCCTGTATAAGAAAAATATACGTTTTTCATAGCAGAAACCAAAAATAAGGAATGTCACAAAAAGACGAACTCCACGAAAAAAATGTATACAACATAAATTGTGTGTTTTAATGTGCTCTGCATTTTTTGTGTAGTAAGTTTTTGTCCATCTCTTACGGTTTAGCAGTTATTCAAAATTTAGTAAAATTCATTCAGAATAAACTACTCTTCAGAGGCTATTCCCAGAAAATTCAAGATATGCATTTTATTTGTTAGGTAAATATCTTTAATATATGCTATTTTAATCAAAATCGTTAGAGCCATTTTTAAGAAAATCAAAATTTTTGAAAAAAGTTCCATGTAAACGGTAGTATGGGGTGGGGGGATTTTTCTCAAAATCTTCGTGTCGCATCCCTGGAAGATACTAAACTTGAATACCAAGTTTGGTATTTTAGCTATTTTTCGTTGTTGAGTTATCGTGTTCACAGACACACGGACACACACACACACACACACACACACACACACACACACACACACACACACACACGGACCTTTTTGTGAAAATGCTTTTTTTGGATATTGGGGACCGTAAAACATATAGTTTCGGTGAAATCTCGGTATCGAATTTTCTGGTGGAGTGCAATACTTTCTCTATACACTATGTACATAGTGCGTATGGAGAAAAAAAACCATCGGATGTGTTTGGGTCTCACGGTATAAATCGTTGCTAAATTACAGACATGAACGCTGGCCAATGCTCGCGAGGAGCGCTTTTGCCAAAACATAGTGCATACGTGAGAGACGCCACTCATGGTACCGTCCATGGTTTCCCTTGCTAAACAACACACTAAATATCCTTAAAACACGAACATTTTTCCTTGAGGTGTTAACCCATAATAGACATTACATCAATGGGACAGGGGTGCCTTAATCTTCTTTGAAAGCACTTAATTCGGAGGCGTCATTTTATCGACTCCAGAAGCCGTTCTGCCGCCTACATAAGTTTTCTGCACCCGCTAATTTGAACGTAGTATTTGTATTGGCAACTGAGCGTGAACCACTCCACTTTGCTAATCGAAAAATCACTTTTCCCAGCTTCGATGGACATATTCACACGCTCGTATCACAAAGAGAAATACAATAATTTCATATGTATATTAACAAGATTTTAGCTCGAGTTTCAAACATGACAACATGCGTTCACTTTAATAATAAAATAACACACACAACTGTGGAAATCAACTGAATTTAACTCATTCCTTTTCAAACTTCATGGTTTGCGTATCATACTGCTCTGTATGTTTATATTTGGAATACGCGTTGAGAGGAAGGATTTTATGTTATAGTGATGTTGAGTCACGATAACCACGTGAACTTAAAACTTTATAGCTTACATTCTAAGTGTTGTAGAGACAGGATTTTTGTCTTAATTGATTTATTTAAGGTCATTTTATAACAACAGAGGTCATCAGCGACCACAATATTCTCACAAGATCAATGTATATACAAAATTTAATACAAATATATGGTGATGAACTTAACTAATTGAACATTGGTAACAGTAAAGTATAGTACATATAAATTTGCAAATAATTATAATAGTGTCAAACTGTGGTTATAGCAATTAAATCACATTATATAAAAGACAACTTTTGTGATATCTCCATTAACTTGATAACTTCGGTGGTGTTAAAGATGGAATACAGATCACTCTTGAGGTTTAAGTTGCTTCTGTCGTTGAGTAAAGCAGGGCACTCGAGGATAAGGTGAGATGTTGAGACGACTTCTCGGGCATGGATCTTTGGTTGCTTTCTTCATCAGATAACCATGGCTGAGGTTGAAGTGGCCGATGCGCAACCTGGTAAGTAGGACTTTTTGTCTTTTTCGGAATTTAAGGTATGATATTGCCGGTTCTGTAATAGATGCCCTAACCAGTTGCTGTTTTGAGGGCGTAGATTTCCACTGTTTGTCCCAGTGGTCGGCGATATAGCTTTTGTACGGCGTGATCAGAAAATAAAATTCTGTTTTGTTATATCATTGGCATTTTCATTTCCTAATATTTATTCGAGCGTAATTAATGAAGATAATGTCCCTAGTCCAGACAACCTGAGATGTGAGTACCAGAAGCGGGAGCGCTGTTAGGAGGGGCTAGTAATTGATTCTCTGGAGACATCAGTAGGGCCTGCCTCCATATGCCTTTAACTTCAGCGAACACTAGTACGCCGGTGCAACTGAAGTAAGTAATAGAACACAAACGGAGCACTCTGGATCTGGGTGTATCTTGATATTGTAGGTTATGTGATTAACTATATGCACTACAGTACAGGAAAAATCTGATGTGCAACAAATTATTGTTAAAAAGCTTATACTTCTATTTACTTCACGCTAATCAGAAAAAATTAAAAAAAGTAGTCTTATTACTTGCTTCCTTGTAAGTAGAAGCGAAATAAGGGAGTACCATACGTTAAAATGATAGTCAAAAACTGGCTATGTGACTGAAGTTCCTTTGTATGGACAGCAGTTGAGTTTTTCAAAGCTGAAACCAAAAACAAGGAATATCTCAAAAACTATCAACTCCACGAAAAAAATGTATATAGCATAAGTTGTGTGTTTTAACATGCTGTACATTTTTTGTGAGGTAAGTTTTTGTCCATCTCTTACAGTTTAGCATTTATGCAAAATTCCATAGAACTCATCCAGAATAAAGTAGTCTTCAGAGGCTGTTCCCAGAAAATTCAAGATATATATTTTATATGTCAGGTAAATATCTTTAATATACGATATTTTAATCAAAATCGTTAGAGCCAATTTTGAGTAAATCAAAATTTTCGAATAAATTCCATGTAGAGGTTAGTTGGGGGGTGGGGGGATTTTCTTGAAAATTTTCGTGTCGCATCCTTGGAAGATACCAAACTTAAATACCAAGTTTGGTATTTAATGGCTTTTCCTTTTTGAGCTATGCTGCCCACACACACACACATACATACATTACATACATGCATACATTCTTACAAACAGACACACGGACATGTTTCTAAAAATGCTTTTTTTGGATTCAGGGGGTCTCAAAATATGTATTTCCGGTGAAATCTGGGTATTGAATTTTTGGCTCAATACAGTACCTTCTCCATATACTATGTACATAGTACGTGTAGAGAAAGTACAAATGATGTCAGCTCCATTCATAAGAATTTCCCTCCTCAACAAACTTTTCTTACAAAAGCTTATTCTTCTATCTACTTCATGCTAATCTAGATAAATATTAGCAGAAATGGTATTATTATGTATTTGTTTGCTTTTAAGTAGAAAGGAAATAAGGGAATACACTAGACTAAAGGAATAGTCAAATCTTTTGAACACTGGAGATGCAACTGAAATATCTTGGCACGTCCAGGATTAAAAAACTGTGAACAACGTCTTCCCATTTGAGGAAAGTCTTAAGTATTGGAAACTTTTAAAATCAAATAATAAGGAATATTAACTCCAAAGAAAAAAGTATATGCGTGAGTCTCTTACGGTTTGCACATTATATTTCTGAAGCTCTTCGTGTCGCATCCTTGGAAGGTTTGGTAGTTAACCGACTCTACGTTTTTATGTTATCCTGTTCCTCTACACAGGGACGTTTTTCTTAAATGGTTCTTTTATTCAGGAGGCCTCAAAACATATTTCCGATATCTCGACATCGAATTTTTGGATGGAATGCAATACCTTCTTTACCTAAAAGCTACATATGTCCACAAAGTAATATAACTTGTGCACAAAAATATATGTTCCAAACTTTAAAACTGTAAGTTTGGTTTGGAACCAATTCATCCCCCTAATGCTCTCTCCTTCACTGAGATATCCGTTTTTACTTTCTCTATACGTGCTATGTATATAGTATATAGAGAAGGTATTGCACTCCACCAAAAAATTCGATACCGATATTTCACCGGAAATATATGTTTTAGGGCCCCCGTATCCAAAAGAAGTATTTTCAGAAAAAGGCCTGTGTGTGTGTCCGTGTGTCTGTGAACACGATAACTCAAAAACGAAAAGTCAGTAAAATACCAAACTTGGTATTTAAGTTTAGTATCTTCCAGGGATGCGACACGAAGATTTTGAGAAAAATCCCCCCACCCCCAACTACCCTTTACATAGACAAATTTTTGAAAATTTTGATTTTCTTAAAAATGGCTCTAACGATTTTGACTAAAATATCATATATTAAAGATATTTACATGACAAATAAAATTTATATTTTTAATTTTCTGGGAACAGCCTCTGAAGACTACTTTATTCTCGGTCAATTTTACGGAATTTTCCATAATTGCCAAACCGTAAGACATGGATAAAAACTTACCACACAACAAATGTAGAACACCTTAAAACACACTATTTATATCATATACATTTTTTTCGTGGAGTTGATTATTTTTGAGATGTTCCTTGTTTTTTTTTTTCAGCTATAAAGACATACTTTTCTCATACAGGACTTTGTGAACTCATATCCATACCAACATAGGAACTTCAGTCACAAAGCAACCAGCTTTTGACCATCACTTTAACCTATGGTACCCCCTTATTTCGCTTCTACTAACAAGGAAGCAAATAATAAGACTATTTCTGCTAATTTTTGCTCCATTAGATGAAGTAAATAGAATAAGTTGTTGCAGTGATATAGAGAAAGCCATGTGAATGGAACACATCAGATTTTTTTTTTACGAATGCAAGCTGTAGGGTTTGTTGTAAATGCGAGCGGAATCCTGGTTATATCAGAAAGCGCGTGTGATATGGATTAGAATTTGGAGCACGTTGCCAAAAGATACGGAGGTGCAAACTGTTCCACTTTACGTTACATGACATATCTCAAGAGCTGTAGCGAGTGGCAAATAAAATATTCAGTACCCCCGCCACAAGCCCATTCCCAGGGGCCCATATCGCTCTTATGCTGCTTGCCAACTGTTCTGCAAGTAGTTGTGGCGAGCACGAGGCAACAAGAAACTTTCCGTTAGGTCCTAGCTACTGTGTGTCAAGTACAGAAATAATAACAATTATAACCTGATTAATTATTTACTAAAATTCTCACCAAGTGAGTTGCTGGAAAACTACAGAATATGGCAAACTGAAAATATTGCAATTAGAAATATAGCTGAAAGCGTAATTTAATGTAGGTAGTGCAAAAATAATAATAATAATAATAATAATAATAATAATAATAATAATAACAAACAAAACTTGTAACAATAAGATATACAAATGAAAAATCTGATGTGTACCATTCACGTGACTTTCTCTATATCCCTGCAACAAATTATTCTTAAAAAGCTTATACTACTACTTACTTCATGCTAATCAGAAAAAAATTAGCAGAAATAGTCTTATTGCTTGCTTCCTTGTAAGCATAAGGGAAGTAAGAGAATGCATGAGGCTAAAACGATAGTAAAACTTTTTAAGAACTGGTCGCTATGTGAATCAATTGAGCTTCGATTCGCTGTGCATGGTCTCGTTTGAGAAAAGTTAATTACTTTAAAATTGAAACCAACAACAATGAATATCTCGAAAAGGGTCACATCTACAAGGAAAACGTAAATGACATAAATTATGTGTTTTAACGGGATCTACATTGTTTGTAGAAAGTTTTTGTCTATCTCTTTCGGTTTAACTGTTATGCAAGATTCTGCAAAACTCATCTAGGATAAATAGGTCTTGAGAGGCTATTCCCAGAAAAGTCAACATACACATTTTCTTTGAGATGTGAAATTCTTTTATTTACTGTATTTTGATTAAAGTCGTTAGAGCCATTTTTGAGAAAATAAAATTTTTCGAAAATTGTTCCATGTAAAGAGTAGTTGGTGGTGGAGGGGGGTTCTTGAGAATCTTTGTGTCGCATCCTTGGAAGATACTGAACTTAAATACCAAGTTTGGTATTTAGCGCACTTTTCGTTTTTGGGCTATGCTGTCCCCCCTAAAAACACACACACGTGGGAAGTCTTCTAAAATGCTTTTTATTTTGGTTTCAGGGGGTCTCAAAACACATTTCTGGTGAAATCTTGGTATCGAAATTTTGGGTGGAATACCCTGTCTATACACCATGTACATAGTACGTGTAGAGAAAGTAATGTAATGTTTGTAACACAAAAAAAGTGATGTATTTCATTCACAACTTTCTCCAGGTGTTCCACAAAGATTGTTTTAACTGCGTCACACTAATCGAGATAAACAGCAGAATTAGTCAGCTTACATACTTTCTTGTAAGTAGCAGGGAAATAAGGAAAAATGTAACTGTAAATGGCGTGTTATTTATGGACGCTCTTTAACTGCTGTGGTTCTCAGCGTCCCATTCTAAATTGGGCGTGAAAGACCGATTAATTTTGCTCAGAGGCCTCTCTATCAGGCTTGAGGCTCTTTTACGTGCCGTAAATCTACGACACGGGACCAACGGCTTTACTTCCCTTCCGAAGGAAGCCATGCTAAGGATTTTTACACCCGAAAAAATTCATCGTCCTCCGCCGGGTTTGAAGTTAGCAGGGTAACCATTACACCACGGTGGGCGACAAAGGGAAATAAGGACATATATTAAGCTAAAGAGATAGCCAAATTTTTATAAGCTATTTGGTTCTCTTTTGTATTCCCCGGAGTTAAGGAGAGGAGATGAAACGAAAGTTCGCTTCCCACTTGAGAAACGTTGAAGTACGTTAAAGTTAGAACTAATAACAAGGAGTATCTCGGAAACGTCTAACTCTGCAAAAAAGATGTATATGACATAAACTGTGTAGTTAGTTTTTGTCCTTGACTTACGGCTTACGAGTTATAAAAAAGTAATCGAAAATGAACATCTTTAAAGGCTTTTCTCAGAAAATGTAATTATGCATTTCGTTTGTCATGAAAATATCTTTAAATATATGGAATTATACGCCAAATCGTTAGAGAGCTATTTTTGAAAAAATCAGAGTTCTCCAAAAATGTTACATGTAAAGATAATTGGGGTGGGGGATTTTCCTGAAAATCTTTGTCACATCCTTGGAAGAATGAACTTAAATACTAAGTTTGGTATTTAGCCGCGCGTGCCATACAGATACACCCAGACTGACACACACGAATATTTTTCTAAAAAGCTTTTTTTGGATTTAGGTGTCCTCAAAATATTGATACTGTAATATAAAATAGATCTATGATTAGAGTGATTATATAAAATGGTTAGAACTTGATATAAAGTGTATCTTCTAAAGTAATAAAATTGTTTCAATAATAATTAATACAATTCAACTCAAGGTCCATATCCGCGTATAGTGGGCCACCTTTACAGCGGTTTTTTGACCAGGGAACTTCGAATTCTCGAGCTCACCACTATATGCACATGTTAACGAGGAATCGACTTAGTACTACTTGTGGACGTGAAAAATGGCGAATTTACACAGGGATTTAGCCCTTTCAAGGTATGGAGTTCCTCAAATAGACATTATACAGGACCACGACTTTACTGCCCTTCATGCTAAGGTTTTTTACGTCCAAAAAATCTATCTTCCTCCCTCTGGGTATTAGATGTAATCACTACACACGGATGACGACGTCATAAATATTTATACATAATGTAAACAAACAAATGTTATATTAACTTATTACAAATTATTTTACGGATAAATAAGTTCAGGAACCATGGAGGAGACAAAACAGTTTTCCTGTATGTTTGTTGGCCAAGAAAGCTGTGGTTTTAGTTTCAACTATTTTCATTTGTGTATAATAACATAATATCAAGAAATCTGATGTGTTCCATTCACATGATTCTCTCTGCATCAAATTATTGTTAAAAAGCTTGTGTTTTTGTTTACTTCATGCTAATCGAGTAAACATTAGCAGAAATAGTCTTATTACTTGCTTCCTTGTAAGTAGAAGAGACGTAAGGAAGTACCATAGGTTAAAGTGATAGTCAAAAGCTGGTTGCTATGTGGCTGAAGTTTCTTTGTTTCAAAAACAAGGAATAACTAAAAAAACGATCTACTCCACGAAAGAAATGTGTATAACATAAATTGTGTGTTTTAACGTGCTCTATATTTTTGGTGTGGTAAACTTTTGTCCATCTCTTACGGTTTAGCAATTATGCAAATTTCCGTAAAATTCGTCCAGAATAAAGTAGTCTTCAGTGACTATTCCCAGAAAATTCAAGATATACGTTTTATTTGTCAGGTAAATATCTTTAATATACGACATTTTAATCAAAACCGTTAAAGAAATTTTTTAAAATTTCAAAATTTTTGAAAAAAGTTCCATGTAACGGGTACTTTGTGGTGGAGGGATTTTTCTCTAAATCTTCTTGTCGCATCCCTGGAAGATACTAAACTTAAATACCAAGTTTGGTATATTACCGACTTTTCGTTTTTGAGTTATCGTGTTCACACACACTAACATCGGACACACACACACAAACACCTTTTTCTGAAAATACTTTTTTTTGGATACATGGGACCCTAAAACATATATTTCCGGTGAAATCTCGGTATCGAATTTTTTGATGGAATGCAATACCTTCTCTATACACTATGTACATAGCACGTATAGAGAAAGTAAAAATGTAAAATACACATTTTTATTGTGAAGCTAACCATTTTCGATATATTACTTGTTATTGCTTTTAATTTTAAAATACGTTTGCTTTTTCTTTTCAAACACATCACAATCAGGTTTTTTTTTTTTTTTTTTTTTTTTATTGTTTTAATTTTGTTTTACTCTTGGCCAAGCAAAGAGAATCTAATTTCAATGACAACCCCTTTGCACAGTTTTGAAAATATCAACCCCTTTGCACAGTTTTGAAAATATCAACCCCTTTGCACAGTTTTGAAAATATCTGACTACCGCTTTAGCCTAGTGTATTCTCTTATTTCCTTTCTGCTTATAAGGAACTAGAAACATGACTATCTCCGGTAATGTTTATCTGCGTTAGCATGAAGTAGACAATCTTTGATAAGAGTAATTTGTTTGCAGAGCACATGGAGAAAATCATGTGAAAGAAAACATCAGATTTTTATAATATTTGAAGGCCTGCCGGACGCTAACCGAATGTATAAAAAGCACGACAAAATATCCGCAACAAACTTACGGTTAAACACTGTGGTATTGCGCTGTTAAATATCAAATTAATTAGAAAATCCGAGCAAAAAAACTAAACATTTTATTTTAGGCGCTGTACTCTATGTGGTCTCCCTTTAAGCACTAAGCAAGTGACATTAAAATGCTTGGTTATATATTAGTCCGACCACCGTTGCAGGTCTGGCTCCCTCTGCAGGGACAAAAATGTAATCAATAGCGGTGGAGAGAGGAGGAAACTTATATATCCAGCATCCCTTTGAGAGGACCTCTCGCTCTGGAGACCAGAATGGGATTTCATTTTGAAAGTAAATGACATCATCAGTCTTGTTCCCGTGTCCGTGGCTTTTTTGTCAGAAGGCAACGAGTTATGGTCATAGCAGACTTTCATATCGCATTTCTTGTCAGTTAAAGCAGTTACCCTTTGCATAGTCATTTATATGTATTTATGGTTGCTTTGTTTCCCTGGAGAATGTTACAAAGTAGCGTCATAAGCGTTTATAAGGTCTCGTTTTATATAAAACTAGCTTCGCACGGGTGGTGTATCTAATGAAAAATCTTCCGTTTACAATACGACCATGCAATGAAATAAAATTACAATTAAATAATTTGACAATACTGTGTTGTAATGCCTTATAATGTACACTTTTCCTTCCGGAGAGAAAATAAATAGCGCCGATGGTTTGCCGACTCTCGAGCACGCAAGGCACAAACTGCCTATGCGAAAAACACGGCAATTCAAGGTATATTTCACACATTTCTAACGATTGACCTTGGGATTTATTATCATTGCAAATGCAAGGCGCACGGGAAGCTGAACACGCTTAAATTCAATAGGAAAATCAAAATTTTCATAAGTTTTTTAATAGCGAGACTTGTTCCGTTGCACAATGTCGGCTGATATAGATTGCGTAACCTAAATTATTCCGAGTCAACCTTCAGCTGTAAATTATGTGGCGGAATCCTGGCAAATCCAATGAATTTAGGAATTCAGTTATATGTATACGTAAGTTATTGAATACTATAGAGAAAGTAAAACTCTTTTATGTGCCGCATTCACATAACTTTATCTATCTATTCTGTAGCACACTATTTTATTAAAGTTTTGAGGCAATTTATGACTGCAAGAACCTACAAATAATTAATAAGCTAACATGATATAAATAAATAGGTATAATATAGAGAATAGATTATATAATCAGGTGCAGGTTAAGTTTAGTTTATAAGCGAGTTTGAATACGAGAAAGAGAAATCGTTCACAAGGTTTTTGGACAATAGTGGCGCAAAATGGTGCAATATATAAACGAAAGGCATTGAACTTTAAAAAAAAAAGAATAAAAAAAAAAGCCGGAGAGAGAGAGAGAACGTAAGCTCTAGGAAATGAGAACGTCATAAAAATGTGAACGTTACTGTAATACTGTTTATTGGCTCTTGGGAAGAGACGCTACTAAACGCACCAAGATAAGCCAATCAGAGTGTAGCTTTAATGCTTTGACTGAAAAGAGGGTTTAATATGTACAGTAGAACCCAGGTATTTCGATGTTTCATGTACTTCGAGCTATGTTGAGAAAATTAAAATTGTACACAAAGCTAGAGTAAAATCCCTCTGTTATACTGTGCCCGCATGCACGTTTAGATTTCCAAATGTGGTATATTTTGAGCTTTCTTTTAATGTTTCATGTACAATACAGGTAAAACGGTCCCATATATGGTTTTCGTTCATAATGGACGGAATTGCCCTTGTCCTCAAGACTGCTAATGCATTTCTATTGCAGATTGACAAGTACCGCTAGGTTTGGAGTGCGCTTGCTCTTTCTTTGACGAACCTTCACCAATTGGGACCACATGTCAATCAATTGCACGGTGCATACCATCCTTTAAAAAAATTCTGATGTGTTCCATTCACATGACTTTCTCTACATCTCTGTAACAAATTATTGTTAAAAAGCTTATGCTTCTATTTACTTCATGCTAATCGAGAAAAAAATTAGCAGAAATAGTCTTATTACTTGCTTCCTTGTAAGCAGAAGCGAAATAAGAGAGTAACATAGGTTAAAGTGACAGTCAAAAGCTGGTTGCTATGTGACTGAAGTTCCTTTGTTTGTATGGACAGGAGTTAACAAATTCCTGTATGAGAAAAGTTTGTTTTTTAAAGCTGAAACAAAATACAAGGAATATCTAAAAAAACATCAACTCCATGAAAACAATGTATATAATATAAATTGTGTGTTTTAACGTGCCCTACATTTTTTGTGTAGTAAGTTTTTATCTATCTCTTACGGTTTAGGAGCTATCTAAAATTTCGTAAATTTCATCCAGAATAAAGTAAGCTTCAGAGGCTATTCCCAGAAAATTGAAGATATGCATTTTATTTGTCAGGTAAATATCCTTAATATACGATATTTTAATCAAAATCGTTAAGAGCCATTTTTAAGAAAATCAAAATTTTCGAAAAAAGTTCCATGTAAAGGGTAGTTTGGGGTGGTGGGATTTTTCTCAAAGTCTTCGTGTCACATCCCTGGAAGATACCAAACTTAAATACCAAGTTAGGTACACAACGGTGTTTTCGTTTTTGAGCTATGCTGTGCACAGACACACACAGGCGCGCACACACGTACCTTTTTCTGAAAATGCTTTTTTTTTTTGGATTCAGGGGGACCCAAAACATGTATTTCCGGTGAAATCTTGGTATCGAATTTTTGGGTGGAATACAATGTACATAGTACGTGTAGAGAAAGTAAAAAAGTAATGTTTAAGTACACCAATCGTTACTCAGCGACAGTGGTTGTTAAATACGCTTAGGTAAAAATACACATTTTACAGCGGTAACAGACTGGACGTTGTTGTTGATATGCACCTGTATTGTTATTTACTGTTTAACTATGTTGTGTTATTTAAATTTATTCATGATACCTAATAATTTAGGATATATCTGTATAATTTGAGTTTTGTATTTCGAGGTAGCCTCAACCCCAATTAACGGGGCTCTACTGTACTATAACGGAGGCGCGTGGCGCCGAGCGACCGCTGAAAGGATCGGTGCCTGACCTGCTCTAACAATAGAGCGGACGGACTCGAGAATCGCGCACCGGCCTTGTATCCCTGCGAAACATCTAGAACATTCTTTATCTCTACCTCCAGTGTTCTGTAACTTTCGGAGCCTGTCTATGGGACAACATATGGGAGACTGACACTGTCGAGTTGAAAAGCCAATCTAGTGAGTAACATATGCTAAGACAGTGACGTGAACGCAGTGACTCAGTTGTTTGTGTACCAAAAGTGTAAAGTATTGCATTACTTGGAGTGCTCTAGTGCCGAATTAAGTGAATTTAACAGAAACTGGTGTTCTCTTTGTTACAATATTCTACGGAGACGCGAGACAATACTAATTAGATTTCGTCCAGTTCCTATTCTACTTTTGCTCGAATAAGAACCCTGCTAGCCAAAGTAAATACAAGTAAATGAAATTTATTCGTTAGAAAAGATCCAGAAAAGGGCTATAAAATTCGTAAAAAGGGGTAAATATTTTGGGCCTCCAAACGCTGAGGAGATAAAATGGGAGCCGTTGAAAGTTAGGCGTGAGAAACAGAGGTTGTGCGCTTTATTTAAAGCTTACGCTGGCTTAAACGCAGGGGAGGACGTTACTGAAAAACTGGAAAACCCAACTTACTATGCACGAAACGATCATCCGTTCAAAATTAAGGGTAGAAGATACAGAACTGACGTGGGAAAGTTCTCCTTTGTAAATAGAACCATAAAAGACTGGAATGAATTGCCTGGAGCAGCCTTTCGGGGTTGTCCCCTGTCTCTGAAGAAATTTAGGAAAAATCTTGATTTTAATGTGGGATAATACTTGTAAATATTCCTTAAATGAAATGCTTGTGATTTTATATTGTTGTAAATACAAATGTTAAATTGGTTGGTGATTCTAATTATGAAATTAATTAATCTGAATTGAGAGAAAAATCAATGTTTTCATATTTGTTGTAAATAACTATTATATCTAGCTTACAAAGCCATAAACTGGCAGCTGTAATTTATTGTTTATATATCTTGTATACATATATAACTCTGCCACCGGGTGATACCCACTTGCAGAGAAATAAATACATACATACAAATAATACAATATTTAGGGCCCGCCTGGGTAGTGTGGTGGTAGCGTGTCTGCCTCACATTCAAAACGTTGTGAGTTCGAATCTCACTTAGGGCGACTTACCCGGATAAGGTTTTTTTTCGGGGTTTTCCCTTGTCCTGAAAAGACGAATGTCGAGTAACTTTAAGCTCCATGGACCCCGAGATAATTTGAGTATCATTTCACCAATTTCATTCATCATCCGATATGACCAACTAGGTTAAAGGATAGGTAATGATGGCGATCTAAAATAAACAGGGAGAGGAAAGAACCCGTCGTAGTTTATTACTTTATCTACTTCATGTTCATCAAGATATACATTAACAGGAATGGTTTTATGAATTTCCTTGCAATAAGGGAATAAGAAAATACAAACTAAAGTAATGGTAAAATCTTTTAAAGTTTCGTGATGGTTTTTTAATATGATATATAAATATGAATAACGACTTCCCACTTGAGAAAAGTATAAGTATTGGAAAATTTAAACCTCTAACACGCAATGATAATAAAACCGTTTCTGCTAATGTTTATAAGTCACGTGAGTGGAAAACATAAGATGTTTTTAATACTGCTGTTGACAGAAAGAGGAATATATATATATATATATATATATATATATATATATATATATATATAGGATGTTAATGAACTGCACCGAAATAATTTGCGAGATTGTGCGTAATTCGAGATCAGCGATGCATGATCCCCGGATAAACATAACGCAGCGTGTGGTTATCAGGTGCTGATAAGTCGGTGTTAAAGCAAAGCAGATTGAAAGAATGGCTTAGAATGCCTTTAAAACTGCTGCCCGAGTATAGAAATATCGATTTTTAGCAGCTCGTTACTAGCGTTCTCAAGATTTAATGTCGCAAAAATCTGTAAAATCTCGAACTAATCACTTGACAGTGCGACACTTAACATTCATTAACTACGTTCTTGATAATGTAACCTACTCTGGAGACGTTTTATCAATGGCTATCCTAAAAGTCATGAGTTCGATTCGTGTCATAGAGTAAATGTTTTTTATTACCTACTATTTTTTTTTTTTTTTTTTTTCCGTTCCAGATGAAGTGCCGCGATACGTGAACGAGACCCGAACTCGGAAACTATCTTTCACTTGAAAGCCAGTATCATAACCACTACGCTGTAATATGTCCCTTCGTTTTCGTTTTTCGTGTTATACTCTCAAATGGTTGATAAATTAACCAGTGGCGTACTGGCACTTCAGAAACTTATAGCCGTTACTTTGAAATTTCAATAAACAGGCCATAAGTCTCCTATCTCAAATTACTTATTTAAGTGATCTACATATTCTGTGAAAATATTTTGGTATAGTTCATATATATATATATATATATATATATATATATATATACACACACACACACACACACACCTATGTGTATGTGTACACGCGGATCTTGTTTCATAAAGATTTTTGAGGGAGTTCAGGGGACCTCAAAATCTTTTGTATATTTCCGGTGAAATCTCGACGTCGAATTCTGGGATGGATTACCACACTTCCAATGCTTTGCGTAGTAGAGAAAGTAGAAGTATAAAATTTATGATAATATTAGACAATATTTTTAGAGAAGGCTACCTAATTCTACACACCTCTATCTCTTTGACGTCATTTTTGTCCTATAATATGGTTGTTTCACTTCCTCGTTTAGGCGTGAAGCTACTCAGAAAGCACAAGGCTACCAGCAGATGCTAAAGCAAACGCATTTTCGCTCGTACTGTACGACTGCCAGGGTCTTTGTTGTAACACCTTTTCGAGTTTGTGAAAATGAAAGCGCGTGTAGCGTTAGCAAGAGCAGGAAACGCGTGCATTCTTGCCTGGTGCCACTACCCACACCACCCTCACACGACGTGAAAATATTCCCCACCACTCACACAGAAATTAGGAAATGTAGCTTCCAGCGAGCGTATGGGTTCCTAGCGTTTTGAATTTTCTCCATAATGGGCGCTTTGCCTTAGGGAACCAATAAACAAACAAACTTGTGGCGAGTGTAACGAATTTAACAAACTTCTTCTAATCGGCTTAGCTAATCACGCACGCACCATCTGTGCCAGAAGTCTCAAAATGGGTTTTGGGCAGATAGGCGACTGAACTCTCAAAAGGTACTATGTATATAGTGTACAGAGAATGTATTGCACTCCACCCAAAAATTCGATACCGTGATTTCACCGGAAATATATGTTTTAGGGTCCCCTGTATCCATAAAAGGTATTTTCATAAAAAGTTCCGTGTGTCAGTGTGTCCGTGTGATTGTGAACTCGAAAACGAAAAGTCGCTAAAATACCAAACTTGGTATTTAAGTTTAGTATGTTCCAGGGATGCGACACGAAGATTTTGAGAAAAATCCCCCCGCCCCAAACTACCCTTTACAGGGAACTTTTTTCGAAAATTTCGATTTTCTAAAAAATGGCTAACGATTTTGATTAAAATGTAATATATTAAAGATATTTACCTGACAAATAAAATGTATATTTTGAATTTTCTGGGAATAGCCTCTGAAGACTACTTTATTATGGATGAATTTTGCATAACTACTGAACCGTATGAGATGGACAAAAACTTAACACACAAAAAATGTAGAACACGTTAAAACACACAATTTATGATATATACATTTTTTTCCTGGAGTTGATCGTTTTTGAGATATTCCTTTTTCTTGGTTTCAACTTTGAAAAACTTATACTTTTCGCATACAGGAATTTGTCAACTCCTGTCCATACAAAGGAACATCAGTCACATAGCAACCAGCTTTTGGCTTTCACTTTAACCTATGGTACTCCCTTATTTCGCTTCTACTTGCAATAAAGCAAGAAATAAGACTTTTTCTGCTAATTTTTCTCGGTTAGCATGAAATAAATAAAAGATAAGCTTATTAGCAATACTTTTTTTACAGAGATATAGAGAAAGTCATGTGAATGGAACGCATCAGATTTTTCTCCTGTTTTTATCTACCACGCATAATAGGTAAAGACGGCATAGTATTGTGGCCAAAATTTGGCGTCCTTTGAGTAAAAAAAATCAGAAAAAGATCTGATGTAACACCATTCACAAGTCTCTCTCTAACAAACTTTCCTCACAAAATATTATCCTTTTATCTGCATCATACTAACCAAGGCAAATATTAACACAGTTGGTCTTATTGCTTGCTTCCTTGTAAGAAGAAGGGACGAAAGGGTAAACACTAGGCTAAAGCGATACTCAAATCTTTTAAAAGCCTCAGCGGCATGAAATTCAGTTCTCTTGCATTCCCGGGAGTAAAGCAAAAGAGATGAAACGAAAGTTGGCTTCCCACTTGAGAAAAGTTTAAATAGTTTAAAATTTAAGCCAATATAGCGGAAATGGTTAACTCTACGAAAAAACAAACAAACTGTATGCTATGTAAATTGTGTTTTATTTTTGTACAGTAATTTTTTGTCTATCTATTTCGGTTAACCAGTTATGCAAAATTTATCCAGAATGAAAAGCTCTTAAAAGGTTATTCCCAGAAAATTTAGGTTATACATTTTATTTGTCAAATATATGGCATTTTAGGACTATTATTGAGAAAATGATCCATGTAAACGTTAGTTGGCGGTGGGGTGATTTTATTGAAAATTTTCGTGTCTTGAAAGATACTGGATTTTAATACTAAATTTGGTATTTTACTGACTTTTCGTTTTTGTTCTATGCTGCCCACAGACCAGACACACATGGACCTTTTTCTAAAAATACTTTTTTTTGGGCTCAGGGGGTCTCAAAACACTTTTCCGTGAAATCTGGACACCGAATTTTGGAGTGGTACATTCGTGCTAGAGAAAGTAAGAAAAATCTTTCTCCACAAAAATGTAGATCTTGTTAAAACATACAATTATAGTCAGAACTATTTTTATATTAGCTTATGTTTTTCTGAGTTAAACTGTTAGCGAGATATTCCTAGCTGTTGGTTTCAATTTTATAATCCTTACGTATTTCTCAAATTGGAAATAGTTGTTTTGGATTCTCTTGTTCAAGCAAACAGAAGGAATGCCATTACATCACAGAGCGAGAAGCTGTTTTAAGATTTAACTATCGCTTTAGCAAAGAGTATTTCCTTATTCCCGTGTATCTACAAGGAAGATATAATAAAAATATTTCTGGAAAATCTATATCATTTTTAGAAAGAGGTGGTCTAGTGTCTGGGAGCAGCATAGTTAAACGAAAAGTCGATTAAACTCCAAATTTGGTTTAGCTCAACATCTTCTAAGAATGCGACACGAAGATATTGAAGAAAATCCCCCCTCCACAAACTATTCTTTACATGGAAAGGTATTCGAAAATGTTGTTTTTCTTAACAACAAATAAAGGACTCAAGATTTTGATTAAAATACTAGTAGTATATGTTTATAATGTAGCACAAAATGAAACGTGATCCTCAATTATCTGCGAGTACATCCTGAAGACCAAATCACCCTGGATGGTTTTGCATAACTCGTAAACGTAAGAGATAGAAACTTGTATATCAAAAATATAGATTTCATTGAAACACACAATTAATGTCATATGCAATTTTTACATTCTCTACACGTACTATGTGCATAGTGTATAGAGAAGGTATTGCACTCCACTCAGAAATTCGATACCGAGATTTCACTGGAAATATATGTTTTAGGTTCCCCCTTATCCAAAAAAATATTTTCAGAAAAGGTCTGTGTGTGTGACTGTGAACTCAAAAACGAAAAGTCGGTAAAATACCAAACTTGTTATTTAAGTTTACTATCTTCCAGGGATGCGATAAGATGGTTTTGAGAAAAATCCCCCCACTCCAAACTACCCTTTACATGTAACTTTTTTCGAAAATTTTGAAATTTTTAAAAATTGCTCTAACTATTTTGATTAAAATGTCGTATATAAAAGATATTTACCTCACAAATAAAATGTATATCTTGAATTTTCTGGGAATAGCCTCTGAAGACTACTTTATTCTGGATGAAGTTTACGGAATTTTGCTTAACTGCTAAACCGTAAGAGATGGACACCGCACAAATGTACAGCACGTTAAAACACACAATATAAGTTATATGCATTTTTTTCATGGAGTTGATCGTTTTTGAGATATTCCTTGTTATTGATTTCAGCTTTAAAAATCTTATACTTTTCTCATACAGGAATTTGTCACTCCTGTCCAAACAAACAACCAACCATTGACTATCATTTTAACCTATGGTACTCCCTTATTTCGCTTCTACTTGCATGGAAGCAAGTAATAAGACTATTTCTGCTAATTTTTTGTCGAATAGCGTGAAGTAAATAGTAGCATAGGCTTTTCAACAATAAATTATTTCAAAGAAGTAGAGAAAGTCATGTGAATGAAACTCATCAGATTTTTTGTGGATTTAACCGTTTCGAGATATTCCTGATTAGTTTCAATGTTGCACACTTAAGTATCTCAAATTGAAAGTCGTTATAGTTTTCTTCTTTTTAGGTTTGCAAAGAGAGCGGTATTTCAAAACCATCACATAGCATCTGGGAAATATTTGACTATCGCTTTACCTCATTGCGTATCCTTACTTGTCTTGTACAAGTGAATAATTTGGCAATACCATTTCTGCTAATGTTTATCTTGATAAGCGCGAAATAGAACCTTCATAACAATAGCTTTTTGCCCTATAGGTGAGAAAGTTATTTGAAATGGCGTCAGCGCTTCCTAAAACAGAGGTGCAGCGCCTAATACGTGACTCACAGGCAGGAATTTCCTTCCGCAGGATATGCCTACCAGAAATAGGTAGCGGCACTTCAATCCTTGACGTGTACAGCACGTGTTTATAAAGTGCTTTGCTCAGAAATGTTATTAACGACTTGTGCATCAATAAATCAATATATTTCCGCCATCTTCGTAGTAATCAGCGTAGATTTGTAAGCAATTCAACAAGAAGGCTATACCAATGTAAACGTTTCATATTTCTATTTATAAACCAGTTTTTACTTTCTCTACACGTACTATGTACATAGTGTATAGAGAAGGTATTGTAATGCAACCAAAAATTCTATACCGAGATTTCACCAGAAATATATGTTTTGAGACCCCACTGAATCAAAAAAAAAAAAAAAAAAAAAAAACCTTTTTAGAAAAATGTCCGTGTGTGTGTGTGTCTGGGCAGCATAGGTCAAAAAACAAAAGACCGTTAAAAACCAAACTTGGTATTTAGGTTTGGTGTCTTCCAAGGATGCGACACAAAGTTTTCAAGAAAATCCCCCCACCCCCAACTATCCTTTACATGGCAAACATTTCGAACATTTTGATTTTCTTAAAAATGACTAACGATTTTGATAAAAATCGCTTATGTTTATTCTATTTACTTGCCAAGTAAAATGTATATCTTTAATTTTTTCGGGAATAGCCTCTAAAGACCTCTTTATTATGGATGGTTTTTATTGAATTTTGTATAATGGGTAAACCGTAAGAGACGAAAATTCACTACACAAGATATGTTGACGTGAATAAAATACACAATTTATGTGATTTACATTTTTTTCGTGGAGCTAATAGTTTTTTTTTGAGATATTCCTGTTTTTTGGTTTCAGCTTTGAAACACATACTTTTCTCATACAAGGAATTTGTCAACTGCTGTCCATACAAACAAAGAAACTTCAGTCACATAGCAATCAGCTTTTTCCATCACTTTAATCTATGGTACTTCCTTATTTCGCTTCTACTTACAAGGAAGCAAAGTAATAAGACTATTTCTGCTGATTTTTTCTCGACATTGAAATTCCGTTTGTTTGGATGGCCAGGAATAAAAAGGGGGAAAAAATGCATAATGACTTCCCAATTTAGAAAATTATAAGTATTGAATATTTAAATCAATAATCAATATTTAAATCCGAAATGACTAAATTAAAAAAATAAATAAATAAAAAAAAAGAGGTCTCGACTTCGAATCTCGCTTAGGGTGAGTTGTCCGTAATGTTTTTTCGGGGTTTTCCTTTATCCACAGAAGACGAATATCTAGTGACTTTAGGCTTCATAGACCCCGAAATTATTTGAGCATCGTTTCACAGATTTCATCGTTTGAAATGACCAACCAGGCTAAATGACCCCCCCCCTAATGTAGGACATTGCTTCTTTTAACGAATAGTTTTTTTGTACGTCTTATCGTTTGAGTTCCGCAAAATGCATCCCGAATGATCAGGGTCCAAGAAAATTCAGTCAGGTTTTATTTCCCATGAAATAAACATGTATTTTAATCAAACCCGTTTAGAGATATTTTTCAGAAAATAAAAAGTATCAAAAACTTTTCCAAATAAAGGGTAATATGTGGTAAGGAGATTTTGTTTTTTTTTTCAAAATCGTCTTGTCGCATTCTTGGAAGATGCTGAGTTAAATATTATCTAAGTTTGTTGCGTAACCGACCATACTTTTTGAGTTACTCTGATCGCAGATACAAGGACCTTTTTCTAAAAGTGTCAGGAGGCTCCAAACGTAGATATATTTCCAGTAAAATCTGAGTATCGAATTTTGTGGTAGAATGCAATACCATCTCTATCCGATATATATATAGTATGTGGTAGGGGAAGTAAAATATATGATAAGAAAAACATTTGTTTTACTTGTGTGAAAAAAGCCCTAGTCTGCAAAATACTGACAACAGTGTCACTGAAAAATTGGAATACAATTTTAAACTTGGGACTCAGAGGAAAACTAAAGAAAACCATTAGAATGAAAGAACGCACATAAGGACACACACAAAACAAGAGCAATATTTGAAACCGATGAATAAACCATGTGGGTTGAATTAAGTATTTACAGAGCAGTGATAACTAAGGCTATCTGGGCCTATAGTCACTATCCCAACCACATATCTTCCTAAATACTTAAAGAAATGAACATGAAAAAGACGCTCTGGATTCAAAAATAGTACTATCTGTTTATCTGCCGTTAGTGAATCCGCATAGAATAGAAAAAGAAGACGTAAAGGGCCCCAAGAGGATTGTCATTGTTTTTCCTTTCTTTTGCTTAGTAATCTCAGTTGCACACATCTGTACATCGCCTGCCAGCATGTTTTCGCCTCGAGGAAAGCTAGCGTTGGGGATTTAGGTCGCAGCTTGCATCCAAATCGAAGACTGGATTCTCTCGCAGGATTAGCTGCTTCTATCCCCATATAAGGGATTTGTAGGACCATGCCCTTGAACTTGAGGTCAGAAAGAAATAAGTTTGTGCCAAAATCCTTAGTCAATATCGACAGCAATATTTGAGCTTTGGTATGCTTTCATTAAGGAGTCAGAAGGGAAAAATCTGGTGTGTTCCATTCACATGACTTTCTCTAGCTGTTCTAGATCATGCTAATCAAGATAAACATAAGCTTATTACTAGCTTCCTTGTAAATAGAAGGGAAATAAAATGCACAGGTTAAAGCCATAGCCTCGTACTTTAAAAGTCAGTCGCTGTGTGAAACAATTGAAATACCATTCTCTTTTATTGCCAGGAGTAAACAAACGAGAAGATATCTTTCCGTTCGAGAAAAGCTTTTGCCTTAAAATTGATACCTCCAATAATGCAGAATATCTCGAAAAGGGTTAACTCTACAAAAAAATGTATATGACATTAATCGTGTGGCTTAATGAGATCTACAAGTTTTATATATCTCTTACGGTTGAGAAAAATCCCCTCACCGCAAACTATCCTTTACATGGAAAAAAATCGAATATTTTGATTTTCTCAAAAATGGCTCTAACGACGTTGATTAAAATGCCATATATTAAATATATTTACTTGGCATAAAAAATGTATGTCTTGTATTTTATGGGAATAACCTCTCAATATCTCTTAATTCTGGATGAATTTTGCTGAAATTTGCGTAACTGGTAAACCGTAAGAGATAGACAAAAACTTATTACACAAAAATGTAGATCACACAATTTATGTCCTGTACGTTTTTTTTTGCGAAGTTGACCGCTTCTGAGATATTCCTTGGTTGGTTTTTTTTTCTCCAGATTTAAAATACTTAAACTTTTCTCATACAGAAGGTTGTAAACTCCTGAACATGCATAGAAACGGATTTTAACTACATGGCAACCAGCATTTAAAATATTTGACTATCGTTTTAGCCTAGTGTATTCCCTTATTTTCCTTCTACTTACAAGGAAACAAGGCAATTGCTGTTAATGTTTATCTCGATTAGCATGAAGTAGATAAAAGAATAAGCATATTCACAATAATTTGTTACAGAGCTGTAGAGAAAGTCATATGATTGAAACACATAAGATTTTTTGAATGTTTGAAGACACATAGGAGAGAGAGAGAGAGAGAGAGAGAGAGAGAGAGAGAGAGAGATTTTTCTAATAAGCCATTTTTACTTTATATACACCTTCTATACATAGTGTATAGAGAAGGTACCTACTCTATTCTACCCAAAAATTCGATGACGAAATTTCGCCGGAAATATATGTTTTGAGGTCTCCTTTGGCCAAAAAAGGCATCCGTGTGCGTGCGAGTATGTACGTGTCTGGACAGCATAGCTAACAATTTAAAAGGCCTTTAAATACCAAATGTGGTATTTAAGTTTTCCAAGGATGCGACAGGAAGATTTTCAATAAAATCCGTCCACCACTTGGGAATAGCTCTTGGAAGTCCTCTTCATTCTGCTCCCTTTTGCATAACTGGTATACCGTAAGAGATAGACAAAACTTAATACATAAATGTCTTCAGTGTTTCCTCTCCACAGGAATGCTATTCTGAAACTCGCCTAATTCTCCCTCCAGTCCCTGTGATATTAGCCTCATCTAGTTTTTATACGATCTGAGAATTAAAGCACTGCACTAATGTCATCAACAGCTCTAAATAAAATGAAATAATCATCACAGATTTTCAAAGCCATTACTAGTATCCCATAATTTAAATCTTTCTATATGATACACATAAAGTTGTAGGAAATGTTTTTCTTCCCTGGAAAATTTATTTATACAAAATCTCGTCCTTCCAAACCTCCTTAGTGATGCCCTCTTTCTTAATTTTCAGATGATGGATGCAAGATCACATCATCCCCGCTGTCACCACTTTCCAGCCATTCTTCACTGGTTTCATGCATCTTGTTTCCTTTGTCTTGATTTTTTTTTCATAGATTTTTCAACCATTGGTTTCGATGCTGCTTTGGCTTCTAGTCTTCTCTTTGTTCTTAATTTCATCTTTCTGCTGAACCAAGTCCAGCCACTTTTTGATGACATTGCGTGTGGCAGCCGTTCCAATTTTCTTGTTTTCTTTCCAGGTGAAGAATCTGTTGATCAAGTGATGTGATTGCCAAATGGTGGGCTAGCCCTTGTCTCCTTTGCAATAATCTGAGATTCCCTATCAACTTACAGAAGTTAATGTTATTGTAGCGGAAGCCCTAGTTCATAGCCGACACTTGTAGGTTCCTTGGTTTTTGCATTCACTTCAATTGTATTGGCAGCTGCGAAGTGTTCAGTCAAATGACTTGTAACTGAGTTGGTTGAATCTCCATTTTCTGCTGCATTCAAAATGATCTGGTTTCATTTACAATGCATTTACCTCTTATTTTCCTCCATACATCAAATAACCCCTTAGCTTCTTTAGGTCCATTCCAGCCAATTTTTTCAGCTTCTCTAAACTGCTCTGCTTGACCATATTTCATCAATGATTCTCTTCCCGAACATAGTACATTTCCTCAGATGAACGTTGACGATGTCGTCAACAACCTCTCTACTACCATACTCAGACAAGCCAAGATTAGCATCTCTCTAAATCAAACGAGGATAGGAGAACGTAGGGTACCTTGGTGGAATGGCAGCTGTGCAGAAGCGATTAGAAGAAAGAACAAAGCTTACTATTTATTGAAACGACATCTGAGTGTAGAGAACAAAACCGAATTCAAACGTCTACGTGCAGCTGTGCGTAGGGAAATTAAAAGAAGTAAACAGGAATCTAGGTTGACCTACTTAAACAACAAAACAACGCAATCAAGGATGTAGAAAAAAATTCAAGCCATATGTGGCACACATCGACCACATTCAATATCTCATCTTGTATCTTCAGTTTCCACGGCTCCTATCTCAGACTCACAGATTATAGCCGATACTCTAGCTGTTACATTCTCCAAGTTTTCCAGTGACTCTTCTTACGACACCAATTTTATTCATGTTAAAAAATCCACTCCAGCTCTGACACAACAGGAAATATTTGAAGATAGCCGTCAAGAATTCAATGAGGAAATAACTCTAGAAGAGCTACGGGAAGAACTATCTCACTGCAATAGTAGAAGCCCAGGACTTGACCAGATACCATATGAATTTATTAAACAACTACCAGAGAAGGCCTAAATATACATTTTAAACCTATTTAATCATATCTTTTCCCCAATCAGTGGCGATCTTCCATAGTTATACCTATCCGTAAACCTAATAGGGACCCATTACTCCCAGAAAACTATCGTCCAATCTCCCTCACATGTACATTATGCAAACTCTTGGAGAAAATAGTTAATAGAAGACTTCGTTGGTATTTGGAGTCTACTCTTTTTTTCGCAGATATTCAAAATGGATTCCGACAACAACGCTCCACTATTGATAATTTAACTTTGCTTGAAACTGAGATTTGTCACACGTTCATCAACCGACAACATATGACTTTAGTAAGCCTTGACATAGAGAAAGCATATGACACAGTCTGGCGAGATTATATAATTCGGTCTCTGCTGAAACACAACGTTAAAGGGAATATGATCGCCTTTATATACAATTTCCTTCAAGACAGAACCATGAGGGTAAGAGCAAATGGAGTTCTCTCTCGAAGCATCAAACTTGACAATGGCATTCCGTAAGGCTCGGTTCTAAGTGTGACTCTATTTTTGGTCGCAATCAATAACGTGGCTTCCTGTCTTAGTCCCCCTGTTGGGGCTTGCCTCTTTGCAGACGACTTAACAATTTTTTGCAGGGGGAAAAACCAGGAAACTACCCAAACGCTGCTACAAGACACTCTCAACAACCTACAGAAATGGAGCCATGATACTGGACTTAAGTTTTCGCCACAAAAAAGCCAATGTGTTGTATTCAACAGACTACGAAGGGACTCACCAGAACCTAGACTTCTATTAGGGAGCGACATGATATATATATTGTTAAAAGTGTTCGTATTTTGAGCCTACATTTTGATCAAAGATTGAACTGGAGTGAACACATTAGGTACCTTAAGGCCAATGTGTTCGACGTCTCAATCTACTAAAAATGCTGGCATCCAAAACATGGGGTGCAGACTTCACCGTTTTACTTCGCACATACAGATCAATCGTTCGCCACAAGTTGGATTACGGTTCTACCGTCTACAACTCGGCTAGGCCTACCAACCTCAATGCACTGAACAGCATACAGTCTTCAGCACTGAGAATTACCTTGGGAGCATTTCACACCAGTCCAATTAATAGTCTTTAAATAGAAGCAAACGAGCCACCTCTCTGTATAAGGAGGAAAATGCTAAGCCTAAAATATGCTATAAAATCTGCTACCAAGGCTCACCCATGTACTTCCTCCTATATCCTTCCCGGAAATCCTCTCATAATTTCTTCTAATAAAAATGATCGCACCTTGCCTTTCTTAAGTAGAATCCAACAATTCCTCAGAGACTACAATTTGACGCTTCCACCGTTGATTCCTTACTCCTATGATGCAGAAATCATCCCTTGGAGATCCAAAACTCCCAGTATAAATAGCTGCTTAGCGAGATACCGCAAAGAGACGACTAACAAGTTTACCTACCTCAGACTGTTTAACGAAATATGTTCAAGATACCCCGATTATCAACACATCTATACAGATGGATCAAAATATGGCAACAGTTGTGGCTGTGCTGTATGCTTTCCCAAGCACACAATGTTGTACATTCTACCCAAATATATCTCCATCTTCTCGTGTGAATTACTAGCCATTAAATTCGCTATGGAATACATTCTTCGAACCAATGAGCACCACTCCTACATCATCTTCAGTGATTATATGAGTGCTCTAGTTGCTCTTCAGCAGAAGCACCCCACACATCCACTGCTCCTGGAGATCCAAACAGTACATAGCAAAATACTGTCTTCTGGTAAAACAATCTTGCTCTTTTGGCTCCCGTCGCATGTAGGTATACCGGGAAACGAAAGGGCAGATGAAGCGGCCAAAGAAGCTACCAGACATCCATGTAGCCTACCAGATTTCAAGACTCCTCACCGTGACTACAGCAACTTTGTTCAAGGTGTCATTATCCAAAAGTGGAAACAAGAATGGTCTACCCTGTCCAACATGAGGTACACACTCTCGCCGATTCTAGCTACTCACACAAATCTTTTCATCGTAAGGACCAGACTGTACTGACTCGTCACTCATACCTTCTGTCTCGTGAAAACCCACCGATGTGCAACTGTCAGCTAACAGTGAAACATCTCATTACCAACTGCAGTCTCTATGAGGAACAACGAACCACATGTAACGTGCCAAACGAACTCCCAACAGCCCTGGACCAACTACAATTCTCCAAAAAAGTCTTGTACTTCTTACAAGTAATCCAATTGTATCATAACATTTAATCTAAAGTTCTTGTTTTGAAAATATTTCAAAATGTTAAAGTAAATGCTAAATATTGTCATAGTTCACAACAAACATAAAATAACTTTTCTCTTACTGTAAAATACTGCATTGAGTTTACTTCTTTATGTATACCTTGTCTGTTTAAACTTGCATTGAGAATGTATTCAACTAATGCACTGTAAATCTATTGAGAAGTCGCGATATAACCCTTGCAGTTAAAGCGACTTTAAATAAATAAATTTAAAAAAAAAAGCACATGTTCAATTTTGAATTCCACTCATCACAGTTGATGGGCATTCGCTGGCTTCGCTTGTAATGCACTTAGTCAACTGCTTTGGGGTCAAAAAGATAGAGACCACCTTTTTAAACCCATTCTTAATTATATCTGTGATTGCCTTCCCTTGCCTTAGAGCTTGCCAAATATAGCTTTATTCATTACCGTATTATTTCTCTTACACCGGTATACAATATTCTTCCATCCAGATTTAAGTGGTCGAAATACATAACATCTGCTTGCTGTGGAATGTACGGAATGGTGGCAACGAAAAATGTAAGATCTGGGGATCTGAACAGAATTATGCTACATTGAGGTAGTATGAGACTTGTGGCCATCTATCAATATAAGTACTGTTAGCCTTAATGACTGGGGCTGTTTATTCAAAATAAATAGACCCCAGTCATCGAGCGATAGCCCAGCTTGGATCTAACTTTTCCGATACATCCCGTGGTGTTTTCTGTAATGGATAAATCACCATTGGGGTGCAGTTTCTCCAGCAGCATTAAAACTAACCATGGCTTCTTTTTCATTTCAATTCTTTATTTCATAAAGAGTGGCAAATGCTATGCGCTCAAGAACTCTTCCCGTTTTTGGGCAAGTCTAGAAACCACTTTCGTTTGCATTGAAAATCCTCTTTGGATTTTTAAGCATACTCGTAGCATTGTCACTTGCAAGATGGCGCTGCAGATCCTTAAACCTTCTTTGATACTTTCTTCTGTAGCATTGTCACTTGCAAGATGGCGCTGCAGATCCTTAAACCTTCTTTGATACTTTCTTCTGTAGCATTGTCACTTGCAAGATGGCGCTGCAGATCCTTAAACCTTCTTTGATACTTTCTTCTGTAGCATTGTCACTTGCAAGATGGCGCTGCAGATCCTTAAACCTTCTTTGATACTTTCTTCTGTAGCATTGTCACTTGCAAGATGGCGCTGCATGTCCTTAAACCTTCTTTGATACTTTCTTCTGTAGCATTGTCACTTGCAAGATGGCGCTGCAGATCCTTAAACCTTCTTTGATACTTTCTTCTGTAGCATTGTCACTTGCAAGATGGCGCTGCAGATCCTTAAACCTTCTTTGATACTTTCTTCTGTAGCATTGTCACTTGCAAGATGGCGCTGCAGATCCTTAAACCTTCTTTGATACTTTCTTCTGTAGCATTGTCACTTGCAAGATGGCGCTGCATGTCCTTAAACCTTCTTTGATACTTTCTTCTGTAGCATTGTCACTTGCAAGATGGCGCTGCAGATCCTTAAACCTTCTTTGATACTTTCTTCTGTAGCACTGGCACGAGCAACACTTCAACCTGACGCCCGGACACTGAGCGATGCCTCTTCATAAAAGATGAAAACCACTTTTTTCCTGGAGTACCACCAGTAAAGGGGTTTCCCTAACATCGTCCCTTGTATATCTGCAACTGTCTCAATTTATGTTTCACGCTTGAGAGGAAAATATTTCTTGGCACAGGCAGTAATTCAACCCAAAATTAAACTTTCTTCTTCTTTTGAAAAAACAATGTGAGGTCCGATGTTGCTTGTCATTGGAACTCTTATCTTTTATTTTGTTGGATAGTGTACTCAGGTGAACATTAAAATCTCTGGATGCTCTTCTAAGACTTATGCCCATCATTAATAGCCTGCGCTGCCCGCAACAAAGTTTCTTGGGTATATTGCTTTTTCCTCTTCTGTCTTTTGTCCTGTGTCAAAAGCATGCCTTTCAATGTATTCCATCCACTTTTTACTTTCTCTATACGCACTATGTACATAGTCTAAAGAGAATGTATTGCACTCCACCAAAAAATTCGATACCGCGATTTCACCGGAAATATATGTTTTAGGGTCCCCTGTATCCAAGAAAAGTATTTTCAGAAAAAGGTCCGTGTGTGTGTCTGTGAACACGATAACTCAAAAACGAAAAGTCGGTAAAATACCAAACTTTAAGTTTAGTATCTTCCAGTGATGCGACACGAAGATTTTGAGAAAAATCCCCCCACCCCAAACTACCCTTTACATGGAAATTTTTTCGAAAATTTTTATTTTCTAAAAAATGGCTCTAACGATTTTGATTAAAATATCGTATATTAAAGTTTTTTACCTGACAAATAAAATGTATATTTTGAATTTTCTGGGAATAGCCTCTGAAGACTAACTTATTCTGGATGAATTTTTCATAACTACTAAACCGTAAGAGATGGACAAAAACTTAACCCAGAAAAAAATGTAGAGCACGTTAAAACACACAATTTATGTTATATACATTTTTTTCGTGGAGTTGATCGTTTTTGAGATATTCCTTTTTCTTGGTTTCAGCTTTGAAAAACTTATACTTTTCTCATACAGGAATTTGTCAACTCCTGTCCATACAAACAAAGGAACATCAGTCACATAGCAACCAGCTTTTGGCTTTCACTTTAACCTATGGTACTCCCTTATTTCGCTTCTACCTACAATAAAGCAAGGAATAAGACTATTTCTGCTAATTTTTCTCGATTAGCATGAAATAAATAAAAGATAAGCTTATTAACAATAATTTGTTACAGAGATATAGAGAAAGTCATGTGAATGGAGCACATCAGATTTTTTTAACTGCGGGAGTAATTTGTATATAGGTAATTATTGGAAGGCTAATATTCATTTTGTAAGGTACGAATACTTGAATACACAATAACTGAACACCAGAACTAAGCTTTGGTCCCAAGCAAGAAAGGTTATCATAATCTCAAATTATGATTCTTCATAATTTTGCTGCATGCTTATGTGCAAATAATTCAAATAACAGTGCTTCCTCAAAAGTACCATTAGATGAACAATTGTGCAAGTATTAGAATTTGCTTTTTAGAGGGTTCCAGTTGTTGAACACGTTTTTTTAATCAATATAGCAACACTATTGATCTTAATCATTATAGTAAACAACCTAATAATGCCTAAGGTATCAAAAGGTAACAAATTGGTAATGAAAACAACCACTAAACTTAATAATATTATAATAACAGTGTTACTTACCTTTTCTTAATCTTGGGCCTTGTTTAGAAGGAGGAATGTTGATTAGCCAACCTTCAAACTATTTACATACCTAGTGGAGAGAAATTACCTCCTCCCTGGTCTTTTCAGACCAAGCTAAACTATAACAGTTCGCCACTGATGACTGTTCAGCCACTGGTGCACTCACAATTTTTATAAGAATTAACTGTTTCCTCTTTTGTTTTCCTTTTGACCGCGCAAAGAGAACTGAATTTAAATTGTTCCACACAGCAACCAGCTTTTAAAGAATCTGGCTGTTGCGTTCCTAGTGCATTCCCATATTTCCTTTCTGCTTGCAAGGAACTAAGTGATTAGCCCATTTCTTCTAATTGTTCTAATGTTTATTTCGATTAGCACGAAGTAGATAATAGTTTGCGGAGAGGTAAAGAAAGCCATGTGAATGGAAAAGCTTAACTTTTTAAAATTAAAATCATTAAAATATCAAAAAGAGGTTGATTACATTATATTAAATTGAATAAACATTGATGAATCAGGCAAAAAAAAAAAAAAAAAAAAAAAAATTCAAAGTGAAACCTGTGTAGCATAATCCTATAATAATGTAGATGTAGATTTTGTTCTATATCAGCCCATTTAGCCCTTTTTTTTCACCATTGAAGGTTGGCAATACTGTTATCTATCCATACTAATAAATGAGCAGCGAAGATATCGGATTCGTGTTTTTGGATGATAATGAACACTAATTAGTGAAATGCGGGAGAATTAGGACTGCAGGGAGAATAACACTTTACAGGATGCAAAGTGCAAAAGGAAACAATAAAAAACAAAGGAGGGGAGGACAAAAGTGAACAGAAAGAAGGGAAAATGTGCATCTTTTTCATTTCGTTTGTTCTTTTCATGGATATAAAAGAAAAGAACCTTTTGTTTCCTCGTGGCAAGGAGAGGAATAATATTTTTCCACTTGAAATGTGAGGAACTGACCTTCGAAGAGGTTTTATTTTAACTAAACCTACACTGCTAATACGTTACGCGCATAATTACACATTCGTAAACAGCATACACCAAAATATCACTGCACTTCCCTCGTATATACATAGTAGGAACATGAATTCGAATATGAGTATTTTCTGAATTAATAACTTGAAGAATATATACATACCCTTTCTACCTAAAATAATAAATCTTATTGCGTTCCACCAATAAATTCGCTACCAAGTTTTCACCGGATACACATGTTGAAGCCCTCGCCGGTATGGGTGGCTCATTTGGTTAGCTGAGATTCTGATCCCAAGATCAAGGGTTCAAATCTTCCCACGCTAGAGGTATATAGGTCGTACGCCGAATGGCATTTTTACATTCTCTATACGAACTATGTACATAGCGTATAAAGAAGGTATTGCACTCCACCAAAAATTCTATACCGAGATTTCACCGGAAATATATGTTTTAGGGTCCCCTGTATCCAAAAAAAAGTATTTTCAGAAAAAGGTTCGTGTCAGTGTGTCTGTGAACACGATGACTCAAAAACGAAAAGTCGGTAAAATACCAAACTTGGTATTTAAGTTTAGTATCTTCCAGGGATGCAACACGAAGATTTTGAGAAAAAATCCTCCCACCCCAAACTATCCTTTACATGGAACTCTTTTTCGAAAATTTTGTTTTTCTAAAAAATTGCTAACGATTTTGATTAAAATTTCGTATATTAAAGATATATACCTGACAAATAACATATATATTTTGAATTTTCTGGGAATAGCCTCGGAAGACTACTTTATTCTGGGTCAATTTTACGGAATTTTGCATAACTGCTAAACCGTAAGAGATGGACAAAAACTTACCACACAACAAATGTAGAGCACTTTAAAACACACAATTTATGTCATATGCATTTTTTTCGTGGAATTGATTGTTTTTGAGATATTCCTTGTTTTTAGTTTCAGCTATAAAAAACTAATACTTTTCGCATACAGGTCTTTGTGAACTGGTGTCCATACAAACAAAGGAACTTTAGTCACATAGCAACCAGCTTTTGACTATCACTTTAACCTATGGTGCCCCCTTATTTCGCTTCTACTAGCAAGTAATAAGTAAGAAGAACACAGTCAGATGTGTACTTTATTCTCATTATTTCTGCGCTGCAATAGCACAGTCACTACAAGACAAACCTCACACTTCCAGTCACGTGTTCATTCTGAGCCTCAGTTATTGCTTACACTACACTTTACACCTAATTTTCTTCTATTCCCAACATTTCTCCTTCATCTTCTGAATTACTGTCATTTTGAATAATAACTAAGTATATCTCGATGTGTCTTCTTAGCTTCCGGAGAAGGCCTCGTTATCTTGCATGGGAATGCCGACGTTTCGCTCATCTTGCCGTGAGCTTCTTCTGGGATCTTGTGCGGCGGTTGCTTATTTGTTCTCGCTTATATAGTGGCAGTGCCTCGCCCTCTCGCTTCTGGTTGGCTAGTTGCCTGCTAATTGGCGTGGGTGCTGGCGCCGCTCTTTCCTGGTGGAGTTGGAGATGCTTTACGGTTTCTTTTTCCAGGTTTTTGTTTCCTGTTTGTCTTATTTCTTGTTCTAGATTGTGGTTTGGATCTTCTTTTAGTAAATACTGCCGTAGTTTGCCGTCAGTTTCTTGAGTGCCGCATGTCTCCGCCCCTTGCCTCTCTTTGGCTGGAGGCCAGCCTATGGCTCTCCTTGAGAGCAGAGTTTTCCAGAGGCGTGAAAGCCTAGCATCCATTTAAGCATATCTCGTTAAAACACTGGCAATGGTCCCCCTGATGCTCTATGCCTACGAAGTGTGGGGTATGGCAGCAGACTCCTGGCTTCTCTGGTTACATCGGGTACAGAATAGAGGACTCCGGTCCATATATTCTGTATGTCGATGTTTCCCTTTGAGGCTGCTACATGAAGCTTCGGCCCTCCCATATGTGGAAAATGTTATTAGGCGCCGGGCTCAAAAATTCTACGCCAGATTGGGCGACCATGAGAACGTACTTGTCAGATCTCTGGGGGAGTACTTACCCTCTGAACGCCGGGTTCCCCGCATGGCTTGTGGGCACCCATGGTAACAACGGCTTTAAACCAGCCAACAGCGTAATAGCTGAACAAAGCACTCCCCCCTCCCATTGGGAGAGGTCTATCAAAACACACCACCATAATTAAATAAAAAATAAACACCAGCGGAGCAGAGGAAAAGATGCTGTTCCTGAAATGCCACCGCTCGAGGAGCCTACCAGTGCTACCTCCTTAACACCACTCGAAAACTCCAAAATTAAAACAACCTTCACCTCATTCCTGTGGTTAAACTCTTACCAGGGTAGGTACACAGCAACACCTAGGCTCACCACGAGCCTACCAGACACGCACGCACCGGCAATGGCATAAACCCGTAGGTAACGCACAACACTTTGCAGTCAACTGTGTATTCTTGAAAAGTAATCATAAGGAAGCAGAGCTGTTTGTTATTGTAACATAAACTATTTGCAGACTTGTTTATCAAGGATTGGCTAGCTCCCTGTATCTTCGCTAAAGTTCATCGTCTAGAAGAAACAAGCAGCCCGTAACAATCATGCACCTGTAGCCTAATCCTCGTCAAAACAAAATCCAGGCGACCAGAAATGCTGTCATTTTCACGACCACGTGGCGCGTAAACGCGACATATTGTAATGTAAAACAAACAGAGCCATTATTCCAACAACTTAAACAGTGACTAAAATATTCTGGTAGGCATAATGAAGATAACATTGATAGTCATAACAAAATACATTGGTGCACATGTAATAATTAACTCTAAAAACACGAGAAAAAAAATCTTATGTGTTACACTCACATGACTTTCTCTAGCCGTTCTACAAACTTCTTACATAAGATTATTCTTCTTTCTGCACTTTGTTAATCGAGGTATTCAGCACAATGTTCTTATTACTTAGTTCCTTATAAGTAGGAAGAAAATAAGGGAATACACTAGGCTAAATCGATAGTCAAATGTTTTAAAAGCTGTCGTTATGCGATTGTCATTACAAATCGCTTCTTTTCTTGGCCAGGAGTAGAACAAAAGAAAAACGGACACTCCCGTCTGAGAAAAGTATAAGTACTTCACAACTAACTAATAACAATGAATACTTCGAAAACGGTAAGCTCCACGAAAAAAATGTATATGACGTAAATTGTTTATTTTAACAAGGCCTACATTTATTGTATAGTTGTTGGTGGTTCATTTGTAAGAAATTATGCATAAAATACCCGAATTGCATTCTTCACAAATTCTTGCATCGCAAGACCGGGTGTAACCACTTTTTACGTTTATGATTTTTTTTTGTGAGCATGTAAGTTTTTGTCTATCTCTTACGGTTTATTAATATATTTGTTAATATTCGTAAATAGTAGTGGGGGATTTTTCCGGTGTTTAGTATTAATATATTTGTAGCCGAAACACTGGAAAAATCCCCCACCCCAAACAACTCTACATGGAAAGAATTTTAAAAACCAGTTTTATTTTTCTTAGCGATTTTGATTGAAGTTATTCACAACACAAATAAAATGCATTTTTGAATTTTCTGGGAATAGCCTCTGAAGTGCACTTTATTATGAAGAATTTTTCTGAATTTTGCATAACTGGAAAACAGTTAAGAGATAGCCAAGAACTTACTTGACAAAACATGTAAATCTCCTTAAAACATACAATTTATGATACACACGTTTTTTTCGTGGAGTTGACCGTTTTTGAGAAAGTCTTTGTTTTTGGATTCAGTTTTAACACACTTAAAGCTTTTCTCATACGGGAACTTGCCAACTCCTGGCCACGCAAAGAAACGGATTTCAGTCCCATAGCAACCACATTTTAAAACATTTGACTGTCGGTTTAGCCTAGTGTATTCCCTTATTTCTCTTTCCACTTAAAGAAAGCAGTTAATAAGACAATTTCTGATAGTATTTATCTCGATTAGCATGAAGTAGATAGAAGTACGAGTTTTTTAACACTATTTTGTTACAACGATTTAGAGAAATTGATGTGAAGGATCACATCAGCTGTTTTTACCCTTGTCTGTTTGTAGAGTTATTTGTTTGCAATTAGGAAGATGTCATAGCACGTATCCAAACAAACCGTTGCCAAACACTGTTGAGTGATGTGATGGTAACATGAAACAGAAGCAGAGTCCTTTGCCCTCCGGGGCTACGCTTTTAGACTGAGATGATACTTAAAAGTGCTTCCTGCTTCCTCTTTTGCTGATGGACTAGAATGTGTCTTGTTAAACCCTCTCTTTCTCTCCCTTGCTGGAGGTTTTAATTTTCCTACAAACTCCCCATGTTTTCCATTAACTCCCATATTTCTTTTTCTAGCTGAATATACAAGTCTCGAGCCACAAGCTGTGTAGAGGATATGAAATCTCCACGGCGTTTCCTTTCACCTCTTCGCCTTATAAACGATGGCTGACTACAGACCGTTTTTTTATTCAAAGGTCATCTCTAACGAAGCCAAATGTAATTCTTTGTGCGAGAATTCCATACCAACTTTTGTAACGCATGCAACGAGGTTACTTTCCACGCACAATGTAACTCCATTAGCAGGGAATACAAATTGGGCACAGGTATAGTTTTCTTCAAAACATGATGGCCCTCAAACGGGACCGCTCCCCCCTACCACGGGGCAATAACCATTAGCAAACAAAACATGAACCTGTACTTCGGGCGAGAGGGAACGTAGTAACATCTGTTTCCTGGAGACTCTGCTTGCAAGTCGGGAATCGCGCCTCAGTTAAGGGAACAGTAAGTGGAAATGAAATGAAATTGAGTTTTATTTATGGACGCTCTTTAACTGCTATGGTTCTCAGCGTCCCATTTTATATTGGGCGTGAAAGACCGCTTGATTTTGCACAGAGGCTTCTTTATCAGGCTTGACGTTCTTTTACGTGCCGTAAATCTACGACACGGGGCCAACGGCTTTACTTCCCTTCCGAAGGAAGCCATGCTAAGGATTTTTACGCCCGAAAAAATCCATCGTTCTCCGCCGGGTTTGAACGCTATGACGCTAGCAAGGTAACCACTACACCACGGAGGGTGACCAGTAAGTGGAAGACTTGGTAACGGCAAAAATTACTTTCCAACAAACCCATTTAACCGCAAAAGAAGAGAGGGGTGGGGTCATCATGTTCTGAAACATTAAAGACTTTAAAAATACGGCTGGAAATACTTATCGTAAGACGGGGTTGTTCGTTAACTCCGACCATGTCTTCCACCTGTTTGCTAAGATCTTAAAAACTTATTGGACAGGCCACGTTACCGCAGAGAGGAGATTAACATGAAACATAACTTGCACAAATGTTCGAGTTGCGAATTGGTGATCCCTAAACTCTCTCAATAAGCCACCCCTCTCACCGGCTGATACAAAATTAGGTTAACCATTTCTTTGTGCTCCTGAGGTTCTAATGCCAAGAGTTTGGGGTTTCAAAAATAAATTTTCGGTGAAGAATTTTTAGGAGGAATACAATACCTTCTGTACCTACTATGGCGTGCACTTAAGTAAACTCGGTAATATATTTTTACTTAAATTATATTTTTGTTCAAACTTTAATCCTGGTTGAAAGTCTGTCATTTTACTTCGGTTTCTGTTCAGAAATTACAGATTTATTTCCACTAAAGGTGATTTTTATTACAGCTTGTAAAAAGGTTGTAAAGTACGGAATTACCCCTTAACACAGTGTAGTGCCTGACACATTCAAACATTTCTATGAAAACTGTTTAAATTAAGAAATGCATTTCACAGCTTAAAACCTAATGTGTACCATTCACATTACTTTCTCTATATCCCTGCAACAAATTATTCTTAAAAAACTTATACTTCTGTTTACTTTATGCTAATCAGAAAAAAATTAGCAGAAATAGTCTTATTATTTGCTTCCTTGTAAGCAGAAGAGAAATAAGGGACTACCATAGGTAAAAGTGATAGTCAAGAGCTGGTTGCTATGTCAATGAAGTTCCTTTGTTTGCATGGACAGGATTTGACAAATACCTGCATGAGAAAAGTTTAAATTTTTCAAAGCAGAAACCAAAAACAAGGAATGTCTCAAAAACGATGAAGTCCACGAAAATAAGTTATATAACATAAATTGTGTGTTTTAACGGGCTCTAGATTTTTCGTCTAGTAAGTTTTTGTCAATCTCTTACGGTTTATCAGTTATGCAAAATTCCGTGAAATTCATCCAGAATAAAGCACTCTTCAGAGGCTATTCTCAGAAAATTCGAAATATACATGTTATTTATCAGGTAAATGGTTTTAATATGCGATATTTTAATCAAAATCGTTAAAACCATTTTTGAAAAAATCAAAATTTACTAAAAAAATTTCATGTAAAGGGTATTGGGGGTGGGGGGATTTTTCTCAAAATCTTCGTGTCGCATCCCTGGAAGATACTAAACTTAAATACCAAGTTTGGTATTTTATCGACTTTTCGTTTTTGAGTTATCGTGTTCACAGACACACACACACACACACACACGCGCACGGTCCTTTTTCTGAAAATACTTTTTTGGATACAGGGGACCCTAAAACATATATTTCCGGTGAAATCTAGGAATCGAATTTTTTGGTGGAGTGCACATAGTAACATAGTAACCAGCTTTTGGCTTTCACTTTAACCTATGGTACTCCCTTATTTCGCTTCTACTTACAAATTTTTCTCGATTAGCATGAAATAAATAAAGGATAAGCTTATTAACAATAAATTGTTACAGAGATATAGAGAAAGTCATGTGAATGGAACACAGATTTTTAAATTCATGTAGTGGAATTAACAGCTAGAGGCATGAGAGACATACAATAAGGTTTGTTCAAAATCTGATATTTTGTCCTCCTTCAGTTTTAACCAAGAAATTGGAACAATAATGAAATATGGCCTTGGCGCGATGTTTACTGCAATACTACCAATTTATCAGTGATAACTTCTGACAGGCCGAAAAATAATATTGTATTAAACATTCCTTCAATTTACGATGTCTCCCCTTCCATTGTTCTTTGTTTTTACTTAAAAAAACTTGGAAAAACAATTAATTATTTTGTCACAAAACTTGCTTCAGCAAAACACCAGATATTTCCACTCTGTGCTGTAAACGGCGTTTATACCCTTGACATAGAAACCAAGCGCTTTTAGCTGAACAGCTTCTGTGATGCGTCAAGCGCTCGCGTTTGTACGGTCGAGTGCTAACGCGCGATTAACACCGCGCCAATCACCTCGTGCGCTGAGATTTGGAGTCGGCATTTATCAGGCCCAATAATTTACGAAGGGATCTCCTTTTGCATTTCCACATGACATACCGTGCCACTGATTGCCGTCGGCGGTTACTCCTGAGAATGGTTTTATAAGATTTGTCGAAATGTCCAAAATGCGTGGTGTTCTTCCTTTTTACTTTCCATACACGTACTATGTACATAGAGTATAGAGGAGGTATTGTATTTCACCGAGAAATTCGAAACTGAGATTTCACAGGAAATACACGTTTTAGGGTCCCCTAAATAAAAACCTTTTTTAGAAAAAGGTCCGTGTGGCCATGAACACAATAACTCAAAAACGAAAAGTTGCGATACGAAGATTTTGAGAGGAAATTCCCCCACCCTAAAGAACCCTGTACATGGAAAAAAGTTCGAACATTTTAATTTTCTCAAAAATCACAAACGATTTTTATTAAAATACCGCATAATAAAAATATTTACACGACAAACATAATGTATATCTTGAATATACCATATATATATTTTTTTCGTGGATTTGACCATTTATGAGATATTCCTATTTATTGGTTTCAATTTCAAAATACTTAAAAATTTTTCACATTTAGGAATTTGTCAACTCCCGGCAATGCAAGGAAACGAATATCCACATAGCAACCAGTTTTTGAAATATTTGATGCTCGTTTTATCCTAGTGCATTCTATTACACCTTCTATACAAAAGAAAGCATTTCTGCTATGTTTATCTCAATTAGCTCGAAGTAGATAGAAGATTAAGCTTATTAACAGTAAGTTGTTAGAGAGATGTAGAGAAAGTCATACGAATGTAACACATCAGACTTTTAGAAGATACACATTTTATTTGTCATATAAATATATTTAAACGAAATTGTTAAAGCCAGTTTTGAAAATCTAAATCTTCGAACATTTTTCCATGTAAAGAGTAGTTTGGGGTGGGGAGATTTTCTTAATATCATGTCGCATCCCTGGAAGATACTAAACTTAAATACCAAGTTTGGCATTTTACCGACTTTTCGTTTTTGAATTATCGTGTTCACAGATACACGGACATACACAGGACACTTTCTCTAAACATGCTTATTTTCGTTACAGGGGTCCCTTAAAACATCCATTTCCGGTGAAATCTCGTATCGAAATTTTGGGTGGAATGCAATACCTTCTCTATGCACTATGTACGTAGTATGTGCAGAGAAAGTAAAAATTAAGTTTATTGAACTCTGATTTGCAATTTTGACGTAATGGAAATCTACGTAAGAGCAAAGTTAAAGCACGGAAAATCGAAATATTTAAGTATGTAATACTCGTTTTGGGTTTTACTTACAAAAGTGACCCTGTTGTATGAAATGCAGGGCCAGCAACCTCGCAGAAACACGGATGTAAACTCTAAGAGCATTACTGCACGATATTCATCTAGCTTTGCTGTAATCAAATTAATATTTTACGTAAAACATGTTTTCCTAAGCTAAGAGGTTTACGTTAAATCGCTCGGGTAGAAGTAAAGTCTGCCACAGGTACTTTACCTACTAAGCCGTAACAGTCGCACGCATGCTGCATGTGCCACACCCGGAGTAAAATCCGTGTAATACTTAATCCGGCCTGGTTCAGTTGTATCTTGGAATTTAAGGGGAGTCGAAATGCCCTAAAGTTTGACCCATTATCTCAGCAACTATGTACCATAATGAGCTACATTTTTCAAGGTCTGTTCATTAGAAGGAAAGGTATGATTTTTTTTAAATAAAGCACTTACAATTTTACTGAATAATTATGATATTTAAATGTTAAAAAAAAACTAACTAATCCATATACATAAAAACTTTTTCGTTAAAATAAATCCTATTTAGGTGCAAATGTGTGGTGAAAATTTCAGCCCATAGTGTCAATTAGTTTCTGAGATATTGGGACATTTCTATAGACAATTTTACTTCTTCAGAAATTGTTTTGAAACATGACATTAAAGAAAAGAAGAAAAAAAAGTAACGTAACTTTCCAAACACAATTTTGCAGTACTTCGAAATACTCACATGAAGAAACTTTTAGCGGGATTTCAATGCTGCCAATAGCTAAAGTGAAACATTCCGATCAAAATAATAAAAAGAAATCTCTTTTCTACAATAATATTTACAAACCTATTAATGTTTTACCAAGTGAATGTACCAGAGTATTCTAAAAAGCGACTACGCAGGATTATTTTCAAACTATTTAGGATTAGCGAATCTCAATGGAAGTTATACTAAAATTTGCGGCGGATTCGAAATATGCATGTGCAATTAAAGCAGGAAAATGGAAAAAATATATATAAAAATCAGATTTGGGCTCCCCTTGCGATTTCAAGATATAACACTATGTTGACGTATAAATCTTAGTGTTTAACAACAAATAAAATAAGTT
Source organism: Hymenopus coronatus (assembly GCA_030762935.1). Classification (NCBI taxonomy): domain Eukaryota; kingdom Metazoa; phylum Arthropoda; class Insecta; order Mantodea; family Hymenopodidae; genus Hymenopus; species Hymenopus coronatus. Next base: position 16,423,716 of record CM060891.1, read on the forward strand.
TATCTTTGTTTTAGTTGGGTCACACCATCGGTAAGGATTGAAGCCGATCAGGATAATTCTGTGGCGTTTGTCAGAACATGATGTCTTCAAAGTTGGCCTTTTTGTGCTAAGACAGTAATGATATAAAAGAAGAAATCCTCTATCGTTAGGCGAGGACCTGATATCTTCAGAGTTCTGACCAAACGCCACAGAATTATAGTATAGGAATGGTACAATCAGACTGCAAAATTGAATGCCATAGCCAGGGATCATCCAGTTTCCTTCCGGCTGCTCTGACCATGGCAACATGCCAGTGTGACATTAAATTCAACAACTGATTTGCATTTCTACTTTCTCTACAGGAACCATAGTCACGTTCTGTGATGTAGTGGTTTCCATGCTAGCCTCTGAAACCCAAGAACCTGGTGGAGGGTGATGGATTTCCTTCGGAAGGCAAGTAAAGCCGGAGATCCCGTGTAATGTTTATTTACACGTAAAAGAACACCATATCTTGAAAGAAGAAGGATTCTGGGCAAAATTCGGCCATTTCGCGTCCGCAAATCGTGATTTCCTTCTACAGTGCCATCTGTGCATAGCGGAAAACTCAAAACTAAAAATTCAAATCCGACCAAGGAAACATCTTATGCTCCACTTGGGAGCTGCAGGAGTTAACGGACTAACTACAGATATATGTATTTTACCCAAAAATGCGATGTCGAGATTTCACTGGAAACATGTTATGAGGTCCCCTGAGTCCCTCAGGAAAGATTTTAGAAATAAGGTGCGCGCGCCTGTGTTTCTTATGAAAACTCAAAACTAAAAAGTCGGTTAAGTACTTGATAATTAAATACGGCATATTACAAGGATGTAACCCCTCACTCCAAACTATTCTTTACATAGGAAAGTTTTCGAAAATGTTGCATTTCTCAAAAGTACCGTATATTAAAGATATTTACACGACAAATAAAATGTATATCTTGAATTTTCTTGAATAGCCTCTGAAGACCTCTTTATTCTGGTTGACTTTAGTATAACTGATAAACCGCAAGAGATAAAACAAAAAATACGGTCATTCTCAGTGATCTAGATGTAACAAGCCAGCCTCTCGTTCCCAAGGTCGTGGGTTCAGACGTGGCGAAGGGCAATGGATGTTTTTGGGCATAAAAATCCTTAGCATGGCTTCCTTCGGAAGGAATTAAAGCCGTTTGTTTCGTGTCGTAGATTTACGGCACGTAAAAGAACCTCAAGCTGATAAAGAGATGTCTGAACAAAATTGAAGGTCTTTCAGGCTCAATACATATATGTACAATGGGTCGTTAAGAACTGTAGCAGTTAAAGAGCGTCCATAAATAAAATTTGATTTCAATTTGTTTTATTCATTTATTTATACTCTGGCCAAGCAAAGAGAACCGAACTTCAATCACATAGCAACCAGCTTTTAAACGATTTTAGTGTTGCTTTAGTCTAGTGCATTCCATTATTTCCTTTTTGCTTATAAGAAACTAAGTAATAAGAGCATATCTGCTTATATATATCTGATCAGAAGAGTAGATTGAAGAGTAAGGTTCCGTAAGAATAGTTGATTACAGAATAGGTAGAGAAAGTCACGTGAATGGAACACATACAATTTTTTTTCTGGTAAACCTCAAGGAAATCTTAAAATATTTGAGATAGCATACCCCAATGACAGTTTACAATGTCGTTAGTACTCTTTTAAGTCCCGAGTCCCTTTGCATGGAACTTTTTTCGAAAATTTTGATTCTCTAACGTACATTAAAGATATTTACCTGAAAAATAGTATATACTGTAAACAGCCTCTGAAGACTACTTTATTCTGGATGAATTTTACGGAATTTTGCATAACTGTTAAACCGTAGTAGATGGACAAAAACTTACCACACAAAAAATGTAAAGCCCGTTAAAACACACAATTTAAGTTATGTGCATTTTTTTCGTGGAGTTGATCGTTTTTTAGATATTCCTTGTTTTTGGTTTCAGCTTCGAAAAACTGAACTTTTTTCTCATACAGGTATTTGTCAACTCCTGTCCATACAAATGAAGGAACTTCAGTCACATAGCAACCAGCTTTTGACTATCACTTGAACCTATGGTACTCCCTTATTTCTCTTCTACTTACAAGGAAGCAAGTAATATGACTATTTCTGCTATTTTATTGTCGATTAGCATTAAATAAATAGAAGCATAAGCTTTTTAACAATAATTTGCTGCAGAGATGTGAATGGAACACATCAGATTTCTTTTTTCGGACTCAAGGGTTCCTCAAAAGATATATTTCCGGTGAAATCTCGGCATTGAATTTTTGGGTGGATTACAATACCTTTTCTATCTACTATGTAACTACATTGTATGTACATATGTGATAGAGAAAGTAAATATGCTTTTTGAAGGGGGTTTCGCAAACTTGAAAACAAACATCTCTTTCTGTGAACTCTCGACACCAGTACTGAATACGTGACACAGAAAGTAAAAACAGAACACTGAGTTTTTGCAAGCAGGGTTCTACATAAGAGGTAAATAAACAGAGTGCAAAATGTGACTGCATCAGCTTCGGTTTCTCTAAAAGCAAACTTTGGTGGTTGTTGGGGCTTGAAGTTGGGGAATTTGTCACCGACTCAACATTCCGCATCGCGTTTGCCGTTTTATTGGTTTCTTTCTGTTAGTAAACTATCTCCATTTTTTGGTCCATTACTTGGGAGTTTATCTACACGCTTAACTTTGTAGTTGAGAGGACGTGTTTGTTATAAAACAACAGATTTAAAGGTAGAGCCTTAAAATTATAAAGTTTCGTACAAGCTCGTGTGCAGAAGTTGTTAAAATAAATGTTAACAAATGCATGTGTATAATGAATGTGGCATTAATGTTTTTATTTCTTTCTTTACTACATGTGTACCTCATCGGTACAGAAGGTATTTACTTCACTCAAAAATTTCGATACCAGATTATTTCTCCGGAAATACACATTTTAGTCTTCTGTGTGTGTCAGTGTGTGTTTGTGTCTGTGAATACGATAACTCAAAAAGGAAGAGTCGGTAAAATACTAAACTTGGTATTTAAGTTCAGTATCTTCCAAGGATGCATAAGATTTTAAGAAAAATCCTCCATCCCAAACTACCCATTAAATGGAAAAAATTAAAATATTTAGTTTTCCTAAAAATTTCTCTAACGATTTTATTTAATGTACTGTATATTAACTATATTTATTTGCATGACGATAAAATATACCTCTTGAATTTTCTGGGACCAGCCTCTAAAAAACCTCTTTATTCTGGATGATTTTTGCATCACTGTAACTCTTAAGAGATGCATAAAGACGCAGTGCACAAGAAATGTAGATCTCATTAAAGGGAAAATTTATGTCGTATACATTTTTCGTTGAGTTGACCATTTATGAGATATTCCTTGTTATTGGTTTCAGTTTTAAAGTTCTTTTCTCATACAGGAAACGAATTTTAGTCACACAGTAACGAGTTTTTAAAAAACTTGAGTATCACTTTAGACTAGTATACTCTAATAATTCCCTTCTACAAAGAAGCAAGTAATACGATAATTTCTGCTAATGTTTATCTCAATTAGCCTGAAGTAGACATGAATTTGTTTCATAAATGTTGAGAAAGTCATGTAAATGGAATACGTAGGATTTTTTTAATTGCATTTAGTATATGACCTTAAAATTATAATTGAATTCCCAATAACTTACCAAAACAATTAAAACACACATTAAATATTTGGGGACGGAGTTGAGGGATTTTGAACCCCCCTCCTCCAATTCTTAACCTTCGAATTCTTAAAATTATTACTTTAGATTCATATTTTGAATTCTACGCCTTTGTCGGAAAGGCGCGTTTTATGACAAAGTTTGCCTACACTGATAAGGGGCAATCGATGTCGCAGATTGGCTACGATATGTTACATCGATTACAAAAATACCCATGGTTCGGCTTTCTCTCCCATAAGCTACCTGACCGTGGGGAAAAAGTATTACGTTCTACACTCTAACGGCTGACTAAGTCTGTCGTCAGCCCAACGATCAGCTGTCTTGTATGCGCGACGCTGATGGTGGCAGACTTCGCCCGCACTGAGGTTGTAACCATCTGTGCGCATGACCGCATTAAAGTACTTATTTTGTGTGTATACATGTAAGCCAGTGGTAGGCGCTGTATTAAAACACGCAGAAGAGATAAAAATTGCGCATTTATGTATGTTTTTCGTTTAATTGTTAATCACCGATATATGTAAGGAATTAGAGATTTTTAGCGGATCATTGATTATCTAACATTTTTGTTCTCTGGTCAAACTTGGGCCTATGGTAGAGAAAGTGTGTCGCGGTTAGTTTTATTTTCGATCCAATATCACTAAAAATAAATAAAATTGTCCAACTTGATTTGTAAGTTCAATGTGACAATAGTCCCTCATGAGTCGTGCAATTTTACTTTCTCTAGCACGTATGTACTATATTCCAGTCAAAAATTTCATGTCGAGATTTTTTTAATCTATTCAGTGAACCCTAAAACGTGTATTTCCAGTGAAATCTCGGTATCAAATTTTTGGATGGAATGATGTACTTCTCTACCTACGAGTATTCACGAAGTAGAAAAAGTTAAATGTAAATCTCTGTAAAATACAATTTATATCAAGCAAGTTTTCTTTGGAATCAGCTATTTTCAGGATATGCGTTGTTATTGTTTTAATTTTTCAACCCTTTGATTTTTCGAATTGCTTGACTGTTCAGTTGATTCTCGCAGTATCATGGAAACACCATTAAATTTCAGGGCTAAGATAAAGCACTCTGCTTTTAAACATTTGACTGTCCCTTTTTACTTTCTCTATACGTGCTATATACATGGTGTATAGAGAAGGTATTGCACGCCACCAAAAAATTCGATACCGAGATGTCACCGGAAATATATGTTTTAGGGTCCCCTGTATCCAAAAAAAGTATTTTTAGAAAAAGGTCCGTGTGTGTGTCCGTGAGTCCGCGTGACCGTGTGTCTGTGAACACTATAACTCAAAAACGAAAAGTCGGTAAAATACCAAACTTGGTATTTAAGTTTAGTGTTCTTCAGGGATGCGACACGAAGATTTTGAGAAAAATCTCCCCACCCCCAACTACCCTTTACATGGAACTTTTTTCGAAAATTTTGATTTTCTAAAAAGTGGTTCTAACGGCTTTGATTAAAATATCCTATATTAAAGATATTTACCTGATAAATAAAATGTATATTTTGAATTTTCTGGGAATAGCCCTGGACTACTTTATTCTGGGTCAATTTTACAGAATTTTGCATAACTACTAAACCGTAAGGCATGGACAAAAACGTAACACACAAAAAATGTAGAGCACCTTAAAACACACAATTTATGTTATATACTTTTTTTTCGTGGAGTTGATTATTTTTGAGATATTCCTTGTTTTTGGTTTCAGCTATAAAAACTTATACTTTTCTCATACAGGACTTTGTAAACTCGTGTCCATACAAACAAAGGAACTTCAGTCACATAGCACCCAGCTTTTGACCATCACTTTACCTATGGTACCCCCTTATTTCGCTTCAACTAATAAGGAAGCAAGCAATAGGACTATTTCTGCTAATTTTTGTTCCATTAGATGAAGTAAATAGAATAATTTGTCGTAGTGATATAGAGAAAGTCATGTGAATGGAACATATCAGATTTTTTATGTATAATGAAACGTGCAATTGAAGCTATTTCTGCACACGCTATTTCTGCTATTTTATAAAGCGTGAGGTCAGTCATCTGTTTCCTCAACGGTAATCCTGCGACACGCTAATGAGTTTAATAGCCGGAAAATATGCGTGCCGCCCACGCGCACGCGCACAGCATATTTAGAATTTAGGGTGAACATAAAGCCACGCTTTATTTCTGTGAAAACGATTTATAATATGATATTTCCCAGGCGCTTTTAAAAATACGACCTATGAATGAAAGTATAGGCGTGGTTTCTGCATGTATGAGGGGATTAACCTTCTGACAGGTTTAAGCGGGCTTTGTAAGAAAATGTCATAAACCCGCTCTCTCTACTGGTTCAAAAATGTAGGACACTTGACGACTATGTGACTCACTTACGAAGAAGGTTCGCCCTGTCTTGTAGATTGTGTTATAAAGTATCCGGCAAAGAGAGCTGTGATGTTACCCTTGTTTGTTTTTTATTTATTTAGGGTAGTGTTTAACGCCGCTTTTGCTACATATGGCACAGCAGTCGATGACACTGATGACACATGGAATGAAGATGGAGGAGCACGGGTGACATAACGCACTCTAAGCGAGTTTCGACCTCTTGAATGTGAGGTGTTACTACGAAAAGTAACGCCGAATATTTTTTTTCTGTCTTGGTATTACAGCTGGAAATTTGTACTTTCACACATATATAGTTCGAAATTTTCACTATAGAGGCTATATTTTTTTCATGTGCAACTCTAGCGAGAGAAGCATGAAGTATATGCAACAAAGATGGCGCGCATGCTACTGTCGTCCACGTGTGAAGAGTGATGTGGTTCGATATTTGTGGGGCAAAGGGGATAATTATATGGACCGTAGCAATGTCTCCAGGAGGTGTGAGGGCCATGTGAGCCTTAGTACTTCGCCCCGCTCCAGAACGGCGGTAGCAGCTGCAACCCAGCAGTGTCAGGAATTGGAGCGGCAATTTTGAATGACCTTCGAGTGCAACTGCGAACCTTATCGCATTAGTTCAACATTTCCTGTGATATGCCACGTTAAAATTACGTAGAGGCAGTGCTCGCTAGGTGATTAAGAGACAACCACAAGAGCCAGCGAATGATGACACGGGGGGATCAGTAAACACGGTACACCGAGAAAGGGCAAGGAATCGTCACTGGTGATGAGTCGTGGGCATGCCACTGCGCCCGAAACAAAGCAGGCAAATATGGAGTGGAAACATGCTGGTTACCCAGTAAAATAAATATTGAAAAATAAAAGTGGCTCAATCTGCTAGTAATGTGCTTGTGACAATGTTCTGGGATATGTATGGTGTTTTATTGGTGGACTTTGCTGAGCACGGGACCACGGTGAATGCTACAGCCTACATGAAAACTTTGGTGAAGTTGCGTCGTGCCCTTCGTGACAAACGCCACAATATTAATGCTGACGATGTAAAACTTCATGATTTTACAGTTGCTGCAGCTGTTCGTCAGAAAATCACCAAATTTAGTTAGAGGTGTTCCAGCATCCACTATATAGTCCGGACCTTGCACCGTGGGACTTTCATCTGTTTGGTCCCACAAAGAAATTTCTTGCCGGCCAACGGTTTGCGATAGATGCTGAAGTGAAATCAGCGGTCCGTGAATGGCTATTCTCTAGGAAAACGAACTTCTACGAACAGGACATCTTGAAACTGGTGTTACGATGGGAGAAAAATGTTGAGAAAGTTGGTGACTATGTCGAAAAGTCAGTAAAAGGTGTAAGTTCATATGTGATTTTTTTAACTATTAAACTTTTTTTGTAAAAAAATTATTGTGCGTTACTTTTCGATCGGCTCCGGTATTTTAATTCGAGTTTACCTCTACAGTGGTTGCTTAAGCCGAGTACGTATGTGTCTAAGAAGTTGCCTAGCTCCCACGGCGTAACCAATTCTTACAGCGCCACTCGTACCAAAGAGTAGAACAGAGAGGGCCTCAGCTATAATATAGCCTCATGTTAATTTCAAAGTAGCTTGACACCGTCTGCCACCTATAACTCAAACCAACAGCTTCAGCGAAAAAATCTAAGGCTTTCCATTCACTTGGCTTTCTCTACTTAATCTGCAAACAAACTATTCTTTTATTATTTTATCTGCGTCATATTAACTGATATAAACGTTAGCAGCAATGGCTTATTACATAGTTCCTTATAGATAGAACGGAAATAAGAGAGTGTGATTGACATTGAAGTTAGATTCTCTTTGCTAGGCCAGGAGTAAAACAAAAGTAAAACGGATGACTATTTGCTGTTTGGGAAAATATTAAGTTTTTTAAAATTGAAACTACTAACAAGGAATATCTCAGAAATGGTTAGCTCTACAGCAAATATATATGTATAAATTGTGTATTTTGACGAGATCTACATTTTTTATTATAAGTTTTGTCTATCTTACGGTTTACCAGTTGCGCAAGGTCATCTATTGAAGGGGACTTCTGAAGCTATTCCCAGAAAATTAGAAATGTACATTTTAATATTAGGGATTTTAATCAAGGTCGTTAGAGCTGTTTTTGAGAAAATAAAAAGTTTCGAAAATGTTTTACCTTCAAAGGGTAGTTTGGGAAGGGGTATTTTCTTGAAAATCTTCGTGCCGCATCCTTGGAAGATGCTGAACTTAAAAATCGAGGTTTGATATTCAACCGGCTTTTAGTTTTTGACCAATTTCGTTTTATAAAAGTGCTGTGGACCCCGTCCAAATCAGGGAACCTTAAAACATGTATTTCAGGTAAAATCTCGATATACAGTAACTCCTCTCTGCACAAAGTACATTGCTTAGTAGAGAGAGTGAACATATTCAAAATTTAAAATTTAAATATTGTCCCTACAATAATGAATATATATATACCACATTAAGGAAGAACTTCCAATTAACAAGACTGCAAACAAAACACTAAGAATGTCTTCTCTGATAAGTAGTACTGTTATTACTGCCTAATTGAAACAACAATTTCTTTACATCTCTGTAACAAATTATTAATAAACGTATTCTTCAATCTCTTTCATGCTAATCGAGACACCGATTAGCAGAAACGGTCTTATTACTTAATTCTTTATAAGTAGGAGGGAAATAAGGGAGTACACGAGGCTAAACCGACAGTCAAATGTTTTAAAGTGTGTTTGCTATGGGATTGAAATCCGTTTCTTTGTAGTTCCCGTATAAGAAAAATCAAAAGTATTTTAAAACCGAAACCAACAATAAAGAATGTCTCGAAAACGTTAATTCCACGAATAAAAATTGTGGGACATTTACGTTTTTGTGCAGTACGTTTTTTTCTATCTCTTACGGTTTATCAGTTAATGCAAAATCCAAAAAAATGCAAGAAGGTTTTCAGAGGCTATTCCCAGAAAATTCAAGATTTACATTTTATACGTGTTCTAAATAACTTTAATATGTGGTATTTTAATCAAAATGGGTAGATTTGTTTTCAATATCGAGGGTAGCATGGGGAGGGGGGATATTCTTGAAAATCTTCGTGCGGCATCCTTGGAAGATACGAAACTTAAATACCAAGCTTGGTATTTAAAGACCTTTTAGTTTTTGAGCTATGCTGTCCACAAATACACCTTTTTCTAAAAATTCTTTTTTAGACTCAGGGATGAAATCTCTGTATCAAATTTTTGGATGGAATACAATACTTCCTCCACACTATGTACATATGTGTAGAGAAAGTAAAATGTCTTTATTGTGAGCCTGGATTGCTGTTAGCAATCTGCTTCGGAGCCTATTGGTCCAGTGGGTTCATCTAGGGTGCTAACAGTTCATTCATGTCATTAACATTTGTAGAAAACCAAGAGGTAAGAAAGGTCAAGAGGCAGACGAAATCCTCTTACCCGCCTGTCTGTATACGCTTTTGTTTTCAGTATTGATTTGAGTCCCAGGTTGTAGCGAAGAAGCTTCAGCCAGCACAATGCATGCAAAAACCGATGTCACGTGATATTTTTACTTTCTCTATAACTGCCACAATCCACACACAAATTCTATACGCAGATTTCACCAGAAATACAGTTTTTGACAGTCCCTTATTCCATAAAAGGAGCATTTTTAGTAGAAACAGTTGCATATCTTCATGTCTCTTTGGCTAACAAGCACCTAAGGTTTTCTCCATGTAACTTTGCCCTGTATCTCTTGGCTGTCACTTGACTACCCACCTCTCATTGCATGCTGTGGTAGAAAAGATGTTGCGCGGTACAAAGTATGTCCTTATTTTACATGAATATTTACGTTAAGGGTACAAGGTAGTGCAGTTGTAAGGCTTTAACAATTTGTCAAAATTAACCCCTCACATATCAGGAAGTACTTAATGAGTTTTGATGAAAATTTTGTGGCATGTACAATAACAGTCTGCATTTCTCCAGGTGAAAAGTTTATGCTTTTATCTGCATAACGTTACTTTTAAAAAAATTATAATGTTGGGAAAAAAATTACATGAAAAAACATGTGTGATTTCGTGTACCTCTTATTCAGAAACCTTTCAAAGCAGAATATTCAATTTTTTTACACATGTTCTAATTATACTTATTTAATTTCCTTCATTTGTAAGCTAGGCTGATGAATCAGGCAGTCAGAAGTCACTAATCTGTGCTACATAAGTGTACAAAATGTCAACATTCTAGCACTAATGCTTCCTGAGTAAAAGGGACATGTTTTACAGAAAATGTAATATCGAGAAAATTGAACTTAAAATTTTTCAATGCTAATCTGACTTACTTCAATACATTCCAGGGTCATAATCATATGAATCTTCATTCCTGGACTCTGTCTGCTTCTCAGCATTCCTCCCATTGGGCCTGGCTTGCTTTGTGGACTGTTGGGCAGCTCGTTCAGCAGAAAAATTTCCCTCAGGTTTCTATCATCTTAGAAATCAAAAAGATTGAAGATGCAGAAAAGGGTACTCTGTCGGGGAACATTTAAAAGAATGCGTGCCATGTCAAAAAGGACATTTAAATGCCAAAAACTCGACGTATCATATCAAAATTATATATTTTTTTTTCAATCAGAAAACTTCAGAGAATTTAACTATGCCAAAAACGAAAAATGCCATTTTTAAACCCTTCATAGTACATTGTACCCTTAATATATCCGAAAGGAATTGTCAAATTTAGATTTTCATAACTTATGAATAATGCAGTATATAAACGAGAATTCAAGCATTTAAATACGTGTAAATCTTTATGAACAAATACATAAAATTGGATCGTTCGTTTAAAACTGCCTCTCGGGGACGATATCACAGATATATATCATGTCAGTGTGTTTTTATAAATTTTGTTGCCTGACCTTTATCCAATTTGCACCTAGGTAATCAGGGGAAAGAGAAGAAAATTATGAGCGGAAGGATACACATTGGCGGAGTAAGCTTATAAGAAACACGGATTCCCTTACCATCACGGGATGTGTCAAGTTGCGACAATGGGTGGAAACTTTCAGGTAACATTTGGTAAAGGCGCCGGTGCTTGCATTTTTTACTTTCTCTACACATATTACGTACAGACTGTATAGAGAAGGTATTATAATGCACCCAAAATTCGATACCGAGATTTCATCGGAAATACATATTTTGGGACCTCCTGAATAAAAAAAAGCAATTTTAGAAAAATGTCCGTGTGTGTGTGTGTGTGTGTCTGTGGGCAGCATAGTTCAAAAACGAAAAGATCTTAAATACCAAACTTAGTATTTAAATTTGGTAGCTTCCACGAAGATTTTCAAGAAAATCCCACACACTCAACTGCCCTTTACTGTAATATTTTTCAAAAAATTTAATTTTCTTAAAAATGGATAACGATTTTGATTAAAATCTTTTATTTTAAAAATTTTGTATGACAAATTAAATGTGTATCTTGAATTTTTTGGGAATATCCTTAAAGACCTCTTTATTCTGGATGATTTTAATTTTACGTAAACCGTAACAAGATAGACAAAAACTTACTGCACAAAAATGTAGATCTCTTAAAACACCCAACTCATGTCATATACATTTTTTTTTCGTGATATCTCTTGCTATTGGTTTCAGTTTTAAAATATCTACTTATACTTTTCTTATACGGGAACTTGTCCATTCCTGGTTACGCAAAAAAAAAAAAAAAAAAAAAAAAAAAAAAAAAAAAAAAAAAAAAAAAAAAAAAAAAAAAAAAAAAAACGGATGTCAATCACCTAGCAACCACATTTTAAAACATGTGACTGTCGGTTTAGCCTAGTGTATTCCCTTATACTTATAAGGAACTAAGTAATAAGACCGTTTCTGCTAGTGTTTATCTCATTAGCATGAAGTAGATAGAAGAATAAGAGAAAGTCATGTGGGTGGAGCACATCAGATTTTTATCAAATACTTTTTATGGCACGCCCCTTTGCAAGCTATGCGGTTTTAAATTGTTTTCCAGCATATGACGAACACAATGAAATGTGTAGTTAAATTATTGGTGCTAATATAAACCAGATAGAACAATAGCTTTTTATAAAAGTAGTTTATGGAAGAGCGCGTAGAAAACGTTGCGTTAATAGTATGTCAAAATTTTAAAATGGGATCATAATTTGACTATGACTAACACGTTTCTTTTGTTTCAGGTAAGCGAAAAATTTGATGCAGTGAGCGCTCCATGTACCGCCTTAAATCCTAAGTATTTGTTTTTTGGAAATGTGTTTCTTTAGGTTTACAGGCATCCACACTCTCATTCATACTCCCAGGGGAGGATAGGGAATAATCCTGTTTAGAGAAAACTTCCCACTCCCAATCGGGAATCAAACCGGGACCACTCGCACGCCAGTTAGGTGCTCTACTGACTGAGGTGTCGAGGACACATATTTTATGGAACAGTTTCACCTGTTTTATATTCAACCTTTCTCTAATAGCTTTTTAAACTAGGATGTCGGATTAATTTCATTTAGATCTTCCCATTTTTTACTTTCTCTATACGTACTATGTACATAGTGTATAGAGAAGGTATTGCACTCCACCAAAAAATTCGATTCCCAGATTTCACCGGAAATATATGTTTTAGGATCCCCTGTATCCAAAAAAAGTATTTTCAGAAAAAGGTCCTTGTGTGTCTGTGTGTCCGTGTTTCTGTGAACACGATAACTCAAAAACGAAAACTCGGTAAAATACCAAACTTGGTATTTAAGTTTAGTATCTTCCAGGGATGCGACACGAAGATTTTGAGAAAAATCCCCCCACCCCAAACTACCCTTTACATGGAGCTTTTTTCGAAAATTTTGATTTTCTAAAAAATGGCTGTAACGACTTTGATTAAAATATCGTATATTAAAGATATTTACCTGACAAATAAAATGTATATCTTGAATTTTGTGGGAACAGCCTCTGAAGAGTACTGTATTTTGGATGAATTTTACGGAATTTGGAATAACTGCTAAACTGTTAAAGATGGACAAAAACTTACTACACGAAAACTGTAGAGCACGTTAAAACACACAATTTATGTTATATACATTTTTTTCGTGGAGTTCATCGTTTTTGAGACATTCCTTGTTTTTAATTTCTGCTTTGAAAAACTTACTTTTCTCATACAGGAATTTGTCAACTGCTGTCCATACAAACAAAGGAACTTCAGTGACATAGCAACCAGCTTTCGACTAACACTTTAACCTATGGTACTCCCTTATTTCGCTTCTACTTACAAGGAAGCAAGTAATATAACTACATCTGCTAATTTTAGTACAGCAATGAAGGTTTGTTATATCAAATTAAATATTGGCCGGGTGGTTAGACTTCTCGGCTGTCACCAAGGTGGCCCGTGTGGGATTTGTGGTGGACAAAGCGGTGCAGGGGTTTCCTCCGTGTTCTCCGGTTTCGCCGGCCATCGCATTCCATCTTCATTCTGTGCATCTGTGTCATCCTTGCGGTGCCATTTGTGGTAAACGCGGGCGTTAAACACTAAAAAAATTAAATGTAAATCATACTATTACATTAGTTGCAGAGAGATGATAGTTTTTTTCTGTTTTGAAAAATTGCTCCAAATAATGCTATTTATTTTCTGAATAAATCAAAGTTTTATAATCGAGCTCTATAATAGCTATAAGCAAATTGTAGAGGTACATTTTTAACGTATTAGTTTGGAAAAAAAAAAAATAGATATGACAATTCAGTTTTTTTTCTTAAAATTTAACATGTTTTTTTTTTTTAACATTGTTCAATAGCATTACAGGGGAGTATACACATTTTCATTGATTTATACCGAATACTTCGTTGTATAGAACTATTTGAAAATGAAAATGTGCTGAGAAATAAAAACTCGAGAAAAGAAAGTTTAAAAATTATAACATTGCTGCTCACTTTTGTATTTCAAAAGTATATAATAATATATAGACCCTCCTTTAATTTTTTTTTTTTTTAAATCCTAAGGTCCTTTAACCTAGTTGGTCATATCGGACGATGAATGAAATTGGTGAAATGATGCTCAAATGATCTCGGGGTCCATGGAGCTTAAAGTTACTCGACATTCGTCTTCGCAGGGAAAACCCCGAAAAAAACCTCATCCGGGTAACTCACCCTAAGCGAGATTCGAATCACGATCTTTTGAAGCAGACACTACCAAGGCTACAGCTAATTTAGTGCTGTAAGATTCCTTAGACCTGCGTTGAAAGCTTTCTTCACTAAACTTTTCGTCTTGTACTACAGCTGTTTAGATATTTAGATTGTAAGCCGACGTTTAAATTGCTCTATATCATGCTTTAAAGCGTAAAGCTATAAAATCTTTTTGGAATAAAGTAGGCTTTATAGTATCGGATAGCACTAAAATCTAAATTTATGAATTTTGGCAAATTTTTCCATAGTCATTAAAATGTTGAGAAAATAAAACAAATAGAAACATTTTCCTCATAATATGTAGTTAGGGATGGGGATTTTTGTTGAAAGATTCCGAATTTAAATGAGGAGTGTCTTATCCCATATTTTATTCCTTTTTTTTTTTTTTTTTTTTTTGAAATACAGCCTTATTACTTTCTCTATACGCACTATGTACATTGTGTATAGAGAAGGTATTGCACTCCACCCAAAAATTCGATACCGAGATTTCACCGGAAATATGTTTTAGGGTCCCCAATATCCAAAAAAAGCATTTTCACAAAAAGGTCCGTGTGTGTGTGTGTGTGTGTGTGTGTGTGTGTGTGTGTGTGTGTGTGTCCGTGTGTCCGTGTGTCTTTGAACACGATAGCTCAAAAACGAAAAGTCCGTAAAATACCAAACTTGGTGTTTAAGTTTAGTATCTTCCAGGGATGCGACACGAAGATTTTGAGAAAAATCCCCCCACCCCCAACTATCCTTTATATGGAACTTTTTTCGAAAATTTTGATTTCCTCAAAAATGGCTTTAATGATTTTGATTAAAATGTCGTATGTTAAACATATTTACCTGACAAATAAAATGTATATCTTGAATTTTCTGGGAATAGCCTCTGAAGAGTAGTTTATTCTGGATGAATTTTACGGAATTTTAAATAACTGCTAAACCGTAAGATGGACAAAAACTTACTACACAAAAAATTTAGAGCACGTTAAAACACACAACTTCTGTTATATACATTTTTTTCGTGGAGTTTGTCGTTTTTGAGACATTCCTTATTTTTGGTTTCTTCTATGAAAAACTTATATTTTTCTCATACAGGAACTTGTCAACTCCTATCCATATAAAGAAAGGAACTTCATTGACTTAGCAACCAGCTTTTGACTATCATTTTAGCCTATGGTACTCCCTTATTTCGCTTCTACTTACAAGGAAGCAAGTAATAAGACTATTTCTGCTCATTTTTTCTGATTATCATAAAGTAAATAGAAGTATAAGCTTTTTAAGAATAATTTGTTGCAGAGATATAGAGAAAGTCATGTGAATGGTACACATCAGTTTTTATTTTGGCAGTCTCAAAGCACGTGTTTCCTTAAAATCCAGGCTGGAGTACAACACATGCTCTATATAAAAGGTGCGTGGTAGAGAAATAACATTAGTTTGCTTTGCTTTTTAGGCACTGGTAGTTCACCTTCAGCCTTCTAGAACCGGAAAATGCAGTCGGTTCTTACATAAGTTTATAGCGTTACGAAGGAGTTTTTCCTTGTTGTTTCCTATGACAGCGTCATTAGTTCTTCATCCGTGAAAATCAATTTATCGCATACACGGTGACAGAAGAGTGTCTATGATAGAGCTTGCTCGATTTAGCGGAGAAGCTCTTTGTTCCAGGTTATTGGAGTGCGTCTTTGTGATGGTATACCTGCCGCTTCTCGCCTATACCAAACCGATTGGGAATCAATATACCTAAAGCTGTAGAAACCATCTAAACAAACAGCAGACTGTAGCAATATCGCAGACACCAGCGCAGTAGTATCTCATTGGTAATACTGATTTTACAAACTTCTGTAGACAATTCAGCTCCTTAATGGAATGGCCGAGGCAATTTCAGCAAATCGCGGTCATCTGACTGGAGCGATATTGCCGAAAAATCTTATCGTAGCTGATGTTCATTTCTTTGTAAACTTTTTGCACCTGACGTTCGTTTAATCTGCTGTCTTGGTTACTGGTATTAAGGTGACGATCCAGTTGGTTGACCTCACTTTTAATAACTGTCACATCCACAATTGTACTTTCAATCAATTCAGTTACAATGCTTATTTAAGGTTTTATCCAGCTCATATATTTAGTTCAAAAAGGAGCGAAAATAATCTTTATTTGTATTTCTTATTTATGAGATGAGTGCAATAACTTCAAATGAAACGTTTGTTTCCATTTCATGTATTACTACTTGCCCTAAAAATGAATCGATGTAAGCTGAAACCTCAGCTTCCTGTAAACGATATGCACGCTTTCTGTATGGCTTTTCTTGAACAAATATCGCGATTCTATAAAATATAATTTAGCTAAAAATTAAAAAAAATGCAGGGGTAACAATACGGTATAATCCTAATAACGCGCTTTTCAAGTTACTAGATGTTATTATATAAAGTACAAGTTGTATTTTTTGTAACCTGTATTAACGTTTTTAGAGTCACTAACTTAGTCATATTGAGACTTTGCTAACATTATGTACATACAACATACATATTATATATATTTTTAAAAATGTCTATATTTAAAGATATATATACACTTTTTACCTATTTATACTATTGAAAAACTCTGGCAATTATAAAATCAGTTAAATGCTGATCGAAGTTCACTTGGTAGGCTGTCGCCGTCGTCGGTAGGAAAGTTGGCATTTGGTGATGCGTTTAAGCAGCAAGATCATCCATACGCCGTTGGTGAATAATTGGAGGTTGGTTCTGTATTAAAAGATAGCTGTGAATAATATTGGAGTTGCATAAGCATTGCGTCTTGTTCTTTGGAAATGTGTGTAAGAGCGAGAGGGGACGGGCGCAAGAGCGAATTTTCGTGGCACCGAGTACTGCCGGATCGTGCTCGGCTGCCTAGGTGTGGCCCACTGCTCCGATCGTCGCCTATCAGAATAACAGAAGGTAACAAATACAATAGCCGCACGAACAAAGCTCAATGTCGTTTGAGTTATACAGTTCTGGAAGCTTCTTTTCGGCAGTGTCTCGTAACTTCGACGGCCAGAATCTTCATCCTGTACGAATACCTTTAAGCGGCCGACTAGTGGCCCGGAGTGAAGATAGCCAAGAGGTGGATAGTCAAAACAGTAAGCGAGTTAACGGAATGAATTTCATTGTTCAGCAGTTCAGTTTAGTTTTGATTCGGCGGATAAGTTATGTACTGACTGAATCGATGACAACAGTGATTTAAGCGTACGTGTTGCCTTAGTGGCAAATAAAGTGGGTTGAGCTAAAACTGGCGTTTCCCATTATATAAAATGAATTCCAAGGACGGACATTTCACCGGAAACACAGGTTTTGGGGCTCCCTGAATTAAAAAGGAAAGCATTTATAGAAACAGTTTTGTGAGTGAGTATGTGAAAGAAGCAGAGAGAAAGAGAGTATCTCTCTCAAGGATGCGAACAAGAAGATTTTCATGAAAAATGTCCCATCCTAAACTACAGTTTAAAGTATAATTTTTCTTTATGTCCCCCCCCCCCCAAAAGGGCTAACAATTTTGACTAAAATACGATATGTTTAAGATGTATGAAAGTAAAATGTAAACGTTGAGTTTACTGTGAATAGTCTATCTTCTTAATCCTGAACGTCTTTTGTGTAATTGGTAAACCATTAGAGATACGAGATTGACCGCGTAGACATACACTCGCTATACAAAAAGTGCACGTTTGTTTATATCACACAAGTTATGTCAAAGAAAATGTTTTGTCGTGTTAACCGTTTCTGAGATATTCTTTGCTAGTGTTTTGAATTTGCATATACTTTAAACTTTCTTAAAGTATTAAGACATTCGCTTTCTCTCGTGGACTGTATAGAGCAGTGTTTCCCAACCTTTTGAAGTTCACGGCACCCTTGGGACTAACATTAAACACCAGGGGCACCCTTCCTTGAATTAAAAGAAAATTAAGCTTAATATGTTAATTTATTGAAATGTTATATAATAATAACGTACACCATAACATAATACAGTAAACTTTACTACAATCACTGAGTAAAAATACATTAATAAATTTTGTTCGATTAATGATTAATGTGAAACTTGTGATTGATGCTTAGAGCACAGATATGTGATGTCGGGTCTTACAGTTGACAGTGAAACACGCAAATCATCCTCAAGGTTATTCAGTCTATTTCTTGCTTTGCATTTTATGGTCACCATAGCAGAGAAGGCTTGCTCGCATGGATAGGATGTTGAAAAGGGCAAAAGTGCGTTGTAAGATGCCGCTTCAGTTTGCTAGGTATCATGGCCTCGTTGCTAAGTGTTTCGCCACAAACTAAACACACAGGGATAGGGTTTTCCTCGTTATTCCACTTAAATCCATACGCTAAGTAACTGTCCTGGTATGTTCTTTTCTTTCGTTTGTCTTCTTTATGTGGTGAATTCGACGGTCCGGGAGAAACTGTAAGATGTGGCTTCTTAAAGCAAGCAGTAGGAGCCGACTGTTCACTTCCACTGTCCTGGTGCTTACGTTTAACAATGAACTTATCCATAGCTAAACACTGTGAATCAACGCGAGGAAGACAACTGAAAGCGCCAAGCGGCGAACACTTTTATATATTCATCTGTCGAAGTCTCGGGAATTTTCGTGAGGAAGCGAGTAGTCTCGGGAAGTTCGGCAGGGTATAGCTGTAATGCCATCTGTGGGATACTAGTATAACTGAATTATTGAAATGAATCGACCACTATCAACATCTGTCGTGCATGAGAGTAATTGATTTGACTTATTTTATTTCAAGACCTTACAAGACTTAAGGCTTCTGTAGAAGGTATTTTTTTTCTCAATATCTCGCGGCACTCCTTAGCCAATCACACGGCACCCTAGGGTGCCGGGGCACACCGGTTGGGAACCGTTGGTATAGAGTATAACATTTCGAAGTTATCAGATTGTGATCCGCTTTTTTTACAATCTGACTACTATGACTTTCGCTTTCTTATACCACAACGAAACGTGTGTGAATAACAAGTAGTAGGTAGAAGAATAAGCTTTAGTAAGAATATCGTGCAGACGAGTGTCTAGCGAAATACAACTGAACGAAAAACTTCAGAATTTTAAGAATATTGGTCCTTAGTAACGGTTTCAAACATCCTGCATATAATGTGATCGCTGGATGTCAGATGCATTTAAGTTGATCAGGATTACAGATACTGTAAATATTTTACAGGAATATAATATACCGAAATTTCATTGGAAATACACGGTTTAGGGTGTCATGTATATAAAACAATTTTTAGAAA
Organism: Hymenopus coronatus; assembly: GCA_030762935.1. NCBI lineage: Eukaryota > Metazoa > Arthropoda > Insecta > Mantodea > Hymenopodidae > Hymenopus > Hymenopus coronatus. Next base: position 16,443,209 of record CM060891.1, read on the forward strand.
AAAGGTCCGTGTGTGTAAGTCCGCGCGCGTGTTTGTGTCTATAAACAACATAACGCAGAAACGAAAAGTCGGTTAAATACCAAACTTAAGTTCAGCATCTTCCAAGGATGACAACACACAAAGATTTTCAAGAAAATCTCTCCACCCCAAACTACCCTTTACATGGAACATTTTTCTAAAATTTTGATTTTCTCAAAAATGGTTGTAATGATTCTGAGTAAAATATTGCATATAAAAGAATATACATGAGAAATGAAATGTATATCTTGAATTTTTTGGTAACAGTCTATGAAATCCATTTCATTTAAAGTCGTGTCGATTTGTACTTAATCTAATTCACATGGAATTTTAATGGAAACATTTAGCGCCTAGTTCTTAAACAGCTGAGTATGGCTTTGTTTGTATCTATAACGAAAATGTAAAGCATGAGGCTATTTCTGTAAACCTTTATCTCGAATAAAATGCAGTAGATGGAAAAATAAGCGTTCGTAAGAATAGTTATATATCTGCTAATAAACCATAGATGGAAGGCCAGGTCAAGTACATATAACAGATTTTAATTAAACTTATTTTATATCAATGGCACAGTATAGCTTTCATGTTCTTTAACAAACTCTTTGTTTAGCTTAAAAATCAGAAACAATAGCGAATCAGGTGCGACGATCTCATTTGACAAGATTTGGGTGATCGTCAATCAAGATCGGTTGAAAAGAGACAGGTCCTGAATTGGATTGCTCAATATTGAATGTCTGGCCCGTGAAGTTAATAAAGTGCATGAAATATTAACAATCAAATCTCTCCCGCAGTTGTCATATTACGGCGCATTGTTAAAATTCGAGTTCACTTTGGGCAGAACGTCGAAGTTGCTCATACACTTGTACAATACATGTCTTCCTCTTTCGTAGGAAAACAGAAGAAGGTTCGGTTGCCATGACAATGGAAGGAAGGCCCCGACAGAAATCGAGCGCGAGATTATCACTGCAGAGAGAAGTAATCCTCTTCTCGAACAGCGTAGTTGGGGCTTCTGCGACCCAGTTTAGCTTTCCGATAGCTAGCCAGTCAGAGGAAATTGTAGAAGGGAGTTGGAACTTAGAGCAAGTTAATATCTTCAAAGGAATTGCGCTGTCAGAAAATGGCAAGAAAAGACACATGGTCCTTAGTGCATCATGTTAAATATCCCATCCGCACGTTAGCTTGCATAAGAAAATAATTTCATTTCCATTTTACTTGCTCTTTATATTCAGAATATATGTTCATTTTAATACCAACGTGGTAACATTCTTTTCTAACTTCTGCACTTGGAGAAACGTTAAGTTTTCAAGCAGGAAACGCCCTAAAGCTGTCCCCAAATTTCATTATTAACTTTATTAAGGAATATGTGTATGGATATGGTAACACACAGGCATAAAAAATGATTTAACATGCTACGGTTGGCAATAGACCATTCTATATTGGGCGTGAAAGACCGCAATCCTGTTTTCAGGCTTGAGGTTGTTACTCTGCGACTTTATTTCCCTTCCGAAGGAAGACATTTTTACTTTTGAAAAACAAAACAAATCCGTGGCTCCTCCAACGGGTTGGAACTCGTGACCTCGGGAACCAGAGGCTAGCATATTACCCCTAAACGAGGTATGGGCAAGTCATAGTGTCACCTCACAAGCGTGTGATGACAGAGGGGTTTCACTAGATGACAACTGAACGGTTCAGAATGGTCCATTTTATTAATTATTTAAAGACTCCCAGAGGAGCTTACCTTTTCAAATGGCACGGTTGCTGTTGCGATTCTCGCCGCGGATGTGCGGCCCAGAGGCAACTTCAGAGTAACGGAGTCCCGGAGTCTGACCAAGAGACCATAAAAAAAAACCCAATGTCGGTTCTGACGCTCCTTACATAGCCAATCGTTTCTATGGGAAGCTACTCACTTCCTAAGAAGTTAAGCATAATAGGATGTCCTAGAACATTCCATCTGACGCACATCCCCCATGATGATGTGCAAAACGGCACGTAGGACTCAGGAAGTTTATGAACTGTGAGTCCCCATGGAGTTCTCCACGCGGAAGGGGTTAGCCGCTGAAGTCCCGTTGTATACTAGCTGTGCCCATCCGTTCGCCAAGAAAGATTGCGAAATGTTCTTAAAATATAAACATTTAGATGAATGTACAATTTAGCTCAAACTGTCCCGAAATATAAATGTTCAAATTTACTATGGAACCTTGCGCTTCTCAACAGCAATCGCGACAATAGGTCACTCCAAGAGGGAGGGACGGAGTACCGTGCCGCAACATATGTTCTCTATCGAAGCAGTGGCGTAATACGATTCTTTGTTTGAATATCTATTCAAATATATATGTAATTTTTAAGAATGCGAGGTATCCATTGAATAACAAATTAAAATCAAGTGTCTTAGTAATAATTATTCATACAATAAAGATATGAAAACTCAAAATAGCTTATTTTTATCAAATTGAAAAAATGAAAGTATCTAATAAGTATAACATTTATAATTAAAGATGAGGTTTGTGCGCTACTCGAAAAACACGTTGAGTTGTCAGCGAGAAAAGCGAACAGGCAGGTTAGCAATTAAGAAATATTTATGGACGATCTGTAACTACTGTGGGTCTCAGCGTCCCATTCTACACTGGGTGTGAAAGACCTCTTATGGGACTTGAGGTTCTTTTACGTGCTGTAAATACGACACGGGAACAACAACTTTTCCCTTCCGAAGGAAGCCATGCTAAGGATTTTTACTCCCGAAAAAAATCTATCGTCCTTCGTTGGGTTTGAACAAGCGACCTTGGGTATATGAAGTTAGCATAGTAATAAGCAACTAAGGACGTGCAGCCAAACGAAATGCAACTAGGAAACTGCACGTTATCCAGTTACCTACCTGCTGTCCTAGCTAACACCCGATCGAGCGCAGACCTTCATAATAAAATTCAGTACAGTAGTAACCAGTATTTACCTATATTGACAGAAATAAGCAATTTGATTTAAATATTTTGTTACGGAAATAACGGTGTGTTGCGCTTCTCATTTTCAGACTGCGCGCTTCGCGTGGTTTCTTTACGTCAGAAGTTAACAGCTTTATAACGTCTATGGACACCAACCTGAGGACAAACCGCAGAAAGCCCTCATCTTTATTTGTAAATTTGCAGGAAAAAATTAACAAGTAACATTGATACAAGAAGTATTACAATAAATAAATATCGTCTTGATATTATCTTACAATTGAATTAAAAATTACTGGATTAAAGATACTCTGATTGGCCATAATAATTGGCTAAGCTATGAAGCCCGGGACTTAAAGTACAAAGTCGCGATTATCACCTTGTGGTTCACCGGGAAATATTTAGTCAGTTGATGAATTTAGTGTCGTGCCGGCAAGTTGCCATAGTAACTCAGTGGCTAGAGCAGCCGGCTAGAGACTTGGAGATCCGTGGTTCAAATCCCAGCTATGGCATTGCATTTTTTGAGTCTGACTCTGCCTATCCAATTTCTGTACCTCTGTCGTTCATTAGAATGGTTACGCTGCTGCAAAATGTATCAGTTTTCATAAGTTTCTAATGGATACGGATTGAATAATGAAGATAACAATAGGAAACATGAGAAAATTCGTGACAAGAAGCAAGTGAACTGAGAAAGAAAGGAATTTCCCAAAGAAGAGAAAGGCATTACCCGATTTCTCATTTCGGCACGGTTCAGCATGCACATTATTTTCCTGTGTTATGCAATAAAAGCAACTAGGAAGGTATGGGCTAGTGGTTTTGTTGGCTACACATAACAGAGTTTACATCTTACGCCTTTCTTGCTGCAACTTCCGGCTAAGCTTCATGAATGAGCCGCAGGCAATTAAAGTTTTCCGGTTAGGTGAAGCAAGCGAGCGGCCTGACCACAGCACGTTCTTCGTGGTTATTGTAGTGCCTCTTTCACGTACTTGCAGCTTTTCCTCTGGCATGCTCAAGGTAAAACAGAGCATCTGCCCTTCTGTTTTAATTACATGCATCGCTTGCATCTCTTTGGAAACCTTTTCTCGACCAACAGCTTCATCGTCGTTAGGCATTTCGGTCCCTTCCAGCCCGAATATTGGTAGGTGGAGAATGGTCGCTAGACCTTCGGGTTTATAGCTCAGTAACCTGCTCTGAAATAGTTTTCCTACAAGCCGTTTTCATGGAACTATCATCCATTTCTGTTTTTGTACGTTTTCGCATTTGATTACAATTTTGGACATTATTGGGCCTTTTCGAAGGGGAATTGGCACCGATCCATTGAGGATATTATACATATATCCCACAAAGGGGCTTCCAGGGTCGGAGGATGAGGTGAGAGGAGGTACTGTGCGACCGAAATTGCAGTGACGCCACATCAATGATAGGGTCTCCAGATGGAGACGCCCTGACAGTCGAACAGGTACACCGGGTAACCACTGGCCCACATAGAGAGCCATACTCTCCACTAAGGGCCGGTCCAAATAAACCGGCAACCAGCCGAAGGTCGAGAGACGAAGAAAGATGCACATGAACATCTTTTTTCATCACGCCGCATCGAAACATAATCCCCAACACTTTGAAAAGAAGGAAACCTAACGAGGTGAGGGATGAATGAAATGAGTAATGGAAAGATATGTAGAGGCAGAAAATTCGTGGGTGAAAAATCTTTCTAGCCTTTGCCTGCCGACCGAGAGTAACTCCCGGGGGATAGGATGGGGGGAGCTTAGAAAATACAATCTGATGTACTCCAATCACATGACTTTCTCTGTAACAAATTATTGTTAAAAAGCTTATGCTTCTATTTACTTCATGCTAATCGAGCAAAAATAGTCTTATTACTTGCTTCCTTATTAAGTAGAAGCGAAATAAAGGAGTACCATAGGTTAAAGTGATAGTCAAGAGCTGGTTGCTATGTAACCGAAGTTGTTTTGTTTCTATGGACACGAGTTGACAACTTCCTGTATGAGAAAAATAAGTTTTTCAAAGCTGAAACCAAAAACAAGGAATATCTAAAAAAAACGATCAATTCCACGAAAAAATTATATATAACATAAAGTGTGTGTTTTAATGTGCTCTATATTTTTTGTGCAGTAAGTTTTTGTCCATTTCTTACGGTTTAGCAGTTATGCAAACTTCCGTAAAATTCACCCAGAATAAAGCAGTCATCAGAAGCTATTCCCAGAAAATGCAAGATATACATTTTATTTGGCAAGTAAATATCTTAAATATACGAGATTTTAATTAAAATCGTTATAGCCATTTTTAAGAAAATCATAATTTTCGAAATTTCTTCCATGTAAAGGGTAGTTTGGGTGGAGGATTTTCTTGAAAATCTTCGTGTCGCATCCTTGGAAGATACCAAACTTAAATACCAGGTTTGGTTTTTAACGGTCTTTTCATTTTTGAGCTATGCTGTCCACACATACACACACACACACACACACACACACACACGACAGACACACATACGGACATTTTTCTAAAACATATATTTCCGGTGAAATCTCGGTATCGAATTTTTGGGTGCAATACCTTCTCTATGCACTAAGTACATAATACGTATACAGAAAGTAAAAATTCGGGCCACGGGTGGGCGATCGCCACGAATCGAAACCGGTACCTCCCGTTGCACGCGTTAATGCGGCGCCACTCGAATATATGTGTACTCCTTCCGAATTAAGGAGCACTCTTGTAAATAAAACAAACAAAAAATATTTTACTGCAACTGAGCGGTTATGGAATAACGAAAGTGTGAACGATTTGCGTGGAAAATTATAAAAGTATGTTTCTTAGAGTGGATCTCGTAGTAAAGTACCAATTGGTTGTAATTAAAGTGACGGTGTTCAGCCTTACACATGGTTCGGTGGTACGCACGGACTGATGGTCGTAGTAGGCTGAAACTCGAAGATAAACTAACTAAACAATGTAAGGCGCATTACGGACTGTGGTGCAATGAAGCGCATCTGGCGCGTATTAGGTTCATTGTGGTGGATGGACAACTACATTACTCAACTGATTCGACTAACGTTTTCATTCTTGGTCCGTTTTTTAGGAGATTTGTTTAGCGGACTTAGTAGATGTGACATCTGCAGATAAGGACCTTCACATCCAACTAACTCGTGATTCCAGATAAGTAAGAAGGTAAATTATACGTAAGAATTATTTTCATGCAAAATGGAGCAACATCACGTCACTCGCCAGGTGGAAGATTTGTTGCAAGAAACCTTCAGTAATGACCTGGACAAAAGGGCTTCATGATCTCCGACCTAAACCCATATAACTTCTGGTTGTGGGGATATTTGAAAGGTCCTAACTGCCAGGGGCATGTCTAAGGCTAACTATATAAAGCCAGACCGCTCTGATATGTCGCTGAGTGGGAGGCCATGTTGAACAGTGTTGTAACCATAGTTACAAATAAGCGTACCAGATATATCCGGCACTTTTCCTGTTGCGTGTCAGCTTCTGTGTACATACAATATCATATTTTCAAGACTGGACCGAACGGGTTAGCTCAGACGGAATGTCCCGAAGCTGACCGATCTGACCGACGGATATTTGCGGTTTTTCTCGGTCACCAGTGGGATCCAGTTTGGATAATTAGATGTGAAATTCTCTATCTTCTTTTCATCACTGCATCCAAGCATTGAGATGATCGCCCATCCTGGATATGCTATAATCCAAAGTTTGCTTGCTCCTCGACAGGCTGTTGACCCAAGTCCTACAAAGTGGACAGTAATTCGAAAAAAGAAGGCCAGGCAAGACAAGCTAAATAATTGGCATGGGTTCTTTAGTCTATCTTTGTAGTTTCAGATTTTATCGTTTGGGCTGTGGCACGAAAAGCACCGTAATTTTAATTATAACCAGCCCATATGTTATGTCATCTTTGCTTTTACAGACACAGGCCTAAAAAAGCATATCCCATCCACTTTCAGTTGGTAAACATTTATCTTCATTTCGGGTTTGCAGTATATCACGTGGCTACAGACGTATTAGTACATACGTTGATTTCCCTCGTGGTAGATTTCGGAGTAGTACGAGACAAAGCCCCAATCGCTTGCATAAGGGTTACCCAAATGAAACCGAGGCACTGATTATTTCCGTATTCTATTGTTTGGAATCGTCACACGTTAAAGCGATCTGGTTGATATATCGTACTTGTCTGCCATAGTGGCCTTGTTGATTCAAACAAGTGTCCCAATGGTACTATATAGGCTGTGTACTCTGAGCGAAAAATGTTCATGATTGGCTGCGGAAATCGACCCCATCATCGATGTGAACTTCCCTTGAGAGTTTTTCACAGTAAGCCGAGTGGCAAAGCAAAAGAGGTCGTGGATATAGAGGGCATAGCGCAAGTTACCCACATTATTCCTTGTGCATGAAAGTGCGTATTTGCGTGCTCCTTAATTGTAAGCGTAGCTCCCTGGACAGTATTCAATGTGATAGTCATGAATATCACCCTGAATTAAGATTTTAACGCCCTAGGGTGTAATGTATTCCTGCATCTATTAGCAAACCTATACTACCCAGGGTGCTTAAGCGGGACACGAAAAGGTCACGTGACAGCAGCATAAAACTAGCTAAACGCTTAACCAACGTATCCCCTGCGGTAGATGCAGCATGTGTGGGGTCGCCCCCAAAAGGAGGATGGGTATGCTGGGGAGTACCTTTCATTGGAAGCTTCGCAACAGATCTTCGCACACTCTTGCAGGCAGGCAGGCAGGCGTTGTAGTGGGGCGGATTCATGATAGATCGACTCTCACCTAGAGGGTCCGAGTTCAAGCCCAAGCGACCGCATAAGAAATTTGTGGTGGATAAAGTGGCGCAGAAGCGGGTTTTCTCCGGTTTCCCCCGCCATCGCATTCCACCGGTGCTCCATCTTCATTTCATGTACCACCAGTGCCATCGCCTGCGGTGCTGCAAGAAGTAAAAGCAGGCGCTAAACACTATACAAAAACGACAGATCGACCGTTCTACAGGGTCATTAGGTTAAGCGGTCAAGCTTTTAATTACAGCTGAATCGCGGATGTGCGCCGCTTCCCTCCGCGCAAATAGGGGAGTAAACTAAGCGATAGTCAAATATTTTAAAAGCTGGTAGAAATCCGTTTCTTCGCATTGTCAGGAGTTGACAAATTCCCGTATGTGAAAAGTTCAAGTATTCTAAAGCTGAAACCAATAAAAAGAAATACCTCAAAAATGGCAAACTCCATGAACAATATGTATATATTTTGTGTTTGAATGGGATCTACGTTTTTGTGTAGTAAAAGTTTTGTCTCCGACGGTTTTCTAGTTATGCAAAATCCAGCAATATTCATCCAGAATAAAGAGGTCTTCAGAGGATATTACCAGAAAATTCAAGATATACATTATATTTGTCGTGTAAATATCTTTAATACGCAGCATTTTCGAAAAAAAAAAATGAAAGTTTTCCATGTAAAGAGTAGTTTGGGGTGGGGACATTTTCCTCAAAATCTTCGTGTCGCATCCTTATATGCCAAGTTTGGTATTTTACCGACTTTTCGTTTTCTAGTTATCGTGTTCACAGACACACGGACCTTTGTTTAAAAATTGTTTCTTATGGATACAGCGGAGCCTAAAACGCCTAGTTCCGGGAAATCTCGGTATCGAATTTTTGGGTGAAATGCAATACCTACTCTATACACAATGTACATAATACGTGTAGAGGAAGTAAAAATTGTAATAATTTTACTAATGTTTATCTCATTAGAGTAAACTAAATGACACAATTAGATTCTGCAGGAATATTTTTTTTTGTAGAATATGTGGAGAAGTCGTGTGAATGTAACAACATTTTCATTTAGATTTTTCCCCAGAATGTCACAGAAATTCACAATTACCGGAAAAACAATGTTCATTAAATCTGGCAAATGCTCTGCAGTTTTTATTTTAATTGCCTTATTTTTTTCGGTTTTCTGTTATTTCTCTCGGGTTAAAACATTATGAACGCGTTTAATTTGCTCGGAGTTCACTTCGTAATTTAGACGTGAGAAGTGAGGTTATATTTCCTGTGTTCCAACCTCGTTTAAAAACATAGCTTCTTAATTAAAACTACCTACTGCAGAGAGTTGAAAACGGAAATTACTGGCGGGTAAGAGGAAAGAAGTATCGATTTTGTTCACCACAAGAGAATGCAGACACAGCATAAAGAGTACAGAAACCTTGTACCAGGTTGGTACAAGGAAAGCGAAATAATGTGGTTATGTCCCAATGTCTTTCCAGTATTGTTATAGCGGGGTCGAAATGGGATTTTCATTTTTTTTTTTTTTTTTTCCTTTTTCATATTTTAAGGTGTGCATCTGTGAAATTTTGAAAATGCACAATTTGTAAGATATCTTATTGACATTTATATCAGTTATTATGCATGCATAATAATATTAAATCTTTTCACCGCGCATCAAAATTCTAACTTGCATGGTGATTTAAATAATACTTTTTTACTGCCTAAACTCATTATTCTAATAAAAATGAGCCACGCCAAGCATTTTTCAAAATACGTTTAAACAAAAATGTACGTATATACAAGTAGATTTTTCATACTACATTATTTTTATATTAGCCATAAGTTAATGTAGTAAAATTATTTCCGTACTCTCCAATACTTTTCATTTTCAAAATTTAATAGCTTGTTCATCAAAATCGGAACATTATTTTGAAAAAGTAATATGATTATTTTCTTTAATGTGGTTTTGGTTGAAAGTGTAAATATTTTGAATAAAACAAATCTGATGTGCTCCATTCACATGACTTTCTCTACACATCTACAACAAATTTTTGTTAAAAAGCTCTTACTTCTATTTACTTTATGCTAATCGAGAAAAAATTAACAGAAATAGTCTTATTACTTGTTTCCTTGTAAGCAGAAGCGAAATAAGGGAGTACCATAGGTTAAAGTGATAGTCAAAAGCTAATTGCTATGTAAGCGAAGCTCCTTTGTTTGTATGGACAGGAGTTGACAAAATTCCTGTATGAGAAAAGTACAAGTTTTTCAAAGCTGAAACCAAAAACAAGGAATGTCTAGAAAACGACCAACTCGAAAAAATGTATATAACATAAATTGTGTGTTTTAATGTGCTCTACATTTTTTGTGCGGTAAGTTTTTGTCCATTTCTTACGGTTTAGCAGTTAAGTAAAATTTCTCCAGAATAAAGTAGTCTGGAGCGGTTTTTGCCAGAAAATTAAAGATATACATATTATTTGTCAGGTAAATATCTTAAATGTACGATATTTTAATCAAAATCGTTAGAGCCATTTTTGAGAAAATCAAAATTTTCGAAAAAAGTTCCATATAAAGGGTAGTTGGGTGTGGGGGGATTTTCTTGAAAATCTTCGTGTTGCATCCTTGGAAGATACCAAACTTAAATACCAAGTTTGATATTTAATGGTCTTTTCGTTTTTGAGCCATGCTGTCCACAGACACACACACACACACACACACACACGCTCACACACGGACCTTTTTCCATAAATGTTTTTTTTTTTGGATTCAGGGGAACCCAAAACATGTATTTCGCATGAAATCTCGGTATCAAATTTTTGGGTGCATTACAATACCTTATTTATACACTATGTACATAGTACGTCTAGAGAAAGTAAAAAAGTAAATGGCGTGTTTTTATGGACGCTCTTTAACTACTGTGGTTCTCAGCGTCCCATTCTAAATTGGGCGTAAAAGACAGCTTAATTTTGCTCAGAGGCCTCTCTATTAGGCTTGAGGTTCTTTTATATGCCGTAAATCGACACGGGACCAACGGCTTCACTTCCCTTCCGAAGGAATCCATGTTAAGGATGTTTACACCCGAAAAAAATCCATCGTCCTCCGCCGGGTTTGTACCCGTGACCTTGGGTAAATCAAATTAGTTAAAAATTGCATTGTGTGGAACATTTAGAGCGTGGAAAAGTATGAGGGTGGGGAGGATTGCGAGAAAATAAGGTTTAAAGTTGGGAGTGCCTATTAATAAGCATGCGTCTGCGTGTCTGTAGCTCCTGTTAATTGTTATATAAAGTTACCAAGCAGGAAAAATCATATATTTTCATTAAGTTTAGAAATGACATCATTTTATTTTAGTTTATTATTATCTTTCAAGGATACAGCACGAAGATTTTCAGAAAAATACCCCAACACCCAACTACATTTAGAATTTAGATAGTTTTGTTGTTCTTAGAAATGGCTGTAATGGTTTTGATTAAAACGCCGTGTATTAAAGTTAATAAGGTGACAAATACAATGTACTTGAATTATGTGTGATTAGCCTCTGTAAATTTCTACATTCTTGATGGCATTTGCATAACTGGTAAAACGTGAGCGATAGACAAAAACCTTTCTGCACTAAAAGTGTAGATCTCGTTATAACAGTCAGTTTCTTATACATTTTGTGGATTTAACCTTTTCCATTTAACCTTTTTATTGGTTTCAGTTTAAAAGTGCTTAATTTTACAAAAGCGGGAAGTTTCCTTTTTTTTATGTTTTTCGCTTTACACTTGGCTATGCAAATAGTACCTAATTTCAACTGTTTCACATAGTGACTAGCTTTTAAATGTTTTGACTATCGTTTTAGTGTAGTGTATTCCCTTATCCTCTTCTATTTATAATAAGGTAACTAGAAATACAAATTTTGATAATGTTTATCCATGATCGCTGAACAGGTAGAGGAAGTCATTTGCAGGAAGACCTCAAAATTTTACTTTCTCTATACGCACTATGTAAATAGTGCATAGAGAAGGTATTGCACTCCACCAACATTTTTGATATCGATATTTCACCGGAAATATATGTTTTAGGGTCCCCTATATCCAAAAAAAGTGATTTCTGGAAAAGGTCCGTGTGTGTGAACACGATAACTCAAAAATAAAAAGTCCGTAAAATACCAAACTTGGTATTTAAGTTTAGAATCTTCCAAGGATGTAACACGAAGATTTTGAGAAAAATCCCCCCACCCAAACTACCCTTTACATGGAACTTTTTTCCAAAATTTTGAGTTTCACAAAAATGAATAACGATTTTGATTAAAATATCGTAAATTAAAGATATATACCTGACAAATAAAATGTATATTTTGAATTTTCTGGGAATAGCCTTCGGGGACTACTTTATTCTGGGCGACTTTTACGGAATTTTGCATAACTGCTAAACCGTAAGAAATGGACAAAAACTTACCGCACAAAAAATGTAGAGCACATTAAAACACACAATTTATGTTGTATACATTTTTTTCGTCAAGTTGATCGTTTTCTATATATTTCTTGTTTTTGATTTGAGCTTTGAAAAAGTTAACTTTTCTCATACAAGAATTTGTCAGCTCTTGTCCATACAAATAAAGGAACTCAGTCACATAACAACCAGCTTTTGACTATCACTTTAACCTATGGTACTCCCTTATTTCTCTTCTACTTACAAGGAAGCAAGTATTAAGAATATTTCTGCTAATTTTTTGTCGATTTGCATGAAATAAAAAGAAGCATAAGCTTTTTAACAATACTTTATTGCAGAGAAGTAGAGAAAGTCAGGTGAATGGAACACATCAGATTTTTTAAAAAGGTATCCCAAATCTGTATTTTAGTGAAGTCTGTGTAGAGTTTTTGGGTGGAATGCAATACCTTCTCTAACTGGAGAAAGTAAATCTGAGCTATGAAAATATCCACCAGTTAAGTTTAATATTATAGTTTTTACTCTAAAATAAAAAACAATTTGCCATAAATTATTTTCATTAAAATGCGTGGCTCTCAAAATCAGCTGAAAACTTTTCAGATACACTGTTTATTTGTTTGAAATTCTCTTATCATATGAACCCTAAAGCTTAGAATTTACGAGTATGTTTTAGATAATGGTCGGATCTAGCTAGACTCCACAAGTCACACGTAAACTGCATTGTTAGTGATAAATGAGAATTGTAATAACCCATGTATTGAAATTTACTTATTAATTGAACGCCTCGATATGGGTGGGCGCTGCATCTGTGCATATTCCCAAAAGGGCTATAGCCCTGTGGTCCTTGCTGCGCGATCTAGAACACTTTCTCTTCGTGAACTTTAATATTAAATAAAGCACATAAGCGACTCTTACTGGGTGTTCATTTCATGGTGTGCCATGAATGCTGTATGATTTCTCAGCCGTTAAGTCCAGAATTCGATTCGCCTAGTACTTCCGCAGAGGCGCATGACTCGCGTGTACGGAACGTTGCCTACGATGCAAGGCGATGAATATCGTCTTAGCAACCCACTATAGCCTCGTACATGTCCTTCGTTCCTTTATTTGAGAAAAATACATAACATTGCTTGCTTATGTACATTCTTCAAACTTCATAGTATGCGTAGTAACAGAATTCTGTAAACTTATATGCACTCCCTATGTATTAGAAATCTGATGTATTCCAATACAAGCTATTCTTACAAAAGAGAATTATTTTATACTCTTGCTAATCGAGACAAACGTTAGTAGAAATGGTCTTAATACTTGGATTCCTTGTAAGTAGAAAGTAAATAAGGGAATACATTAAGCTAAAGCGATAGTGAAATCTTTTAAAGCTGATCGCTATATGGAACAATTGATGCACGGTTCACTTTGCATGGTCCCGTCTGAGAAAAGTAAGTAGTTTAAAGCTGAAACCAATTACAGGGAACGTCTCAAAAACGGTCAAATCTACGACAAAAGCGTATAATACATAAATTATGTGTAGTACGTTAGTGTGTCTGTGGACAGCATAGCACAGAACCGAACACACGATTAAAAACCAAACTAGGAATTTATGTTCAGTATCTTCCAGGGATGCGCGAAGAAGATTTTCAAGAAAGACTCCCCCCCCCTCTCCCAGCTCTCAAAACTACCTCTAACGGTTTTGTTTAAATACCGTGTATCATCACAAATAAAATGTATAATTTGAATTTTCTGGGAATAGTCTCTGAAGACCTCTTCATTCTGTTTGAGTTTTGCATAAGGGTTAAACCGTAAGAGATGGACAAAAACTTACCACACAAGAAATGTAGAACACATTAAAACACACAATTTATGTTATATACATTTTTTTCATGGAGTTGATTGTTTTTGAGGTATTCCTTTTTTGTTTCAGCTATAAAAACTTATACTTTTCTCATACAGGACTTTGTGAACTCGTGTCCATAAAAACAAAGGAACTTCAGTGACATAGCAACCAGCTTTAGATTATTACATTAACCTATGGTACTCCCTTATTTCGCTTCTACTAACAAGGAAGCAAGTAATACGACTGTTTCTGCTAATTTTTGCTCCATTAGATGAAGTAAATAGAATAATTTGTTACAGTGATATAGAGAAAGTCATGTGTATGGAACACATCAGATTTTTTTTTATATAAGGGACCCTATATTTTTCCGGTGAAATCTTGGTATCGAATTTTTGGGTGGCTAGCAATACCTTCTGCAAACACAATGTACATAGTACGTGTAGAGAAAGTAAACGTTGAGAAAATACAGCAAATTGTGGGCTATATGCTTTAGTTAAAGCTTGCATTTAATTCAATTTGCAGCTGTGCTCAATGGGTAAGTTTCAGAAGGACTAGGACGGGGGTTTTGAAAGCCATGACTTAACTAAGTTGAGCATGTCTTAGCAGTAGCGCCTCGTGAGTACACATTCTGGGTGTTCACAAAGTTTGCGAGTCGGATAGCTCTAGAAGAGCACCTGCTTCACAATAGTTATTATTACGAACCAGTTGATACAAATACAGCTGCTTACAACAGACGACGATAATTATACTTCAGTTGTCTTATGAAAGAAAGGGTAACTTGGTTGTAGTTTGGTGGCTCTTTGTTGCATACATTATTAAGTAAAGCGTTCTAAGACAACAACGCTGTAATGTGTAAATTGAATTGCAGTTGAGTCTGAGTATGGGGTTCCCTGCGCAAGTACTTTACATACTTCTGTCAAAGTCGCTAGATGGCAGAATTAACACACTATTACAGCCAGTGTACTGTATTAAGAAGCATTAATGTTGAAGTGTACTAAAATGCATCCCATACTGTCTTCAAAAATCAGATCTTTTTCTTCGTCTCCAAATGACAAATAGATTGTTCTCTTTAAATTCATTTTAATACCCATCTATTATATTTTTCAATAATATATTCTAAAGCATAGTCCTTTGGTCATCTGTGTATAACAGCTGGTATAAATTTCAATGAGATATCTTTCATACTATGAATTTTCCAAATTTCACTGATACATCACGTTAATGTATGAAACAATATAGCATAATTTTCGAGGAATAAAATTTAAATTATCTTTGTGATTTTTGTAGTCGCCCAAAATTCGCAAATTGCCTTAATTAAAATTCGGCTGCGAAGTCCATCTTTAGGAGCCCAATCCGAGATTTTTCACCAATTCTTGCAAGCTGTTTTTTTTTACTTTCTCCATACGCACTATGTACATAGTGTATAGAGAAAGTATTGCACTCCACTCAAAAATTCGATACCGAGATTTCACCGGAAATATATGTTTTAGGGTCCCCAATATCCACAAAAAGGTCCGTGTGTGTGTGTGTGTGTGTGTGTGTGTGTGTGAACACGATAACTCAAAAACGAAAAGTTGGTAAAATACCAAACTTGTTATTTAAGTTTAGTATCTTCCAGGGATGCGACACGAAGATTTTGAGAAAAATCCCCCCACCCCCAACCCTCCTTTACATGGAACTTTTTTCGAAAATTTTGATTTTCTCAAAAATGGCTCTAACGATTTTGATTAAAATATCGTATATTAAACATATTTACCTGACAAATAAAATGTATATCTTGAATTTTCTGGGAATAGCCTCTGAAGAGTAGTTTATTCTGGATGAATTTTACTAAATTTTGAATAACTGCTAAAGCGTAAGAGATGGACAAAAACTTACTACACAAAAAATGTAGAGCACATTAAAACACACAATTTATGTTATATACATTTTTTTCGTGGAGTTCGTCGTTTTTGTGACATTCCTTTTTTTTTTTTTTTGGTTTCTGCTATGAAAAACGTATACTTTTCTCATACAGGAACTTGTCAACTCCTATGCATATACACAAAGGAATTTCATTGACATAGCAACCAGCTTTTGACTATCACTTTAACCTACGGTTGTCCCTTATTTCGCTTCTACTTACAAGGAAGCGAGTAATTAGACTATTTCTGCTATTTTTTTCTGATTAGCATAAAGTAAATAGAAGTATAAGCTTTTTAAGAATTATTTGTTGCAGGGATATGGAGAAGGTCATGTGAGTGTAACACATGAGATTTTTTTTTATTTTTATGAGCTGGCCCCGCCTCCGCCAGCCCTGGTGGCGATCATCCTAAAGGGATCTACATCGCCTCCCCTACCATGCACTAACTACTCAAGTAGGATGGGTGGGAAGGTAGTAAGGTGAAGTCAGGTACCGCCGGAGCAAACCTGATGTTAGTGGGGGACTACTAAAAACATGCCTGCATACAAGGGAGTATGCAGGCAGAGTGGACTTAGGTACAGACCTTGGCAAGTAGCCCAGACCTGGAACCTATGTTACATGCTGAGGGCAGGATAATTGGGGTAGGCATCATGCTTAAAAATTAACTGTGGATTACATTACCTTATTGTGGCTGCAGCTGGAGAGGGAACTGCGTTTGCTGCCCGTCCTGAAACACATGTGCAATAGGTATCTGAGTTAACATGTACATTAATTCAAAATCTTCTCGGGCTTCTAGCCAGGTAAAAACTTGGCTTGACACCAACGTTTCGAAGAAGTGCATCTTCTTCGTCTTCAGGGTGAACTGATGGTTTGAGCTTGCGGAGACTGGTATTTATAAGAGCTGGGATGAAGCTAACATCTGATTGGTTCGCGTGATCAGATGTTAGCTTCATCCCAGCTCTTATAAACCATCAGTTCACCCTGAAGACGAGGAAGATGCACTTCTTCGAAACTTTGGTGTCAAGCCAAGTTTTTACCTGGCTAGAAGCCCGAGAAGATTTTGAATTAACACGTCGCCAGGAAAGCTTCAGTTCTTATTTTAACATGTACATTTGTATGAATATATAGGATAGGGAATTAACTTTCTTCACACATAAATGGGAATTTAAAGCAAGTCTGTTAAGTTCTTCAGTTAATATCCCTACTGGTTGCTGTGTTGGAGAAGCGCTGGTTCAGGGAAATGTTTCGTGTGATAACGACGTCGTGTATATGAAATTCAAACGTAGCCATCATCGTAATGAAAGCTCTTTGAAAGAGCCCAACGTCGACAGGCAGATCGCTTAGCTTCGATTCATATGCGAGGCAGTATGTAGATATCGCAATTGATGTGCCCACAGTTGAGGCTTGATTGTGACTACTGATGAGCTTTCTGCCTCAATGGTGTACAGTTCAAAGCCTGTGAATTGGAAACCTAATGCCCCCTGCAGAAGACTGCGGCAGGAGTGTTAATGCTGCAGTACGCAAATGATAGCAGGTTTTTTTTTTTAACTTAGTTCATTTTCTTTACTAAGGGCCGATTTCACCAACAGCGGTTTTACTTAACTCGGGTTAAAGGTGTTAAATCCGCGTTTTTGTAAAACAACTGTTTCACCAACGAAAGTAATGATTGCAAAGCCTATTATAACCTTGTCGGCCAGTTTTAACCGTTTACGAATCCAAATCGTAGTTAGCGAAGCAAAAAAGAGACATGGCGCCGCAACGAATGATGCAACTATAATGTATAAAGGTAGTAATGATAACTATGTTTTTTTTTTTTTTTTTTTTTTTTTTTTTTTTTTTTTTTTTTCCCCAAGTGGAAAGATTTCTACTCTGCAGCGAATGAGATGCGTTATCATGCTCTGCGCTGCCAGGTTGCTACCCGCACACCCTTTTCATATTTACCTCTCACTCGCACACTGAGCATGCAAATCTGTCTGGCGACATGTTTATTCATGTGTATTGTGAAAACTATTTAGACTAAAACTCCGTGGTTTTTACGGCTCTGCTACAAATATTACTATCTATGTTTCTCGTGAATTGCTTTTTTTTCAAAATTTGAATATTTTGTCTTAGCGCAAGTAGTATTTATGAGAGACGGAATCACTTAGCGCGTTACTACCCAATTAAGTGGCAATGCAATGTCAACAAAGCCGGCCTGGTGTCTCTCAAGGACAAACCTCGTCCCATTTGAAAGTCACAGTATGATACGAGAGAAGTAGAAGGCAATTGGTAAAGTTCAGATAAGGTAGCATTATATTATGATGTAAAATTTGTGATATGGACTAATCTTACACACCATTATCTTAATTGTATCCGTTGCCAAATGGCTAAAATTATGCGTTCTCACCTAAAAGTTCCGTGTTCACATACTGAGAACAGCAGTTACTTTTTTTTAATTAGTGTTTGTTTGTTTTTTTTTTTCTTTCTTTTACGGAGTCCCTAAGCACGTGCAAACGCTTCAAGCTGGAAATAAATGATTAAAAGTCATTATTAAAATAATAAGTTACAATTAACGAATTCTTTTTCGAGTCAACGTACCCGATATGACTAAAAGTTGGGAAATAAGAAAGTGCTGTATTTTATTTTAGAATTAAGCGGGGCATTTTCATGAAAATCTTCGTGTTGCATCCTTGGAAGATGCTGAACTTAATAATTAAATTTAGTATTAAACGGACTGGAACGGACTTACTGACTCTCCTGTAAGTAGGTTGGATATAAGGGAGTACACTAGGCTAAAGCGATTGTCAAATCTGCGTTTCGATATGTGAACAATGGGAGTTCGGTTCGCTATGCATTGCCAGTAAAACAAAAGAGAGGTGGAAGGTAAGATGACCCGTTTCAGAAAAAGTTATAGAGCTAAAACTGAAACCAATAATAAGGAATATCTCAGAAACGGTCAACTCTAGAAAAATGGATGTGTTTTAACGAAATACACCTACATTTTTTGTGCAGTATGTTTTTGTCTTATTTCTTATGGGTTACCAGTTGTGCAAAATTAGGCAAAATTCATCTAGAATGTACAGGTCTTCAGAGGCTATTTGTAGAAAATTCAAAATATACATTTTATTTGTGATGTAAATATCTTTAATATACGATATTTTTATGAAAAATAAAATTTTCAGAAAAAAAATTCCATCTAAAGGGCAGTTTTGCGGGTGGGGATTTTGTTGAAAATCCTTGGAAGGTATTACAATTTAACTTTAAATTCCTAGGGGGGGCCACATACACAAATTCGTGTACCTTTTCTAAAATTTTTTTTTTTTTTTTTTTTTTTTTATTGCACTCAGAGAAAGTCAAAACATATATTTCCGGAGAAATCTCAACATCGAATTTTTTTCGGTTGAATACAACACCTTCTGTAGACCCAAGGTACATAAAGTAGAGAAAGTAAAAACAAAAAGTCGGGTAAATGCCGAACTTAGTTTTCAACTTTTGCAACTTTCAAGTAGGCGATACGAAGATTGTCAAGAAAATGCCCCCATCCCAGTTTACACTTCACATTAAAAAAATTCTGATGTTTTCCATTCACATGACTTTCTCTACATCTCTGCAACAAATTATTGTTAAAAAGCTTATGCTTCTATTTACTTCATGCTAATTGAGAAAAATAACAGAATTAGTCTTATTACTTGCTTCCTTGTAAATAGAAGCAAAATAAGGGAGTACCATAGGTTAAAGTGATAGTCAAAAGCTGGTTCCTTTTTGTATAGACAGGAGTTGACAGATTCCTGAATGAGAAAAGTATAAGTTTTTTAAAGCTGAACTCAATAACAAGGAATATCTCAAAACCGATCAACTTCATGAAAAAAATGTGTATGATATAAATTGCGTGTTTTATGGTCCACATTTTTTGTGCAGTAAGTTTTTGTCTATCTCTAACGGTTTACCAGTTATGCAAAATTCAATAAAAAATCATCTAGAATAAAGAGGTCTTTTGAGGCTATTCCCAGAAAATTCAAGATATACATTTTATTCGGCAAGTAATTATCTTGACTATAAGGGTTTTTTTATCAAAATCGTTAGTCTTTTTTAAGAAAATCACAAGTTTCGAGTTTATGTTAAGGGTAGTTTGGGTGGGGAGATTTTTTTTTTTTTTTTAAATCTATCGCATCCTTGGAAGATACCAAGCTTAAATACCATTTTTGGTTTTTAACGGTCTTTTCCTTTTTGAGTATGCTGCACACATACACTAAAAATGCTTTTTTTGGATGATTCAGGGGTCTCAAAACATATATTTCGGTATCGAATTTTTGGGTGGAATGCAATACCTTCTCTATACACTATGTACATAGTGCGTATAGAGAAAGTAATAGAACATGTTTATTTTCTCAACAATGGCTGGCAGCTTTAAAATACCTCAAGAAGAATTCTTATGCTAAATAAAATATAATAATGAATTTTCTGGGAATAGCCTCTGAAGACCTCTTCTTTCGAATTACTTTTGAATAGGTAACTGGTAAACTGTAAGAGATAAACAAAATGTAGACCTCGTTGAAACATACACATTATGCTGTAGAATAGTAAATGCCATTATTTCTCTTGCACCTAAATAAATATTAAGTATTCTGTGAGTGTTTATCTTGAATAACCTGGCGTATGTGAAAACTAAGTTTTCTTTTAAGAGTAGTTTGTTGCAGAATAGTTAGAGAAATTAATGTGAGTTGAATACATCCGATTTTTGTTTTGTTTTACTTTCTCTATTATACGTACTATGTACATAGTGTATAGAGAAGGTATTGTATTGTTCCCAAAAATTCGATACGGAAATTTCATCGGAAATACATGTTTTGAGACCACCTGAATCCAAAAAATGTCCGTGTGTGTATGTCTGTGGGCAGCATAGGTCAAAAACGAAAAGACCGTTAAATACCAAACGAGGTATTCAAGTTCAGTATCTTCCAAGAATGCGACACGAAGATTTGCAAGAAAATCCCCCACCCCAACTACACCTCACATGGAAGAATTTTCGAAACTTTTGATTTTGTAAAAAATTAATGTAACTACTTTGACTAAAATATCATATATTAAAGATATATACTCGACAAATAACATGTATATCTTGAATTTTCTGGGAATAGCCTCTGAAGACTACTTTATTCTGGATGAATTTTACGGAATTTTGTGTAATTAGTAAACCGTAAGGAATAGACAAAAACTTACCGCACAAAAAATGTAGAGCACATTAAAACACATAATTTATGTTATATACATTTTTTCTTGGAGTGGACCGTTTTTAGATATTGCTTGTTTTATGTTTCAGCCTTAAAAAAAACTTATATTTTTCTCATACAGGAATTTGTCAACTCCTGCCCATACAAACAAAGGAACTTCAGTGACATAGCAATCAGCTTTTGACTATCACTTTAATATATGGTACTCCCTTATTTCGCTTCTACTTACAGGGAAGCAAGTAATAAGACTATTTCTGCTAATTTTTTCTCACTTAGAATGAAGTAAATAGAAACATAAACTTTTTAACATTTTGTTACAGAGATTTAGAGAAAGTCATGTGAATGTATTAGTCAGATAGTTTCTTCCTCAGCTACACCTTATTTATAATTTTTATTATAAAGTTTTAACTTAGATTTGTAAAACTCTATTCATATCATAATGTTACCCTGATTCTAAAAAACCTTTAAAGTCAAACACCTTTTATTTACCAAATAGTTTCTGTATAAAAGTTAATTGTGTTCCAATAACTGAGTCAACATTTAACATATTTTTTTTTCTCTTGTTTTCAGGTAAGGCTGGAGAATGAGATATTGGAAAGTAAGCTTAGCACATCAGGTAAAATGCTTTGCATTTAGTCTTGAGTCTTGATTATTTTCTTTAGAATAAACGTTTCATCATGGATTGGAACAGGTACCAGTAAACACTGCTATAATTTGACTGCCAACTTCGGCCTCTGGATTATCCGAAAGAAATACTTACCATCTTTTCACAGGGAATTGAAATCGATTTAACCGTATGCTGCATGGAAACGCGGATTGAAATCGTATTGAAGCTTGGATCCGATCCTCGGATCGGAATGAGATGGAAACACCGCCGTATTCAAATCGCTTCCAATACAGCAAACAAAATCTTCTAGTGCAATACTCGTATGTTAATGTTGTTTATTGCTCTGTGGTAGATTATAACAGAACCAGTTTTATCGTTTCTATAGTTTGTAATGCATTCTCAAATATAATTGTTTAACGTTAAACCCTACTCAGGTTCGCAATTCCAAGTTGACTAACACAATAGGTTGAATAAATTTACTCTCGTAGCTTGCGTACTCAAAACGATGACAATTCGTATTGAGTTTAACGCAGTGTTGAGATGGAGTTGAACTCAAATCGATTTCAATCCCCATGGAAACGCGGTTTTTATGTCTGTCTCATTAAAGAAGTACATACCTAAATGTTTAACTGCGTTTCAGACCCTCGCTACTGTCACATGGCGTTATTAATTTGATTTATTCATCATAATTATTTGTTACATACCTATCTCCCTCGCACTTCATGCTTCTTTTTTCCACGATTCCAAAGCATTCCTATTTCGGAAATGATGTAACTCGGTGATAGAAAGTTTCCTTGGCCGCTTTATGAGCGCTGTATCAAGATTATTCATTACGTTTTACTTGCTCTATTGCGTACATAGACATAGGCAGAAAAGATATTCTATACGAAAATTCGGTCGAGATTTCACAGGGAACACACGTGTAGGGTTCCCGGTGTTAAAAAAAAAAAGACTTTTTAAAACTGAAAAACTAAAATTCGGTTAAATACCAAACTATGTTAATTATTATTATGTTCAGCATCTTCTAGCGACAAGAACATTTTCCAGCCACCCCAAGCTAAACTTTACATGGAAAATGTTTGCGAAAATGTTGCTTCTATTGTAAATGGATGTGATGCCAATAAAAAGTATATTTCAAGTTTTCTGGGAATAGCCTCTGAAGTCCTCTTCATTCTGAATGATTTTTGCTTAACTGGTAAACTATAAGAGACAGAATTCTACTACTCTGCGCCCACTTTTTTTAGGCGCTTGGCTCGGTAGGTTTCGCGCAAGTTGGGAAGCAGAGCAGAGCGACAACATTGAGACAAGAAGTACACTATACACTCATATCTGGTGGTGTCATTACTAAGGTTTCTTTCTGTCTATAGATCCAAGATCGCACGCACATGCATCTGCGTTATGTTTTGTTTAATAATTTAGCTGTTGGTTAAATTGTTTTTTCACACACGCCGTGTTTAGGGCAGGGGTTGGAATGGTGGAGTCGGTAAAGGACCTGCCTGCTGTGCGAAGGGTCCCTGCTTCGATTCCCGGCTGGGGAATAAGCATTTTTCTCTAGCCCAGATTATCCCTATCTTCCCGAGAGTCTGAATATGTGTATGGAAGTGTGTGTGTGTGTGTGTGTGTGTGTGTGTGTGTGTGTGTGTGTGTGTGATCTAATGACAAAAATCCAAGGATTAATAGAAACCCAAAGAAGTACACGAGTTTAAAACCATTGTCAATAGGCAATAAGCTCGTAAGGAAAATGCCGCCGATAGGACCATACAATTAAAGGAACAATTAAAAAAGCTGCGGTATGACAGGCGGAACAAGCTTGAACATTTTTCTCAAATGGGAAATCGTTATTGTCTTTTTACTTACTCTACACGCACTATGTACATCGTGTATAGAGAAGGTATTGTAATGCACCCAAAAATTCGATACCGAGATTTCACCGGAAATATATGTTTTGGGTCCCGTGAATTCAAAAAAAGCTTTTTTACAAAAAGGTCAGTGTTTGTGTGTGCGCGTCTGTGTGTGTTTGTGTGTCTGTGAACAGCATAGCTCAAAAACGAAAAATCCGTTAAATACCAAACTTGGTATTTAAGTTTATCTTCCAAGGATGCGACACGAAGATTTTCAAGAAAATCGCCCCACCCCCAACTACCCTTTAAATGAAACTTTTTTCGAAAATGTTGATTTTCTTAAAAATGGCTCTAACAATTTTGATTAAAATGTCATTAAAATGTATTAAAGATATTTACCTGACAAATAAAATATATATCTTAAATTTTCTGGGAATAGCCTCTGAAGTGTACTTTATTCTTGGTGAATTTTACGGAATTTTACATAACTGCTAATCCGTAAGAGGTGGACATAAACTTAACACACAAAAAATGTAGAGCAATTTAAAATACACAATTTATGCCGTGTATATTTTTTTTTTCGTGGAGTTGGTCGTTTTTGACATATTCCTTGTTTTTGGTTTCAGCTTTGAAAAAATTATACTTTTCTCATACAAATTCCTGTTCATACAAATAAAGCAACTTCAGTCGCATATCAACCACCTTTTGATTATCACTTTAACCTATGGTACTCCCTTATTTCTCTTCTACTTACAAGGAAGCGAGTAATAAGACTATTTCCGCTATTTTTTCCTGGATTAAAATGAAGTAAATAGGATCATAAGCTTTTTAACAATAATTTGTTGCAGAGATGTAGAGAAAGTCATGTGAATAGAACACATCAGATTTTTTAATCTTGTTGATGCAAATAGAAGCGAATCTAATTGCATCATCTATCGACTAGCTTTTAAAACACTTGACTCTCGTTTTAACCTAGTTTATTACCTTATTTTCCTTGTGCTTATAAGAAACTAAATAATAAGACCGTTTCTGCTAATGTTTATCATGATTAGCAGGAAGTATAGAGAACAATAAACTTTTGTAAGAATATTTTGTTTCAGAATAAGCAATGTGAGTGGAACGCATCCAATTTTTGCTTTCTCTGCCACGTATGTACAAAGTACATAGTCGATGGCTAAGTATTGAATTCCACCTAAAATTTATACCCAGGCTTCGGTATAATGTTTGGAGACCCCTTGAATCCAAACGATCGTTTTAGAAACGTGTCTGTGGGCATCATGACTTGGTTAAATACCAAACAGTATTAATGTTAGTATCCTCTATGGATGTGATACCAACATTATCAAGAAAGTCGTCACACCCCCAACTACCCTTTTACATTGATCATTTTTTTATAATTTTTATTTTTTCAAAATGACTGTAATGATGTTGATTATTTAAGATACTTTCATGACAAATGTAAATTTTATAGGTAGCTTGAATTTTTTTGGGAATAGCCTCTGAAGACCTCTTCGTTCTGGATGGCTTCTGTATAACTGGCAAACCGTAAGAGATAGACAGAAAAATTTACTTCACAAGACATGTATAGCTCATTAAAACACAATTTATGCCGGATACTTGTTTCTGTTTCTTCTCACATATATTTAACTGTTTTCGAGATATCCCGAGTTATTTCTTTCAGTTTCAAGGTACACTTAATCTTTTTTTATGTTTCTTCTCTCTCTTTTGTATACTCCTAAAAAATTAAGAGAACTGAATTTGAAATGTTTCATGTAGCGACCGGCTTTTAAAAGATTTGACTATCGCTATGAATTTCCTTATTTCCCTTCTACTTATGGGGAAGAAAGCAATAAGACAATTCTGATAATATTTATTGATGCAGATAAACAAACTTTTGCTACAAAAGTTGTATGCAGGACACCTACAGAAAGTCATTTTAATGGAACACATTTTTTTTTACTTTCTCTATACGTATTATGTACATAGTATATAGAGAAGGTATTGTATATCACCCAAAAATTCGATTCCGAGATTCTACCGGAAATATATGTTTTAGGGTCCCCTTTATCCAAAAAAAAAAGCATTTTCAGAAAAAAGGTCCGTGTGTCTGTGAACACGATACCTCAAAAACGAAAAGTCGGTAAAATAACAAAGTTGGTATTTAAGTTTGGTATCTTCCAGGGATTCGACGCGAAGATTTTGAGAAAAATCCCCCCACCCCAAACTACTCTTTATATGGAAAATTTTTCGAAAATTTTGATTTTCTTAAAAATAGCTCTTAACTGCTTTGATTAAAATATATATTAAAGATATTTACCCGAAAAATAAAATAAATATTTTGAATTTTCTGGGAATATCCTCTGAAGACTACTTTATTCTGGTTGAATTTTACGGAATTTTGCATAACTGCTAAACCGTAAGAAATGGACAAAAACTTACTACACAAAAAATGTAGAGCACATTAAAACACACAAGTTTTGTTGTATACATTTTTTTTCGTGGAGCTCATCGATTTTGAGATATTCCTTGTTTTTGGTTTCAGCTTTGAAAAACGTATAGTCTCATACAGGAATTTGTTAACTCGCGTCTATATAAACAAAGGCACTTCAGTTACATAGCAACCAGGTTTTGACTATTGCATTAACCTATGGTACTCCCTTATATCGCTTCTACTTACAAGGAAGTTGGTAATAAGACTATTTGTGCTAATTTTTTCTCGATTAGTAAATAGAAGAAATAAGCTTATTAACAATAATTTGTTACACAGCATTCTTGGCACCACTCTTGTACGGTTGGTGGCCTTATACAATAGCTTTTGGGTAGAGGAATTGCGTATTCTCGCGAGTGTATGCGAGTTCATGGCTAAGGAAAGTCAAGGGTGAATGTCATGACTTTTTCTGCCTATAGCATATCGAAGCGGATTTGCCTCTGATGTGGTAATAAGTCCATTGAAAACAGCTTGCCTGCCTAAGCTTATAGAGTCATTGAAGCGCAGTCCCGAGTTGAGCACCACGTCCATTATCCGAGAGTAAGTTTATCGGAAAATGGGACCTGAAGGATTTAATCAACACTTCTCTCAGCCTGTTATTCGGTTTGCAGGTGACAAGCGCTGTCGGGTCCTTAAAAATTACAGGGCGTATGCAGGTTCCCCTTTCTGTACTTTTAATGCTCGTGGTGTTGAATAACCCCTCGTCTCTTTGGGAACAGAATCCCTTCTGTTTGGCAGCAGTTGGTAGCAATGCTGAAAAACACAATAATTGTGTTTTCTGTGTGAAAACAAGACTGCTAGTCTTTTCTTTCATGTTTGTAAACCAATGGTAGGTACCTTACCTATTCCAATCATACACGTTCATTGTTAAATTCTGTTTACATCATCCTAATGAAGAAAAAAATCTGATGTGTTCCATTCACACGACTTTCTCTACATCTCTGTAACAAATTGTTGTTACAAAACTTATACTTGTATTTACTTCATGCTAATCGAGAAAAAAAGTTAGCAGAAATAGTCTTATTACATGCTTCCTTGTAAGGAAAAGCGAAATAAGGGAGTATCATTGGTAAATAAACTAAAGCGTTATTAGAAATTTTAATTAAGGGCTGAGTTTTAGAAGGGGTTTATATATATAAATTTATTTGTCGTAGAGGTCCTTTATAAATATTAATAATTTTTACAACTGCAATTAAGGTTAAGAATAAATATGATGCAATTAAGATTATAATTATGTTAATGGGTTGATTATATAGTTTTAATAAAAAACTGTTGGGTAACAGATTTAAGGTGAATTTGTTTTCTAAATTTTCATATAAATGTATAGAACAATCTATATTAATACAATAAATCTTAGAAGGGTTAAAGTGATAGTCAAAAGCTGGTTACTATGTAACTGAAGTTCCTTTGTTTGGACAGGAGTTGAAACATTCCTCTATGAGAAAACCCAAGTTTTTCAAAGCTGAAACCAAAATCAAGGACTATTTAAAAAACGATCAACTCCACGAAAAAATGTATTTAACATAAATTGTGTTTTAACGTGCTCTACATTTTTTTGTGTTATGCAAAATTCCGTAAAGTTCATCCAGAACAAAGTAGTATTCAAAGGCTACTCCCAGAAAATTCAAGGTATACATTTTATTTGTCAGGTAAATATATTTAATATACGATATTTTAATCAAAACCGTTAGTCATTTTTGAGAAAATCGAAATTTTCGAGAATTATTGGTTTTAAAGTTTTCAATATTTACGACTTTTCTCAAATGAGGTGTTGTTCATTTTTGTTCGTTCTGGTAATGCAAGAGAAGGAACTTTCAATAGCAACCATTTTTTAAAAGATTTGCCTCTCTCTATAGCCTAGTGGATTGTCTCATTTCCCTCCTACTGAGGAGGAACTACATGATGAAACAATTTCTCCTAATGGATATCTCGTTTGGCATGAAGCTTTGTAAGAATAATTTATTGCAGAATAGGCAGGGAAATTCATGTGAATGAATGGAATGGAAATGTAGTTTTATTTATACGCTCTTTAACTGCTGTATTCTGAATGTCCCTTCTATATAGGGCGTGAAAGATCGCTTAATTTTGCTCAGAGACCTCTTTATCAGGCTTGGGGTTCTTTTACTTGCCGTAAATCTACTACACGGAACCAACGGCTTTGGTTCTCTTCCAAAGGAAGCCATATTAAAGATTTTGACGCAAAAAATCGTCCTCCGCCGGGGTTGATACGGGACGTTGGGGATATGATGATGATAACCATTACTCCTCGCGAAAAGCCGGTTAAAACCACATTTGACATTTAAGTTCAGCAATTTCTAAGGATGCAACAGGAAGATTTTCAACACTCCATATCCCAAGCTAATGAATATTTTGGTAAATCTAGTTTTTACAAAAATATCAATAGCGATCACAGGTGATCATTCCCACCATTTTAAAGAAATAAAGTACAGAACAATTTAAACCCATAATTACCGATGTCTTACATTTAGCTGATGTCATATTGAATTTTTTGTGTTTTCTAAACATTTGTAATTTTTTTTTGTGTAGTAGCTAATTATGTGTCATTGTTTACCCGTTACGCGAAGTTAAAATTAGTTTCGAATGAATGCATCTCGGGCTATTCCCATAAAATTCAAGAAACTCATTTGACATGCAAATAACTGAAATGGTATTTTAATCAAAATCCTTAGAATAAGTTTTTAAGGAAACTAAAAACAGTTCGAGATATTTTCCTGGAAGCTTAATTTGTTATGGGAAGGTCTTGAAAATGTGCATTTCACAGTTTTGGAATGTATTGAACTTTGGTATTTATCGGTTATTTCATTTTGAATTATGCTGTTCTATTATGCACATACGTACATACAAACGGATTCCGCGTGCCTCGATATCGAAATCTGATACCGAAATGGTGATGGAATGCAATACCTCCTCTGCCTGATCTACGTATGTAGTAGAGAAAGTAATTAAAACTTGTTTGTTTTCCCCACTCTCTAAGAATGTCGTCGCCTATAGTCAGTTTAACAACAGGTTGGGTGACTGTGACATACATCCTTGTATTACACCTTGATTTTTCGCAGGAGTCTAAGGTCACATGAATTATGAATACTGGTTTTGGTTCAAGACATGACTTAAATTGTGGGGTTTGCATGATTTAGGCATTTTCTTACAGGAGGGAACTTCTAACCGTTTCAGCTACTCTGGTGCGAGCACTAAGGTCCCCGGGCACCCGTAGTACACTCGTGGACAAAAAAATCTGACGTCTTCCATTCACATGACCTACTCTACATCTCTGCAACAAATTATTGTTGTTAAGAAAGCTATGCTTCGATTTACTTCATGCTTATCGATTACCAAAAATAGCCTTATTACTTGTTTCCTTGTAAGCATAAGCGAAATAAGGGAATACCATAGGTTAAAGTGAAAGTCAAAAGCTGGCTCCTATGTGACTGAAGTTCCTTTCTATTGACAGGAGTTGACACATTCCTGTATGAGAAAAGTGTAAGTTTTTTAAAGTTAAAACCAAAAACAAGGAATATATTTTTTTTTTTTTTCGTGTTTTAGATATTTCTTTTTATTGGTTTCAGCTTTAAAAACATACTTTTCTCATACGGATATGTGTCAACTCCTGCCCATACAAACAAAGGAACTCCAGTCACATAGCAACCAGCTTTTGACGAATACTTTAGCCTATGCTACTTCAATATTTCTTTTCTACTTGCATGGAAGCAAATAATAAGACTACTTCTGCAAATCTTTTCTGGATTCGCATGAAGTAAAAATAAGCATAAGCTTTTTAACAATAATTTGTTGCATAGATATAGAGAAAGTCATGTGAATGGAACACATCAGGTTTTTAAATGCTTAATTTTGTTTGTATATTTCTAATGTGCCTCGGTTTTGCAATTGTCAGATTAAGGAAAATATTACCACATTTACAGAACCTCTTTGATAAAGCTGCACTGAAGAACAGAGCAACTCAAAGTGTACTGAAAGAACACCATCTCATGACAGCCTTGTGCAAGGAAGTTTTCACATTTTGCGTTAGACGTGTCAAAAGTAAACTGTAAGCTGAAAACTGAGTCGGCTTTTGATTTGAAGAGAGATAATATTTTCATTAACGTAAAACCGAAGGCAGATCTCTTGGCAACTTGCAAATCCGGAGAACAAACATTCTAATCCTGCTTTCGGCATTGAGAGTTTTATCCTGGAATTCGCAAACTAAGAGGACGAGTAAAGACCGGATAAAAAGCACTGGCAGATTCTTCGTTGGCTCACTGAAATTAATCTCTCAAAAATATCAACCGAGAGTTCATAAATGAGTAAAGTCAACAAATCATCAGTTTAAAATAATTCTGAAAATTGTAATGATTAATACTAAGATGAGTGTTGGGACAAAAGGTGAATGAACGAATTTTTGCACCCGGCGCACAGAGGATCGTCGGATAAAATTACTGCAAGTGGCTGCTTAAAGTATAATTTAGCTATGTCCAAAGGTAACAATCGCGAGGTACTGGTGTCAGAACTGCTATCTCCGACTCCAATCAAGATGGGAAAATGTTGGTGAGTCACACATACTGTCATATATACCTAGCTCGGTGATGAATGCGTTTTGAGGCAAACATAAACAATATATCAACTTCGAAATGCGGCAAGATCATGTGTATAACGTTTTCAGAGGCTTCACAGTAACTACAAATATAATTATTTGCTTTAAAAAAGTGTACAGATATAAAATGTTCGATAAAAATCTGATGTTACACTCACATGACTTTCTCTAGCTGTTCTACAAACTTCATACATAAGATTCTTCTTCTTTCTGCCGCTTGCTAATCGTGGTACTCATTAGCACAATGTTCTGATTATTTAGTTCCGTAGAAGTAGGAAGAAAATAAGGGAATACACAAGGCTAAACTAATAGTAAAATGTTTTAAAAGCTGTCGTTAGGCAATTGTCATTACAAATCGCTTCTTTACTTGGTCAGGAGTAGAACAAAAGAAAAACGGACACTCCCATCTGAGAAAAGTATAAGTACTTCACAACTGAAACTAATAACAATGAAAACCTCGAAAACGGTAAGCTCCACGAGAGAAATGTATACGAAATAAGTTGTGTTTTTTAAGAAGACCTAAATTTTTTGTATAGTTAAGTTTTTGTCTATCTCTTACGGTTTACTAGTTATGCCAAATTAAGCAAAATTCATTCAGAATAAACAGGTCTTCAGAAGCTATTCCCAGAAAATTCAAGATATACATTTTATTTGTTAGGTAAATATCTTTAATATATGATATTTTAATCAAAAGCGTTAGAGCCATTTTTAAGAAAATCAAAATTTTTTAAAAAAGTTCCATGTAAAGGGTAGTTTGGGGTGGGGGGATTTTTCTCAAAATCTTCGTGTCGCATCCCTGCAAGATACTAAACTTAAATATCAAGTTTGATATTTTTGAGATATCGTGTTCACAGACACGGACCTTTTCTGAAAATACTTTTTTTGATACAGGGGACCCTAAAACATATATTTCCGGTGAAATCTCGGTATCGAATTTTTTGGTGGAGTGCAATACATTCTCTATACACTATGTACATAGTGAGTATAGAGAAAGTAAAAGAGAGATTGGGAGTTATTTAAATCTTTGCCTAAGGATTCATTTTCCAAATTGCGATTGTATGCAGCACATTTAATGCCAGTGCTTGACTCCACATATAACAAAGTTTCTATAAAATGAATTATATTAAAAATCATCATCATCGTCGACTACATCACGCTATTTATTAAGGCTCTGTGAATCATCCTACTGCAGATATTGATGGTCTCGTCCAAATTTTTTACATTCCCGAAGTAGGAAACAAACAAACAATTAAACAAACATCGATGCAGATGAGACGAGGAAAACCTTGTGTTTACAAACATTCAATTTGTCGCATAGAAGCATGCTCCATTGCATCACGTGTTTGTTTATGGGTTTAGCGTTTCGAATGGGAAGCCGTAATTCACTTTTTCCATCCTGGTGATGCAAAGAGAAGTGAATATTCATTGTATCACATAGCGATCGATTTTTAAAAAATTTGACTATCAATTTAGCTAGTTTATTCCAGAAGGAACTAAGTACTATAACCATTTCAGTGTTTATTAGCATGGAAAAGAGAAAAGCATAAGATTTGTAAGAATAATGTTTTGCAGAATTGGTAGAAAAGGTCATGAAAATGGAAGAAATCCGATTTTCCTTGTCTAGCGTTTTTACATTTGCCGTTGTTAAGGGCGCTCCAATTATTTCAATGCTTTATGTTAGTATTGACATTGTTTTGGGGACAGCTTTTAATTTCCAGGTATTGGTGTAATGAAAATGCCCACGAAGGGGAGCCATCAGGAGATTGTAAACAATACCGAGTTACTGATTGTTGGAAACGCACGTATGTTTTGTAAACAGCAGCCCTTTAACTTTTTCTACCATGTGAATTTTGACACATGCTTGTCATCATTTGTTGTTCAAACGCAACGACATCGCCCCATACTTATTTTTTATTGTGTTTAACGCATGATATTGCTACATGTGGCACCGCAGGCGATGCCACTGACGATACATGGAATAGAGATGGCGAGAAACCTTCTCTGTGCCACTTTGTCTACTGCAAATCCCACATGCGGTCGCCTGGGATCGAACCGGGAACCTCAACCCCATGCTCACTCGTTCTCCATTTAATAGTTTTGAACACAATATTACACAATTAACTGGACAGTTCCCCTTTCAATTAGCTGCAAAGGTCTCTTGAAGTAGACTACAAGCTCACAAGGAGATTTTCACCTTGGATGTTACAAATCAAGCTTGGGCTCTTTTAGTGAAAGTACATCGAAAATAAAAATGCCGTGTCTGGGCTTTCTCCCCGATTTCAAAACTGATTAGTGTGTATATTTTCAGTATTTACTTTCTCTACCGAATACTTGTACAATATACGTGAGGATGTAATTCATTCATGGGCAAATTCCTAGTATTGGATTAAAATCTGCTGCTGATGGTTATATATATATGTGTGTGTTTTTGAGGGCTGAATAAAAATAATAAAATAATAACAATTAAAAAATAAACGTCTTCAGAAAAAATATTCGCGTATGTGGGTCTATGGACAGTATATTCAAAAACGAAAAGTTCGAGTACCCTCCAAGTATGCAACAGGAAGATTTCAGGAAAATGTTACCAACCTAAGCTTTCCTTTACGTGGAAGGTTTCCGTAATTTTCGATTTTGTAAACAATGGATCTGACGATTTTAATTAAAATACTGTACATTAAACCTATTTACATGACATAACGTATATTCTGAATTTCTTGACAGTAGCTTCTGAGGTGTTCTTCATTCTGAATGACTTTTGCATAATTGGTAAATCGTAAGATCTGGTTAAAGCTTATAATTTGCTATATTTGTAGAGATAACTATTTCCGAGATATTATTGGTTTCAAAATTTTCAATTTTTTAACTTTTATCAAGTCGTGAATCATTTTTTCGTTCTAGTCATGCAAAGAGAAGGTAATTTCAATTGCATCACAAACAACTGGGCTTTAAAATATTTGATTCGGTTTAGGCTTCCCTTACTTCCGTTCTACTTAAAGTAAGTAATAAAACCATTTCTACTAATTATCTCGATTGGCATCGAATAAGCTTGTGAAAGAATAATTTGTTGCAGAAAAGGTAGAGAAAGTCACCTGAGAAGTTCCCGTTGAAGCCACATATTACTAGGAAAACATTAAACTATCCACGGCCGATATTCTCCTTGTTAAATTCTCTTGATTGTAAGTTATCTTCATTGAGGTCTTGCAGGCAGATATGCGCAGCTTCGGTGCGGGCAAAGCTAGTTGTCAGCATAGTACAGGCTGCTCGTTCCTTCTAGAGGAATGGCCTTTAACGAAGACAACTAGCTTACTCTTGATAAACAGGCGAGCAAATAGTTCGTTACAATAAGAAACATCTCTGCTTCCTTATTATTACGTTACGAGAATACACAGCGTACAGTTGACTGCAAAGTGTCGTGCGTTACCTATGGGTTTATGCCATTGCCAGTGTTTTAACGAGATATGCTTGGTTGCTAATGAAAATGTCACCAATTCACGAGAATAAGATGTGGGAGAAATGTCGAGAATACAAGAAATACCAGAAAATTAAGTGTAAAATGTGGTGTAAGCAGTAACCGAGATTGAGAGTCAATACATATGACTGACATCACTGGAAGTGTGATATTTGCTCTATAGTGACTCTACTACTGCAGCGAAGAAACATGAGAATAAGGCACACAATATTTGACTGTCATTCCTGCTTCTGTGTACCAATGCTCCAGTAAAGGTGAGTGAGTGACGCGCATGTAACCTCTCATTTAAAAATTCCATTCAAGAACTGGCGCGCGACCTATACACGGCAGACCGAAATTAGCCGATACAATTTACAAAATTTGTTTTTTCCGATGGTTATTAAATGGTATAGTTGTTAATGTTTGAAGGGTTGAGATAGTTTTCCAGAGGTAAGTATCCAGGTCAGGTGGTGCATCTAAGTTTGCAACTCATGTCGTAAATGTGCATTTCCACCTCGTTGGTTAATAGAGAGCTTGTTAAAAACAACACACTGTTTTATGATTTGTGTGCTCGACTAGCATGGGTCCATATAAAGTGCACTGGTGCAGTGCAGTAGTTGCACCTAACGGTCTCAGAGTGGACGTTACACCCTCTCGTAAAGCGAGCGGTATCTAAGGAAAACACGTTTATTGCTTCCAATACCGCCCGAGCTATCGACCCATCCACAGGAGCGGCAGTTCAAAAGTGTTCCATTCACATTACTTTCTGTACCTGTTCCTCTATGGCGAGGGCAGCAGCAGTAGCAGAAATGGTCTTACTACTTGGTTCCTTGTAAGTAGAAGGGAACCAAGCTAATGCACTAGGCTTAAAGATAAAATCTATTTCAAAAGATGTCTGTGCGATCGACCTTGAAAACGGTTCCCTTTATATGATCAGGGGTGAAACAAAAGAGTGGTCAGCGAACTGCCTTCTCACCCGGAGGTTCCGAGTTCGATTCCCGGCTGGGGTGGGGAATTTTTCTTTAACCAGAATTATTCCCTATCCCCCATAGAGTCTGGAAGCATGTGAGAATGAACGTGCGTGTGTTAGATAATATAAAGTTTATTAACCTAATGTTCTGAACCTACAGTTTCACATATGACAATTGAAGCTAAAGGGGACTATACAAATAAAACAATAAAAAAAAAGTAACTTTCTGCTAAGAAAAGTATAGGTATTTAAAATTTGAAAGCAATAATAAGGAAAATCTCAGAAACTGTTAACTTTACGAAACAGGTAAAATAAAACACAACAAAATCTTACAAAAATCATTCTTGTTTGGCGAGCAGAAATATTATAAAAATATATGTTAACTTTCCAAAAACAAACAAACAAAAAATTAATTATATAAATTGAACTTGTGTGTTTAACAAGATCCACATTTGACGTGCGGTAGCTTTTTATGTACCTTTACGATTTACCGGTTATGTAAAAGTCATCCAAATGAAGAGACTTGAGGATTTTTCCAGAAAATTCGAGATATAAACTGTATGTACATATCTACAATGTACGCTATTTTAAACAAATTCGTTAGAGCCATTTTTCAGTAAAAAAATGTCCGAAGTTTTTGGGGTGAAAATGTTAGTGCCGTATTCTTGGAGGAGATGCTCTGCATAAATATCAAGGTTGGTATTGAACCGACTTTCGTTTTTGAGTTATCCTATCTACACACATGGGGCCCCGCCCCTTGAGTTCACCCTAATAATAATAATAATGATAATAATAATAATAATAATAATAATAATAATTAATAATAATAATAATTACTGTTCTTGCTTCATGTAAAACGGAATATTACACTAGAATTCAGGTTATAAGCACACAATACGCAGTACGGAAACAGTATGTTAGAATGAGGTAAGAATCAAAAGCTAAATGTCATTGACAGAAGCAAGTACTGAAACAGTAAAGGTTATTTTATCATCACTGATGTCAGTTGGTCTTAGTTATTCACAGCGTGAGTATCAAACTCCTTGCTGAAGGACAAAAATAGTTCATTAATACTTTACAGGCATACATTATAAAACTAATGTTTACTTTTTCTATACGTGCTATGTATATAGTGTATAGAGAAGGTATTGCACTCCACCAAAAATTCTATACGAGATTTCACCGGAAATATATGTTTTAGGGTCCCCTGTATCCAAAAAAAGTATTTTCAGAAAAAGATCCGTGTGTCTGTGAACACGATAACTCAAAAACGAAAAGTCGATAAAATACCAAACTTGGTATTTAAGTTTAGTATCTTCCAGGGATGCGACACGAAGATTTTGAGAAAAATCCCCCCATCCCAAACTAACCTTTACATGGAACTTTTTTCGAAAATTTTGATTTTCTAAAAATTGGATAACGATTTTGATTAAAATATCGTATATTAAAGATATTTACCTGACAAATAAAATGTATATTTTGAATTTGCTGGGAATAGCCTCTGAAGACTACTTTATTCTCGGTAAATTTTACGGAATTTTGCATAACTACTAAAGTGTAAGAGATGGACAAAAGCCTACCACACAAGTGTAGAGCACATTAAAACACACAATTTATGTTATATACATTTTTTCGTGGAGTTGATTGTTTTTTAGATATTCCTTGCTTTGTTTTTTTTTTTTTTTTTCCAGCTATAAAGACATACTTTTCTCATATAGGACTTTGTGAACTCGTATCCATACAAACAACGGAACTTCAGTCGCAGAGCAACCGGCTTTTGACTATCACTTTAACCTATGGTACCCCCTTATTTGCCTTCTACTAACAAGGAAGCAAGTAATAAGACTATTTCTGCTAATGTTTGCTCCATTAAATGAAGTAAATAGAATAATTTGTTGCAGTGATATAGAGAAAGTCATGTGAATGGAACATCAGATTTTTCTTTATTTTGTTGCAAATTTGTGAAAAGCACTATAATTTATTTAATTTATTATTTAGAAAACAATAAAGGATTTAGCTTTCAGTAGGCATGTACTTTACACGGGAAAATTAGTGTTCAAACTTCAAAATCAAAGCCGTTAAACACTTTAAATTGGCAGCCATTGTTGGTACATGGTATTGAAACATGGTCGATTTATTCCAGCCAGTAGTGAGGAACATAGAATGGCTGCATATAGACAATCAAACTGTCCATAGCTGCAGAAACAAGGTAATGCAATTTTAACGCCTAATTTAAACGAGAAGCAATTTGGAAAAAAAGCGATATTATCCTTTATTACAGATGGCTTCATGGAATAGCAATCCAGTTAGATTGGAATCAAATAAATCCAAGCTTTCGACCTTATTGCTGTCCTGTGAAGCCATCTGCAATAATCACCACCGAGAAAGCTTCAAATCTTTGATGTTTTCCTTGCAAATAGACTAGAGCACTTAAGTAGCGCAGTACAAAGAGCGGAGGAAAGAGGCGGAGACTTGAAGCAATAGCCGTGCAGTACGCATAGGAAAACTGGGATGACACAACAAACACATCAATATTAACTATCAGTGGGCATCGTTTTATGTGCTTCAGATATCCAAAATCTGTATAATATACTCTATAATTATTTCTTCTAGTACATATATAGATACAGAAGGTTGTATTCCACCCACAAATTCGATACCAAAAATTCGTGTTTCACAAGAAAATCCCCACGCCTTAACTACTCTTTAGAAGTAAATTTTTTCGGAAATTTTGATTTTTCTCTAAAATAATTCTATTGGTTTTGTCTAAAATACCATGTTTGCGATATTTTCATGACAAACGAAATGTATATGTTGAACTTTCTAGGAATGGCCTCTGAAGTCTTCTTCATTGTGGAAGACTTTTGTATAACTGGTAAACCGCAAGAGATTGGCAAGAAAACAAGAAATATAGATCTCGTTACAACAGACAATTTGTCATATACATTTTTTGTAGAGTTGACCGTTTTCACCACATTCCGTGTTATTGGTTTTAATTTTAAACTGCTTATACTTTTCTCAATGGGAAGTCATCTTTCGTTTCATACCTTTTTTGTTTTACTGCTAGCTGCGCTAACATAACCAATATTAAATTGGTTCACATAGCGGTACGATTTAAAAGATTTGACTATTGCTTTAGCCTAGTGTATTCACGTATTTCCTTTCTACTTACAAGGAGGCAAGTAATAAGACAATTTCTATTAGGTAATGTTCACTACAATTAGCAAGATGTAGATAAATGAATAATATTTTGTAAGGAAATGTGTTGAGAAAGACCCCCATTCGCAAACTGAATACGTTGTAATTCAGATTTAATTCGGACTAAATGACAACTGTGGCTGCCGCTACGTTTCTGTACAGACTTGCAGCCTCTCTCACTATAAATTGATACACATTAGCAATCACTTCTCGTGTTTCTTTTCCTCGTAATTTACCTGCTGCCGCAGTGTTTAGTCTATTGTTAGCTCCGCTGTGCGTCACGAGGAGCGATACTCACGTTATCATGGTGCTGGACAGACTGTTGCTCGCTACGTGCTTGCAACTTGCCGGTCGACACCAGCATCAGTTCATGCCACTGCGCATCTATTTACGGTGCTTACGTCTATTTGCGAGCATTATACTGGATATTGTGCATTACAAATATGAAGGGGCGTATGACAATAACACATATCTCAGCGGCCTCGCCAGTCCACTGGTACTACAGTTTGCTCTTGTGGACCTATCCATGTAAACCATGTACTGTTCATCACGCGAGAAGCTATGTAACGTTCCAACATTATGAGAGGGGGAGGGATATTTTTCCCTGGCAGGGAAACTATTTTATGAGTCTGGACATCCCTCCCCCCGTTAATTCACACACTGACTAGGTATACATAGAAATAATCTCTACAGTGACACGGTTATTTTCAGAGGAAGAGAGACGAAATCTTAGTAGGGATATGGCTCTTAAGAAAGCGTGGGATGGGACATAAGACTTGATATTAAAGAGTACAGCCGTGTCAAAGAGGGGATTAGAAGGACGGGGGGAATGGAGACGTTAAGGAAAGCTGATGTACAGGGAGGATGAGAATGGTGGCCAGTCGTGTTACATCCGTAGAAATACATGTTTTGAGACCGCTTGAATCTAAAAAATAATCTGATGTCTAACAAATTATTGTCAATAAGCTTATTCTTTTATCCTTAATGCTATTCGACGTAAACGCTCAGAAACGGTCTTTTTACTTAGTTCCTTATAAGTAGCATGGAAATAACGCAATAAATTAGGCTAAACCGACATGTTTTAAAATTTGTTTGCTCTGGGATTAAAATCCCTTTCTTTGCGTGGAGATGAGATGACAAGTTCCTGTATGAGAAAAGTTAAAGTATTTTAAAACTGAAACCAATAACAAGGAATATCTCGAATACGTCAACTCCACGAAAAAAATGTATGACATAAATTGTGTGTTTTAATAAGTTCTACATTTTTATTTTCCCCATACGTACTGTATATAGTGCGTAGAGAAGGTATTGCATTCCACTCAATTCGATACCGATATTTCACCAGAAATACATGTTTTGGGTCCCCCCGAATCCAAAAAAAAAAAAAAAAAGATTTTACAAAAAGGTCCATGTGTGTGTCTGTGGACATCATAGCTCAAAAACGAAAGAACCGTTGAATACCAAACATGGTATTTAAGTTAAGTGTCTTCCAAGGATGCGACACTAAGATTTAAAAAAAAAAAGTCCCCCCACCCCCAACTACCCTTTACATGAAATTTTGATTTTCTCAAAAATGGCTAACGATTTTGATTAAAATGTCGTATATTAAAGATATCTAGCTGACAAATAAAATGTATATCTTGAATTATCTGGGAACAGCCTCTGAAGACTACTTGACTCTAGGTGAATTTTAGGGAATTTTGCATTGTTGGTAATCCGTAAGAGATAGACAAAAACTTACTGCACAGAAATGTAGAGCACATTAAAACACATAATTTACGTTATATACTTTTTTGTGGAGTTCATCGTTTTTGAGACATTCTTTGTTTTTGGTTTCTACTTTGAAAAGCTTATACTTTTCTCATACAGGAATTTGTCATCTGCTGTCCATACAAATAAAGGTACTTCAGTGACATAGCAACCAGCTTTTGACTATCACTTTAACCTACGGTACTCCCTTATTTCGCTTCTACTTACAAGGAAGCAAGTAATAAGACTATTTTCTTTTAATTTTTTCTAATTAGCGTGAAGTAAATAGAAGTATAAGCTTTTTAAGAATAATTTGTTACAGAGATGTAGATAAATGGTACACATCAGATTTTTATTGAATCGGCCTTGTATATTATAATATAGTATAGTGTTCTGATTTAAGAATAACAGAACCCTCGCTCTTATGTACCCTGTCCCCCTCTTCCGTTCTCCATAGCAATTAACCTCCTTTTTAGATAGAAATAAACCCAATTTATGACGTCCAGCTGCCAATATTAAATCCACACAAACTTTCATGCCCCAATTGGAATCCAGAAACCGAAATTGTGCCTCTAAGAAAACGTGCGTGTATAGTGCAACGGAATTGTTATTGATTGAGACATATCACACAGCTTGAGACGGAATTTTGTAATGTATTGGAAGCACAAATTTTTCTTGCTGCTTGAAATGCAAGGAAAATTTTGCCTCGGCTATATTTCCTCTAAGCCATCAGAAACTGAAATGGTCTGTGTTATAACTTAAGGGTAACGTAGCATAGGCTCGCGCGAGAGCATTGCTAAAAGGGGGAGCGGAAGACGTTTTGAAACGAGTGGTTCGGCACGTGCATTTGTCAGAAATATTGAAAACCTGAACGCAGCTGCAAAAAAAGGAATCTGGTGATGTGTGCGAAGGTCGAGAAGAAGGCAAACAGCCTCTCGGTGAATTTCTGTGAATGGGGTAGCGTAAACATCTCACTGATTTAAAATAAAACTGAACTCCACTCGAATAATAATGAAATGTAACTCACACCGCAAGTCTCATTATGAGTACTGCAGCTCAATAAGATTATTAATACTACTGATGTTTTGTGTTCACATAACTTTCTCTACATCTCTACAATAAATTATTGTTAAAAAACTTCTTCTTCTATTTGTTGAATGCTAATCGAGAAAAAATTGGCAGAAAGAGTCTTATTACTTGCTTCCATGAAAGTAGGAGCGAAAT
The DNA here is from genome assembly GCA_030762935.1 of Hymenopus coronatus. Taxonomy (NCBI): domain Eukaryota; kingdom Metazoa; phylum Arthropoda; class Insecta; order Mantodea; family Hymenopodidae; genus Hymenopus; species Hymenopus coronatus. The sequence continues at coordinate 16,484,434 of CM060891.1, forward strand.
AAGGGAGTAACATAGGTTAAAGTGATAGTCAAAAGCTGGTTACTATGTGACTGAAGTTCATTTGTTTCTGTGGATAGGAGTTTCCTGTATGAGAAAACTATAAGTTTTTTAAAGGTGATACCAAAAAAGGGGTGTATGTTAAAAACGATCAACTCCCAGCCCCGAAAATTATATAACTGAAATTGAATATTTTAACGTGTTCCACATTTTTTGTGTGGTAAGTTTTTGTCCATCTCTTACAGTTTAGCAGTTATGCTAAATTCCGTAGAATTCATCCAGAATAAAGTAGTCTTCAGAGGCTATTCCCAGAAAATTCAAGATATACATTTTATTTGTCAGGTAAATATCTTGAGTATACAGTATTTTAATCAAAAATATAAAAATTTTCGAGAAAAGTTCCATATAAAGGGTAGTTTAGGGTGTGGGGAGTTTTCTCAAAATCTTCGTGTCACATCCCTGGAAGATACTTAACTTAAATTCCACACACACACTTACGGCCTTTTTTTTTTTTTTTTTTTTTTTCTGAAAATGCTTTTTTTGAATACAGGGGACCCTGAAACATCTATTTCCAGTGAAATCTCAGTATCGACTTTTTGGATAGAGTGCAATACCTCTTCTATACACTATGTACATAGTTCGTGTAGAGAAATTAATAATAGCTATTATTTATTCAGTCGCTAAACAATTACAAGTATTACAAAAGACGTTATCAATTTTTACCTTCTCTAGCCCGTACGTTCAGCACGCTTGGTTTTAATTTCACTAACGTAATTTCAATCGCACAGCAACCGACTTGGTTTGATACCCGTTTTAGCCTGTATTATTTCTCTTACTTCTCTTCCACTGACAAGGAAGAAAATAATCGACCATTTCTGCTAATTTTATCTCGATTAGCATGAAGGTTTATTTATGGACGCTCTATAACTATTGCGGTTCTCAGCGTACCATTCTATTATGGGCGTGAAAGAACGATCTATTTTGCTCAGAGACTGTCGGTTTTACTTTCCTTCCGATGGAAGCCACGCAAGGATGTTTACGCTCGAAAAAATCCATCGCTTTCGCCGGGCTTGAAGCCGTGACCTTGGGTATACGGTAACCACCACACCACGGAGGGTGACGAAGTTGATAGAAGAATAAGCTTTTAACAATTTGTTACAGAGATGTAGGGAAAGTCAATGGAACACATTAAATTTTTACTTTCTCTACACGTACTATATACATAGTGTATAGAGAAGGTATTGTATTCCATCCAAAAATTCGACACCGAGATTTCACTCGAAATACATGTTTTGGGTCCCCCTGACTCCCCCCCCCCCCAAAAGGCATTTTTGAAAAAAAGGTCCGTGTGTGTCCGTGGACAGTATAGCTCAAAAACGAAAAGTCCGTTATATACCAAACATGGTATTTAAGTTTGTTATCTTGCAAGGAGACGACACGAAGAGTATTAAGAAAATCCACCCATCCCCAACTGCACTTCACATGGAACTTTTTTCGAAAATTTTGATTTTCTCAAAAATGGCTCAAACTTTTTTGATTAAAATCTCCCTATATTTATGATATGTATGTCATGAATTTTCTGGGAATAACCTATGAATACTACTTTGTTCAGGATGAATTTTATGGAATTTTGCATAACTGCTAAACCGTAAGAGATGGACAAAAACTTACCCACAAAAAATGTAGAGCACGTTAAATCACACACTTTGTTGTATACATTTTTTTTCGTGGAGTTAATTGTTTTTTTTTTTGTTTTTTTTTTGTTTTTTTTTATTTTTTTAGATATTCATTGTTTTTGGTTTCAGCTTTGAAAAACTTATACTTTTCTCATACAAAAATTTGCCAACTCCTGTCCATACAAACAAAGGAACTTCATTCACATAGCAACCAACTTTTGACTATCACTTTAACCTATGGTACTCCCTTATTTCGCTTCTACTTACAAGGAAACAAGTAATAAGAACATTTCTGTAAATGTTTACTCGATTAGCATGAAGTAAATAGAAGCAAAAACTTTTTTAACAATAATTTGTTGCAGAGATGTAGAGAAAGTCATGTGAATGGAACAACAGATTTTATCTCATAAGTTTACCCTTTTTTTTCTAAAAAACTAAAACTTCAATAACATTATCTTGCCAAGATTTACTTGTAAATATTTCTTATAACCAAAACATATTTATGTAAGTAAATTGTCACTTGTTTCATTGTATTAACTTTTTATTTTTGTCTACAATTGAAATAATAATTAAACAAGTTGCAAAGCATAGAAAAGTGTATGCTTATGATTGGTGCTTTACGTGCTGTAAAACATATTTCCATAAATTAAAATCCTATGTTGGATATCTGTAGCGTTTACGCAGCATTAGTGATCGTCAATGTCAGTCTGTGGCATGAAATTCTGGGACACTGGCGTTTCTCCCCCTCCTCAAATGGTAGGGGATGGTTCCGTCCGCAGCAATGAAACTCGCCACGTTGATCTCTGCAGGTACAGCGCGTGTGCAGAGAGATTGGTATCGGACATCCTGACCGACAATCTCAAGGAAGGTAATCTCATTTTCCTGCAGGACATCGATCGGTCCGAAGACGTTCAGGAGCCTCTGGCAGCCTTTAGCTATTTTCGCCTAGTGGTTCTTCTTCACTAACCCCACTGCCGTACGTGTTCCATTCACATGACTTTCTCTACATCTATTAAGCTTAAGCATCTATTTACTTCATGCTAATCGAGAAAAAATTAGAAGAAATAGTCTTATTGCTTGCTTCCTTGTAAGTAGAAGCGAAATAAGGGAGTACCATAGGTTAAAGCGATAGTCAAAAGCTGGTTGCTATGTGACTGAAGTTCCTTTGTTTGTGTGGACCGTTCAGAAAGACCTGTATGAGAAAAGTATGTTTTTTACAGCTGAAACCTAAAACAAGGAATGTCTCAAAAACAATCAACTCCACGAAAAAAATGTATATAACATAAATTCTGTCTTTTAAAGTGCTCTACATTTTTTGTGTGATAAATTTTTGTACATCTCTTACGGTTTAGCAGTTGTGCAAAATTCGGTAAAATTTATTCACAATAAAGTAGTCTTCGAAGGCTATTCCAAAAAATTCAAGATATACATTTTATTTTTCACGTAAATATCTTTAATATACGATATTTTAATCAAAATCGTTAGCCACTTTTAAGAAAATCAAAATTTTCGAAAGAGTTCCATGTAAAGTGGGTGGGGTGGTTGGTAGTGGGGTTATTTTCTTTAAACTCTTCGTGTCGCACCCTTGGATAATACCAAACCTAAATACTAAGCTTGGTTTTTAACGGACTTTGTTTTCCATCTATGCTGCCCACAGACGCACACACATACATGGACATTTTTCCAATTTTTTTATTTAGAGGTTCTCAAAAACATGTATTTCCGGTGAAATCGTGGTATCGAATTTTTGGTGCATTACAATGCCTTCTTTATATACCAGTACATAGTACGTGTAGAGAAAGTAAAAAGGATACAGAATCTGAATACCTGAACTTCCTTGGAGATGAACATGTTTCATATTTCAGACTTTTTAAGGAATCTCTAATTTACTCCCTTCGTTTCGTCACAAAGCAAACGAATTTATTAGCTCGGTAACTCGTACACAAATTTATTGCTTTAGAAAAATAAAAATCTCCTAATCGAGAAAAAAACTAGCAGAAATAGACTTATTACTTGGCTCCTTGCAAGTTGAAGGGAAATAAGGGAGTAATTAGGCTAAAGTGTTATTCAAAAGCTGGTTGCTATGTGACTGAAGTTCCTTTGTTTCTATGTACAGGCGTTGACAAATCCGTTTACAAATTCCCTTACGAGAAAAGTGAAATCAGTAATACGAAATATCTGTGAAATGGTCAATACCACGAAAAAATTGTGTGTTTTAACAAGATCTACATTTTTTTTTTTTGTGCAATAAGTTTTTGTCTATTTCTTGCGGTTTAATAGTTAATGCAAAATTCAGCAAATTTCATCCAGAATAAAAAACTCTTCAGAGGCTATTCCCAGGAACTTTTAAGACATTCATTTTGTCATGTAAATATCTTAAAAATACGGCATTTTAACCAAATCATAAAAGCTATTTTTGAGAAAATAACAATGTTTGAAATTGTTTCTATGTAAAGATTGGTTTGGTGTGAGGGATTTTCCTCAAAATCTTCATGTCGCATCCCTGGAATATATTAAACTTAAATACCAAGTTTGGTATTTTACCGATTTTTCGTTTTTGAGTTTCGCCTTCACATACGTACACACGCAACCGAGCGCGGGCCTTTTTCTAAAAATAATTTTTTTATTCAAGGGACACTAAAATACCTATTTCCGGTGAAATCTCGATACCGAATTTTTGGGTGGAATGCAATACCTTCTCTATACACTTTGCACATGACACGTGTAGAGAAAGTAAAAATATGTTGTTACATTTAATGTCTATCTGCCTGTTCTGAACATATCTAGTAGTCTTACAAAAGTTTATGATGTACAAGGAATACTGCAGGCTAAAGCGATGGTCGTCCGGTGATGATTGGTGATTTTTAAATTCGGCTCACGAATAAACAAAAGAAAAATGAATCACGACTTCTCATTTGATAAAATCATACTTATTAGTTGACTCCACAATAAAAGAAAGAAAAGAACGAAGAAATGAAGAAAAATGTTGTGCTTTAATGAGATCTTCAATTTTCTTACCGTTTACCAGTTATGCAAATGTCATTTAGAATGAAGAGATCTTCAAAAGCTAGTCCCAGAAAATAAAATATATACATTTTATCATGTAAATATCTTTAATATATGTCAGTTTAATCAAAACCATCACAGCTGTTTTGGAGAAAATCTAAACTTCGGAAAACTTTCCAGGTAGAAAGTAGTTTGTGGGTGATTTTCCTTAAAATCTTGATGTCCTTTCCTTGGCAGATACCGAGCTTAATGCCAAGTTTGGTACTTAATCGACTTTTCGTTTTTCACATATTCCGTAATGGTCAGTTTGGATTCAGAGGATTCTCATTTCCTGTGAAATTCAGTTGCGTATTTTACTATGCACATAGGACGTGGGAGGAAAAGTAAAACTAGAATATAATTTAAAAATGTTTCCAATGACGCCAAAACTTGCTCATTATTATACTAAGATTTATTTCTTTTGTAGGGGAAAAATCGGGCAGAGGATGTTTACTTTTAAATAAAACTTTCCATTTGGCTGTAGGAGAAAATATGCGAGACTTTTGAAACGTACTTTAGAGACGCTATAGGGAGTAATTTAAGTCGTCTAATTTAAGAATTTATTATTTTTTGATAAGCATCAAATTTAACTTTGTAGAACTGAATGCAAGCTAAACAGTTCGCTAATTCTTTTCGTAATAACCTAGTTACCTTTAACAAACATACGTTAAGACACAAATCTCACACCCCCCCCCCAATCACTGATTTGCTCCATTCGCATGACTTTCACTACCTGTTCCACAAACAAAATATTCCTATAAAAATATTATTTTTATTACATCCTGCTAATCTATATAAACTTAGCAGAATTTGTGTTATCACTTCCTTGTAAGTAGAAGGGAAATAAGGGAACACAATAGGCTAGAAATACATTCAAATCCTTTAAAACCTGGTGTAACGACACAATTAAAACTCCTTCGCTTTGCATGGCCATGAGTAAAACAAGAGAGATATGAAACGGAAGATGGCTTCCCATTTTAGAAAAGTTTAAGTGCTTTAAAATTGAAACTAGTATCAAAGAATATTAAGAAAACGGTGAACTCAGAAAAAAAAAATGTGTTTGCCATAACTTTTATGTTTTAGTGAGATCATTATTTTTTATGCAGCAAGTTATTATCTCTTACGTTTTATACAAATATCATCCAGAATGAAGAACTCTTCAGAGGCTACACCAGAAAATCAAGATATATACATTTCGTTTACCTAAAATATATCTTAAACATTCGACATGATAATGAAAATCATTAGAGCCGTTTTTGAGAAAATCACAGTGTTGCAAACACTGTAAAGGGTAGTCGGGTGGAGGGGGGTTCCTGATAATCTTAAGTGTCGTATCCTTGAAGATACTGAAATACCAACTTTGGTATTTAACCGACATTTCTTTTTGAGTTATGTTATCCACAGGTAAATGTAAATGTAAATGTAAAATGATGTGTTATTTATGAAAGCTCTTTAACTGCAGTTGTTCTCAGCGTCCCATTCTAAATTGGGCGTGAAAGACCGCTTAGTTTTGCTCAGAGGTCTCTATCAGGCTTACGGGTTTTTTACGTGCGCGGGACCAACAGTTTTACTTCCCTTCCGAAGGAAGACATGCTAAGGATTTTTACACCCGAAAAAATCCATCGTCTTCCGCCGGGGTTGAACCCGCGACCTTGGGTATATACCATTACACCACGGAGGGCGACCTGTCCGCTGGTACACACACAAGCATACACACGCGGATCTATTTCTAGAATGTTTTCAGGGGTCCACAAAACGTGTATTTCCGGTGAAATCTTCGGTAGAGAATTTTGGGCGGATTTCAATATAAAAGTGCTGCAGAAAATAACGAGTATTTTTATCTAAATCATCATAGAGAGCAAACATTTGAACATGCTCAGCACGAAAGATAAACAATGAGTAGATATGCAATTCTATAACATGGGACTGCGGTTAAAATGGACATTGGACAGCCCTCCAGTTGGCTAATCCACATGCTACCGGTTAGTTAATTTGTCATTGAAGTACCGTTTCAAAATGTTTGGAGAAGTAATGTGACGAGAGCGTATTTTCCAATAGCTGTTCCATATATCATATTCAGAGTAAACATTGTGTGACAAAAAAGTAGCATCAATTGTTTTGCCAATCTGCTCTTCATCCCCCCACAGCCATTGGCGAGTCGGATTAAGCGAAAGCTCTTTTTTCTCCTGATGCAGATTTCCTGTGAACTTCACTGATAAGTAACAAGGTTGGGGATAAACTAGCAACTTGCTTAGTGGGCTTGAAGCTTAATTCTTCAGCTGGATGATTTATTTTGCGAACCTTCCAAAACGCCTGCGGAGATACAGCCATGCAGCCCGCACTACACTTCTGTAAGAGCAGTCATCGCAGAGCCACGGCGGTTTGCCTTTACTCTTAAAACTTTCAGACGTTAAATAAATGTGCCGTAAATGTTTTAATATTCGGTAGAATTAATTTGAAATTTTAACGCAACAGTATTGTGTGTACGTTTGCGTACGTACGCTTGCGCGCATAAAAACCAGATATCAGAGATGGATTAAAATTCAAATCTGTGTGGTATAAGTTTTTGAAATTGCCCCTCCAACATTTTCAGGAAAATATCACAAATCAGACTACCCTTAAGAGTATCATAGCTACTTTCTCTACACGTACTATGTACGTAGTGTATAGATAAGGTATTGTATTGCACTAAAATTTGAGACTGAGATTTCACCGCAAATATATGATGTGAGATCCCTGAATCCAAAAGAAAAAAAAAACAGCTTTAGGAAATTTTCCATATGTGTGTCTTGGGCATCATAGCTCAAAAACGAAAAGTCCGTTATTTAACATACTTGGTATTTTAGTTCTGTGTCTTCCAAGGATGCGACACGACGATTTTCAAGAAAATTCTTCCACCCCCAACTACCCTTTACATGGTAACATTTTCGAAAATTTTGATTTTCTCAAAAATGGCTCACGCGATTTTTTAAAAATATCTGTATTAAAGATATTTATAAGACAAATAAAATGTATTATCTTGAATTTTCTGGGAATGGCCTCTGAAGACCTCTTTATTCTGATTGAATTTTGCACATTTGGTAATCTGTAAGAGATAGACAAAAACTTACTGAATAAAACTGTAGAGCTTTTAAAATACGCAATTTATGTTATATCCTTTTTTTGTGGAGTCGGCGTTTTTGTAGATATTCGTTGTTATTAGTTTCAGCTTAAAAATTGTTACTTTTCTCATATGGGAGTTTGTCAACTCCTTTCTATACAAACAAAGAATCTTCAATCATAACGCAATCAGCTTTTGAAAGATTTGGCTATGACTTTAGCCTATGGTACTTCCTTATTTCCCTTCTGCTTAGAAGGCGGCAAGTAATAAAACCATTTGTGCTAATCTTTTCTCGATTATCATGAAGTAAATAGAAGAATAAGCTTTTTTGTTGCAGAGATGTCGATCAAGTTGTGTGAATGTAACACATCAGATTTTTATTTAAATATAATAGCTTTTATTGAACTGTATTAAAATATTTGTTACCTGCTGCTCTAACATAATTATAAGTATTTTAAATGTCATGTATATATTAATATTCCTCCAGAAAAGTCATATTCTTTTATTTTCATTTTATCAATTAATCAGCTGTTGCATACTATGCTGAACTTATATGACAAACCAAAACGGTCCAACGGGTGTTTTGCTGCATACAACAATCAAAACGTATGAGTGGAGAGTGCAATCTAATATCTGATGTGTTCCATTCATATGGCTTTCTCTACATCTCTGTGACAAATTATTTTTGTTGTTATTTACTTTTACTGTCTATTTCTTACGCTTTGCCAGTTATACAAAATTCATCCAGAATAAGGAGGTCTTTAGAGGTTAAGAAAATTCAAGTTTACGTTTTATTTTTAATGTATATAGTTTTAATAAACAGATTTAATATTTTAATCAGAATCCTGGGAGCCATTCTTGAGAAAATTAAATATTTTGAAATTTTTTCCATGTAAAGGGTAATTTAGGGTGGAGAATTTTTCTCAAAATCTTCGTGTCGCAACCTTGGAAGATTCTAATAATTAAATACCAAACTTGGTACCTTGGAAGCTTTTCGTTGTTGATTCATCATATTCACAGACACATGGATACGGATCTTTTACTAGAAATGCTTATTTTATTACAGGGGAATCTTTAAACGTGTATTTCCGATTAAATCTTGGGTGGTGTGCAATATCTTCTCTACCTACCAACTAAGTTGTAAATGATAATACAAGACATTGGAAAATCATTTTTATCACTCTTTTGGTATCAGAAAAAATATGCATTTAACAATTTATCCTCTGTGGTCAAATTAATTATTTTTTGTGAACAACATAATTGGAAAAGCGTAAGCTTAGATAAACATACTTTTTTTTATTTAACTATATGCGTTTTGGATTTAAGGAATTTGAGAATATGTGGTTTTGAAATCTCGTTCGACCATTTTTGGATAGAATGCAATACTTCCTCAACCTAGTAAGTGTACGATAGTGTAGTAAAACGATAATGGGTGAAGAAAAACTTGTGTATAGTACATAAGTAGAGAAAGTAATTGCATTCCACTCAAAATTCCATACCGAGACTTCACTGAAAATTCACGTTTTAGGGTCACTGTAACAAAAAACTAAACACACTTAGTGTGTGCCTGTTAACACTAACTATAAAACGAAAATTCGGATAACTGCCAAACTTGATATTTAAGTTCATCTTTCAAAATTGCAACACGAATTTCAGGATAATTCCCCATATTAAGCTACTCTTTCCATGGAAAAGTTTTTGGAAAATGTTGGCTCAAAAACGCCTCTAATATCGTTAATTAAAATACTATATATGAAAGGTACTTACATAACAAATAAAATGTATTTTTTTAATTTTTTCTAGGAATAGCATATGAAGGCCTCTGCATTCTCTATGTATTTTGGATGTAGATCTCGTTAAAACACGCATTTTTGTGACGTTAACAATTTCCAAGAAATGCCTTGTTATTATAAGATGCAATTAGTTATTCTGGTTTCTTTTGTTTTACTCCTGGTCATGCAAAGAGAACCGAATGTCAGTCGAATAGCAACAGTTTAACAGATTTGATTATTGCCTTAACCTAGCGTATTCCCTTATCTGACTTCTACTTACAAGGAACTAAGTAATAAAACCAGTTCTGCTAATTTATGTCGATTGACATAATACTTTTTTACTTTCTCTACACGTACTATGTACTTAGTGTAAAGAGAAGGTATTGCATTCCACCCAAAAATTCGATACCGATGTTTTGGGTCCCCCTGAATCCAAAAAATGCATTTTTACATAAAGGTCCGTGTGTATGTGTCTGTGGACAGCATAGCTCAAAAACAAAAAGACCGTTGAATACGAAACTTGGTATTTAAGTTTGATATCTTCCAAGGATGCGACACGAAGATTTTCAAGAAAATCCCCCCACCCCCAACTACTCTTTGCATAGAACTTGTTTCGAAAATTTTGATTTTCTCAAAAACTGTAACGATTTTGATTAAAATCTCTTATATTTAAGATATTTACATGAAAAATAAAATGTATATCTTGAATTTTCTAGCAATAGCCTCTGAAGACTACTTTATTCTGGATGAATTTTAAGGAATTTTGCATAAGCGCTAAACCGTAAGACATAGACAAAAACTTGCCACACAAAAAGAATAGAGGACATTAAAACACACAATTTATGTTATATACCTTTTTTTCATGGAGTTGATCTTATTTTAGATACTTCTTGTTTTTGGTTTCAGCTTTAAAATTTTTCTCATACAGGAATTTGTCAACTGTCTGTACAAACAAAGGAACTTCAGTCACATAGCAACCAGTTTTTGACTGTTACTTTAACCTATGGTACCCCCTTATTTCTCTTCTACTAACAAGGAAGCAAGTAATAAGACTATTTCTGCTAATGTTTTCTCGATTAGATGAAGTAAATAGAATAATTTGTTGCAGAGATTAGAGAAAGTGATGTGAATGGAACACATCAGATTTTTTAAATAATAGTTTGGTTGCAGAACGGCTGCTTTCCTTTTCTTTAAAATACGAAAGGAAATTATCATTGATGGGGTGGGAAGAATCGTGAGAGCGCAATGTAGTGCAGCACCACATCCTTAAAGTGAAATATAAAAGGTGTTCCATGACATCTCTATTTGAAGACAGCCAAGCTGTGAAGGGTTACTTTGCATGACATCTCTCCCAGTGTTATCAGCCGCATTGCCTAGAGCGCCTTGCAGATGTTCGCTTGGCTCCATGGCCCCTGGCCGAGAGGGTAAATCTCTCTCTCTCTTCTCTTAGAGATGTAGGAATCCTTCCTTCACAAGGTGCGGCAATCGATACAAGCATTTCTTTGACTTCCACGCACACGTCACTCTTTCTCATGGACTTGCAACGTCTTGGAATCCAGCAAACCGCTTTCAAAGCATTTGTCTTCATTTGGTTTCTAAAACAAAAATCTGATGTGTTCCATTCACATTACTTTCCCTACCTCTCTGCAACAAATTATTGTTAAAAAGCTTGTGCTTCTATTTACTTCATGCTAATCGAGAAAAAAATAGCAGAAATAGACTTATTACTTGCTTCCTTGCAATTAGAAGCGAAATAAGGCATAGGTTAAAGTGATAGTCAAAAGTTGGTTGCTATGTGACTGAAGTTCCTTTGATTGTATGGACAGGAGTTGACAAATTCCTGTATGAAATAGGTATATTTTTTCCAAAGTTGAAACCAAAAACAAGGAATATCTTAAAAGCAATCAAATCCACGGAAGAAAAAAAAATGTATATAACATGAATTGTGTGTTTTAATGTGCTCTACATTTTCTGTGTGGTAAGTTTTTGTCCACCTTTTAGTAAAAACGCTATTTTTTTATTCAGGGAGTCTCAAAACATATATATCCGGTGAAATCTCGCTATCGAATTTTTGGATGCATTACAATACCTTCTCTATACACTATGAACATTGTATGTGTAGAGAAAGTAATAATAGAGGTGAGAAACGGATGAGAATTTCCTGTTTTAGAAAAGTTGGAGTTTTTTTGAAATTGAAACATATCACAGGGAATATCTCTGAAATTGGTAGCTCTACAAAAGATTGCATACACATAATGAGAGATGCTTTTTTGTTAGTAAGTTTTGTCTCTTACAGTTAACAAAAGACACTCGGATTGAAGAGATGATGATGATGATGATGATAAATGGGGTTTAAGGGCGCTCAACTGCTAGGTTATCAGCGCCCTTAACATAACACTGGGGAGTTAAAACACCTGAGATATAACTATGCTTAAAAAATCTCAATCAAAAGAGCTAAAACAACAGATAAAAGCAGTATGAAAAACCAAAACCAAGGTAAAATAACTGTCCAGCCCTGAAACCAGAGCTGGCAATAAAAGCACAGCACTAAAAGAGCTAAAAGCAAGGGCGAACATAAAACAACGTGGTCGTAACGTGTAAAAGAGGATAAATGATTTAAATAAAACATTTCATTTCATTTGTATTTTGTCTAAAAGCACTATACAGGCATTGACAACGTCTATTGAAAGCAATGCATTAACCTTGTCATAATAAATTATAAACCAAGATCACAAAATTTATCATTAAAATATTCTTGTATAGAATAAAAAGGATGTTTGACTAACCATGTATATATCCTGGACTTAAAATTCTGCATGTTTAAACATTTAACACTTATCAGGCAAGTTATTATACAACTTAATACCTAAGTGCTGATAACTGCTCTGAGATTTTGTTAATCGATAAAGTGGAATGTTTGCATTGGACCTGTATCTATGAATATCCATCCTCAAAATATGTCCATAACGAGAAGCATGTATATATACTAAATTATCTAAAATATAAAGATTATAAATAGTTAAAATACCTAGCTCAATAAATGGAGTTATATAGGAACTTTTTTTAATTATCCTAATAATTTTCTTTTGAAGACAAAATATTTCATTTACTGTGTTAGCACCACCCCAAAGAATTAGACCATATCTGATTACAGATTCAAAGAAAGCAAAATCATACTTCTCACGTATTCAATTGGGATTGAATCTCTCAAATTACGAATTAAAAATATAATGCTAGACAGTATGTTTTATAAATATTCAGTATGGGCGGTCCACGATAACTGGTTATCAATATATACACCTAAGAATTTAGTTGTTGTCTGATACCCTTTTTAAAGTGAATAAAACAGAGATAGTCTTGGATTTATTTAAAAAAAAAAAATAGCAGAAATAGTCTTATTACTTGCTTCCTTGTAAGTAGAAGCGAAATAAGGGAGTACCATAGGTTAAAGTGAAAGCCAAAAGCTGGTTGCTATGTGACTGAAGTTCCTTTATGTGTATGGACACGCGTTCACAAAGTCCTGGATGAGAAAGATATGTTTTTTATAGCGGAAATCAAAAACAAGGACAATCTCAAAAACAACCATCTCCACGGAAAAATGTATATAACATAAATTGTGTGTTTTAAAGTGCTTTACATTTGTTGTGTGGTAGGTTTTTGTCCGTCTCTTACGGTTTAGCAGTTATGAAACATTCCATAAAATTGCCCCAGAATAAAGTAGTCTTCAAAGGCTATTCCCAGAAAATTCAAAATATGCATTTTATTTGTCAGGTAAATATCTTTAATATACGATATTTTAATCAAAATCGTTAGAGCCATTTTTTAGAAAATCAAAATTTTCGAAAACAGTTTCATGTAAAGGGTAGTTTGGGGTGGGGGAAATTTTCTCAAAATCGTTGTGTCGCATCCCTGGAAGATACTAAACTTAAATACCAAGTTTGGTATTTTACCGACTTTTCGTTTTTGAGTTATCGTGTTCACGGACACACGGACACACACACGGACCTTTTTCTGAAAATACTTTTTTTTTTGGATACAGGGGACCCTAAAACATATATTTTCGGTGAAATCTCGGTATCGAATTTTTGGGTGGAGTGCAATACCTTCTCTATACACTATGTACATAGTGCGTATAGAGAAAGTAATAAACCATTAGCTTCAAACCATTCCGAAGCTTTAGCCATTATGGCCTTATATTGATTATTTAATTCATTTGGGTCATTTCCATTTGATATAAAAGTAGTATCGTCTGCAAACATTATGGTATCTGTAGGTATATTACACATGAGTCAACTAAATGCTCAAGGTACATGTCAGTTTGGATAAAACTAAAAACCGTTTCCACCGCCGCGTGGTCATCGGCCAGGACCTCCGAAAGTCTGGCCGGAAGTTGCAGAGTGGTGGATTGAAGAGAAAAGCAATTCAGAGGCTATTCCCAAGAAATTCAGAACATACATTATATTTGCCACATAAACGTCGTTAGAACAATTTGTTTTAGAAAATCGAACATTTCGAACATTTCATGTAAAGGATAGCTTGGGGTATGGTATTTTCCTGAAAATCTTAAGCGTCCATCCTCGGAAGTTATTAAACTTAAATAACAAATTTAGCATTTAACCGATTTATTGCTTTTGATTTCTGTTGGCCACTCACAAACGGACCTTTTTCTAAAAATGCTTATTTATTCGGTGGTCCTCAAAACATGTTTCTGGTGAAATCTTTGTATCGAATTGTGGGGGTCGAATACAAAGCTTCAGTATCTACATTTTACATACGAATAGAGAAAGTAATTAAAATAATGTTTCTCAGAAATTTGGAAAATCCACAATGTGTAAGATATGTTACTGTATTTAATATCAGCCATCACACACAGTGACAGTAATATGGTTGCCATATGTCAAAATTATAGCTTGAATGATTATTTAAATATTTTATTGTCTAATTGATTGTTCTAATAACCTGAGCCATTTTATGCACTTTTAAAGCTATTCACATTAAAGATTCAAGTTTTACAGTAAATGAGTTTACAGATAAATCTAGTTTATATCTACACATATATATGGTCGTCTCCTTAGCGCAGCTGCTTACCAAGCGGGAGACCTGGGTTCGATCCCCAGTACCGGCGTGGGGATTTTTCCCCCGCTGGGAGACCTGGCCCGGGGTGCACTCAGCCTCGTAAGGTCCCTGGGGAGCCACTTGAGGAGCTACTTGATGGAGAAGTGAACCGCATTAACCGGCCGGGGGGACTTGAGCCGCTGACCACGTCTCACCCTCCAATACTGCGCCCCATCAATGACGTCTGTAGTGGACCGATATGGGGGACGCAGCGGCCGGGCGGTAGGCCAAGGTTCCCCGTGAGCTGTCGTGCCATGGAGTTATTATTATTATTATTATTATTATTATTATTATTATTATTATATATATATTACTTAAACCTATTGTACAAAATTTATTACTTTTAGTCCTCTCCAAAACTCTTGATGTTTCAACATTTGATAATTTACTTTTAAAATTGAAGCATCATTTCAAAATGTATGTGCTAGTTTTATTTAATATACTTTTGAGATATAGTGTAAATATTTTTAAACAAATTAGTAAAATAACTGAAGTGTTCCATTGATATGACTTTCTCTACATCTGTGTAAGATATTATTGTTAAAAACAACTTTATCTACTTTGTTCTACTCTAGATAAACATTAGTAGAAATGGTAAAAATCCTTAGCATGTTGGTCCCGTGTCGTAGATTTATGGCACGTAAAAGAACCTCAAGCCTGATAGAGAGGCCTCTGAGCAAAATTAAGCGGTCTTTCGCACACTGAGAACCACAGCAGTTAAAGAGCGTCCCTAAATAACACGCCATTTCCATTTTTTGGACGAAACGGCGCCTGGGCGGGTTTTGCTTCAGGTCCTCCGGTTCCCCCGCCACTCATTGCTCCATCATGACCTTTTCTGCATTTCATATCATTCACTTCGTCACCATCATGCCCAGTTACGGGCCGACCAGTCGTTCCAGGTTCTCCATTCTGTGGTTGTGTCGTTGGCTCCCCGACGGAGGTGTCAGTCCCAAATACAGGGAGGGTAAGGCGACTACCATTTTAAATGCCAGTAGATATTGGTAGATAGGCTAAAGGAAATTTCCCTAAGGTTTCACTTAATGCCACAAAACGCTGTTTGTTTCATGGTATAAAACTTGTTAGTGGAGTTTGTATTCCAAGACAGCGTTAGCCCGAGTTTTCTCGAGAGTGCTTTAGATTTTGCGCGTATTTATCTTTTAGACTTTCTGTCTTCCGAACCGTGTTCGCAGGCGCCTTTGCTTTTATTCCGAGTGACACACAAAAACAATTTTAGTGCTTTTCAATCGAAAGGTAACATTATCCAAGGCTCTTCGCGAGCGCTTCTAGGTTTTTACTGCTTTTCTGCTCCAGTTTTCTTTTACGTATTTTCTTTCTAAGGATGGTTTTATGTCGCAACGTCATGGGTTATCCTGCTGACATATGGTGCATGAAAAAGCTCAACGTGTAGAATGAAGTAGGTACTTAACGTTTCGAGAGAAATTCTTTACCTACAGGAATTTTTAAAGCCCATAAAAGAAGAATCAAGAGCTAAGAAAACATATAATCGAGGGTATAGAAAAAAACATATCATCGAGGTAATTACCCGTCTTTTTGTGGCACGTATGTTCAATATACATAGGTAGAGGAGGAGCTGTATTCTAATTAAATTTCGATACCAAAATAGGTACGTTTTGAGGTCCCTGATTCTGTGCTGTGTGCGTATGTGAATATCTCAATAGTGATAGGTTTATTAAACTTGGTATTTAAGTTTACTATCTCCAAGAATGCGACACGAAATTATTCAAGAAATTGAAATTGAGTATTATTTTCGTACGCTCTTTAAGTGCGTCCCCTTCTATACTGGACTGGAAAAAACTTTAATTTTGCTCAGAGATCTCTTTATCAGGCTTGAGGTTCTTTTACGTGCTATAAATTTAAGACAAATGACCAACGTAAGAAAGCCATGCAAAGGGTTTGTACGCCCCAAAAAAATCCATCCCCCTCAGCCGGTTTTGAACCCGCGACCTTGGGAACCAGACCACAGATCAGATTTTCAAGGGGGGAAAATCCTACCCCAAACTATCTTCTACGTGGAAATTTTTATTTTCTCAAAAATGTCTAACGATTTTGATAAAAATACCTTATATAAAGTATATCTTGAATTCATCTGAAAACCTCTTCATTCTGTATGACTATGGCATAACTGGTAAACCGTGATATATATATATACAAAAATCTTACTCCACAACAAATGTAGGTCTGATCAAAACACACAGCTTATGTTATATACATTTTTATTGTGGAGTATCCATCTCCGAGATATTCCTTATTAATGGTGTCAATTTTAAACAACACTTACACTTTTCTAAAACAGGAAGTTTGATGTTTTACTCCTGGCCATGCAAAAATAATGAATTTCAATGACAATCACATAGCGACCGTTTTTAACAGATTTGACTTTTAGCCTAGTGTATATCCCTTATTTTCTTTCTGCTCATAAGGTACTAGAAAATAAAACCACATGTTTATCTTTGTCTCGATTAGCACCGGCAAAAAAAAAAAAAAAAAGAATAGTCCTTTGTATATTGTTTGCAGTATTTTACTTCAGAATCTACCAAGGACGCGACACGAAGATTTTCAGTAAAAATCCCCCAATTAACCTTTACTTAGAACATTTTTCAAACATTCCTCAAAAATGCCTCCTATGGTTTTGATTAAAATACCATATGTTTAAATTATTTTTATGATAAATGAAATGTATATCTGAATTTTCTGGAAATATCCTCTGGAAACTGGATGATTTGTGCATAACTGGTAAAGCGTAAGAAATTGATAAGAACCTACTTTACAAAAAATATAAACTATGCAATGCGTCTAATATATATTTTATAATTAACCATGTCCGAGGTATCTCGTGTAATGATTTCAGTTTTCAAAACTTTTCTTAAATTCAAAGTCGTCATTCTGTCATCTCTGTTATGTTCTACTCCTGGCCACAAATAATTTGAATTTAATGCCATTATCGCATACAGATATCGTTAGTTTATTGTTTATTTTTAATTGTAATGTTGTAGATCACAGTAAAATTCATGCTTCCTGACTCTGCTCAGGATAGGAAACAATCTAGGCTAGAGAAAAAATTTCGCCTCTACAGCCGGAAACCAAACCCGGGCCCCCTCACACTGCAGCCAGGGCTCTACTGACTGAGGTACAGGGCCAGCCCGGTTAATCTTTTTTTTTTTTTGTAATGTTTACATTTAACTGCAAGGTTCTATCGGAGACATTCTTCTTTGGAACATGTATGTGGTCATACATTCACACTCTTATTCTTACTTTCAGACTCTGGGAAGAGTAGGGAATATTCTTGATTAGGGAAAAATTCCCATCCCCCATCAAGGAATCGAACCGGGACTCCTCGCACAGCAGGTCCTGAGCTATGGGGTCAGCCCGAATTTAATTGTATCACATAGCGAATAATTTTTAAAAGATTTTTGACTACCGTTTTAGCCTAGTGTATTTCCCTTATTATTTCCCTTCTACAGGCTGTTCGTAAAGTTCGCACTCAGAGTTTATTCATTTTTTCTCAACTTTTATTGCAGATACAAGCTAAACTGCTTTGTATATGTATTGCACATTCCATTACTTACATGAAATCAATTTTAATTCCATTTTTAAGAATTTTTCAATCCTCAGAGATTAAAAACTTCACAGCGGCATGTCAGTAATGCTACATTTAAATGAGATGCAAGCGCAGACGTAATGTAACATAAGCGCAAGCGCGAGGGAACACCATTCACAATGCAATCGTAAATGTAACGCAAGAAGTTGGCACGGGTTTCTAGATCTGTAAATTAAATACAGATATCCTTCAAGCGCACCGCAAGTTTCAAATTGAATAACATAACCAATAATACCCTTAAGAAAATTCACTCAATTTTTTACAAATAAATATGTTATAAAATCTTACATACTAACAACTGACGCTCAGGCAGTGATATCGCAATACTTTGCCCAATTATAAGTAGGGCAAGCATAGAGACTGCAGAAAATGATAAAGCTACACTTTTAATTAACTAGAATTATCTGTCTGCACCTTCGGTTTAAGAGAACCAAGAAATCTAGACGCAGATGATAATTATATCCATTAAATCAAAGGATTTGCAACGAGACTGTCATAACCTCTTGAGGGAAATTAGAGATTGTGCGGAATTGCGCGGTCAAATAAAAGACCCTGTAAAATCTTGCAGTGCGATCGTCTGCTGTTGATTTCATAGGTAATACATAGAGAAAAGAAACAGATTTCATCCTCACTTAGCGCAGGTATAAAGTTTGGATTTTATAACTCTTGCGTTGCATTGCATTGCGTCTTTCAATGTGAATGCTTACATTAAATAATATGAGTCCAAACTCTTGCCCTTTTTGCGCGCATACTTTCGCGACATTCCTGTTTTCAGGAACTATTGAAAATGGTCACTATTTTCTTCCATACGCAAGGCTACCTGTTGCACAACACTTTCCAGTCAAATATGTTGCAACATTATGAAATACGTGAATTTAATGGAGTATGTAATTTATATGAAAACAGAGCATACCAAGCTCTTCTGTAATACTTACTCTGCAAAATTCTATAAGATGTGTAAAAACTCTTTTGGTTGGTCTTAATTTATTAACTACAAATAGAATATAATAATTTGCTTGTAACCAGTTAAATATTTTGACACTAAAGTGATGTATATTTATTTATAAATCTCATTTTAAGATATAAAAATCTGATGTGTTACACTCACATGACTTTCTCTAGCTGCTCTACAAACCTCCTACAAAAGATTATTCTTCTTTGTACACAATACTAATCGAGATAAATATTAGCAGAATGTTATTACTTAGTTCCTAATAAGTAGAAGGGAATAAGGGAATGCACTATGCTAAAGTGATTGTCAAATGTTTTAAAAGCTATCGTTATGCGATTGTCATTGCAAATCACTTCCTTGCTTGGCCAGAAGTAGAACAAAAGAAAAGCGGACACTTCCTATCTCAGATAAGTTTAAGTACTTTTCACAATTGAAACCAATAACAAGGAATATCTCAGAAACGGTTACCTCCACAACAAAAACGTAAAGGACACAAATTGTGTGTTTTGTCGTGATGTACATTTTTTGTGTAGTGATTTTTTTTCATCTCTTACGGTTTAGCAGTTAAGCAAAATTCATCCAGAATAAAGAGGTCTTAAGACGCTATTTCCCAAAAATTCAAGATATACATTTTATTTCGGACATAAATAGCTTCAATATACTTGATTTTAATCAAAATCATTAGAGCCAGTTATAAGAAAATCAAAATTTTCGAATGTTTTTCCATGTAAAGGGTAGTTTTTAGTAGGGGGATTTTTTTTTGAAAATCTTCGTGTCGGATCCTTGGAAGACACTAAACCTAAATACTAAGTTTGGTATTTAACACACACACACACACACACGGACCTTTTTTAAAAAAATGCCTTTTTAGGACTCAGGGGATCCCAAAACATATATTTCGGTGAAATCTCGGTATCGAATTTTTGAGTGCATTACAATACCTTCTCTATCCCTGTGTACATTGTACATATGGGGCTAGAGAAAGTAAAAAAGTGGAGTACAATACCTTCTTTATCTATGGACTAAATATGGAAAATAGTAAGCTGCTAAAGAAAGTAATTCGTAAGGAAAATATAGTCAATGTTTCACAGCAAGTGTTGAAAATCACTACCATATTCTTGTAAACATAATTCCACACATCGGCACATGCTCTGCGACACGTTTTAACGTTGCTGGTGTTGTTTAGGCAACATAGAGAAAGTGCATAGAGTTCAGAGTTCAGATCGGGGGATCGTGGAGGCCATACATTTTTTGGGGCAAAAATGTAAACAGTATGACATCTTATTGAAACCAGCTGTCAGGTTAATTCTCTTCCAACATAGCCACTGCTGCACAATATCCATTTACATGACACCATTTACTGTTTCCTCAAAGAAAAATCTGATGTGTTCCATTCACATGCCTTTCTCTACTTCTCTGCAACAAATTATTGTTAAAAAGCTTGTGCGTCTATTTACTTCATGTTAATCGAGTAAAAATTAGCAGAAATAGTCTCATTACTTGCTTCCTTGTAAGTAGAAGAGAAATAAGGGAGTACCATAGGTTAAACTGATAGTCAAAAGCTGGTTGCTGCTGCTAAAGTTCCTTTATTTGTTGAGAAACTCCTGTATGAGTAAAGTATGTTTCTTAAAGCTGAAATATAAAACAAGGAGCATCTAAAAAACAATCAACTCCACGTAAAATATGTGCTCTACATTTTTTGTGTGGTAAGTTTTTATCTAGGTCTTACGGTTTCGTAAAATACATCCAAGCAGTCTTCAGAGGCTATTCCCAGAAAGTTCAAAATATACATTTTATTTGTCAGGTAAATATCTTTTGTATACGATATTTTAATCAAAATCGTTAAAGCCATTTTTAAGAAAATAAAAATTTTCGAAAAAATTTCCACGTAAAGGGTAGTTTGGGGTGGGGGGACTTTTCTCAAAATCTTCGTGTCGCATCGCTGAAAGATACTAAACTTAAATACCAAGTTTGGTATCTTACCGACTTTTCGTTTTTGAGTTATCGTGTTCACAGGCACACACACAGGGACCTTTTTCTGAAAATACTTTTTTTTTTTTTTTTTTTTTTTGGATACAGGGGACCCTAAAACATATATTTCCGGTGAAATCTCGGTATCGAATTTTTGGGTGGAGTGCAATACCCTCTTTATACATATGTGCATAGTACGTGAGGAGAAAGTAAAAACAGCCCAACAATTCTTCCAATATCGGACACCAAACGCCGGTTTTTTGTGACTGAAGCAACACTTCATGGAAGGCCTTTCCGTTATCCTAAATCTAATGTTTTGGAGTTAATGTAACCATTTAAGTGGAACGACGTAAAGAAAGTGTTATCGAGAATGGCTATACGTGTGGAGTAGTGAAGGGACGTTTCCCTAAATCGGGCGGCCACATCTCCTGGACTTAGCCAGGTTAGGCGCCAAACGTCTTGCCGATTTTCGTGACGATGTAATATTCGCTGCTCAACATCATGAACGAAATTTTGTTTGACTACCTTTTTCTGTCACCCAGCGAGCCTAAATCACGAAACCGGCGCACAAGTGTATAAACGGCACTTTTTACTTTCTCTAGTCCCGTATGTACAATGTACATAGGGATAGAGAAGTATTGTATTCCACCCAAAAATTCGATACCGAGATTTTACCGGAAATACATGTTCTAGGATCCCCTGTATCCAAAAAAAGCATTTTCAGAAAAATGTCCGTGTGTGTGTCCGTGTGTCTGTGAACACGATAACTCAAAAACGAAAAGTAGCTATAATACCAAACTTGGAATTTAGGTTTAGTATCTTCTAGAGATGCGACGCGAAGATTTTGAGAAAAACCCCCACCCCAAACTGCCCTTTACGTGGAACCTTTTTCGAAAAGTTTGATTTTCTTAAAAATGGCTCTAACGATTTTGATTAAAATATACTATATTAAAGATATTTACCTGAGAAATAAAATGTATATCTTGCATTTTCTGGGAATAGCTTCTAAAGACTTGTTTATTCTGGATGAATTTTGCTTAATTTGGTATAACTAGTAAACCGTAAGAGATACACAAAAACTTAGTTTACAAAAAATGTAGGTCTTGTTAAAATACACAAGTTATGTTATATACATTTTTCTCCTGGAGCTTACCGTTTTCGAGGTATTCATTGTTATTAGTTTCATTTGTGAAGTACTTATACTTTTCTCAGACAGGAGTGTCCGTTTTTCTTTTGTTCTACTCCTGACCAAGAAAAGAAGCGATTTGTAATGACAATCGCATAACGACAGCTTTTAAAACATTTGACTATTGATTTAGCCTAGTGTATTCCCTTATTTTCTTCCTACTTATACGGAACTAAGCAATAAGAACATTGTGCTAATGAGTACCTCGATTAGCAAGGTGCAGAAAGAAGAAGAATCTTAAGTTTGTAGAACAGCTAGAGAAAGTCATGTGAGTGTAGCACATCAGATGTTTCTGGTGACGGATCATTGGGAAATAGCCTTCTCCATATCTTCAAACATCTTCTGTACGGTTTGAACTCAAAACATGCTTCCAGCATAGCGATATGCTGCCGCGCGTATAAACCATTATTTCCGATTACAGTTCAATGCCTAACTCTGAGCAACAGCTGCAGTGACATTCAGCCGAATATGTAATACAAAGCTTACCAACTCAAGTAAAATACCCCAAAGAATTTTTGAAAATTTGAGTGCGCTGACTTAGTAGGAAGCAAGTAATAAGACAATCCCTGCTATATTGGTCTCGATTATCGTGATGTGGATATCCGCCTCATTTGTACCAATAGTTCGTTTGCAGAACAGCAGAGAAGGTCAGATTGATGGAACACGTCAGATTTTTACTTTCTCTACACATACTATGTAACACAGTGTATAGAGAAGGTATTGTAATTACACCTGAAGATTCGATACCAAAATTTCACCAAAAAGCATTTTTGGAAAAAGGTCCGTGTGTGGTGTGTGTCTGGACAGCATAGCTCAAAACGAAAAGACCGTTGAATAACTTGGTATTTAAGTTATGTCTTCCAAGGACATGCGACACGAAGATTTTCAAAAAAATCCTCACCCCCAACTACCCTTTACATGGAACTTTTTTCGAAAATTTTGATTTTCTCAAAAATGGCTTTAACGATTTTGATTAAAATATTGTATATCAAAGATATTTATCTGACAAATAAATGTATAGCTTGAGTTTTCTGGGAGTAGCCTCTGAAGAATAGTTTATTCTGGAAGAATTTTGCATAACTGCTAAACCGTAAGAGATAGACATAAACTTATCATACAAAAATGTAGAGCTCATTAAAACACACAATTTATGTTATATAATTTTTTTTTGTGGAGTTAATCGTTTTTAAGATATTCCTTGTTTTTGGTTTCAGCTTTAAAAAACATACTTTTCTCATACGGGAATTTGTTAACTCCTGTCCATACAAACAAAGGAAGTTCAGTTACATAGCAACCAGCGTTTGACTATCACTTTAACCTATGGTACTCCCTTATTTCGCTTCTACTTACAAGGAAGCAAGTAATAAGAGAATTTCTGCTAATTTTTTCTCGATTAGCATGAAGTAAATAGAAGCATTAGATTTTTAACAATAATTTGTTGCAGAGATGTAGAGAAAGTAATGTGATTGGAACACATCAGATTTTTTTCATTGTAAGTATTTATTCAATCACTTCAGAAATGGATTATTCGATTACGTAAGTTCCAAATGACATTTATCCAAAGTGCCGAGCTCCATTGAATTACATTTAGGAAAACTAAAGTCCTGCTTAATGAATTTCCGTAGCATTAGTCAGGCTTTAGGAGTTTCCTTGGCTTCTGGAAGGAACAAAAGCTCCCTCTTATTGGAACCGTAAAAAAAAAAGGATATATTTTAATCAAGTCAGGGCGGAGTGCGGCAATTATTTGCGAAGCTGGCGGATTCTCGACTGCTTCTTACGCTGAATGAGTTAAACCGGAGGAAATTAAAGTTTGGTAAATGAGTACTGCAAAGGAAGTATCTCCTGGGATGGAAAGGCACTCTCGCCAGTTGGAGGTGCCTAAGAGTACAATATACATTTTCATTACCTCTAAAATAATGGAAATTAAATACAGCAGGGGCGCAGCTCATAACAAAGCACGAGCAAGTATAAAAAAATAGCTAATTACTTCTTCTACCCACTATCGTTTATTTTTACACTATTCTCGTGAAAGCAAAAATAGTTTCATTTCGCAATCCGTTGTAGATACAAGAATCAATAGTCGGATTATTAAACGAGGTCGCTTTATGCCGCGTTAAAAATCCCTACATTGGCAGAATCAACTGTGATACATTTAAAATATTTCCGATACAAGTGATTTTTCTTTTATCCACATCAATATAATCGAGATAAACATTACCTAACCAAACTGGTCTTATTGTTTGCTTAGTGTATTTCCGTTATACTTACATGGAACTAAGTAATAACACCGTTTCCGATATTTATCTTGGTGCTAAATTAATCTAGAATAAAGAGGACGCAACAGGCAATTCTTTTAACATGCTATATATTATATAATTGTTGCCATAGGAGGTTCATTAATATACTGTATTTTTACTTTTTCTATACGTACTATGTTCATAGTGTATAGAGAAGGTATTGTATTGCACCCAAAAATTCGATACCGAGTTGTGGGTGTGTGGACAGCATAGTTCAAAAATGAAAAGACCGTTAAAAACCAAACTTGGTATTTAAGTTTGGTACCTTCCAAGGATGCGATACGAAGATTTTCAAGAGAATTCCCCACCCCAAACTACCCTTTACATGGAAAAAATTTCGAAAATTTTGATGTTCTTAAAAATGACTCTAACGAGTTTGATTAAAATCTCGATTATTTTAGATATTTATTTTACAAATAAAATTTATATCTTGAATTTTCTGGGAATAGCCTCTGAAGACTACTTTATTTTGGATGAATTAACGGATTTTTGCGGAGTTGATCGTTTTAAGACATTCCTTGTTTTTAGTTTCAGCTTCGAAAAACTTACTATTTTCTCATATAGGAATTTGTCAACTCGTGTCCATACAAAGGAACTTCAGTCACATAGCAACCAGATTTTGACTATCACTTTAACCTATAGTACTCCCTAATTTTGCTCCTAGTTACAAGGAAGCAAGAAATAAACAATTTCTGTTAGTTTTTTTTTTTCCTCGATTAGTTGAAGTAAATAGAATAATTTGTTGCAGAAATGTAGAGAACGTCATGGGAATGGAACACATCAGATTTTTGTACACTAATCTCGTGAAAACAAAAATAATTTAATTTCGCAATTCGTTGTCGATACAAGAATCAATAGTCGGATTATTAAACGAGGTCGCTTTATGCCGCGTTAAAAATCCCTACTGTTTCCATGACATTGGCAGAATCAACTATGATGCATCCTTTAATTTAAAATATTTCTGATACGAGTGATTTTTCTTTTATCCACATTAATATAATCGAGATAAACTTTAACAGAACTGGTCTTATTATTTGTCTAGTGTATTCCCTTATTATATATATATATATACTTTTGCCACAGGAAGTTCATTAATCCACTGTATATTTTGATAAAAGATTTGTAATTTTTTTTCCAACTAAAATGTAGTTAGGGTAAGGGATTTTTGTCGAAAACCTTCATGTCGCATTCCTGGAAGATACTTAAACATAAATACGAAACTAGGTGTTTTCGTTTTTGAGTCACGCGTTCAGACACACGCGTACGAACAACACGGAGCTTTTTATGAGCATTATTTTTATTCAGAAGTCCTCAAAACGTGTATTTCCGGTAAAGTTTTGGGGGATAATGCAATACTTCCATTGCCTAGATACTATATGTAGTAGAGAAGGTTAAAAAAAAAAAAAAAGACAAAGAAAATGTTCACAGTAGGTGAACTGAACGCAGAGATAGCACTGCAGTTGAGCCTTCTTAAAGAGAAGAGAAACAAAAGCGACTAGAGGTGCTGTTTCTCGCAGTGAAAGATAACCGGCGAAAGATCCCGATACATGTGCAGTTTGTACAATGCTTTAACCCAGGGGATTGTTTCCACCATGAGGAAAATGCCATTATCGCTTGGGTGCCACACGGGCTAGAATGCGAATCTCCTAAATAGCTTCGTTTCATTGTTACCGGCAAACGGAAGCACTGTGTTTAATATAAGGCTTCCTTTAGCGTTACCTAACGCCTGTTTCCTTGAACTTCGCAAACGTAATGTAAAGGTCTTGCGAGGACGAAAGCCCCTTTATCTGCCTTACCGCTTTCCTTTCTTGTAGCAAAATTAACTTGGAATCTTCCTCGTTCGATTTATCGTTTGTATTAGGCCCGTTATCTGGTCTAATGGTCGTGTGCACCATACTTGGTGAAGATTTTACCGTGGTAAAATACTGTGACAAAAAGCTCTTTTTAGACAATTGTTCTAGACGTATGTCTTTTACCAGATGTCAGTAGTGTTAAAAGCAGAAAATTCTGTCCCCCAGTAGCACTCCAATGTAGCCAACTTTGCTTTATGCGCCCATAGCCTCATTCAAGTAAGCTATGGCACTAAAAGCTCGTATTGATCTATAAAATGGCGCATGATTTGAATGTCATGAACATGGAATCTGCTGAGCCAGACGAAATTGTGCAAGCAGCGGAGGGAGCAAAATTCCAACTGCATTTGTTCCATTGTATAGAATGTTTTTGTTTTGTACGAGTAAGTCGTCATGTTGTCAACACTGATGCTAAGCAAGGCAACACTGAATATCGCTGACCATTAAGCATGAACTCCGTGAAATAGTTAAAACAATTATAATATTGAAAACTGTATAAAACAGTGTAAGACATAGTGTTAACATTGATTTAGGATTGCGCATCTCGGCCTCGTTTCACAATATAAAACACCATTTTTACCACTTGTATCATAAGTGACTCAAATCTGGTTACAAAGTCTTTATTTCGATTCTGCAGTACAATTTTTTACTTTCTCTCCATGCACTATGTAAATAGTGTATAGTGAAGGTATTGCACCCCACCCAAAAATTCGATACCGAGATTTCACTGGAAATATATGTTTTAGGGTCCCCTGTATCTAAAAAAAGCATTTTCAGAAAAAGGTCCGTGTGTGTGTGTGTGTGTGTGTGTCTATGTGCCCGTGTGTCTGTGAACACGATAACTCAAAAACGAAAAGTCGGTAAAATACCAAACTTGGTATTTAAGTTTAGTATCTTCCAGGGATGCGACACGAAGATTTTGAGAAAAATCGCCCCACCCCAAACTACCCTTTACATGGAAATTTTTTTCGGAAATTTTGATTTTCTTAAAAATGACTAACGATTTTGATTAAAGTATCTATATTAGAGATATTTACCCGATAAATAAAATATATATCTTGAATTTTCTGGGAATAGCCTCTGAAGACTACTTTATTCTGGATGAATTTTACAGAATTTTGCATAACTGCTAAACCGTAAGCGGTATGACTCGCAAACACGCGCAGGTAGAAAGAATTAAGTTTCGATTCTTCTCCGGTCGCCTGCGCAGGTCGCCACGCCTGTGTAATTTGGTGCGCAGGACCTAAGATTAGTATTCTGCTATAGGATTCCTTGTACCTCCGTACCATGCAGGGATTTGCAGAAATATACAAAAGAATATGCCTAAAACCTCTAGCGTGACTTTTCTCTTTCTTTCTTGGATGTTAATATGTGTAACGGTTATCCCAATAGAATAGATTTTAACGTGTGTTAGAACAGAAATTGAGCTCCTAAGCTTTTTTCCTGGAAAGTATGGAATCAACCGACTAACACAGTTCATCTCATCGTTTGTGGCCAAGGACGTGTTACCATTCTAAAGATTGTTGAAATGTAAACGGAAGTTGGCCACACCGGAGGTTCTGGGATCAAGTCTCGCCGGGTGTGTGGTCTTGTCCCGACCTTCCGCTTGCCTGAACACGGTGAATGCATGCTAAAGGTAATGTAGCGAGAAGCGACTGGTGTTGTGAGTTCCAAGTTGTTGTGCAGGTTGTGGATTACAAAACAAAAAAATCTTATGTGTTACACTCACATGACTTTCTCTAGCTGTTCTACAAACTTCTTACATAAGATTATTATTCTTTGTGCACCTTGCTAATCGAGGTACTCATTAGTACAATGTTCTTATTACTTAGTTCCTTATCAGCAGGAAGAAAATAAGTGAATACACTAGGCTAAACCGACATTCAAATGTTTTAAAAGCTGTCGTTATGCGATTGTCATTACAAATCGCTTCTTTTCTTGGCCAGGAGTAGAACAAAAGAAAAACGGACGCTGCCGTCTGAGAAAAGTATAAGTACTTCACAACTGAAACTAATAACAATGAATACCTCGAAAACGGTAAGCTCCATGAATAAAATGTATATGACGTAATTTGTGTATTTAACAAAACCTACTTTTTTGTATAGCAAGTTTTTGTCTATCTCTTACGGTTTACTAGTTATGCCAAATTAAGCAAAATTCATCCAGAATAAACAGGTCTTTAGAAGCTATTTCCAGAAAATTCGAGATATACATTTTATTTGTCAGGTAGATATCTTTAATATACGATATTTTAATCAAAATCGTTAGAGGCATTTTTGAGAAAATCGAAATTTACGAAAAAAGTTCCATGAAAAGAGTGGGTTGGAAGGATTTTTCTCAAAATCTTTGTGTCGCATCCCTGGAAGATACTAAACTTAAATACCAAGTTTGGTATTTTAGCTACTTTTCGTTTTTGAGTTTTCGTGTTCACAGACTCACGGACACACACACGGACCTTTTTCTAAAAATGCTTTTTTTGGATACAGGTAGTCCTAAAACATGTATCTCGGTATCGAATTTTTGGGTTGAATACAATACCTCTATATCCCTATGTACATTGTACTTACGGGGCTAGAGAAAGTAAAAATATGACGTGTTCTATTCTACATCTCTGTAACAAATTTGTGTTACTAAGCTTAAGCTTCTATCTATATCATGTTAATCGAGATAAATATTAACAGAAATGTTTTCTTGTAACTAGAAATAAGGGAATACACTAGGCTAAAACGACATTTAAAGCTGGTTGCCATGTAGATGAATTCCCTTTCCATGCATTGCCATGAGTTCACAAATCCTTGTATGTGAAAAGTTTTGAGTATTTTAAAACCGAAAAAAAAAAAAATAACAAGCAATATCTTAAAATAATAAATAAATAAATAAGTTATATATGCCATAAATGGTGTATTTTAAAGCAATCTGTATTTTTTGTGTTGTAAGTTTTTGTCTATCTCTTACGTTTTACTAGTTATGCGAAATTCAATAAAAATCTTCCAAAATAAAGAGGTCTTCAGATGCTGTGTCAAGAAAATTGAAGGTATATATTTTATATGCCATGTAAATGTATTTAATATTTGATATTTTAATCAAAATCGTTAGAGCCATTTTTGCGAAAATCAAAAGTTTCGAAAAATTTTCCACGTAAAGGGTAGTTTGTAATTCTCAAAATCTTCGTGTCGCATCCTTGGAAGACACTAAACTTATATACCAAGTTTGGTATTTTACCGAGTTTTCGTTTTTGAGTTATCGTGTTCACAGGCACACACATGGATCTTTTTCAAAAAAAAATGTTTTTGGGTGGGGGGGGGTACCGGAGATCCTAAAACGTGTATTTCCGGTGAAACTGTGTATCGAATTTTTGGGTGGAACGCAATACCTTCTTATACAGTATGTGCATAGTACGTTTAAAGAAAGTAAAAATCTGGTGTATTCCATGACTTTTTTACAAAATATCATTACGTGCAGAGGAAGTGAAAATGGCATTTTTGTCAATTTTCGCCATTTAATACCCTCAAGTTATTAAGCCTAAGTCAGAATCAGTCATTCCAAAAAAGCTGCTTCTCACCATGGCGATGGAACGCATGCGCAGGTGGTGTTATTTCTAAGATCACCTTGGACCTACATACCCTAGCTTGTTTTTATTTATCAAGCACAAGTATATCAATGTATCTTGAAGCGACAATATTCAAGAGCTCTCGAAGGAAATATGGGAAATGGCGCTGTGAATTTTTTTACTGAAACTGCATCTTCCATCTATTTGCGTGGGATGGGAAACAAATTATTCATGGCAGACTTCACCTAGCAGGGAGTCTTCAGTGGAAACTTCAGGATATGACAACTTAAACAATGAAGCGCAATATCTCACTTCAAAACCTCACGTTTCGCACGCATTAATGCCGAAATACTAGTGATCATATGGCTAAGACTTTTTCTGAGTCCTTATGTTGTCACAGTGCTTTCTCTTCACATACTGCGTAGAGAATATTGTATAGAGAAGGTATTGCATTCCACTCAATAATTCAATACCGAGATTGCACCGGAAATACATGTTTTGGGTCCCCCTAATTCCAAAAAACATTTTTACAAAAATATCCGTGTGTGTGTGTGTCTGTCTGTGGACAGAAAATACCAAACTTGGTATTTCAGTTTGGTATCTTGCAAGGATGCGACACGAAGATTTTCAAGAAAATCCCCCACCCCCAACTACCCCTTACATGGAACTTTTTTCAAAAATGTTGCTTTTCTGAAAAATGGATCTAACGATTTTGATTAAAATATCATATATTAAACATATTTACCTGACAAATAAAATGTATATCTTGAATTTTCTGGGAATAGCCTCTGAAGACTACTTTATGCTGGATGAATTTTACGGAATTTTGCGTAGCTGCTAAACCGTAAGAGATGGACAAAAACTTAACCCACAAAAAGTGTAGAGCACGTTAAAACACACAATTTATGTTATATAATTTTTTTTTTTTTTTTGTGTAGTATCTCGTTTTTTAGACATTCCTTGTTTTTGGTTTCAGCTTTAAAAAACTTATACTTTTCTCATATAGTAATTTGTCAACTCGTGTCCATACAGCCAAAGAAAATTCAGTCACATAACAACCAGCTTTTGACTATCACTTTAACCTATGGTACTCTCTTGTTTCGCTTCTACTTACAAGGAAGCAAGTAATAGGAGTATTTCTGTTAATGTTTTCTCGATTAGCATGAAGTAAATAAAAGCATAAGCTTCGTTGCAGAGATGTAGAGAAAGTCATGTGAATGGAACACATCAGATTTTTCTCCTCTACATTACAAAGAAGCAAGTAAGAAGACCAATTTTGCTAATGTTTATCTTGATTAGGTATACGAATGGAACACAAGGTTTTTTTGAAAGTCATTTGGCGACAAACTGCTTTCAAATTCTCATCGTAAAAGAAAAACAGAATTCGTACACAGCAATAGAGTAAATATCACTCACGCCTATCCATTAAGCACTCCTTTTTTGAAACTAACTGTGACTAAAGTTCTTTTAATTCACAGGATCACAAATGCACTGGTGTTAATTAACGTTGCAACACATGGTTAATATATGTTTTGAGAGCGAATCAGTTTTTCATAATGCTTATTTAATACGAGAGAAACAAACATGTGTACACTGCGGATTGTCATAGAATAATCCTCTCGTCTATGTTGAAATATTTTCCTGATAATCGTGTTTAAAGTGTTTTTGATGTTCGCTTGTCGACGCGAGTGATGAATGATGGGTCGCAGCGCAGTATGTAACGCAATAACCAATGTTGCCACAGCTAAACAATGAAAATATTGTAACAAGACTTCGCAATTATCGCATTTCATCAAACCTAATATATTCTCCACTAAATTACATCATAAGTTCATTTAGATGCGTTCTGTTGAACATAAATAGCGTAATGCATCGTTTATGTGAATTGCAGGGTGAGAGTTGTTAAACTATGAATTATTACTTTTGTTAGTGCTGATGACACAAAACTAGTCATAAAAGTCTACTTTGTTTCACATCCGTTTCTCGACTCGGTTTTCAGCAAACAATTCTTTGAGGGAGCAAATAGGTGTCAATATCTGGTTTTTGGTCAACAGGTATCAATTTTGTTTTACGTATTTTCTAAGTTTAGTTTTTAAGATATTTGTAAATACATCATTTTTACTTTCTCTATAAGTACTATGTACGTAGTGTATAGTGAAGGTATTGCACTCCGCCCAAAAATTCGATACCAAAATTTCACCGGAATTATGTTTTAGGGTCCCCTGTATCCAAAAGGAGCATTTTCAGAAAAAGATCCGAGTGTGTGTGTCTGTGAACACGATAACTAAAAAACGTATAGTCGGTAAAATACCAAACTTGGTATTTAATTTCAATATCTTTCAGGGAGAGAGATAGCAGAGGCTATGAACATGTCAAAAGAACGTGTTTGTCACAAATTAAATCAACATTTAGACATGAGAAAATTTTCCGCGCGTTGTTTGCCGCGTTTGCTCACGTTTGATCAAAAACGTGTGTTCGAATTAGCATTTCGAATTAACATTGGCGCAGTTTAGGCGCAATAAATCCGAGTTTTGGCGCCGATTAATTACTGTAGACGAAACTTGGATACACCATTATACGCCCGAAACAAAAATACAGTCCAAACAGTGGAGTGCAAAGGGGGAACCGGCTCCAAAAAAAATCAAAAAACTGTTTTTTCGTCTGGGAAAGTGATGTCGGCTGTGTTTTGGGATAGTCATGGAGTTATTTTAATTGTTTATCTTCAGAAAGGAAAAAGCATTACAGGAGCATACTACGCATCATTACTTGACAATCTGAAGGCAGCACTTGCGGAAAAACGGCCACATTTGCAGAAAAAGGAAATCCTGTTTCACCAAGACGACGCACCGTCTCACACCTCAGCGGTTGCAATGGCGAAAATCCACGAATTACTGTTTGAACTGCTTGACCATCCGCCTTACTCACCAGATCTAGCCCTAAGGGACTTTTCTTTGTTCCCTCATCTGAAAATTGCGCTCGGAGGACAGAGATTTTCGTCAAGTGAAGAGGCAATCACCTTCGTGAACAATTACTTTGCAGAGAAAACCGCCGTGTACTGTTTGGACGGGTAACAGAGATGGGAGCATCGCTGGGAGAAGTGTGTAGAGTTACAAGAAGACTGTGTTAAAAAATAAAAAAAAAAATCTGAAAAAATGTGTTGCATCTTTATTAGGTCGGAAACTTTCCAGACCACCCTCGTATATATAAAATTTTAAAGTAATCTTTGAATAAAATATTATACTTTTCCCTTTCGCTCCCTCTCCTATGCGTAAGATTTCCAAAATTACTGGCGGTTTCAAGAGAGTTAAAAAGTTCTATTTCGGATGAATGGTAAAGGAACAAAAAGCCTTCTTGAAAACCTGTTTTCTAGTTTCTGTGCGTAACGCCTTTAATGCTTAAACTTTTATATTTACGTGCTTCCACAAATCCTGCGCTACAGGGAAAGACTCGAGGAAAGGGCATTAAGATAACATCAAGAGACAGACTTTTATAAACCTTGAGCCGACAGTCTGAGCGTGACTGGATTCTGAATTTGACAAAAGAACGCTACTGCAGTTTTAAACTTTGCTGTTGGTAATAGTGACTCGTAAAGGAATTAACAAGCATAATTCTTACTAAAATGTAGGTAGGTACCTGATGTGTTGAATTCAAATGAGTTCCTGCGTGTGTGCGTGTTCACACACTTGTTTTGAAAAGACACCGAACAAATGTAACAACGTTATAACTACCTAAAGTTTAATATTGCAGGTTCGCTTTTTTTTTTTTTTTTTTGTTTTTTTTTTGTTTACAGTTTAACGCTCGCTTTTATTACAAATGGTACCTCAAGCGATGACGCTAAAATATGGAATGAAAATAAAAGCCCTGTGGAATGCGATGGCGGGGGAAACTGGAGAACCCGGAGAAAAATCGCCCCTGCATCGCTTTCTCCACCACAAATCCCTAATGCGCTCGCTTAGGATCGAACCCGCATCGTCTAGGTGAGAGGTGAGCGGTCTAACCACTCGGCCACGGCGCGGCCGAAACTCTTTTAGTATGTTTTAATATAACATCACTTTGATATTAGGCACCGCCCGAAGCACTAGTGTATGATAACCACATACTCGTACCTCACACACACAGAGAGAGAGAGAGAGAGAGGGAGAGAGAGAGATACTGCACCGTGCCTTCGTGTTATGCTACTGCGCAGAAGTGGCGCAGGACGTGTCAAGGATACGTTTATCGGTGATCTGTCTTAGTCGCCACCTTTTCTTCGTGTTGTTAAGTATTTCAAGAATAGATGTGTTGTGTGTGATTTCCTTGGAAATGTAACTCTCTTATTAGCTCACAAAATGCCTTTCAACAAACTCACACTTGAACAGGATATTTGTATGTGCGATACATGCGTGAAAACTGAATCACATAGACAGGTGTGGTAGACAATTTCAGCAGCAGTTATCCAGTTCCGCGTAAATACACTGTGAGATGTTTGGTCAGTGAAACGCTGAACCAAAGCAGCGAAAACCACATTTTCTAAGGGGGGAAAGTGGGGAATAGCTAGAAATTGCTGCTCCATTCGAACGCTATCTATGAAGTGGCTTAGCCCTGCTGCACATCAAGTGGATGTGTGACTATGGTGTGGAAATTATGAACATTACACAAGAACTTATGAGTGTGATGGTAATTCTTCTGAGATGTCGAGGATGTCTTCGCGCAGAAGGACACCGTTTTCAACTGCACTTATAACTAGTACTCATTACTAAAGTCACTAAGTCGATCCAAGGGACCCAATGTGGCATTCGTGATGGACAAAACGGCGCAGGGGCGGGTTCCTCCGGTTTCAGCCGCCATGGCATTCCTCCGGCGCTCCATCTTCTTTTCATATCATCAGAGTCATCGCCATATGCAGTAAAAGTGGGCGTTAAACGCTATCAGAAATAACTAAAGTCCGGATATTTATGTAATGTTAAACTAAGAAGTATGGCATGAGGTAAACTATAGTAAAAAAAATCTGATGTGTACCATTCACAAAACAAAGATCTGTTTCTGTTCACATTATGGAGAAAGTAATAAGCTATTCAACAATAATTTGTTACAGAGATGTAGAGAAAGTCATGTGAATGGAACATATCAGCTTTTTTTTTTTTTTTTGGATACAGGGGACATATATCCGGTGAAATCTCGGTATCGAATTTTTGGGTGGAGTGCAATACCTTCTCTATACACTATGTAGATGGTGCGTGTAGAGAAAGTAAAAAAGTGCAGAGCCGAATTTGACAGCCAGTATCCACCTCCCCCTAAACTGTAAATATTGTGAAACATGGCCCAGGATAAGGGCTGTATTATGCGTTTTATAAAGGTGTAATATGATAAAGATCGTTGCTAATTATCTGCCACAAATCAGTGTACTCTCTCAGTTCCCTCTGGTGTTGACATGGATATTCTTCATTCCCTGGAGCTATCAGACGCTTTTGTGCGTCCGTTCCTTTCACGGAGTAAATTTAGAAACGCAAGGCTTCTCTTCTGTAGAGTCCAATTACGTTTGTTCAATAGACCTGCACTTCTCATGTTCACCGTTCGTCTCGAAGCACAACACTAAAGGAAATAAAGAAGGAAAACCAAGCTCGTGA
Source organism: Hymenopus coronatus (assembly GCA_030762935.1). Lineage (NCBI taxonomy): Eukaryota > Metazoa > Arthropoda > Insecta > Mantodea > Hymenopodidae > Hymenopus > Hymenopus coronatus. The sequence goes on from CM060891.1 coordinate 16,520,170, forward strand.
AAGCCGTACATGTACCAGCTAAACTAAGGATGAAATTCGGTGCTCTTATAGCTCGAATACTCATAACGGGAAGGATTTTGATGAGCTAAATATTCTTGATAAATGGCTTATAAAGTGGCGCTAAAAAGTTGTTTTAAAAAATCTGATGTGATCCATTAAAATTACTTTCTGGCTGTAAACAACAATTCTCACAAAAGACAATTCATTTATCTTCTTCAGGCTAATCGAGATAAATATTAGCAGAAATGCTCTTATTACTTGTTTTCTTGTAAGTAGAAGGCAAATATGGCAGTACACATGGCTAAACCGATTCTTAAATCTTTTAAAAACGGGTCACTATGTCGATTCTCTTTGTGTGGCTAGAAGTAAAACAAATTATGTATGAAAGGAAAGAACATTTACCGTTAGTGAAAATTCTAAATAGTTAAAAAATCTGATGTGTACCATTCACATGACTTTCTCTACATCTCTGCAACAAATTACTGTTAAAAAGCTTATGCCTCTATTTACTTCCTGCTACTCGAGAACAAATTAGCAGAAATAGTCTTATTACTTGTTTCCTTGTAAGTAGAAGCGAAATAAGGGAGTACCATAGGCTAATGTGATAGTCAAAAGCTGGTTGCTATGTGACTGAAGTTCCTTTGTTTATATGGACAGGATTGACAAATTCCTATATGAGAAAAGTAAGTTTTTCATACCTGAAACCAAAAACAATGAATATCTCAGAAACGATCAACTCCATGAAAAAAATGTATGTAACATAAATTGTGTGTTTTAACGTGCTATACATTTCTTGTGTAGTAAGTTTTTAGCTAGACCTTACGGTTTAGCAGTTCTGCAAAGTTCTGTAAAATTCGTTCCAGAATAAAGCAGTCTCCACAGGCTATTCCCAGAAAATTCAAGATATACATTTTATTTGTCAGGTAAATATCTTTAATATATTATATTTTAATCAAAATCGTTAGCCATTTTTGCGAAAATTATTTTTTTTTTAAAAAGTTCCATGTAAAGGGTAGTTTGGGAGGGGAATTTTTCTCAAAATCTTCGTGTGGCATCCCTGAAAGATACTAAACTTAGATACCAAGTTTGGTATTTTACCGACTTTTCGTTTTTGAGTTATCGTGTTCACGGACACACTGCCACACACACACACACACACACACACACACACACTCACACACGTACCTTTTTGTGAAAATTCTGTTTTTGGATATAGGGGACCCTAAAACATATATTTCCGTTTGAAATCTCGGTATTGAATTTTTTGGTGGAGTGCAATACCTTTGTCTATACACTATACACATAGTGCGTGTAGAGAAAGTAAAAATGAAACCAATATAAACAGATATATTGGAAACAGTTAAATCTAAACAAAAAATAAATACATTGTGTGTTTTAACGAGATCTATATTTTTGTATAGTAAGTTTTAGTCCATCTACTCTAAAGTCATCTAGAATGAAAATTTTCAGAAGCTATTCCCCGAAAATTCAGGATATATAAGTTCAATATCTTCCAAGGATGCGACACGAAGATTTTCAAGAATATCCCCCACCCCCAAGTACTCTTTGCATGTAAAAAAATGTCGAAAATGTTGGTTTTCTTAAAAATGTCTCTAACGATTTTGATTGATATTTACATAAATAAAATGTATATCTTGAATTCTCTAGGGATATCCGCTGAAGATGTTTATTCTGGATGAATTTTTCTGAATTTTACATAAGTGGTAAACCATATGAGATCGACAAAAACTTACCACAAAAAACGCAGATCTCTTTAAAGCACACAATTTATGTCATATTTATATATTTTTCGTAGATATTCCTTGTTATTAGTTTCAGTTTTAAAATGCTTGTCAGTTTGTCAATTCCTTCTCACGCAAAAAGTGGATTTGAATCGCATAGCAACCATTTTAAAACATTTGACTGTCAGTTTAGTCTAGTGTATTCCCTTATTTTCCTTTCACTTATAAGGAACTAAATAATAAGACCGTTTTTGCTAGGAATACAATGCAGTTTCTATCCTCTGTGCATATTGTACATACATGTTAGAGAAAATAAAAATGAAGAGAAATGTATGCGAAAGACGGATACGTGTTTGCGGCTATAAACCATGACGCGGCAGCAGATGCTCCAGGCTGGTATTGTTCTGGGAAGCCAAGTGCTCTTGAGGGGTTATATTTAGACATGCAGGAGTACCCCCAAGGAGCCGATTAGAGTTTCTGGGCGCTCCGGGAACATCTGCCCATTAACAAGCTAATCTAAACGGAACAATAAAGCCAGGCCACGTGGAGACTGTTGCTGTTATCTACACAATAGTTATTTGTGCAAAAACAGAAGCTTAAGGACATCGCTGACTGTTAACCTTTTGAAATTTATATCAAAGGTGTAATAAACTGCAAATTTCAGCCATATTGCTCTATTGGTTAGTCGGATATGTCAAATTTGTCACGTCAATAAAAAAGTTCTAATTTAGCTATAATATTTTAACATTAGGTTAGCAATACATCTACTTTTTGGAACTGACCTAGATTTTTCTGTTTCTCTCTTGGTTTAGACTCCAAAAATGTTTAAAGTTATGAATTTGTTTTTGTTATAAACATTAAATTTTAATGTTGTAAAATTAAAAGCTTGCTTAAATAAATCTGACGGTAAAACTTATTTGTCTAACAGAAAAACTGTTTCGAAAGGAGCATTTTACTGGACGAAAAATGCTGAAAATATCACTAGCGAGAAAACAAGGAAGATTTTAATGCATGGCTCACATTAAAATTCACCAGTTGTATTCTCAGCTTACCTTTGCCTCCTCTTGAATGTTTTTTTTTTTTTTTTCTTTTTTTACCTTCTCTATACGTAAGTGTATAGAGAATGTATTGCACTCCACCCAAAAATTCGATACCGAGATTTCACCGGAAATATATGTTTTATGTTCCCCTGTATCCAAAGAAAGCATTTTCAGAAAAAGGTCCGTGTGTGTGTGTCGGTGTCTGAACAAGATAGCTCAAAATCGAAAAGTAGTTAAAATACCAAACTTGGTATTTAGTTAAATATCTTCCAGGGATGCCACACGAAGATTTTGAGAAAAAACCCCTCACCCCAAACTTCCCTTTACATGGAACTTTTTTCGAAAATTTCGATTTTCTCAAAAATGGCTCTAACGATTTTGATTAAAATTTCGTATATTAAAGATATTTATCTGATAAATAAAATGTATATCTTGAAATTTCTGGGAATAGCCTCTGAAGAGTAATTTATTCTGGATGAATTTTACGGAATTTTGAATAACTGCTAAACCGTAAGAGATGGACAAAAACTTAACACACAAAAATGTAGAGCTCGTTAAAACACACAATATGCGTTATATACAGTTTTTTCGTGGAGTTCATCGTTTTTGAGACATTCCTTGTTTTTGGTTTCTGCTATGAAAAACATACTTTTCTCATACAGGAATTTGTCAACTGCTGTTCATACAAACAAAGGAACTTCAGTGGCATAGCAACCAGCTTTTGACTATCACTTTAAAGTATGGTACTCCCTTATTTCGCTTCTACTTACAAGGAAACAAGTAATAAGACTATTTCTGCTAATTTTTTCCTGATTAACATGAAGTAAATAGAAGTATAAGCTTTTTAAGAATAATTTGGTGCAGAGATGTAGAGAAAGTCATATGAATGGTACACATCAGATTTTTAAAATTAATATCCTGAAGTTTGCAACAAATGGAATCGTTCAGTTTTACACACCCGAAAGTTCAAGGTCTGTCTCCCTGCATTTCTTTTCATATGTTTTTGATATTTTACTCAGCACCAAGCAGGACACACTGCTATTATCAGCCAAGACGCCTCTCTGCCCTCTGGGGACAAAGCTAACACAATTATTTGAAACTGTTTCGTCAGCACAACTATTTGAAACAGTTTCACAAAGCACCTGAAAATTGCGTTGTTCTTTCATGTATCGCTTCCTCGCAACAGACCCATGCAGCAATAACAGCAACTCTGTTTCACTTATTGCAACAGCTGTGTTCCATAACGTAAATATATTGTCATTGCTTCCAAAGTTTACCGCAAGGTGCGCGACCTGATATTACCGCGAAATTCGAATGTTCTAACCCAACACATTCCCTCGTTAATGCGTAACAATGCTCTGCTTCTGTAATATGATAATTTCCTCTTCAGTGTACCTAGTGAGTGGTTGCATTTGGCGCATTGTGATTTTATCGATGTCCTATATTTAACTCAATAGTATTTGGTGATACACAACATGTTTGCAACAGTTTTGCAGCTGATCAATGCCGCGAAACAGTTTAGGAAATTTCTGTTGCGGGAAACTGTTTCGTGGTTGCAACAGAAACAGATTAAACTGTTTCGCGAAAAGAAAAATGCTTCCCACCATTAATAAAAACAGTGTAAATCACATGTGCGCATCACCTTGATGGAAGTTGTTGTTTGTTGATAGCTTCATTCAGAACAGAGACATACCGCATTTGTCGGTGTGATGGTAAAAGTCAAAATTCTCGATAAACATGGAACTCTTGTCACGGTGTTGTCTTTTTTTTATTTTTGAGAAACAAATATGCCTCCCCCCAAACATCCGTTATTACACTGAATTCTCCCAGCAATTCCCTCACTAAGTCTTCCCCCAAAATCTCTCTTGCAAAGGATTAGTGAATGCTTCGACCCTGCATTCTAATAATATTAAAAGAACTTGAAAAGATAAACTAGTAGCATCAACCACCGTTAGTCGCAGGCGATCGACATTTCCAAAATGCGTGCAGTAATGTTGGCAATTGCTGTTTTACGTCGATATTTTGGCAGTGCAAACTTCTGCTATGGAATTTAATGGAATTACTTTGGCAGAGAGTGAATACAAATGACCTGAAGAGCGCAAAAATGGGCAGCGGCACGTCATGGTAATATCCGCATTAACGCTACGTGTGACTTGCTCGTTGCGAGTCCAATTTTCTCACTCTGCTTACAAGGCTGTTAGAGTTGGATGTTAGGTTATGGAATTTTTTCGTAATAAAATATCGTGATTTCCAAACTTGAAGAAAATGTATCATTGTTTACTCCCGGCGTATTTGAACTACCAATTAACTAAACCGTATAAATGAGTATGTATATTTCCTTCTTAACAGTTACACCCAACTTCAAGCCTTGTTTTCTCGCAAACCTGTTACTCTCTCTACACGTACTATCTATATTGTTGGTAGAGAAGGTATTGTATTCCAATCAAAAAATTCTATTTCGAGAGATCATTGGAAATATAAGTTTTAAGGCTCATGGATGCAAACAATAATAATAATAATATAAATAATATTAATCATATAAATAATAATAATAATAATAATAATAATAATAATAAAGGTCTGTATGTGTGTGGTCGTTAAATATCAGATTTGGTATTTAAGTTCATTATCTTCCAAGGATACGACACAAAGATTAAAAAAAATCGCCCCACCCTAAACTACCCTTAACATTATTATTATCATCATTAATATTATTATTATTATTTTAACTTTCTTTTGCTCAAAAATGGCTATAACGATTTTGATTAAAATACCATATGTTTAAGATATTTTCACGATAAAAGAATTGCATATCTTAACTTTTCTGGAAAGAGCCTCTGAAGACCCCCTGCATTCTTGAATGACTTTTGTGTAAGATTTGTATAACTAGTAAATCGTAAGAGAGATAAAAACTTACTGCAGAAAAAATGCACATTGTGTTAAAGGACATAATTTATATCATATACATTTTTATAGAGTTAACCCCTGTCAAGATTTGTTACTGATTTAATACTTAAAGTTTTGTGAAACGAGAAGCCATCTTTCGTTTCATACCTTTTTTTATTTTACTCCTAGCCACGCAAAGATAAGTGAATTTTAATTGTTTCACATAGTGATTGCTTTTGAAAGATTTGACTAACTTAGTGTATTCCCTTATTTCTTTTCTATTTACAAGAAAGCAAGTAATAAGACCATTTCTGGTCGATTAGCATAATGCAGATAAAAGAATAGCCTTTTGTAAGAATATTGCTTATTTGCAGAACAGTTGGAGAAAGTCATAGGAATGAAAAACATAAGCTTTTTTTCCATATTTTTCCATACTCTGAGGTCGAAGATTTACTTTCTCTACACGTACTATGTACCTACGTAGTGTATAGAGAAGGTATTGCATTCCACCCAAAAAGTCAATACCGAGATTTCACCGGAAATACATATTTGGGTCTCCCCGAATAAAAAAAAACATTTTTAAAAAAAAGTCCGTATGTTTTCTGTGGACAGCATAGCTCAAAAACGAAAAGACTGTTGAATAACAAACTTGATATTTAAGTTTGATAGTTTCCAAGAATGTGACACGAAGATTTTCAAGAAATTCCCCCCGCCCCAACTACAATTTACATGGCTTTTTTTTTCGAAAATTTTGATTTTCTCAAAAATGGCTCTAATGGTTTGGATTAAAATATCGTATATTAAATATATTTACGTGACAAATAAAATGTATACCTTGAATTTTCTGGGAATAGCCTCTGAAGACTACTTTATTCTGGATGAATTTTAAGCACTTTTGCATAACGGCTAAACCGTAAGAGATGGACAAAAACTTATCACACAAAAACTGTAGAGCACGTTAAAACACACAATTTATATCAAATACATTTTTTCGTGGAGTTGATCGTTTTTGAGATATTCCTTGTTATTGGTTTCAGCTTTAAAAAAACTTATGCTTTTCTCATACTGGAATTTGTCAACTCCTGCCCATACAAACAAAGGAACTTCAGTCACATAGCAACCAGTTTTGACTATCACCCTAACCTATGGTACTTCCTTATTTGTTTGCAGAGATGTAGAGAAAGTCATGTGAATGGAACACAAGATTTTTTGCTAATTTGTGTCAAAAATATCAAGTTCATCTCAAAAACATATTAAAGAAAATTACGATATACTTTGTGGAAATATTGCTCCAATTTTGAGAAATAAATTATTACAATTTGAAGAGTCAAGGCTTTTTGGAGAGCATAAAAGGTAATACTTGTTCTACAATAAGTGCTAATATAAAATGTCTGATACTATAATTTATTTGTAAACTCATTTACTGGAATAATTGTATTTTCACACAAGCCGTGTGTAGGACAGGAGTTGGATAGATAGTCAGACTGAAACATCGAGAAATTCAATGCTATGCCGGCATGTTGCCATGGTAGCTCAGTGGTAGAGTAAGCGGCTAGAGATCGGGAGATCCGTGGTTCAAATCCCGGCTATGGCATTGAATTTTTCAGTCTGACTCTACCTATCCAACTCCTGTCCTACACACGGCTTATGTGAAAAAACAATATTCCATACTAATTGACCATAATAGTTGGCCATACTATGAATCCTAGGTCTTAAATACTTGTAGCATTGTAAGTCTCCATTGGGGTTGTCATCTCAAAATGAATTTGAGATCACCTAGTGGTTTACCGGGAAAACATACGAGTCAGTTGAGAAATTCAATGCTATGCCGGCATGTTGCCATGGTAGCTCAGTGGTAGAGCAACCGGCTAGAGATCAGGAGATCCGTGGTTCAAATCCCGGCTATGGCATTGCATTTTCTATCCAAACTCATTTACTGTTAAACTTGAATTTTGTTTGTGAATATTAAACGAGAGAGAGAGGGAGAGAGAGAGAGAGAGAGAGAGAGAGAGAGAGAGAGAGAGAAGAAAAGAAAGTGAAGTGAGTATTTTTAATACAGGAATGAATATGGACAGTAAAATGTTATTTAAATAACCACACAAGCTAAAATTTTGAAATACGACAAAATATAGCTTATGCGTTATAAATATAAATATCAAACTGTTGATTTTAAATTTCACTTTATCAGACTTTTTACTTTGTCTACCAAGTACTGCACGTACATAATAGAAAAGGTAGTGTATTTCATCCAAGAATTCGATACCGATATTTCAGCGAAAATCACAATTGAATTCAAAACAGAAAGAAAGAAAGAAAGAAGGAAAAAATAGCATTTTTGACAAAATATGTCTTTATGGGGGGGGAGGGCTCCGAGCGATGAGCTGCTTAATTCAAAAACGAAAAATTCGTTAAATATCAAAGACGGTATTTAAATTTCTATCTTACAAGAATGCGACATGACAATTTTCAGGATAATGCCTTAAACGGTTTTGATTAAAATACCTATGTGTGTCTTGGAAGTTTTTAAGAATAAATTCTGATCCACTTTTCATTGTGAATGGCATTTTCATGACTGGTAAAATACATGAGGTACACTAGCAAAAGAAAAAAAATATATATAGATCTCAGGGGAGACAATTTACAATTTCCGAGGTTCTTTATGTTGTTGCTTCTAAAATTTCAAATACGTATATTTTGTTTTTAATGGGAAGTCGTTTATCAGTTTTTTTACTTTCTCTACACGTACTATGTATATAGTGTATAGAGAAGGTATTGCACTCCTCCAAAAAATTCGATACCCAGATTTCACCGGAAATATATGTTTTAGGATCCCCTGTAACCAAAAAAGTATTTTCAGAAAAAGGTCCGTGTGTGTGTGTGTGTGTGTGTGTGTCCGTGTGTGAGTGTGTCTGTGAACACGATAACTCGAAAACGAAAAATCGGTAAAATACCAAACTTGGTATTTAAGTTTAGTATCTTCCAGGGATGCGATACGAAGATTTTGAGGAAAATTCCTCTACCCCAAACTACCCTTTATATGGAACTAGTTTTGAAAATTTCGATTTTCTCAAAAATGTCTAACTGTTTTGATTAAAATATCATACATTAAAGACATTTACCTGACAAATAAAATGTATATCTTGAATTTTCTGGGAATAGCCTCTGGAGAGTAGTTCATTCTGGATGAATTTTACGGCATTTTGCATAACTGCTAAACCGTAAGAGATGGACAAAAACTTACTACACCAAAAATGTAGAGCACGTTAAAACACACAATTTATGTTATATACATTTTTCGTGGAGTTCATCGTGTTTGAGACCTTCCTTGTTTTTGGTTTCTGCTATGAAAAACTTATAACCTTTTTCATACAAACAAAGGAACTTCAGTCACATAGCAACCAGCTTTTGACTATCACTTTAATCTATGGTACTCCCTTATTTCGCTTCTGTTTACAAGGAAGCAAGTCATAAGAATATTTCCGCTAATTTTTTCTCGATTAGTGTGAAGCTGTTTAACAATAATTTGTTACAGAGATGTAGAGAAAATCATGTGAATGGAACACATCAGATTTTTTTGGCGGAATTAACAAATTGGGGAAGACCATTTATTTATTTATTCGCCCATTCTCATACAGGAAATACAGGGTTGCTACAAAAGAAATAGACAACTTCAACTGCCTGTAAAACAAAACCTATTGGAGATAGCAACCTAATTATTTTGGAGGTATGTTGAGAAACTCTCAAAGTTTCGTTTGTTACTATTGGTAACGCTGTAGTGTTTTGTTTGTTGGTGCAGAAGCTGAAATGGCGGAAAATCCTGTGGAAAAGGCATATTGCGTGTTGGAATTTGCTAGATCGCAATCAGCAACTATTGTCCAACGACATTTTAGAACACGTTATCACAAAACGCCACCGACTAGACAGTCAATCTACGACTGGTATAGAAAATTCGAGACAACGGGATGTTTGTGCAAAGGGAAGAGCTCGGGAAGACCAAGAGTTTCGGAAGAAAACGTTGAACGTGTTCGTTCTGCCTACATAAGAAGCCCACAGAAATCGACATCTAGGGCAAGCATGCAATTACAAATTCCACAGCAAACTGTATGGAAAATCTTGCGGAAGCGACTGCACATGATGCCTTACAGATTACAGATGTTGCAGTTTCTGAGTGAAGAAGATAAGGTCATACGGCGTGACTTTTGGATCGACATGTTGCGGCATGATGAAGACGATGCTGGTTTTTGTGAGCGCATCATTTCATTTTTGTGGTAATGCGTTCTAAAATGTCGTTGGACAACAGTTGCTGATTGCGTTCTAGCAAATTCCAACACGCAATATGCCTTTTCCACAGGATTTTCCGCCATTTCAGCTTCTGCAACAACAAACAAAACACTACAGCGTTACCAATAGTAACAAACGAAACTTTGAGAGTTTCTCAACATACCTCCAAAATAATTAGGTTGCTATCTCTAATAGTTTTTGTTTTACAGGCAGTTGAAGTTGTCTATTTCTTTTGTTGTAACCCTGTATAATATAATTGGGAAAGGAAAGTTGGGATAGAAAGGTTTCAAGCCTATGTTTAACAGTTGCCAGTAATGAGGGAAATCTGGGGGGGCGGGAGACCTCAGTCTGTTAGGCCGGTCCTGGCGGGATTTGAACCCAGACCCGTTCTGCATTTGGTTCTTAAGGTTTCTGTTACAGACTTTTAACATCCCGAGCACGGCACACATTGATTTAGTTCTTCCACAGTCCATTACGCGTTTGTTACTTCAGAGAGCTGGGCATTTTCTGCAGCACTCTACACGCATTAAGCTTGAACCATTAGAAGCTAATAACGCAAAAAAAGATTATAAATGCGGTCCCATTTAAAGTCGTTTCAAAGAGTTAGTATTCTGTCGCTGGTGCGCGTTGAGTTATAACATAGGTCCATAATGCTATTGACGACACTGCATGACGTCGTTAACGAGCGGCTCGCTATGGGCGGATTCATAAATTCAAAGAGCTACGCCATTAAACACACGGGCCACCGATCATGACCTGCACACCCCTTCAAGTTATTGGTCGGTGTGTGAAGCTAACCATTAAAACAAGGTTGATACACTCCCTTGTGAATGTAGTTAAGGTGCTAATAAACATCCCCTACCGTAACTATGTTGATCTAAGGGTACAGGTAATCCTGTTATTGTAAAGCATCCCATCAAGTAATTATCTTGTGACGATGGTCCCAGTTCCATCTTCAAGCTTGATGTGATTCAAAACGATGTTGTAGTAGTGTGCTGAGGCACCACACAACCGATGATCATATCTTCAACGATTTAAAATAGTGAGTAACAACAATGCCACACGTGCCTGTTCACATCCAATACAGAAAGACTTCCATTACACGAAAGGAAACGGCTCAGATTAATAATGCACTTAAGACTTCTGTAATAGATCTTTCACTCCACCCTTACACCACAATACTAGAAAATAGTGTTGCTACTCAGAATTTAAAATATTTATCAATAATATATTTAATTCATTATATGTAATTAGCTACATTTCCTCATATATTTAAATTACTCAATGCAGTTATGTAAATAACTATTTTATATTTCCAATGAATTTGTTCCTATTTTCACTTTCTCTAAATGCACTATGTACATAGTGTATAGAGAACGTATTGCACTCCACCAAAAAAACAATACCGAGATTTCACCGGAAATATATGTTTTAGGGTCCCCAATATCCAAAAAAAGCATTTTCACAAAAAGGTCCGTGTGTGTGTGTGTGTTCGTGTGTCTGTGAACACGATAACTCAAAAACTAAAAGTCGGTAAAATACCAAACTTGGTATTTAAGTTTAGTATCTTCCAGGGATGCAACACGAAGATTTTGAGAAAAATCCCCCCACCCCCAACTACCCTTTACATTGATCTTTTTTCGAAAATTTTGATTTTCTCAAAAATGGCTCTAATGATTTTGATTAAAATTTCGTATGTTAAACATATTTACCTGACAAATAAAATGTATATCTTGAATTTTCTAGGAATAGCTTCTGAAGAGTAGTTTATTCTGGATGAATTTTATGAAATTTTGAATAACTGCTAAACCGTAAGAGATGGACTAAAACTTACTACACAAAAAATGTAGTGAACATTAAAACACACAATTTATGTTATATGCTTTTTTTTCGTGGAGTTCGTCGTTTTTGAGACATTCCTTATTTTTGGTTTCTGCTATGAAAACTTATATTCTTCTCATACAGGAACTTGTCAACTCTGATTCATATAAACAAAAGAACTTCATTGACATAGCAACCAGCTTTTGACTATCACTTTAACCTATGGTAGTCCCTTATTTCGCTTCTACTTACAAGGAAGCAAGTAATAAGACCATTTCTGCTAATTTTTCCTGATTTGCATAAAGTAAATAGAAGTATAAGCTTTTTAAGAATAATTTGTTGCAGGGATATAGAGAAAGTCATGTGAATGGTACACATCAGATTGTTATTACTTTGTCTACACGTAGAGAAGGTATTGATTCCACCCAAAAATTCGATACCTACATTTCACTGGAAATAAATGTTTTGGGTCCCCCTGAATCCAAAAAAAGAATTTTTGGAAAAAGGGACCTTATGTGTGTGTGTGTGTGTGTTTTTTGTTTTTTTTTTTGTGTATGTGTATCTGTGGACAGCATAGCTCAAAAACGAAAAGTCCAAACTTGGTATTTAAGTATTGGTATCTTCCAAGGATGAGACACGAAGATTTTCAAGAAAAACTCCCCATCCCAAACTACCCGGTACACGGAAAAAAATGTCGGGACTTTTGATTTTCTCAAAAATGGCTCTAACGATTTTGATTAAGATCTCTTATATTTGGGATATTTACATGCCAAATAAAGCGTATTTTTTTTTTCTGGGAATAGTCTCTGAAGACATGTTTATTCTGGATGAATTTTGCGGAATTTTGAATAACTGGTAAATCATAAGAGATAGAGTTTGTTAAAACACACAGTTCATGTTATGTACATTTTTTCATGGAGTTCTCCGTTTTTTTTTTTTTTTTTTAGATATTCCTTGTTACTAGTTTCAGTTTTGAAATACCTTTCCCATACGTGAATTTGAATACTTCAATCACATGGCAACAAGCTTTTAAAAGATTTGACTATCGCTTAAGCCTATGCTACTCCCTTATTTTCCTTCTACTTACAAAGTTGTGACTCTATTTTGAAATTTTAGATTTTGAGAGATTTTGTGGAAACCAAAGTTCCATCTTCCTACAATTGTCATAAAACTAGCGGTGAGGTTTTGTATTTCATATTCGTTACAGAGTGCACCCATCGAATATAGAAGAGAGGTGGTGTTTCTATCATGCAGAATATGAGACCGCTGGCAAAAAGACAGTATGAGGTGCATTTCAAATCATTTTTGCCCGTCCTAAATGTCAAAGTGCATGCAGGCTGACGCGTGACAGTTCTCTTCTTTACGTGTCCTTTTTCCTGGCCTACTTCATCCAGCTGTCGAATACTGTGGCGTAGGACCTGTTCGCAATGAAAAGAATTGATGTGTTCCATTTAAATGACTTTCTCTACCTGATCTACAGACAAACTTCTTAGAAAAAGTTTATTCTTTTTACTTTATGCTAATCAAATCATCAACAGAATAGTCTTATTGTTTAGTTCCTTATAAATGGAAGGGAAGCGGCCGAGTATCCTCATGTGTGATTTGTGGCGGCCGAAGCGGGTCTTCCTGTTTCCTCCGCCACTCATTCCATCAATTGCTCCATCATCCTTCATATCATTCATTTCGCTTGCACTTCATATCCGCGTCCTCACGCTTATGCCTGGCTACGGGCCGGCCGCTCGTTCCAGGTTCTCTATTCTGTGGTTTCTGGCAGGCTTTTGACCTCTTGCATTTACTTGCAAGTCAGTCCTAAATGCGGGGCGGGTAAGTCGATTTACGAATGCGCATACATAAAAGGAACTAAGGGGATATACTATGCTAAAGCGATGGTCAAATAGTTTAAAAAAAAGCTGTCGCTATGTAATCGTCACTAGTAACACCACGTTGTTTTTTTTTTTTTATTGTAAATTTAACGTCCTTTAACCTGGATGGTCAAATCGGACGATGAGAGAATTTGGTGAAATGATCTCAGGGTCCATGGAGCTTAAAGTTACTCAAGATTAGTTTTCTCAAGATAAGGGAAACCCCCGAAAACAACCCTATTCGTGTAACTCATCCTAAGCGAGATTCGAACTCGTGACCTGTTGAATGTGAGGCAGATACGCTACCACCACACTATCCAGACGAGCTAAAACACAAGTTGTATTTGGTAAGACAATTCAGCGAAATAGAGATTAATAGTTTATAATATATAGGAAGAGCTTTTATCAGGTTTGATTGTAATATTTGCATTAGTTCTCAAATGCTAGATGACGCATTCGACTGTGTTTATCTACCTTCTTTTCTTCTTCACTGCCTCCTGAATTATCATATGGCCGACCGTGTCTACAGCCAATGTACGAATTTCGATAGCAGCAATAGAAATAGGGAACAATTATTTTATTTGAGGTTATTACACTCATCTCATACTTAAGAACTATAAATAATGATTCTTTTCACTCTTTTTGCTAACTAAATACATTATGAACTGGATAAAACTTAAAATAAATGTAACTGAAAGTACAATTGTGGAACTGACTGTTACTAAATGTGAAGGTTGGCTGACTGGATTGTCACCAATAGTTTCCATTACCAAAAGAGGAGATTAAGCAAATGAGTCAAAGAAATGAGCATCTGCGATAAGATATTTCGACAATATCGCTCCGTGATTGAAATTTGCTTCTTTGCGTGACTAAGAATAAAACTTGAGATATGAAATGATGTGATGCCTACCCGTTTGAGAAAAGTATAAGTATTTTAAAATTGAAACAAATAACGAAAAATATCTCGGAAATGGTCAACTGCACAAAAAAAATGTACAGACCATAAATTGATATACATTTTTCTGTAGTAAGATTTTGTTTCTGATATGTTCTACCAATTTGTAAAAGTCATTCAGAATGAAGATGACTTCAGAGTCTATTTCTAGAAAATTTAAGATTTGCATTTTATTTGTTATTACATTGTTATTACTATTTTTACTATACGTTGTTTTAATTAAATCCGTTAGAACCATTATTAAGAAATACCACAATTTTGAAAATTATTCCATTTAAAGGGTAGTTTAGGGTGGAGATACTAAACTAAAATACCAAGTTTGGTATTGAACCGACTGTTTGTTTTTGAGTTATGCTGCGCGCGCGCGCCCCCCCACACACACACACACACACACACACACACACACACACACAGAAGGGAGAGATATTTTTTTATTTTCTAATATTTATTCTTTTTGATTCTGCATAACTCAGAAACAGAGATCTGTATAGATTTTGGTTGGAATACAACACCTTCTCTACCTACTAAGCACATTGTAAATTCGCTGTAGAGAAAGAAAAAATAAACTCAGAATCAATGGTAAAGATGGAAGCCTGCGATGTCCAAACTGTCAATTTTGTCTTTGTTACAAACAGATGAAGCTATACAATCAGAAAACGATTCTCATCATACTGCCATCTCACATCAGATTATCAATTGACACGTGAAGTTTCGCAAATTAATTAGGGACTATTGTCACTTGATGTTACACATCCATATGACAATTTTTCCTGAAGGTAAATCGAAAATTAAAATACCAATGTCTATGCTCTTTCCCATAGTTCATTGGACAAGAAAAAAAAATTGCAAATTAGAATGATTCACTAATATATTAAGTCCTTGCATACATCGGTGTGTTAAAATATTAAAGATAGAACTAAAGAACAAGTGATTTTTTTTCCTTGGAGCCAGCCATCACTGGAAAAAAAAATGTGTCCCATTCACAAGTTTTCTCTATCTGTTCTGCAAACAAATCTATTCTTTTAAAACATATTCTTTTATATCCTGCTTAATCGAGATAAACATTAGCAGAAATGGTCTTATTACTTGCTTCCTTCCTTCCATCTTTAAGAGATAACCGCTATGGGAATGAAATTCGGCTCTCTGTACATGCCCAGGAGTAAAACAAAGATATAAAAATATTCTTGTTTGAGAAAAGTAGTTTAAAAGTGAAAGAAACGTCAAAGAATATCTCGAAAACTGTATTTTTAATGGGATCTACATTTTTTCGTTTCATCGGTTACACAGAAGATATCTAGAATGGAGAGGTCTTCAGAGAGTATTCCCAGAAAATTCAAGTTGTAGACTTTGTCATGAAAACTCTTAAAACATAAGGTTATCATAATCAAAATGGTTAAGACATGTTTTGAAAATATCAACATTTTCGAATAATGTTCCATGTAAAGGGCAGTTTGGGGAGGGGGGAATTTCTTGAAAATCTTGGTTTCGCATCTTTGGAAGATGCTGAATTTAAATATTAGGTTTGGTATTTAACCGAGTTTTCGTATTTTGAGTTATGCTATTCACATACACAAGCACGCGCGCGCACGCTCATCTTTTTCTAAAATGTTTTATTCAGGGGACTTTAAAACATATATCTGTGAAATCTTGATATCGAATTTTTGGGTGGAACACAGTACCTACTACCTCTAAAGAAAGTAAAATTGTTTGGATCAGGGGGCCTTAAACAGATATGACCATTGAAATCTCGGTATCCAATTTTTGGGTGGAATACATACCTTCTGTATGTATTTATATACATTATGCTTTCTTGGTCGAGAAAGTAAAAATCTGATGTGAGCATTCACATGACTTTCTCTATATCTCTGCAACAAATTATTCTTAAAAAGCTTATACTTCTATTTTCTTCATGCTAATCAGCAAAAAATTAGTTGAAATAGCCATATTACTTGCTTCCATGTAAGTAGAAGCGAAATAAGAGAGTACCATAGGTTAAAGTAATAATCAAAAGCTGGTTGCTATGTCACTGAAGTTCCTTTGTTTATATGGACAGCAGTTGACAAATTCCTGTATGAGAAAAG
Source organism: Hymenopus coronatus (assembly GCA_030762935.1). Taxonomy (NCBI): domain Eukaryota; kingdom Metazoa; phylum Arthropoda; class Insecta; order Mantodea; family Hymenopodidae; genus Hymenopus; species Hymenopus coronatus. The sequence goes on from CM060891.1 coordinate 16,536,838, forward strand.
TATGTTTTTCATAGCAGAAACCAAAAACAAGGAATGTCTCAAAAACGACGATCTCTACGAAAAAAATGCATGTAACATAAATTTTGTGTTTTAACGTGCTCTACATTTGTTGTGTAGTAAGTTTTTGTCCATCTCTTACGGTTTAGCAGTTATTCACAATTCAGTAAAATTCATCCACAATAAACTACTCTTCAGACGCTATTCCCAGAAAATTCAAGATATACATTTTATTTGTCAGGTAAATATCTTTCGTATACAAAATTTTAATCAAAATCGTTAGAGCCATTTTTGAGAAAATCAAACTTTTCGAAAAAAGTTCTATGTAAATGCTAGTTGGGGGTGGGGGGATTTTTCTCAAAATCTTCGTGTCGCATCCCTGGAAGATACTAAACTTAGATACCAAGTTTGGTATTTTACCGACTTTTCGTTTTTGAGTTATCGTGTTCACAGATACACGGACACACACACACACACACACACACACACACACACACACACACACACACACACACACACGGTCCTTTTTGTGAAAATGCTTTTTTTGGATATTGGGGACCCTAAAACATATATTTCCGGTGAAATCTAAATCTCGGTATCGAATTTTTGGGTGGAGTGCAATATCTTCTCTATACACTATGTACATAGTGCATATAGAGAAAGGAGAAATGAAACACTCTGCTCCAGATATTCCCTTCGCTAAATAAACTCAGGGTTGTAAGTTATCTTAAGTGCGGTCTTGCGTCCAGATACTTGTAGCATCAGCGTGGTAAAGTTCAATACAGAGTCTAGCATTTTACTAGGCAGGTGATAGTTGAGCGAAGACGGACCTTCATCTGCCTTTGCATCTTAAAACTGTGATAGAGAAAGCCTAAACACGGGTATTTGTGTTTTCGATTATTTTCACTATAAAACTTGTAGCTCAATCTGCGACATGAGAGTGCGGACCTGGAATCAGTATGATATTTATAAAATTCACGGAAAAACAATTTTTGATTGTAAATTATGATTTTTTTTTTATTTTAAACGTCCTTTAACCTAGTAGGTAGCTTTGATACATGTACATAACTTCTCCTATCGTTTGTCGGTTCGCAGGCCGTCATATTAGTCCAGCATTTCATGTTGTTGCGAATGGCTGCTGTTTATTTAAGTCATTTACAATTTTCCAATTATACACATGTTTATAGACTATAAACAACATGAACATACGTTTGGACATTTTGAAGACAAAATGAGTACATATCAACGTGATGCTTGCAAATCTAAGACACCCCATCGTTCCTCTGTAGCCCTTGCTAACACATCTGGGGCGTTACCTGTTCCGCAGCGGCATTAATGCGGGTTTTCAAGTGTTGAAATGATACACCTTGGACTTGATAAAGCCCCAGGCGAGAATACCCATTGGGATCAAATCGGGTCAATGGGGAGACCAAAGTCTGGCGATGCAGGGCAAATCCATATCCCAGGAAAAGTGCCATTCATGCAGTCCCGGACAGCTCGGGCAAAATGAGGCGGTGTGTGCGATGTCTAGTTTCCTACTTAGTCTTCTCGTTGATGCTGAGGGAATGTGGTAATAGCTTCCTCAATCTTTTGCGCAGTTTCATCTGCTACAGCCCGTCTCCCAGTTCGCCAGTAACACTACCAGTTCCCTTGAATTTGTTCACAATGGCTAAATGGCATGTCTGGTTGCTGGTTTGTGAAATTGCCCCGCGCTTCAGATGTCATTCCCAAAGGGAATCTTTAAATAAACAACTTTCCTAAAAGGCATAGGAAAAATTTTCCAGGAAACTCCAAAACAAACAAACAAAAACACTTGCAGAGTTTCACAGTGTTTATTGGAATAACTACTTTTATCAAACAGCCATTAAAGATATATCTTATTTGTCCAAGAACACTTTTAGTTACATTTTTAAATTAAAGTTTGTAAATCAGGCTCATAAGTTACAGACAATGAAACACAATTTGAACAGAATCTAGTAATAAAGTAAACGCCTGATTGTCTCGAACAAGAAGTGGATTTTCTTAATAATAAATGAAACAGATATAACCCCAAGTTTTGCCCAAGCCGAAAGAAACCTCACTTTTGCCTAACTCATGGCAGCTACGCAGTCAAGCTTCGCTGTGCTTTAGAAGATGGTGTGTCCCACAGCGAGTTTTCCAGCTGACTGACTTGCTTCTCTCTCCCACAAGGGATTGCTTGAGAAGCGGAGGAAGGATAGTTCTAACATTTCCCACCAGGTCACAGAACAATCTCATTTACGTCCCTCTGTCAATAGAACCGATCTTAGTACTGCCATAACTGCATGATGTCAGTAGATCAGCAGATGCTGTTTGAGCTGTGGAAGGGGCGGCTCACGGTAGAAAATAACGGTTATTCTTTCTTCTGTTGTATACGTTGCTTTAGATTATCTGCAATAAAAAGAAAATCAAAATGTGTAGTGTTAAAACGGAAATGGTAAGTGAGTTTATAATCATTCTGCATTTATATTTGTTGTTGTGATTTTCAACACAGCGTGTTAATTTATGCCAAAATTTACGTCGTTACATTGTCGCAACACAGAAGGTTGAAAAGCCGAGAAGTACTCAAAATTTACACTATAAGTGTTTGGATTTAGCAACCTTCCGTATTTATGACTCGTGCTCATGACTCAGATTGAACAATTGAACAAGTTAGGAAGTTTTACCTGGTAGTGAAAGTGCATGAGCCAAACCTTTGGGTTTTCAACAGTTAAACTATATTTTATCATAGAGAGGGTTTAGTTGTTAGCTTCCTGATGAAGCAAGATGTATGCTGAGACTATCCCACTGCTTTCTCCTCGAAGGTCCGAGACCCAAAGAGAAGGAAGCTTGTTTGACGCCTCTCAATATTGGCTGTCGCATTTTCCTCCCCCTTTAGCCCCCACGTCACTTCCGGGTTGTTGCCAACTTAATAAACGCTAACTGTAGCACCTAAATTCTGATATTGCCACTGCATAACACTTAATTTTCATTGTGAATGGCCTGTAAGTGTGTAAACTTTTATATTTATTTTGAAGTTGCACACAATCATACTGAGTTACACAATTTTGTTTTCTGAACACGGTTTTATATTTCTGTTGCAGGTAAGTTGATATACAAGTACGAGCCTGATTTCCTGTTATACTGCCATCATTTTTAGTGAGTACGTGAGTATTTATTTAATATCAAAAGGGTACAAATACTTTTTGCGTTCATTGGAAACAAGTGCCTACATATGGGGTAATTCAAAGCAACACTGAACCAAGATGCTGTGTGACATAAAAATAAGGTTTTCAGCACCAATAAAGGTACATCAACAACACGATTCGTGGTCAACGTGAATTGGGCAGTTACCCAAGAAAAAGCTGGGAGCTTGGTCTACACCAAAGGCGGTAACGTGGATAGTTTCGAAACTACCGAGTCGTGATTTAGCAATGTTTTCACAAACACCCGACATGTTCCACAGTGGTTAGTTTACAGGAATTGCTTGTTTTAGGAATAACTGTTAGTTATTTGTTTATTCTTCCAACTCACAATGTATGAAAGGAAATGCCTGGAAAAATAAGCTGGATTATATAACCTCGAATACTATTTTAGAGGTAATTTACGTTAGTGATCTTAAGGAGGGGGAATTGGAATCCTTAAAAGACAACAGAGGTAGTATAGCATAAAAATAAGATCTAAGTACTGGCTAGTAGGATTCATTGTCTTAGGAACAACCTTTAGTTATTACTTTTTCTAGCCCCATATGTACAATGTACATAGAAGGGTAGAGAAGTATTGTATTCCGTCCGAAAATTCGATGTAGAGATTTCACCGGAAATATGTTTTAGGGTCCACTGTATCCAAAAAACGTATTTTCAGAAAAATATCCGTGTGTGTATGTGTGTCAGTGTGTCCGTGTGTCTGTGAACACGATAACTCAAAAACGAAAAGTCGGTTAAATACCAAACTTAGTATTTAAGTTTGATATCTTCCAGGGATGCAAAACGAAGATTTTGAGAAAAATCAGCCGACCCCAAACTACCCTTTACATGGAACGTTTATCGAAAATTTAGATTTTCTAAAAAATGGCTAACGATTTTGATTAAAATATCGTATATTAAAGATCCTTATCTGACAAATAAAATGTATATTTTGAATTTTCTGGGAATACCTCTGAAGACTACTTTATTCTAAGTGAATTTTACGGAATTTTGGATAACTGCTAAACCGTAAGAGATGGACAAAATCTTACTTCACGAAAAATGTAGAGCACGTCAAAACACACAATTTATGTTATATACATTTTTTTCGTGGAGTTCATCAATTTTGAGACGTTCCTTGTTTTTATTTATGCTTTGAAAAACTTACTCTTTTCTCATACAGGAATTTGTCAACTCCTGTCCATACAAACAAAGGAACATCAGTGACACAGCAACCAGCTTTTGACTATAACTTTAACCTATGGTAGTCGCTTATTTCACTTCTTCTTACAAGGAAGCAAGGAATTAGACTATTTCTGGTATTTTTTTATACGCATGAAGGAAATAAGAAGTATAACCTTTTTAAAAACAATTTGTTGCAGGGATATAGAGAACGTCATATGAATGGTACACATCAGATTATTGATGTATAGTTCTTAACTAGTTTTATGCAAGTGCCTATTTATTTTACCATGGAGATTGTTGTTCATTTTGTATTTGATTTTATGTTCACTTGACATTGTTTCATGATTATGCCTATAATTGTAATGTGTACGTCAATAATACGCCAATATGTGACACGTTGTATTTTACGAGGGGCATACTGAAAGTCACGATCAACCCATTGTAAAAATTTAAATTTCAACAATGTAACGAAACGAATTGCAGGATCGTAATCTACAGACTTTAAGCCACATGTTGACATATTGTGACGTCATTAGCTTCTATCACGTGACCACAGACTGTGTTTTAAAAATGGCTGACATTGATGTTTCGTTTCGACAGCGTGCTGTCATTGAATTCCTTATGAAAGAAGGAAAATCTGCTCCTGAAATTCATCTCAGACTTCAACGTGCGTATGGAGGTGTCTGCATGGGTGCCAGCAGTGTAAGATGGGTGAAACATTTCAAAGATGGAAACACGAGTCTGCAAAATGCGCCTCGTAGCGGGCGTCCTCGAACTGCCTCTACAGAACGCAACAAGGAAAGAGTTGATGAGCTCATTACAGGAGATAGGCGTTTCACTGTGAATGAAATTGCTGCGCAACTTGGAATAGGATATAGTGCAGTGCAAGAAATGATCCACAGCTTGGGTTATCGAAAGGTCTGTGCCCGTTGGGTGCCCCGTTTATTGACTGAAGACCACAAACTTCAGAGAAGAACCATTGCACAAAACCTTCTTCACAGATTTCATAATGAAGGTGATGAATTTTTGACGTGCATTGTGACTGGAGATGAGAGCTGGTTCCATCACTATGAGCCAGAAACGAAACGTCAGAGTATGGAATGGCACCACTTGAACTCACCATCGAAGAAGAAAGCGAAGACAGTGCAGTCTGTAGGAAAAGTTATGGGAAGTGTCTTTTGGGATGCACAAGGTAGCATTATGGTTGACTTTCTTGAACCTGGACAAACCATAAATTCTGCCTGCTACATCAAGACACTTCTGAAGCTCCGTCGGGCTTTGCGTGATAAACGCCCTGGAAAGAGGATCATCCTTCAACAGGATAATGCGCGTCCGCATACTGCCCGTGCCACTATGGAGAAGATCAGGGCATTAGGGTGGGAAACTCTTCCACATCCTCCCTACAGTCCCGACTTGGCACCCTCCGACTACCATCTTTTCGGTTCTGTGAAGGGGCAAAAGCGTGGCCAACGCTACGAGACGCTGGAGGATATTCGGAAAGCAGTGCGTCAGGGTCTGCGGGCAGCTGGAACGGAGTTCTATCACAAGGGCATTTTCAAACTTGTAGAACGATGGGAAAAATGTGTGCAAAACAATGGAGACTATGTCGAAAAATGAAAGAAAGTCTGTAGATTATGATGATGTATTTGGTTTGGCTTAAAAATAAATATTACGATTGTAAAACAGTGTTGCTCATGACTTTCAGTATGCCCCTCGTAGAAACTCCTTCGAGATATGCGAAGAAGTGTGTGCCTTCAAATGTTTAATGCAATTGATATTTAAACGTTTTCGGTTGCACCTAGATGCTAAGCGTAATTATGTTCATTTTATTTGCCAGTGCGAATAAATCATATTGAGTAACGCAGCAAACTATGAACGGCCTATTATAAATTTCAAACAAGGGCGACGACAAAAATAAAGTTATCTACAGAGACTTGAACCTCCAACTCCCTCAACATCTTAATCCGATGTTCACACGCTAACCATAGCGCTAATTAATGGCACTATATCTACGCTCTCCGAAATCGAGTGTTGAGGTCACGTCCCATGGGGGTTTAATCAGTGGCGTGCTAACCGTTAATACATTTTGTGCTGCAGCAAACAATTTAGGACTCTTAATCCATAGGGTCCCCTTCCACATTCATGCCAAATTGTGCGTTTGAATTGTGTGACACTATATACTTGGAATGATATTTTATTTTGCATTTATTTTCGGTGGATTAACAACTAATATTTTCTACTCCACGGCAATCCTAAACGAAAAGTCAAAGCCTTCTTTTCAAGTATCTTATTTTTACTTTCTCTACAAGTACTATGTCCATAGTGTATAGAGAAGGCATTGTATTGCACCCAAAAATTCGATACCGAGATTTCACCGCAAATATATCTTTTGAGACCCCAACTACCCTTAACATTTTTATTTTCCAAGAAATGTCTAACGATTTTGATTAAAATATCGTATATTAAAGATATATACCTGACAAATAAAATGTATATCTTGAATTTTCTGGGAATAGCCTCTGAAGACTGCTTTATTCTGGATGAATTTTACGGCATTTTGTGTAACTGGTAAACCGCAAGAGTTAGACAAAAACTTACCGAACAAGAAATATAGAGCACATTAAAACACACAAGTTGGAGCACCGTTGGAATGCGATGGCGGGGGAAACCGGAGAACCAGGAGGAAACCAATCCCTGCTCTGCTTTGGCACCACAAATGTCACATGCAGTCGCCTGGGATCGAATCCGTTCGTATTCTACTACATAGGCTTTAACGTTTTGGAAATGTCTTAATGTAAACTGGGTGTTTATGGTCAATTTCCGTTAGTGAGAATAGGGCTTTTAATGGCGAAAGAGTATTACATAAAATCGGTTGAGTAACTTTTCAAATCACACAACAACAACAACAACAAAATGTTCCCCTATACAATAATAGCAGCAATATTTAATAGTGTAAGTGGTATATATTTTACATACGTGGTATGTCTGGTATTGACCTAACCATTCACGAGATAATAAAACAAAAGTATACGTTACCAAATCTACGTTTTAGATACCAAGGTCTCATCCTTCCATTTATATTTTGTAAACATTTTCCAACATTCATTAGAGGATTGTTTCTGGAAATATCACGACTTCACCAAACAATAGAGGATTGTTTCTGGAAATATCAGAGCTTCACCAAACAATAGAGGATTATTTCTGGAGATATCAGAGCTTCACCAAACAATAGAGGATTGTTTCTGGAAATATCAGAGCTTCACCAAACAATAGAGGATTGTTTCTGGAAATATCAGAGCTTCACCAAATAATTGAGGATTGTTTCTGGAAATATCAGAGCTTCACCAAACGATAGAGGATTGTTTCTGGAGATATCAGAGCTTCACCAAACATTAGAGGATTATTTCTGGAAATATCAGAGCTTCACCAAACAATAGAGAATTGTTTCCGGAGATATCAGAGCTTCACCAAACAATAGAGGATTGTTTCTGGAGATATCACGACTTCACCAAATAATTGAGGATTGTTTCTGGAAATATCAGAGCTTCACCAAACATTAGAGGATTATTTCTGGAAATATCAGAGCTTCACCAAACTATAGAGAATTGTTTCTGGAGATATCAGAGCTTCACCAAACAATAGAGGATTGTTTCTGGAGATATCACGACTTGACCAAATAATTGAGGATTGTTTCTGGAGATATCAGAGCTTCACCAAACATTAGAGGATTATTTCTGGAAATATCAGAGCTTCACCAAACAATAGAGAATTGTTTCTGGAGATATCAGAGCTTCACCAAACAGTAGAGGATTGTTTCTGGAGATATCACGACTTCACCAAATAATTGAGGATTGTTTCTGGAAATATCAGAGCTTCACCAAACGATAGAGGATTGTTTCTGGAGATATCAGAGCTTCACCAAACAATAGAGGATTGTTTCTGGAAATATCAGAGCTTCACCAAACAATAGAGGATTGTTTCTGGAAATATCAGAGCTTCACCAAACGATAGAGGATTGTGTCTGGAGATATCAGAGCTTCACCAAACATTAGAGGATTATTTCTGGAAATATCAGAGCTTCACCAAACAATAGAGAATTGTTTCTGGAGATATCAGAGCTTCACCAAACAATATAGGATTGTTTCTGGAGATATCACGACTTCACCAAATACTTGAGGATTGTTTCTGGAAATATCAGAGCTTCACCAAACAATAGAGGATTGTTTCTGGAGATATCACGACTTCACCAAATACTTGAGGATTGTTTCTGGAAATATCACGACTTCACCAAATAATTGAGGATTGTTTCTGGAAATATCAGAGCTTCACCAAATGATAGATGATTATTTCTGGAGATATCAGGGCTTCACCAAACAATAGAGGATTGTTTCTGGAGATATCAGAGCTTTACCAAATGATAGAGGATTGTTTCTGGAGATATCAGGGCTTCACCAAATGATCATTTTTTATATCACTACTGCCTTAGTATAAAAAGGCCAATTTTGGAGCTATCACAGAATTTGTATCCTGAAGTCCATTTACTATATACATAATAATAGATAATAATCGTATAGGTATTATTTCCTAACTCATTTGTGATGAACATATCTTTGATTTTTCCAAATCAGTTTCTCATGTTTGAGTTTTTCGAAAATTCAAACATACCTGTAATAGCCCGTTGTCTGGTAATTGCTGGATTCTAAAGATTAATATTCATATATATTAAAGATGTATTTTAATTAACTGAAATTACTTCACATTTTCAACATGACCTGTTGTGTGTACCAAAGCAGTAGAGAAATGTTTCCCCTCCGAGGTAATGTCATTGCCTCGTTTTGTGATTGATTCTTGGAAAAGCTGCTTATTAGAAGAAATCAGAATAGTGTTAGAGTACTTTGCCCTCACAAGAAAGTAATTTAAAACGGGTTACAGTAGTGTGACGGGCTGGGATTCTCTTTGGAGACCGGCTTTTATATTACAACCCCGAAGAAACAAAAGAAATTCGTAGTTGAAAGAGACAAAAGTGGTTCTGCGGGCTTCAAAGGCAGGAAATAGATTTCTCATAAAAAGGGGGGAACAAATGAAAGGAAGAGAAGAAGAAAAGACTGTGGTGAATACGCTTCGGGTCCGTTTGACGACATTTGTGCAAAAAAGAATGGCGGACATTGCGATCAGCCTTGAGGCTCATGAAGGAGCTAGGGTTTTATAAGCAAGCAAAATCCATACCTTTTATGTTGTGCGAACTATGGCTGCAGTTTCCAAGATGTTCATGACGGCGCTTCTTTTCTTCTCTTGTCCCTTCTTATTCTCTTCTTTTCATTTCACTTCCATTCTCTTTTCTGTCCGTCCGTCTATATTTCTCTTCTCTTCATTTCATTTCAATTTTCTTTTCTATCCGTCCGTCTATATTTCTCTTCTCTTCTCCTCTTTTCTTTTCTATCCCTCTATACTTCGCTTCTCTTCTTTTACTTTCGCTGTCCTTCTCTTTTATATTCCTCTATACTTTGCTTCTCTTCTTTTTCCTTTGCTTCTCTTCTTTTCCCTTTGCTTCTCTTTTCTATCCTTCGCTTCTCTTCTTTTCCCTTCTCTTCTCTTTTCTATCCCTCTATACTTCCCTTCTCTTTTCTATCCCTCTATACTTCCCTTCTCTTTTCTATCACTGTATACTTCCCTTCTCTTTTCTATCCCTCTATACTTCCCTTCTCTTTTCTATCCCTCTATACTTTGCTTCTCTTATTTTACCTTTGTTTCTCTTTTCTATCCTTCGCTTCTCTTCTTTTCCCTTCCCTTCTCTTTTCTATCCCTCTATACTTCGCTTCTCTTTTCTATCCCTCTTTTCTATCCCTCTATACTTCGCTTCTCTTCTTTTCCCTTCCCTTCTCTTTTCTATCCCTCTATACTTCGCTTCTCTTCTTTTAGTTTCGCCGTCCTTCTCTTTTCTATCCCTCTATACTTTCCTTCTCTTTTCTTCGTTTCGCTCCTTTCATTTCCTTTTTCTTCCTATGTCTTCATTTTCCTTCCCTTCTCTCTTCTGTGATCTGCAGTCTCTTAATTTCTCTGCTCTTCTTTACTATATTCTCTTTATATGCTCTACTCCTCTACGTCTTCTCTCACATTTCTCCCTCTTTTTCCACTTAATATCTTATCTCCATTTCTCCTGTCCACTCTCCATCTTCTCTTCTTTCCTGCTATCTTCTCCTCTGCATTCACCTCGTTTACTTTTTTCTATATTGTTAAGTACAGTACAGTCCTGTCCTCCCCTGTTCTTAGTTCTCTTTTTCTTACCACCCTTCTCTCTTCTGCTCTCCTCGGTTTTATCTGCTATTTTTCTTCTATCTTCGGATCTCTTCTCTCATTCTAATTTTCAGTCTCTGAACTTTTTTTTTTTTTTTTGCATCCCATTCACTCCCGTTTTCTGACACTTCTCTGCTATAGATTTTTTTTTCGGTCGGAAAAATCCTTAGTATGGCTTCCTTCGGAAAGGAAATAAATCCGTTGGTTCCGTGTCGCAGATTTACGGCACTTTAAAAGAACCTCAAGCCTGATAAGAGAGACCTCTGAGCAAAATTAAGCGGTCTTTCACGTCCAGTATAGAATGGGACGCTCAGAACCACAGCAGTTAAAGAGCATCATAAATAAAACGCCATTTATTTTTTTCTCTTTTTATATCTTTATCATATTCTTTTCCCGCATGTTTCCTGTTCTGTTTGCTTCTCTTACCTCTGCTCTGAATTTCCCATCTCATCCTACTTGAGATTCCTTTCGGCGCCTTTGTTTTCTTCCTATTTTTTTTCTCTCAGTTTATCTCGCTTCTTCCTCTCATATCTATGTTCATGTTTCATTTGCTGTTCTTATTTTACCATATTCCTTCCAAACTCCATGGCATGTCACATGATACTCAGAATGGCTGCCGCAGTGGTCTCGATTCAATTTGTAGCGTCCCGGTGGATTTTTCCGATTGGGTTGGTTGCGGAATGGAGTCCACTCGACCCTAGAGGACAATTAGGGAATTGCCTGATATGAGCAGTAGCGTCAAGTACATAATTCCAGATTATGGTTGCAGATATGGCTTTGCACCGACCACGCTACCTCTCCCCAGTGCGCCTTACACAACGGCAACCATCTGGACAAGCTTGCAGATTAGAGAGGAAAAGTTAACTTAGTCTGTGAAACATAACATTTTGTGGGAATCAAAATACCTGTGCCCACTGAATATAAATAGAGAGTTTTAAATATCCGCGTTTAGTTAAAGTTTCAGGTTTGAATTGCCTTGTGCAGATAACGCTATCTCGTGGCGAATATTCCACTCGCTTATTGGACGTCTCGAAATGTTGAGCAAACAGGAAATTTGGATTAACGGGCTATCTAACCAATACTATTTAAATCAAAAGTCTTCCGAGTAACTTCCTTCGCCTTTTGCATCTCGAGATCGAAAAATGATTGCATCTACAGCAGAATATATAAAAATCTCTTACGCGTTTTACTGAATGGAGCATATTTCCGGTCAAATCTTGGTATCGAATTTTTAAGTGGAGTGCAATACCTTCTCTACCTGTTGTGCAAAAAAAAATGTATTGGAACAAAATATTATTCTTCCATCTTGCTAATCGAGGTGAACAACAGTAGAAATTGTCTTATTAATTGCTTATAAGTAAAAAGGAATGAGGTAATACACAAGGTTAAGCTGATAGTCAATTTTTACTTTCTCCATACGCACTATGTACATAGTGTATAGAGAAAGTATTGCATTCCACCCAAAAATTTGATACCGAGATTCCAACGGAAATTTATGTTTTAGGGTCCACAATATCCAAAAAAAGCATTTTCACAAAAAGGTCCGTGTGTGTGTGTGTGTGTGTGTGTCCGTGTCCGTGTGTCTGTGAACACGATAACTCAAAAACGAAAAGTTGGTAAAATACCAAACTTGGTATTTAAGTTTAGTATCTTCCAGGGATGCGACACGAAGATTTTGAGAAAAATGCCCCCACATCCAACTACACTTTACATGGAACTTTCTTCGAAAATTTTGATTTTCTCAAAAATGGCTCTAGCGATTTTGATTAGAATTTCGTATATTAAAGATATTTACCTGACAAATAAAATGTATATCTTGAATTTTCTGGGAATAGCCTCTGAAGAGTAGTTTGTTCTGGATGAATTTTACTGAATTTTGAATAACTTCTAAACCGTAAGAGATGGACAAAAACTTACTACACAAAAAATGTAGAGCACATTAAAACACACACTTTATGTTATATACATTTTTTCGTGGAGTTCTTCGTTTTTGAGACATTCCTTATTTTTGGTTTCTGCTATGAAAAACGTATACTTTTCTCATACAGGAACTTGTCAACTACTATCCATATAAACAAAGGAACTTCATTGATATAGCAACCATCTTTTGACTATCACTTTAACCTATGGTTGTCCCTTATTTCGCTTCTACTTACAAGGAAGCGAGTAATAAGACTATTTCTGCTAATTTGTTGCAGGGATATAGAGAAAGTCATGTGAATGGTACACATCAGATATTTTGAGAAATGTTTGAGCAAGGGATTCCTTATATTGAATCGGTGCAGTAATCCTTCACTCGCTGAACGTTGGTAAAAACACTTCGAAACCCCTCCAAGATGATTACGAATTCTCGATGTTACTAGTGAATCCAATTCTGTTGTCAACGAAACACGAGACGCTATGAGGTTCCCGGGTGTCAGCTAGAAATAAATTTGTTGGAGAACCAAACCGCTTCTTCGGAGTCAGGATACTGACCACATATCACTGGGTCTGTCCTCTGCTGCATGCTAGCGGACGGCGGTAAGTCCTATCTAGATTTATAGTTGCTTAAAGAATAAATGCGTGCTCCAATGTTTTATTTTCTGTTTATTATGGACAAATCCATACGGTATTTTATTTTGGGGGAACCATGCTTTAGCTAAAAAGATACTTTTACTATAGAAAAAGGCAATTCGAATTTTATGTGGTGTAGCCCCCAGGACTCATTGTAAACCTTTATTTGTTAAGTTGGTTGTTTTAACTTTGACTTCATTGTTTGTGTTCCACTGCTGCTAAGAAAAATATTCATAAATACAATCTATGTTCCAAAATTCATGTTCATCACACCAGAACTAGTTCCAATATTTACATAAATAGATGTAAATGTCAGTGAAGCGCACTTTGATTTCAAATCCATTTTATTTTCTGGATGAATTTTATGATACTGCCAATTGTTTTTTATATTACTTGTAATTGACGGTGCTACGCAATGTACTTTGTTCTGAAAAAAAACGTATCTATCCATATATCTATTTATTTTCTCTACCACTTATATCAGGCGTTCCAAGTCGACTCGTGCGAGTAAGGGCATACGTACGTAATCAGTCGCAAAACTCGGACAAATGGACGGGGAGCATGGTAGCAAATAGGTCACTGGCCAAAAGACATACCCTGGTTCGACCTCTCCTCATGTACGCTTCTACCGTATGGGGCTCAGCTAGTAAAACACATATTCATAAACTTCAGGTTATTCAAAATACATTTCTTCGAGTTGTAACTAATTCTCCTTGATTTATCAAAAACATTGTGCGAGCGTTAATTAGCCTCGCAATAATAATAATAATAATAATAATAATAATAATAATAATAATAATAACAATCATTTTTATTATCTAAATGTATGTAAAGAAAGTTAATATTTAATAAGTTGTATGCATAGGAACCAAGAAGCTAGTTGTTTACTTAAAGGTTACTCAGAATCATGACGCCAGACTGGATAGAGGGGTGAGAAGTTGCTCTTTTGTGAAAGTCACGTTCGAGTTTAGTATAACGGGAAACCATAGTTTAAAGCACACAAGGGGACTTCTTCTTTATATTCGTGGTATCACGTGATTATTATAACGCATTCTGGGATATTTGCAATGGTGTTTGCGTAAAGATGGTGTCATTTTGGCGGACCTTCCAACCAATCAGAAAGAAGCCACCTGACACATTTGTGTTTGGCACATCGAGGTCGTTTTTGCTAAGAATTCACCCGTGAGAGAGGCAACGTCGTCGCATGTTAAGAATTCGCCCGTGTGTGAGGCAAGGTCGTTTGTTAAGAAGTTCGCGAAGTAAGTTTATTATAATGAGAAACTGTATGTGAAGTAAAGTAACGTCGCTCAACTGTTTAACAGTCGGCTCGTGATTAGGTGAAAGTGATTTGTGCCATGTACTCAACTAAAACAGTGTAATTGAAAGTACTTGTGAGTAAGTGTTAAAGAACATCAGTCAGCAGTATAAAGTGTATAACCAGGTGCTTGTCTTCAAAACTCCTTTAGAATAAACAGCAGTAAAAGGTTACAAGTGTTTTCTTAACAATTACAAGATCACTCCTTAAACTCCTCCCACTAGCCAGATCCACGCCTGGAACAGTCAATGTTCATGCAAGCCTGAGCAACATCGTGGCAACTCATCCCAGAAGAGCTTCAACACCAGGTACGTGAGTATAGTGGAGTTGATTGAAAGTGACACTAGTTACGCTGCACACAAGCACCCAAAGGGAGGCGTAAAATCAACAAACTAAAATACTCCCGTATATGGCACATAACGTGCACCACTAACAAAGCATCGAAATCTACGCTGCAATTGAACTGCATCAGAGTTTGGCATCATGTCCATCAAACAATACATTAGATCTTCTATTCTAGATTACCTAGCGTTTCAGGAAGTCTGTTGTACAAATTGGGAGAAAAAGCCGTTAACAGCCAAAAGTCCTTGAAGAGAAAGTAACCTCAAAACATCTTATCAATTGAGGAACAAGACTGACTCAACCTAATTTGTAATAATTGTGTCTTTTTTCTTCATATTAATATTGTTAATAATACACATTCATATTTCAACTCCTAGTTTACAAAATTTGTTAAAATTATTTTTATTTGAATTTTGAATTTACCTGAAATGTGTATTTCTAAGCTTGTTATAAAGTTCACGTAGTCATTGTTCATTTCTTTTAACCTCTGTACCTTTCAATGTATATACCTATGTTAAAGGTGTCACATGACCCATATCAATGTTATTTACTTGTTATTTTCGGCTAAATTATTATAAATGACCTGTATAGCTTTTAGCTGGTCGGTCCTTTCCAACACTTGATTCAGCCGTGAGAATAACTTATCCTCAGTGCTACGCCGTATTGCATACTGCAGTAGATCCATTTAGTCGCGAATTACTGGATGTTTTTGGCGCATCCAAGCAGGAACAGCTTGGCATACATAGCAGATAAAGAAGACATTGCATGCCACCAAAAATCTCGATTCCGAAAATTCACCGTAAATTAATGTTTTGAGAACACCTAAATACAAAAACATTTTTAGATAAATATGGAGGCGCGCAAGTCTAAAACAATACGTCCGTTAAATATCGAAATTCGACATTTAAGTTCAGCATCTTCCAAAGATATAAGGAAATTGCCATCCCACACTACTCTTTTCATTTTTTGAAATTTACGATTGTGATTAAAATATTGATTTTTAAAAATATTTATAGTTTAAAATATTGATTTTTAAAAATATGTATAGTTTAAAAAACTGTATTTTTCTGGGAAAAGTCTCACAAATCCACTTCATTTGAAGGGAACTTTGTATAATTGTGTATAAGTAATGAATGTTAACCAATAGACGAAAACTTATTACATGAAAAATCGAAATATCTTTAAAATTCATAATTTTTTTCAAAGACGTCAATCCCATTTTTATAAAGCTTAGAATGGATATTGTTTAATGGAAAACATCTTATTTGTTCCATTCACATACTTTCTCTACCCGCTGTAGAACTTCTTTCCACTCCATGCTAAACTGGATAAGTTATAGCAGAATGGTCTTAATACAATGCCTTATAAGTAGGAGGAAACTAATTGTAAGGGAATACACTAACTTAAGCGATAATTAAATGTTTTAAATGCGTCGCTAAGCGATTGTCATTGAAATTCACTTCTTTTGCATGATCGGGAGTAAAACAAAAGAAACAATGACGAATTCTTGTTTGGAAAAAATATAAGATTTCTAAAACTGAAACCAAGGTTGTAACCAATATATGTGACATAAATTCACTTCTTTTGCATGATCGGGAGTAAAACAAAAGAAACACGGACGAACTCCTGTTTGGGGAAAAATATAAGTATTCTAAAACTGAAACCAGTAATAAGGTTGTAACCAACATACAATAAGACATAATTGTGTTTTATGATATTTATATTTTTTGTGCAGTAGGTAAGTGGTTTTTCTCTCCTTTACAGTTTACCAATTACGCATAAGTCATTCAGAATGAAGAGGATTTCAGATGCTATTTTCAGAAAATTCAAGACATGCATTTTAATTGCCCTGTAAATCTTTTTAATATGCGATATTTTAATCAAAATTGTTACAGCTATTTTTGAGAAAATTATTTTTTTCGAAAATGTTTCCATGTAAAGCTTAGTTTGTGTTGGGGGATTTTTATCCTTCAAAATCTTCGTGTTGCATCCTTGAGAGATACAACTTTGGTATTTAAAGGACTTTTCGTTTTTGAGGCTATTTTTCTAAAAAATGCTTTCCTTTTATTTTGTATCAGGGGTATCAAAAACATGTATATCCAGTGAAATCTCAGTACCGTAGTTTTGGATGGAATGCAGTACCTTCTCTGTCTACTACGTGCATTCTACACTCACGCTAGAGACATTAAGAAATATATACATACTCCTAAATTTCTTTAGTTCGACCAATATTAGAATATAGTGCTGCATGCTGGGATCCGTATCGGGTGGGGCAAAAACTGGCACTAGAGAGAGTTCAAAAAAAGAGCAGTTAAATTTGTAGACAGAGGTAAACGATTCGAAAATCATTCCAGCATTGTTACTTCCTGGGAAACACTAGAGAAGCGTAGGAGACGAGCAAGGCTATGTGCAATTTTTAGAGCCTATAAGGGGGAACCTGCATGGAGAGACATATCCAAGCCATTATACTGTGGGAGGAATGATCACTCGGAAAAAATAAGAAATAGGCAACAGAAAACAGACATAGGTAAGTTTTCCTTCACAAATAGAACAATGAACGAATAGAACAAAATGCCTGCAGATTTACTGGAGACTTTGCCTCAAAGTGTAAATAGTTTTAAAAATCTGATGACTTTCATGACTTTCTCCATATCCTTGCAACAAATAATTCTTAAAAAGCTTATACTTCTATTTACTTTATGCTAATCAGAAAAATTTAGCAGAAATAGTCTTATTACTCGCTTCCTTGTAAGTAGAAGCGAAATAAGGCACAACCGTAGGTTAAAGTGATAGTCAAAAGCTGGTTGCTATGTCAATGAAGTTCCTTTGTTTATATGGATAGGAGTTGAAAGTTCCTGTATGAGAAAAGTATACGTTTTTCATAGCAGAAACCAAAAATAAGGAATGTCACAAAAACGACGAACTCCACGAAAAAAATGTATATAACATAAATTGTGTGTTTTAAAGTGCTCTACATTTTTTTGTGTAGTAAGCTTTTGTCCATCTTTTACGGTTTAGCAGTCATTCAAAATTTAGTAAAATTCATCCAGAATAAACTACTTTTCAGAGGCTATTCCCAGAAAATTCAAGATATACATTTCATTTGTCAGGTAAATGTGTTTAATATCCGAAATTTTAATCAAAATCGTTAGAGCCATTTTTGAGTTATCGTGTTCACAGACACACGCACACACAGACACAGACACACACACACACACACACACAGACACACACACACACACACACACACACACACACACCTTTTTGTGAAAATGCTTTTTTTGGATATTGGGGGCCCTAAAACATATATTTCCGGTGAAATCTCGGTATCGAATTTTTGGTGGAGTGCAATACTTTCTCTATATACTATGTACATAGTGCGTATGGAGAAAGTAAAAAGAGACTAAAGAAGAGTAATTTATAGTCAGGATTCAAATAAAAATATTGCGTTATTATTAATGTTGTTACCATTATGTGTATACTATGATGTCATTGGCATTTTAACAGTGTTCTACTCACATTATTGTTATTTAATTCAATTGTATTGTACATTGTATTATTACTTTCTCTTGCCCCGTATATCGAATGTACATAGCGATAGAGAAGTATTGCATTCCACCCAAAAATTCGATGTCGAGATTTCACCGGAAATACATGTTTTAGGGCCCCCTGAATCCAAAAAAAGCATTTCCAGAAAAAGGTCCGTGTGTGTGTGTCCGTGTGTCTGTGAACACGATAACTCAAAAACAAAAAGTAGCTAAAATACCAAACTTGGTATTTAAATTCAGTATCTTCCAGGGATGCGACACGAAGATTTTGAGAAAAATCTCCCCACCCCAAACTACCCTTTACATGGAACTTTTTTCGAAAATTTTGTTTTTCTTAAAAATGGCTCCAACTATTTTGATTAAAATATCGTATATTAAAGATATTTACCTGACAAATAAAATGTATATCTTAAATTTTCTGGGAATAGCTTCTAAAGACCTATTTATTTTGGATGAATTTTGTTTAATTTGGCATAACTAATAAACTGTAAGAAATAGACAAAAACTTACTCTACAAAAAATGTAGGCCTTGTTAAAATACACAACTTACGTCAAAAACATTTTATTCATTGAACTTACCGTTTTCGAGGTATTCATTGTTATTAGTTTCAGTTGTGAAGTACTTATATTTTTCTCAGAAGGGAGTGTCCGTTTTTCTTTTGTTCTACTCCTGGCCAAGAAAAGAAGCGATTTGTAATGACAATCGCATAACGACAGCTTTTAAAACATTTGCCTATCGATTTAGCCTAGTGTATTCCCTTATTTTCTTCCTACTTATAAGGAACTAAGTAATAAGAACATTGTGCTGAATACCTTGATTAACAAGGTGCAGAAAGAAGAATAATATTGTATAAGAAGTTTGTAGAACGGCTAGAGAAAGTCATGTGAGTGTAACACATCAGATGCATAGCTGCATTACCTCAAATTTGTGTGCAACTTTTTGAATCAGCCTGTATTAGCGCATCGTCCCTCCGCTACATGTTTCTAAATGAAAAGTGGAAAATGTGTTTGGACGATGCCGTGCATACACGTATTTTAAACTGTCAGATGCAGCTAAGTGAATGATGTGTTTGTGCCAGAGAGGGGAGTTAGTGGCATTGTGACAAAAAACAAAACAGCAGCGTATTTCAATGTTTGCTGCTCCGAACAAAATAGTATTCAGGCAACACTTCAAGTGACAGCATAGAGAAGCAAAGTAAATGTTAGCAAGAGAAGGCTTTTTCACACAAGCCGTGTGTAGCATATATAGACGCAGGCGGGATTTCAACCACGGATCTCCCGGTCTCCAGCAAGATTAAATTAGCTTAGGGATAACAGCATATTTTTTTTTAAGAGTTCTTATCGAAAGAGAAGATTGTGACCTCGATGTTGGATTAAGATTAGTTATGGGTGTAGATGTTCATGAACTAGGTATTTGGTTTTTCTTTTTATGTTTACCTTTATGTAATGTATTGGCATATTAATAAATGTATTTTGGTTATCAATTAGATTATTAGGTGGAGTTTTAGTTAGATTAATATGTTTACGTCAAGTGGATATAAAAGCTTTGATTGCTTATTCTTCTGTAGCTCATATAGGCTTAGTAATTGGGGGTTTAATGACATTAGTTGCTCTACCACTGAGCTACCATGGCAACACATACCGGCACGGCATTAAGTTTCTCATATCTGTCCCATTTGCGAGGAGGAGGAGTCGTGGACTCACATCTTGGCAAGATGTAGGGGTACGGAGAAATGGAGGGAAAAATATTTGCCGCTATTTTTTACCATTGCGAATGTAGGGCTAGAAGCATGTTGGACTCTACTGGCAGGCACGGAAAACATGGACGGGCTAGGTAAATTTATACTTAAGGCAAGACAGCTGAGACCTGTGGAGACTGCCAATAGAGAAGGGGGGAGGAATAAGATCAACTAAACAAAAGTGACTACATTGTTCTACATACATACATATATATTATGTCATACTTAGGTCACTGTTGTGCTATGGTTTTATATATGGTGTATATATTATGTGTATATATGTCTTTTAAGTGTAATTATCTATTATAAGAGGGTGCATTTATGAAGGTGTACTCTGTAAATTTAAATTGCTATATTTGAATATCTTTGTGTTTTTATTTTCGTGTTTACTCTTTTAATTCTTTGTTGTTGTTTTAATATTGCTTGTAATGTGTATTACAAAAGCACGTGCGACTGTTAAAATTCTATGTATGATATTGTTATGTCAATAAATACACTTATTCATTCATTCATTCAAGTTTCTCATAGTTGGATATAGTGCATTATGAATCCTGAGATTTAAATTACTTAAGACATTGTAAGTCGTCAATGTCATTTCAAAATAATTTGAAATCACCTTGCGGTTTACCGGGAACATGCGAGTCAAAAATGTAATGCTGTGGTAGAATAACGGGCTAGAGAGCGGGAGATCCGTGGTTCAAATCCCGGCTATGGCGTTGAATTTTTCAGTTTAACTCTACCCAACCAACTCCTGTCCTACACACGGCTTATGTGAAAAAAAAAACAACAACAAAAGAATTAAATCAACACTAATTGACCACAATAGTTGGCTATACTATGAATCCTGGGACTTAAAAGTACTTACAACATTGTAAGTCGCTATTGGGGCCTTGTGGTTTATTGGGAAACATACCGGCCAGTTGCGAAATATAATGTCGGGCCGGCATGTTGCTATGGTAACTCAGTGGTAGAGCAACCGGCTAGAGACCGGGAGATCCGTGGTTCAAACCCCGGCTATGGCGTTGAATTTTTCAGTCTGACTCTACCCATCCAAAAAATGGCATACTAGTGTGTTCCTGGATAATATCGCCATCGATTATTAGGATTATAGAGCGTATTTCGGATACATAAAGCCTGAAATGGACACATTTACCTGCAGACGCAAGAAGCACGTGCTCTATGAACCGGTTTTTGAGCAACGAACATAAAGCAAAGGCATGCGGGACTAGCAGAGTCTTTGCACAATGAGATATTCCAGGTTTGTGTTTTACATTATAACTCAGGGCGGACCAAAATTAGAATCTACTGCCTTGTGGAAAGATACTAGATTACCAAAGGCTAAAGGAAAAAAACCTTGATTAAAAACATGATATATGCCGCTCACATGATTTTCTCTACCTGTTCTGCAAACAAGCGATTGTTACAAAAGATTATTCCTTTATATGCATCATGCTAATCGAGATAAACATTAGCAGAAATTGTCTTATTAGTTTCCTATAAGTAGGGAATATGCACGTTAGGCTAAAGCGATACTCAAATCTTTTAAAAGCTGGTCGCTACGTGAAACAATTGAGGTTCGGTTCGTTTTGCATGGTCCTTTTGAGAAAACTTAAGTGGTTTAAAACCGAAACCAATAACAGGAATATCTCGAAAACGGTCAACTCTACAAGAAAACCTGTATTACATACATTATGATTTTTAACGAGATCTACATTATTTTTGTACTAAGTTTTGTCCATCTCTTACGCTTTTACCGTTATTTAAAATTCTGTAAAACTCATCCAGAAGAAGGAAGTCTTCAAAGGTTATTTCCAGAAAATTAAATGTACATTTAATTTGTTATGTTAATGTTTTAATATTCAGTATTTTAATAAAAATCGTTATAGTTATTTTAGAAAAACAAAAATTTCACCAAAAAATGCATATAACGGGTAGTTTGTTGGGGGGATTTTCCTGAATTCCAGTGAAATCTCGGCATCGAATTTTTGGACGAAATACAATATGTTCTGTATCCAATATGTACATTGTACATACGTGCTGGAGAAAATAAACAATGACGTGTTCCATCTCCTCTTCTACCAATAAACTTTTTATAAACTATTATTCATTCTTCTTTCTGTTCCATGCTAATCGAGGTAAGCATTAGAAGAATGGTCGTATTACTTACATAGTTCCTAAAGGTATACACTAGGCTAAAGGTATAGGCAAATGTTTTAAAAGCTGGCGCTTTACGATTCGCTTCTTTGCATGACAAGGAGTGAAACAAAAGAAACACGGACGACTTCCTGTTTGAGGAAAGTATAAATATTTAACAAGGAATGTCGCGGAAACGGTTAGCTCTACAACAAAAAGTAATTTAGATAAATTGATTATATAGACATCTATATTTTTGTGTAGTAATGTTTTGTCTACCTCTTTTGGTTTGCCAGTTAGGCAAAAGTGAGCTTTAGCGGCTATTCCCAAGAAATTCAAGACATACATCATATATACATTTTGTCATGTATATTTAACATATTGCATTTTAATCCTTCTCTACGCGTACTATGTACCTACATAGAGTATAGCGAAGGTACTGTAATGCACCAACAATTCTGTACCGAAATTTCACCGCAAATACATATTTTTAGACCCTTGCGCGTGTATGTGGAGAATATAGCTCAAAAACGAAAAGTCTGTTAAATACCAAACTTGGTATTTAAGTTGAGTATCTTCCAAGATTGTGACACGAAGATTTTCAAGAAAATCTCCCCACCCCTAACTTCCCTATACATGGAACATTTTTCGAAAATGTTGATTTTTTCAAAAATTACTTAACGATTTTGATTGAAGTACCTTATGTATAGAATATTTTTATGTGAAACGAAATGTATTAAATTTTCTGGGACTAGGCTCTGAAGACCTAAAATTTACTACACAAAATGTAGAGCTCGTGAATATAGACTATTTATATCATATACATTTTTTTGTAGAGTTAACTGTTTCTGAGATATTCCGTTTTTGTTTCAATTTTAAGACACTTAAACTTTTCTCGAACCGGAAGACATCTTTCTTCTCGTTTCCCATTTGTCTACTCCTGACAAGCCAAGAGATTGGAATTTCAATTGTTTCATATAGCGATCGGCTTTTATAGGGCGAGACTTTCGCTTTAGCCTGTGTATTTTTTTATTTCCCTAATACTTACAAGGAAGCTAGTAATAATACTAATTCTGTTTATGTTTATCTTGATTAGTGATGTAGATAACAGATTAACCTTTTGAACAAAAGGTTTCTTTACCGAACAGCTAGGACATAATGTGAATGGAACACGTTAGATTTTTCCCTTCTACTTACAAGGTGCCAAGTAATAAGGACAATTATCATAAAGTAGATAGAAGAATAAGCTTTTTGGCAATAATTTGTTACAGAGATGTAGAGAAGGTCCTGTGAATGGAGCACATTAGATGTTTGAGAAAATCCAGGTACGCAAATGGATAGTTGCATTTCTTTTGGGTGCGTTGCCCTTAGTTGTATACATGTATACTTCTGCTCGATGTTAAGTCTACGTGCATTTCGCACACCTATTTACTTTTAAGGAATAGGTAATAAGACCATTGTAATATTTTGCAACAATAGTTTATTTACAGAACAGAAATAGAAGTTATGTGAATGGAACGCATGTTTTGTTCTAAAAGTGATTTTTGGGGGGTACATGTGGTCTTAACACACATATTTCTGGAATCTCGACATTGAATTTTTTTGAATACAATACTTCATCTACTTGGTGTAATTATGATCTTGATCTCTCACGAAAACATTGCACATGTTGCTTTGCATTCACGTGACTTGTTTAGTTTTAGAAGGCCTTGAAAACTAAGTTGCGCTGATAGGAAATTTCCTGTTTGCACCAGAAAAAAAGGTCTGGCATTTGTTTTGTGACATTGTTGTGAGGTGTTATACCACTATAATTTGACATTTTTCAGTGTTAAGTTCCCCCTGGTGTCTGCCGCTAAACCGAGTGTGGAAAATGTCTGCTGTAGCGTAAAACTTTCATTTTCTGTACTGTTTTCGGTTTCAAAACAAAGCAGTGTCGACAATGTGTGTTCACAGAACAATGGAACATCGGCAGGTCTGTTGCAGTTTGCTTTGAAAGGCCGGACTTATTATCTGTGAGGGCTCCGAATAAAAAAGAATAAACGAATCATTTGAAAATACGCGTGCAGCCATTCTAAATATCCATTACTTCATTGATGGATCATCCAGACGCAGGCCGCACGCCATTTGCAAATTAAAATCAATGTATTCCTTTAAATCTCTCCACTGATTAAAGTAAGACTAAGCGGCACGTCGGGTATTGATCTGGCTTTTTGTGGCAGATAGAGGCACTCCGACATAAAGCTGCAATGATACTCATGCCGTTTTTGTTCGATACTTTTTGGTTTATGTACGTCCTTGCTTTGACTGTTTCATTGATCATTTTAAACATTAATGAACTTCTATAGCTCGTGTAGAGAAATAGAGGATGTCATGATTTTATTCCATTTATGAAAATCTGTCACGTATTTATCAAAGTCCTAGGCTTCCAGTTGGCAGTCATCGGAAAAATATGCAGGCATTAATTGGCTCAGTCCAGTTGGACGGAGGTTTTGGCAGTGCTCCAGTTATTACGATGATGTTGAGAAAGATACAGTTGGTCTTGCGAGCTTTTGTAGACATTAAGACATCGGATGGAATTTCGAATTCTAAGTAGACAGTTAATTTTCTCCTTGTGTCAAAAGCTACCTGTGCCAAGTTTGGTCGAAATCGGTGAAATGATTTAGAAGTATTTAAACAATATAAATAAATGCACACAATCGTGTACACAGTGACTTTTTAAACACTCACACACACACACACACACACACTTATATATTCGTAGTCGGCCTACCCTCTCCGTATTTAGATCTGACACCCCCTAGGATTTACAAGCTGATGCCTAGGCACGAAACCACAATGGAACGAGTGGTCGACCTGTAGCCAGGCATAAGCGAGAGGAAGTGGATATTAAGGAAAGGTGATGGAGCAATTGGTGAAATGAGTGGCGGGGGAAACCGTAGGACCCGGAGAAAATCCACCGTACTATATGTATACTTTCTATAATACTTTAACAGAAGTGGAAATGCTGTGCGAGTAGGATATCAAAAAACCACTCAACCATTTTGATAAGAATTCTGTCACCAATACAAAACCCTGTTGTTCCAAATTGGCCTAGGCTATATGTTTCCAATAATTTGAGTTTATTTCTTATATCCGTGACAGCAAATTTCAAACTCATTTCTTGAATGTGGATATCAGTGGCTGCTTTGGCACTTTACTGCAGATTTTAATCACTTCAAGCTCAAAGGTGTAAATGGGAGAGTGGCTCAAAATGATAAAAATCTGATGTGTTCCATTCACATGGCTTTCTCTATATCATTGCAACAAAGTATTCTATTTACTTCATCTAATGGAACAAAAATTAGCAGAAATAGTCTTATTACTTGCTTCCTTGTAAGTAGAAGCGAAATAAGGGGGTACCATAGGTTAAAGTGATAGTCAAAAGCTGGTTGCTCTACGACTGAAGTTCCTTTGTATGGACACGAGTTCACAAAGTCCTGTATGAGAGAGGTATAATATAGCTGAAAAATACAAGGAATATCTCAAAAACAAACAATTCCATGAAAAAAAATGTATATAACATAAATTGTGTTTTAAGGTGCTCTACATTTATTGTGGGTAAGTTTTTGCCCGTCTCTTACGGTTTAGCAGTTATGCAAAATTCTGTAAAATTGACCGTGAATAAAGTAGTCTTCAGAGGCTATTTCCAGAAAATTCAAAATATACATTTTATTTGTCATGTAAATATCTTTAATATACGATATTTTAATCAAAATCATTAGAGCCATTTTTTAGAAAATAAAAATTTTCAAAAAAGTTTCATGTAAAGGGTAGTTGGGGGTGGAGGGATTTTTCTCAAAGTCTTCGTATCGCATCCCTGAAAGATACTGAACTTAAATACCAAGTTTGGTATTTTACCGACTTTTTGAATTATCGTGTTCACGGACACACACGCACCTTTTTCTGAAAATACTTTTTTTTTGGATACAGGGGACCCTAAAACATATATTTCCGGTGAAATCTCGGTATCGAATTTTTTGGTGGAGTGCAATACATTATCTATACACTATATACATAGCACTATAGAGAAAGTAAAAAAAAAATGTATTTTTAATGGATTTAGGTTGATATCACTGCATCTTATATTTCACTGAAGTTTTATCGAGTAAGATTATGACAATATCATGTATTTTTGGATTATATAAACAAAACCGTTTGGGTTATAGAGTCGCAAATGTAATAGGAGTGCTGCATGAACATTTATTTGAAATGTAACGTTGAGAGTACTGCTACACAATGAGAAACAACGCTTACCTTCTGATCAGAAGATAGTTATCGGTGTGCTGGTAAAGTATTTGTAAAGATGAGTGTTACAGGATTAAAGAGTCTACTGCTATGGTCCACGATACGGAACACCCGCTTGTTTGAACTCCCTGAATTTCTGAATTTGAAGCTGAGCAACATGACAAGGATCGTGATAAACATTAGCAGAAATGGTTGTATTAATTCCTCGTGAGCAGAAGGTAAATATCTAGATAAACATAGGTTTTTTTTTTTTTTCTGTATCTTACGATTTATCATTTATGTAAAATTCATCCAGAAAGAACAGGTCTTCAGAAGCTATTCAACGACAATTCAAGATATACATTTTATTTTTGATGTAAATATCTTCAATATTTGGTATTTTAATTGAAATAGTCAGGGATATTGTTGAGAAAACTATATTTTCAATACATTTTCCACATAAAGGGTAGTTTAGGGTGAAGGGACGTTCTTGAAAATCTTCGTGTCGCATCCTTGGAAGATACTGAACATCCAAATTTGGTATTTAACGGTCTTTTTGAGCCATATTGTTCACACGCACAACTTTTTGGACTGGGAGGTGACCTCAAAACATATTTCCGGTGAGATCTCGACATCCTGTCTACCTACTATAAGCATAGTAAGTGTAGGGAAAGTAAAAGTTGATTATGTTCTTATGTTGCATTGGCAGCGGGGATGATAATTTAATACATTGTTTTAGTTGGTATAATATTATGTCTCTTATTCAGCATTGACCTTTGACCGCTGTTGTTTTTCTCTTGTATAAAGTATAGATAATGGTTTGAGTGTTCGTAACTAGAAGCCAGTTACTTAAGAATTCCTATGTCAGGATATGAGTATCAAGAAGTAATAATATCGTTCCATTCTTAATTAATATTTTTGATCAAACTAAATGTTTGCTGAAATCGTGATATCGGAGCTATCGATTGAAAATATCTGAGCATGACCATCAATACTCGTATGCTTTTGTAGAGGCTTAATGGTTAAGCGCTATAGACGAGGGTTGATTTGTGGAATGGTGAAGGAAATACTTTCATAGGAAGCGCACTTGCTTGTCCAATAGCTGCAATTCTAATTCCAAATACTACTAGTATTCTCCCGCAGCTAAATATATCTTTTTGTTTTGCACTAATATTGATACAGATATTGGAGGTCCATATAACAAATTCTGTTGTCCGCATTTTGGTGGTCCTGGGTTCAAATCCCGAGGACCGACCAATTTGATTGTCGTTATTTCGAGGTTGCCCTTAGTCGCCAAGATAAATGCCAGATTGGGTATTAAATATCTCGAACCCAAATTCCATCTTAAGCCAACATTAGTAGAAATATAAGTATATGCTAATTGCAATTTCCCTAACATCTGTCCGTTGATAGTGCAAACAGCTGGAAGGACGGCACTCTAATGCCATCTGCTTGGTGCAGAGCAAGTGTTATGGTACAGAGATGAGACTTAGAAGGCTAATTGTTCAACCCTCGCCGATAAACGAGGAATTTCACGTTACAGATCCTCGCGATATGACGTCGTAGTAAAGCTACGTAAAATAAAATATATTAAGAAAAGGACGCCAAATTAATAGGGTCGTTTTGAGTGTTGATGTATTTTCATGCAAATAAAAGGTTAATGCATAAGTACACACTCCCGTTCTGAAATTATCTCATAAGTTTAAGTCCCGTAGGGAAAGCGTTTCGACCCCTACACCAGCAGCTGCTGTATACCCCTAGATTTTTCACATTAACCAAAATTTCTCTGCCTGAATGTGCAGACCAATTTTAAAACAGTATTATATTCTAAAATGGGTAGTCATTTGTTTTTCCTTCTCCCGATCAAGGAGAAAGAAGCCATAATTTCAGTGGAATTATATAGCGACCTGATCATAAAGGTTTGACTATTATACTCTCGTATTCCCATTGTAATTACAAATCGTTGTCTTAATTAACTGAAGAGGATAGAGGAATAAGCTGTTACTGGAAACAATAAGCAGAGAAAATTACAACGAAGATAATGGGGATGTGGAGTTAAGCCTACAGGCAGGGAGACAGACAAACTGAGATAACAATATTGTTAAGGTCAGCAACAAATTATTGCAAGTATACAGAGGATTGTAATTACTAAGGCTATGAATTTTAGGTGCTGCACCTTTTATTTTGCTAATAAAATGCCCAAAATTACTTATCTGAAAAAAAAAAGAAAAAAAAAAGAAGGCATTCCTAACTGTTGTTTGGTTGCACCCATTTTGCAGTGTAAACGCTTTTTATTTGCACTTTTGACTGTTATTTTCAGCGTTTGTTTTGCATTTGTATCTCTTTTTACTTTCTCTACACGTACTATGTACATAGTGTATAGGTATTGTAATGCATCCAAAAATTCGATACCGAGATTTCACTGGAAATACATATTTTGGGTCCCCCTGAATCCAAAAATGCGACACGAAGATTTTCAAGAAAATCCCCCCACTCCCAACTACCCTTTACATGGAACTTTTTATCGAAACTTTTGATTTTTTCAAACCTGGCTCTAACGGTTTTGATTAAAATATAGTATATTAAAGCTATTTACATGACAAATAAAACGTATATCTTGAATTTTCTAGGAATAGCCTCTGAAGATTATTATATTCTTGAAGAATTTTGCATAACTGCTAAACCGTAAGAGATAGACAAAAACATACCACACAAAAAATGTAAAGCACATTAAAACACACAATATATGTTATACATATTTTTTTCGTGCAGTTCGTTTTTGAGACATTCCTTGTTTTTTGGTTTCAGTCTTGAAAAAACTTATACTTTTCTCATACAGGAATTTGCCAACTCCTGTCCATACAAACAAAGGAACTTCAGTCACATAGCAACCAGCTTTTGACTGTTGTTTTAACCTATGGTACTCCCATATTTCTGCTTATTTTTTCTCGATTGGATGAAGTAAATATTAGCATAAGCTTTTTAACAATAATTTGTTGCAGGGATGTAGAGAAAGTCATGTGAATGGAACAAATCAGATTTTTCTCCTTTCTTTTACTCTAATACAAGGGTCATTCAATAATTAATAGCAACGACTGAATTAAAAACAACAAACCATTTTTGGAGTAGTCACATTATTTCAGTAATCTCCTCCAACATGAACTCGCTACAAGCTTCCAGTAGTTCTGTATGGCATTGTTGACCATTGATACCTGAATTTTAATTAAGCATCTTCGTTCGTATTTACTAAACATATTTAGAGCTCTAAAGATAAGTCTACAATTAAACTTACTAAAAATGCCTTATAAATAAAATTATAATCTTCAAACTCACAGCTAACAAACATTCGATGTTCTTCTGTTTCATTGTTATCAGCTTTCATAATTTTCCGCAGACGACGCCAAATGCAGGCAATGTTGCCACTAATTTTTGTACCTAAAACTCCTAAATCTAGTAATTACAATGTAAGTAATATACAAGAAATGGTGTATGAATAAGTTCATTCATTAAAATCTCACTAAAATGGGCAGAGAAAGTAGTTTGAACGTAGGCAATATGGAAGCTTTTTAGTTGATATTTCTTCTGGGCCAACACGTAATTTGTTGGGGCGTAGTGTTCCGATGCCCAGAATGGCGCGTGGGTTCCAGCCCACTCATGAGAGTGTCCGCATGTGGGCGTGGGGCAGTGATGGTGTGGTCCGAATTGTCCCATAGAATAGTAATGATAATCAAGTGTATTCCACTCGATATCCAGATTTCAACGGAAATGCATGTTTTGAGACCCCCTGAATAAATAAAAAAGTGTTTGTCCGCATCTGAGTGTGTGTGTGTGGGGGGGGGGTAGCATAGCCCAAAAACGAAAAGTCCGTTAAATACAAATTTGCCAGTATTTAAGTTTAAAATTTCCCGAGGATGCGACACGAAGATTTTCAAGAAAATGCCCCACTCCAATCACACGTTCAATAATTTTAATGTTCAGAAAAATAGCTCTAACGCTTTTTATAAAAATGTGACAAATGAAATGATTATGTCTTGAATATATATATATATATATATATATATATATATATATATATATATATATATATATATATATATATATATATAGCTCGACTTTTCTCTAGCTGCTATGCACCATGAATACACATACGTGCTATAGAAACTATAATTTGGAGTAAAATGGCTTCAAATTTTGACATTCATTTAACCAGGTTACATCCGGTTTAGGAGAATCAAAGATTGCAAATATGTACTCTAAAGTATGGCACACTTTTTGTACCGAAATAAAACAGACGATATTCCTGGCCGAAATCGCTATTAAAAAGTCTGTGTACCATTCACATGACTTTCTCTATATCTCTGCAACAAATTATTGTTAAAAAGTTTATTCTTCTAATTAGTTCATGCTGGCCGAGAAAAAATAAATTGGCTACCTTGAAAGTAGAAGGGAAGTGAGTACCATAGGCTAAAGCGATTGGCATATCGTTTAAAAGCTGGTCGCTATGTGATTGAAGTTCCTTTGTTTGTATGGACAGGAGTTGGCAATTCCTGTATGAGAAAAGTATAAGTATTTTAAAACTAAAGCAATAACAAGGAATATTCAAAAATATGATGTGTACCATTCACATGACTTTCTCTATATCCCTGCAACAAATTATTCTTAAAAAGCTTATACTTCTATTTACTTTATGCTAATCAGAAAAAAATAGCAGAAATAGTTGTATTATTTGCTTCTTTGTAAGTAGAAGCGAAATAAGGGAGTACCATAGGTTAAAGTGAAAGCCAAAAGCTGGTTGCTATGTGACTGATGTTCCTTTGTTTGTACGGACAGGAGTCGACAAATTCCTGTATGAGTTTCAAAGCTGAAACCAAGAAAAAGGAATATCTCAAAAACGATCAACTCCACGAAAAAAAATGTATATAACATAAAGTGTGTGTTTTAACGTACTCTACATTTTTTCTGGGTTAAGTTTTTGTCCATCTCTTACGGTTTAGTAGTTATGAAAAATGCATCCAGAATAAAGTAGTCTTCAGAGGCTATTCCCAGAAAATTCAAGATATACATTTTATTTGTCAGATAAATATCTTTAATATACGAAATTTTAATCAAATTCGTTAGAGCCATTTTTGAGAAAATCAAAATTTTCGAAAAACTTTCCATTAAAGAGCAGTTGAGTGAGGCGAGATTTTCTTAAAAATCTTCTGTGTCGGAAGATACTGAACTCGGACTTTGAGCTATGCTGCCCACAGACACACACACGGTTATTTTATTTTATTTTCACTCAGGGGGCCTGAAAAGATATATTTCCGGTGTAATATCGGTATCAAATTTTTGGGTGCAATACAACACCTTCTCTTTATACTATGTACATATTACGAGTAGAGGAAGTCCCCTTAAGTAACTGAATGACCAGTGAAATAGTTGAACATAGAATTGTACCCTTTTTAGAAATTCTTAAAATGAAAACAAACTATTTTTAAATGTTTCTTGACTAGGCAAATGTTACGGTTGTTTATTTCACGCTAGTATGAAAATGAGAAGCAATATTTTCCCAAAACCAACCAGTCATGTGACTGCATAGATAAGCATGGCCTTCATTAGTTTTGGTGCACGAAAATGCATCTCTTAGGACCAAATCTAGAAGACAAGATAGCGGTTGAAGCCTTAGTTAAGCTTTTCGAAGTCATGCGAAATTTATGTTTCCAGGTATGGATTAAATTAACATATTTTATTTAAAGGGGGGTGCGTAGCTGACTGGCCGCCACTGCGCAGAGCGGAGCGAGGGGAGGGATACCAGTAGGTGGTTTGACCGATCAATAGCTGTGCACTGCGAGAACATCCCTAGCCGCTAAGCCCCTTGCTGCAGGAACGGGGCCTGCCTCAAAAAAACACCAATAATTATTATTATTATCATTATCGAACTTTTTCCACCCCTACGTTAACTGGACTGGAAAGATACACTGGCATCGTTGCTGATTAAACATTCTGTGTGACGGGGGATGTAAAAACATTGCCGCCGCCCATACTGAGGGATCTTGTATTTTTAGATGAGACGCGCCAGTTCAAAGGCTTTACACAACGTGATTGAAGGTATTTGAGGTCTGTCCGCAAGCTATCATATCAACCGCTGTACACTTCCCACTTTCGGCAATCATCTCTCTTACATAAATACTTTTATTTGACTCCTTGTTCCCGTTCCTCTTTGGCTGGATGTCCATTTGCTGTATACGAGACGTGTTTTTTTTTTAAATTTTGATTTACTTTTTTACTTTCTCTATACGGTCTATGTACATAGTGTATAGAGAAGGTATTGCACTCCACCTTAAAAATTCGATATCGAGATTTCACCGGAAATATAAGTTTTAGGGTCCCCTTATCCAAAAAAAAACAAAAAAAAAAAACACAATTTTCAGAAACAGGTCCGTGTGTGTGTCCGCGAACACGTTAACTCAAAAACGAAAAGTCGGTAAAATACCAAACGTGGTATTTAAGTACAGTATCTTCCAGGGATGTGACACGAAGATTTTCAGAAAAATCCCCCCACACTAAACTACCCTTTACATGGAACTTTTTTCGGAAATTTTGATTTTCTCAAAAATGGCTCTAACAATTTTGATTAAAATATCGTATATTAAAGATATTTACCTAACAAATAAAATGTATATCTTGAATTTTCTGGGAATAGCCTCTGAAGACTACTTTATTCTGGATGCATTTTACGGAATTGTGCATAGCTGCTAAACCGTAAGAGATGGGGAAAAACTTGTCGCACAAAAAATATAGACCACATTAAAACACACACTTTATATTATATACATTTTTTTCGTGGAGTTGGTCGTTTTTTAGATATTCCTTGTTTTTGGTTTCGGCCTTAAAAACTTGGACTTTTCTCATGCAGGAACTTCAGTCACATAGCAACCATCTTTTGCTATCACTTTAACCTATATTACTCCCTTATTTCGCTTCTACTTACAGGGAAGCAAGTAATAAGACTATTTCTGCTAATTTTTTTCGAAGTAAATAGAAGCATAAACTTTTTAACAAACATTTGTTGCAGAGATATAGAGAAAGTCATGTGAATGGAACACATCAGATTTTTAGAAATAGGCCCGTGTGAGTCTGTGTGTGTGAATGGAACTCAAAAACGAAAAGTCGGTAAAATACCAAAGTGGGTATTTAAGTTATTTAAGTAAGGTAGCTTCCAAGGAGACATGAAGATTTTTTTTTTCGGAATCAGGAGGCCTGAAAACATTTCCGGTGAATCTTGACATCGAATTTTTGGATGGAAGACAACACCTTCTCTATTCACTATGCACATTGTACTTACTGGCTAGAGAAAGTAAAGAAAACCGTTTTAGAAAAAAATCTGATTGTACCATTCACATGACTTTCTCCATATCCCTGCAACAAATACTTCTTAAAAAGCCTATACTTCATGCTAATCAGAAGAAATTAGCAGAAATAGTCTTATTACTCGCTTCTTTGTAAGTTGAAGCGAAATAAGGGACAACCATAGGTTAAAGTGATAGTCAAAAGCTGGTTGCTATGTCAATGAAATTGCTTTGTTTATATGGATAGGAATTGACAAGTTCCTGTATGAGAAAACTATACGTTTTTCATAGCAGAAACCAAAAATAAGGAAATGTCACAAAAACGACGAACTCCACAAAAAAAATGTATATGGCATAAATTGTGTGTTTTAATGTGCTCTACATTTTTTGTGCAGTAAGTTTTTGTTCATCTCTTACGGTTTAGCAGTTATTCAAAATTTAGTAAAATTCATCCTGAATAAACTACTCTTCAGAGGCTATTCCCAGAAAATTCAAGATATACATTTTATTCATCAGGTACATATGCTTAATATCCGAAATTTTAATCAAAATCGTTAGAGCCACTTTTGAGAAAATCAAAATTTTCGAAAAAAGTTCCATGTAAAGGGTAGTTGGGGGTGGGGGGATTTTTCTCAAAATCTTCGTGTCGCATCCCTGGAAGATGCTAAACTTAAATACCAAGTGTGGTATTTTACCGACTTCTCGTTTTTGAGTTATCGTGTTCACAGACACACACACACGGACCTTTTTGTAAAAATGCTCTTTTTGGATATTGGGACCCTAAAACATATATTTCCGGTGAAATCTCGGTATCGAATTCTTTCTCTATACACTATGTATATAGTGCGTATGGAGAAAGTAAAAAGGGTTCACGCGCTCGTATGTCTCTCTGTGCACAGTATAACTCAAAAACGAAAAGTCCGTATCCTCCAAGAATCTGACAGAAGATTTTCTGGAAAAGCGCCACCTCCACGTTGTACCTGTGTATCGAAACAACCTGTATGCGATAGAGAACTGTGGAATTGTATACTGCATCCTTCTTGTGAGGTACTACTGCCTGTCCTTGATGTTTTCCAACCCGGATGGTTGAGTCAGTTATCGTTCATGCTGTTTAAAGGCAATTATGTCTATTCTCCGATTACTTCCATCATTTCCACTGCCGTGAATGTCCTCCAGGGCAATGTAATTTAGGTGTTTCAAGGCTAGAACTAACTTGGATCGAATTTGGTGATGTTTTGGTACTTCTTGCGGGCAGGACCTCAGTACATGGCCAACAGTTCAATCCATATTATATATTTAAGATATTTTCATGACAGAATAAATCTATATTTTGAATCAGTAATCGTAAGCTTTCACGGCCGGAGTCCAAATTATAACTAGAGGAATTTTCCGGTATGAGAAGACGTGGTCTACTGGAGTTTTCAGGTCCAGACGTTTCGTTTACGACTGCGGTGAACATCTTCAGTGGCGTGGTCTAAGACTTCTCGGGGAAAGTTTGGTCGCAACCTGAAAACTCCAGTAGACCACGGCTTCTCAGCCCTAAAAATTCTTATAGTTATGATATATTTTGAATGTTTTGAGAATAGCATGAGAGTTAGACAAAAACTTACTGAATGAAGAATACAGGTTGTTTAAAAAATATCTTCACAACGTTTGCGAACGGATTCCTTATACGAAACAAAAATATAATATTATTATGCTTATATAAACATAAGCTCCAAAACTCTTTATTTTCGCGTTGTCAATTTATTAAAGAAAGTTTACTTTCAATGGATTCCCAAACCCAATTTATCTATGGAATTATTATTAGAAGGTTTCGACCTATTCTATCCTGCGGAGTTGGCCTTGTGTTGCCATGACTGCTTGTTTACACTTGCCATTTGTCATTTGTGTAATACATTCTCTCAGTACGCCTTACAGGTGCTTTCTAAAGGGACTTCATTCAGAGCACTCTCCCGACATGCCCCTGCAAATAAGAAGAAGCAAGTCGTTTATGCACATTTTAGCCTCACTGTCCGAGGTGCACTGACTGGTATCTACCATGGCAGATGGATAGGTAGAGAAGGATCAGTCTCATGGCCTACACGTTCCCTTAACCTTACTCCTTTGGAGTTTTATGTTTGGGGGAACCTTAAGCAATTGGTTTATGCTGCAGAGATCCCAGCTTAATCTACGCATCTTGGAAGTCTGCAAAACCATACGACTCCGACAGGGAGTGTTCGACAGTCCATGCTTTGACAAGTGCATGCGTGTCTAGATGCAAGAAGAGTGCTTTTCAACATTTGTTGACAGCTGTGTATATGTTGAATACCTCCAACGTCAAATATAGAATAATGTGCCCCTTTAAAATGCTATGATTAATAACATTTTGAACCTCGATAAATCGAAAACGAAGATTTTTGGAACATCTGTTTATACGGGCATTTTATTGTTTCGAAGTAAGGAACCAATTCCCCATCTTTGTAAAAGTATTTTTGAATAATTCTGCGTATTTTTATACGGGCACAAACTTAAGGATTCCAAGTTTTTTTTTTTTTTTTTTTTTTTTCCAATTCTAAATCGTTCTTAATTTTTTACTCAATCAAAAGAGAGTGAAGTATCAAAACCATTACATAACGGCCCGTCGTTAAAATATTTTACAGTCACTTAAACCTTCTACACAATTTTCTACAAACATGGAAATGTATAATAAAGCTATTCTGCAAATGTTTTGCTCTACTAGCAGGTAGCTAATAGAAGAGTAAGGTATTGTAAGAGTAGCTTGTAGAAGTGTAAGGAAAATCATGTGAATGAAACGCCTTAAAATTTTAATTCCGTAATTATGTTGGGACGGATTTTTTTTTTTCCTCATAATTAACATAACACTAAAATGATAAAGGAAACCAAACTGAACTTTTATATGTAGCTTATAAAAACGCCGAAGTTTTTGTAGTTACTGTCATAGGTGCTATTAGTAACTTTGGAATTTTAGGCCCTTAAAAGCTATTTAGGCACCTAAAATAGACACTCAAATTATAACAATAGGCATTATTATTGTAGGCTTTTAAGTAGTTTTCAAGAGCTAAATATTAGATTTTTTATATCCAAACTATATTTTTGGTGTAAAAATTAAAATTTGAATTAAATAGTCAGCATTGAAGTTACACAAAAACAGAAAATTTACAAATTATTGTGTCTAGAAACATTTTATGTCTTAAAGTACAAATGTGTGCTTAATAACGCAATAAGAGAAAGTTGAAGAAAGACCTCTCAAAACAAAGTGAATAGATCAGAGTTAACATGCACTATAGATATGTTACGGTGACGTATCACTCCCCAAGGAGTTGGTTTCAAAACACAGTATATAGTAAAGAATAGTGTTATAAAATAACTGGTCAAAAACTTTGAAAATCACAAGAGCAAACATAGAGAATACTGGCTGGAGTATAATCCGGGCTTGTGGGCCGTGGTCTACTGGGCTCCTCCTTCTTCTTCCCAGACTTGCCACCGAAGATGTCTGCCTTAGTCGCAGACGAAACGTCTGGGAAGAAGAAGGAGCAGCCCAGTAGACCACGGCCCACAAGCCCGGATTATACTCCAGCCAGTATTGACACCGGCCGTGAAAGCCTAAGAATTTCGATAAACATAGAGAAATCTTGAATGTTTACATATAAATTTTTATAGTGTTTAACGCCCGCTTTTATTACCATGGCGTGCAGGCAATAGCACTAGTGATACATGGAATGAAGATGGAGCATCGGTGGAATACTATCGCGGGAGAAATCGGAGAACCCGGAAAAAACCCACCCGTGCGCCGCTTTGTCCACCACAAATCTCACATGTGATCGATTGGGATCGAACTCAAGTGAGAGGCGAGTTTATATAATAATTAAGTGGACAAGGTATGAGAATTACGAAAGACTGGAAAATACGCCGTTTGAAAAGGGTTTCTGCCGTACTGCAGTCACCGACAAAATATTAAAGTGAATAAGAGACCTATAGGATGCAAATGTTATGTTTCTCTCTATACAAAACGTACAAATCTATCACAAACTTTAACAGCATATTTCTCCGAGAATGTTCCATTCTTATAACCGCTGTAGTAGAAAGTCTTGGAATAAAATCAGTCCTATTTTTATTTGCTGCATGAAGAAATATTATGAAACAACACAAATGGTAAAATAGGCACCGTTAGGCTCTAAAATCTTAAAATGGGTGCCAGTGGTCAAAATGGGCACCGCAAAACCTCAACTATATACACAGTGTAGATATTTGAGTAGCTCAAGTTTATTTGTACACTGAAAAATAAACATTTAACATAAAAACCGAAGTCTAATCATCAGCATGGCCGAATATCACAGAGTGAAAAGGCGGGTCATATTTATATTAGTGAGGTTAAAAGCAAACTGCAATTCTGATAGTGCGCTTTGCACTTAACATGTTTAGCAGAAGTTTCTCTGTGCATTAAGGGGAGTCGAAGTGCCCTTTATTGTCAATGTTAAAGTTTGACCTATGTGGGTAACTATTTAACATAGTGAGCTTAACATTTCAAGATATATTCAGCAATGCCTTTACTTGTGATTGATGAAAAATTGAATACTCTGTTCATTAGAAGGAAGTTTTAAAATAAAACTCTTAAAATTGTATAGAAAAATATCATTTTTAAATATATATATAAAAACTAATCCACATACCTGTATAAAAACTTTTTCGTTAAAATACAGCCTATTTAGGTGCAAATGAGCGGTAAAAATTCCATCCCTTAGTGTCAATTACTTCCTGAGATAATAGGGTATTTGTATAAAAAGTTTTACTTTTTCAAAAATTGGCTTCAAACATTAAATAAAAAAAATTGTAACCTAATTCTCCACACACAACTTCGCAGTACCTCGAAACCCTCACATGAAGAAAAAATATCAGCGGAGTGTCAATGCTGCGAATAACTGAAGTAGAATTTTCCGATCAAAATAAGAAAAAGGAATCTTTAACATTAATAATTTACAAAATTATTGCTGTGAGTAGCTCATGTTATATGTTCTAATTATTAGATACTAATCAGCACTATTTAAACATTATTTTAAACTATTTAGAATTAGCGTACCTCTATGAAAATTATGCCAAATAATAATAATAGAGTTTCTCCATTACTTTTAATAGGTAAAGGAATATTTTTTTTAAAAATCTAATGGGTTCCAATCACATGATTTTTCTCTACCTGCTCCACTAACAAATTGTTCTTGCATAAGGTTATTCTTTTATTTGCATCATGCTAATCGCGATAAACACAGTAGAAATTGTATTATTATTTTATTCTTTATAAGCAGAAGGGAAATAAGAGGATACACTTAAGTTAAAGTTATTTTTAAAGCTTGTCGCTATGTGAAAATATTAAAATTCGGTTATCCTTGCAAGACCAGCAGTAAAAATAAATAAAACGAAAGATGACTTCCCAGTTGAGAAAAGTTTAAATAGTTGAAAATTTAAACCAATAACAAAGCATGTCTCGGAATTTCCACAAAATATAAAAGAGAGAAATAAAGAAGAAGAAGAAAAGCACATTACATAAATTGTGTGTTTTAATAAGAGATTTTTGTGTCATAAGTTTTTTGTCTATATCTTATGGTTTACCAGTTATGCAAAAGTCATTCAGAATGAAGAGATATTCAGAAGCTATTCCCAGAAAATTCAAGATATATCTACATTGTGTTTGCCTTAAAAATATCCTCAACATACCTACGATATTTTACTCAAAATTGTTGAGAGTATTTTTGAGAAAATCAAAAATGTCGAGCCCACCTGGTAGTAGGTGAATACAGGATATGCAGCGAGTTCTAGAAAAGTTGAGAAGCTCGAAATGTTGTCTAATTTTTCAATAAAATAGATGAAAGCAAAAAACTGCCAAGATATTGGAAATTAAAGTTGGTACATAGTGCCAAAATATAAAGAGAAATAAACAAACCAGAGAACCAAATTGGGGTAAGTTTATTATGTATCTTGGGGGAAATGTACACTAAAATACTAGCAGAGAGGCTAAAAGATTGGATGGAAGAAGAAAAGATGTCAGAACTGAAAGGAGATTTCAGAAAAGGGAGCCAGACCATAGTCCGGGGGTTTGAATTCATATTTTTTCCGATGAAATCTCGGTGTCGAATTTTTTGGTAGAATACCATACATATTCACTCTAGTATGTCTATTGTGCGTTCTTACTTGAGAAAGTAAACAATAGTATGTGAAACACTCACATGGTTTTCTCTAGCCGCTCTAAAAACAGACTTCTTAAAAAAGATTCTTCTTCTTTCTATGCCAAACTAATTGAGATAAACATAGCAGAATGCTCTTATTACTTAGCTCTTTATAAGTAGAAGGCAACTATAGGAATGCGGTATAGTTAAGTGATAGTCAAAATTTTTCAAAAACTGTCGTTACTCTATTGTGATAGCAAATCGCTTCTTTCCTTGGCCAGGAGTAGAACAAAAGAAATACGGACACTTTCTTAAAAATCTGATGTGTACCATTCACATGACTTTCTCCATATCCCTGCAACAAATAATTCTTAAAAAGCTTATACTTCTATTTACTTTATGCTAATCAGAAAAAATAGCAGAAATAGTCTTAATTGCTCGCTTCCTTGTAAGTAGAAGCGAAATAAGGGACAACTGTAGGTTAAAGTGACAGTCAAAAGCTAGTTGTTATGTCAATGAAGTTCCTTTGTCTATATGGATAGGAGTTGACAAGTTCCTGAATGAGAAAAGTATACGTTTTTCATAGCAGAAACCAAAAATAAGGAATGTCACAAAAACCACTAAACTAACGAAAAAACTGTATATAAAATACATTGTGTGTTTTAATGTGCTCTACATTTTTTGTGCAGTAAGTTTTTGTCCATCTCTTACGGTTTAGGAGTTATTCAAAATTTAGTAAAATTCATCCAGAATAAACTACTCTTCAGAGGCTATTCCCAGAAAATTCAAGATATAAATTTTATTTGTCAGGTAAATATGTTTAATATACGAAATTTTAATCAAAATAGTTAGAGCCATTTTTGAGAACATCAAAATTTTCGAAAACAGTTCCATGTAAAGAGTAGTTGGGGGTGGGAAGATTTTTCTCAAAATCTTCGTGTCGCATCCCTGGAAGATATCAAACTTAAATAACAAGTTTGGTATTTTACGGACTTTCGTTTTTGAGTTATCGTGTTCACAGACACACGGACACACA
The DNA here is from genome assembly GCA_030762935.1 of Hymenopus coronatus. Taxonomy (NCBI): domain Eukaryota; kingdom Metazoa; phylum Arthropoda; class Insecta; order Mantodea; family Hymenopodidae; genus Hymenopus; species Hymenopus coronatus. Next base: position 16,577,917 of record CM060891.1, read on the forward strand.
CACACACACACACACACACACACACACACACACACACACACGGACCTTTTTGTGAAAATGCTTTTCCGGTGAAATCTCGGTATCGAATTTTTTGGTGGACTGCAATACTTTCTCTATACACTATGTACATAGTGCGTTTGGAGAAAGTAAAAATCTGATGTGTTCCATTTACATGACTTTCTCTATATCTCTATAAATTATTATTGTTAATAAGCTTACGTTTTATTTCTTTCATGCTAATCGACTAAAATTAGTAGAAATAGTCTTATTTCTTGCTTTATTGTAAGTAGAAGTGAAATAAGGGAGTACCATAGGTTAAAGTGAAAGCCAAAAGCTGGTTGCTATGTGACTGATGTTCCTTTGTTTGTATGGACAGGAGTTGACAAATTCCTGTACGAGAAAAGTATAAGTTTTTCAAAGCTGAAACCAAGAAAAAGGAATATCTAAAAAAAGATCAACTCCACGAAAAAAACGTATATAACATAACTTGTGTGTTTTAACGTGCTCTACACTTTTTGTGCGTTAAGTTTTTGTTCCATCTCTTACGGTTTAGTAGTTGTGAAAAATTCATCCAGAATAAAGTAGCCTTCAGAGGCTATTCCCAGAAAATTCAAAATATACATTTTATTTATCAGGTAAATATGTTTAATATCCGACATTTTAATCAAAATCGTTAGAGCCATTTTTGAGAAAATCAAAATTTTCGAAAAAAGTTCCATGTAAAGGGTAGTTGGGGGTGGGAGGATTTTTCTCAAAATCTTCGTGTCGCATCCCTGGAAGATACTAAACTTAAATATCAAGTTTGGTATTTTACCCACGTTTTTGAGTTATCGTATTCACAGACAAACGGACACATGTTCACAGACACACGGACCTTTTTCTGAAAATACTTTTTTTGGATACAGGGGAGCCTAAAACATATATTTCCGGTGAAATCTCGGTATCGAATTTTTTGGTGGAGTGCAATACATTCTCTATTCACTATGTACATAGCACGTGTAGAGAAAGTAAAAATCTTCGTGACACCTTCTTGGAAGATACTGAACTTCTATATCAATTAGGTATTTTATTGAGTTTTCGTTTTTACTTTCTCCATACGCACTATGTACATAGTGTATAAAGTATTGCACTCCACCAAAAATTCGATACCGAGATTTCACCGGAAATATATGTTTTAGGGTCCCCAATATCCAAAAAAAGCATTTTCACAAAAAGGTCCGTGTGAGTGTGTGTGTGTGTGTGTGTGTGTGTGTGTGTGTCCGTGTCTGTGTCTCTGTGAACACGATAACTCAAAAACGAAAAGTCATACCAAACCTGGTATTTAAGTTTAGTATCTTCCAGGGATGCGACACAAAGATTTTGAGAAAAATCCCCCCACCCCCAACTACCCTTTACATGGAGCTTTTTTCGAAAATTTTGATTTTCTCAAAAATTGCTCTAAGGATTTTGATTAAAACTTCGGATATTAAACATATTTACCTGGCAAATGAAATGTATATCTTGAATTTTCTGAGAGTAGCCTCTGAAGAGTAGTTTATTCTGGATGAATTTTACTAAATTTTGAATGACTGCTAAACCGTAAGAGATGGGCAAAAACTTACTACACAAAAAATGTAGAGCACTTTAAAACACACAATTTATGTTATATACATTTTTTTCGTGGAGTTGGTCGTTTTTGTGACATTCCTTATTTTTGGTTTCTGTTATGAAAAACGTATACTTTTCACATACAGGAACTTGTCATCTCCTATCCATATAAACAAAGGAACTTCATTGACCTAGCAACCAGCTTTTGACTATCACTTTAACCTACTGTTGTCCCTTATTTCGCTCCTACTTACAAGGAAGCGAGTAATAAGACTATTTCTACTAATTTTTTCTGATTAGCATAAAGTAAATAGAAGTATAAGCTTTTTAAGAATTATTTGTTGCAGGGATATGGAGAAAGTCATGTGAATGGTACACATCAGATTTTTACATCTCTTTTCTAGTTTCTAAATTTCCTTAGTTGACCTATTCGTTTTTCCTTTTTACTTTCTGCATACGCACTATGTACATAGTGTATAGAGAAAGTATTGCACTCAACCCAAAAATTCGATACCGAGATTTCACCGGAAATATATGTTTTAGGGTCGCCAATATCCAAAAAAAGCATTTTCACAAAAAGGTCCGTGTGTGTGTGTGTGTGTGTGTGTGTGTGTGTGTGTGTGTGTGTCCGTGTGCCTGTGAACACGATAACCCAAAAACGAAAAGTAGGTAAAATACCAAACTTGGTATTTAAGTTTAGTATCTTCCAGGGATGCGACACGAAGATTTTGAGAACAATCCCCCCACCCCCAACTACCCTTTACATGGAACTTTTTTCGAAAATTTTGATTTTCTCAAAAATGGCTCTAACGATTTTGATTAAAATTTAGTATAATAAGGATATTTACCTGACAAATAAAATGTATATCTTGAATTTTCTGGGAATAGTCTCTGAAGAGCAGTTTATTCTGGATGAATTTTACTAAATGTTGAAAAACTGCTAAACCGTAAGAGATGGACAAAAACTTACTACACAAAAAATGTAGAACACATTAAAACACACAATTTATGTTATATACATTTTTTTCGTGGAGTTCGTTGTTTTTGTGACATTCCTTATTTTTGGTTTCTGCTAGAAAAACGTATACCTTTCTCATATTTTAACTTGTCAACTCCTATCCATATAGACAAAGGAACTACATTGACATAGGGATATGGATAAAGTCATGTGAATGGTGCACATCAGATTTTTTTCTTAAGAATCATTTATAAAGTGTTTTGTAACACGTTGCTATGTGAAAATACGCAACGACGTGTTATTTAATTTATTCGGAAATAAACAGAAGCTTTTGCAATAGAAAAGTAGCAATTAATGACCTGCTTTTGAAACGGAAGTAGATAAAATAATTTGTTTGCATTGTGTAATTGCTCTATTTGGGATGCTAAGCGGTGGATAAGTGCAAAAGAAAGAACAAAGCAAGTTAAAAGCGACGCCCAAGGTCACCATCCCTGTGAAGCCTCTCTTTTGGATCGTGTCGTCAGTAAAGACAGAGTCTGCATGTGTGTAGCTTTTGATTAAGTTGACTGCTTCAGATTAAAGACGGTTCTTCATTCCTTTGATTCACCCCACAAAAGTTGCCTGATTGGATTGCTCTTTGATCTAGATGTAAGTACCCGTTTGTACGATTTCTCTCTCAAAGTATACGTTGTTGCGTATTTCTTTGCCTTTCACAGACCACGGTAACTCAGCAATTCTATCCAGCAGCGCTTTTGTAGCCCAACAGCAACGTTGTGGCTTTTGCATTGCTATGGAATCAGTTCAGCATTCAACTGAAAGCGTACTCGCAGAAACTTGCGGGAATCATGAAGTTATCCTGTAGGTAAGGTGCGAGAGCCATCCGGAAAGTAACGAACGAGTTGGCGTAACTGAACAATAACGAAAGATATACATACAAAACTTGATTCACAAAGTTACAGTACCTTACTCTATTTCTCAACGTAATTTCCATTCTGTCAATACATTTATTGTCACGTGGTACCAGTTTTTCAATGCCGATGTGATACTTTTCTACCGCCAAAGGACTTTTTCGTTTGTTTGTTGTTGTTTTTTGGTTTTTTTTTCTTTCTCTAGCCCCATATGTACAATGTACATAGGTGTAGAGAAGTATTGCATTCCACCCAAAATTCGATACCGAGATTTCACCGGAAATACATGTTTTAGGACACCCTGTATCCAAAAAAAGCATTTTGAGAAAAAGGTCCGTGTGTGTGTGTGTGTGTGTGTTTGTGTGTGAACACGATAACTCAAAAACGAAAAGTAGCTAAAATACTAAACTTGTTATTTAAGTTTAGCATCTTCCAGGGATGTGACACGAAGATTTTGAGAAAAGTCCCCCCACCCCAAACTACCCTTTACACGGATCTTTTTCCGAAAATTTTGATTTTCTTAAAAATGGCTCTAACGATTTTGATTAAAATATCGTATATTAAAGATATTTACCTGAAAAATATAATGTATATCTTGAATCTTCTGGGAATAGCTTCTGAAGACCTGTTTATTCTGGATGAATTTTGCTTAATTTGGCATAACTAGTAAACCGTAAGAGATTGACAAACACTTACTATACAAAAAATGTAGGCCTTGTTAAAATACACAAGTTATGTCATACACATTTTTTTCGTGGAGCTTACCATTTTCGTGGTATTCATTGTTACTAGTTTCAGTTGTGAAGTACTTATACTTTTCTCAGACGGGAGTGTCCGTTTTTCTTTTCTTTTACTCCTGGCCAAGAAAAGAAGCGATTTGTAATGACAAATCGCATAACGACAGCTTTTAAAACATTTGACTATCGGTTTAGCCTAGTGTATTCCCTTATTTTCTTCCTACTTATAAGGAACTAAGCAATAAGAACATTGTGCTGATGAGTACCTCGATTAGCAAGGTGGAGAAAGAAGAATAATCTTAGTTTGTAGAACAGCTAGAGAAAGTCATGTGAGTGTAACACCTCAGATTTTTTTTTAAAGCGTCTGAAAACCCTTCAGAACTAATCCAGTTTCACTTTGAATACAAAATTGCTGTTCAACTACCAAGTAAGGTATAATGTTTTATAACTTATGGTTATATTTGAACATTTTTGTGGCAAATGAGGGCTGGAGTGTCTGAGTGTATATTTTGAGCCATAAACACTTGTTTTTCTTGTTGCTGCAGACCAGGAAGTATAAGCCACCACCTGGTACAAAGCTGTATGCACGAGTTATAAAGAATACTAAAATGGCTCTACGAATTGTGGTGAAAGGCTAAGGGATAGAGCAGGGCGAATTGTTCCTAAGTTCCCATTCAATGTATTGTGAACAATCATTGTTAATTGTTGCTAAGGCAATTCAATTAAAATGTTAATTCGTATTTTCTTTGTAATTTGTTGGTTTTTGTTTAAATATTATACATTTTATGTTTAAATGAAATAAATTAAATTGAATTAAATTGCAAAGTTCAATTATTTAATACAATAAGTGATAATCTGCTGCAAAATGCTACAAATTATCACTTTATAAACTCTTTAAGACACAAAAGTGTGTATCACTTCACCCCCCAGGCCTGCTTGAAGTGATCTAAAATGTAAAATAAATGGGTGTATCACCTGTGTGAAGTGATACATCTAGTTTTCTCTCTATAAAATTTGCAGCTCTGCAAATAGTAAAAAACTTATTAGTGGTAAAGCTTGGCGCTAGATCGATATAAAGAATAAGGTTCTACAAGTTAATCATTTTACACTGCAAAATTCGTTTTTGAAATGTAAAACTGTATCGCTTCACCCCAAATCACGGTGCATAGCTTTGGCCTTCCATATTTCTTATCAGAACAGTTTCATCAAATCCCTGCATGTAGTAGTCGGCTTACCGTCCCCATATTTTAGGACTGACACCTCACTAGTGCACGAAGCCAGAGAATGGAGAACCTGGATAAAGTGGTCGCCCGTAGGGCCGTGTGTGTAATAAAAGCATAATCTTTTGTAGAGCTCACTAAAACACTCAATTTATGTTGTATACATTTTTTTCCTGGATTTCATAGTTTTTGAGGTATTTCTTGTTATTGGTTTCAGCTATAAAATATTTGTACTTTTCTCACGCGAGAATTTGTGAACCCCTATGCACACAAACAATGATTTGTATTTCCCTTCTACTTGCATAGAAACAAGAAATAAGACGATTTCTGTTATTACTTTCTCTACACGTACTATGTACATAGTGTATAGAGAAGGTATTGTAATGAACCCAAAAATTTGATACCGATTTTTCACCGGAAATATATGTTTTGAGAACCCCTAATCCAAAAAAGCATTTTTAGAAAAATGTCCGTGTGTGTCTGTATGTGGGTAGCAGAGCTCAAAAACGGAAAGTCCGTTAAAAACCAAACTTGGTATTTAGGTTTGGTATCTTCCAAGAATGCGACACGAAGATTTTCAAGAAAATCCCCCATCTGCCATCTACATGGAACTTTTTTCGAAAATGTTGATTTTCGCAAAAATGGCTATAATGATTTTTATTAAAATATCATAGATTAAAGATATTTACAGAACAAATAAAGTGTACATCTTGAATTTTTTGGGAATAGCCTCTGAAGACTACTTTATGCTGGATGAATTTTACGGAATTTGGCATAACATCGGTTTGTAAGAGATGGACGAAAACTTACCATACAGAAAATGTAGAGCGCATTAAAACACACACTTTATGTTATATAATTTTTTTTCGTGGAGTTGGTCGTTTTTAAGATATTCCTTGTTTTTAGTTTCAGCTTTGAAAAACTTATATTTTTCTGATACAGGAATTTGTCAACTTCTGCCCATACTAACAAAGGAACTTCAATCACATAGCAACCAGTATTTGGCTATCACTTTAAGCTATGGTACTCCCTTATTTCGCTTCTACTTTCAAGAAAATAGGTAATAAGACTATTTCTGGTTATTCTTTTCGATTAGCCTCAAGTAAATAGAAGAAAAGTTTTTCAACAATAAATTGTTGTAGAAATGTAGAGAAAGTCATGTGAATGGAACAAATTCCCTTCTATAAGCGCTAATTTGGTTAATTCAGATGCACCAAAAGCGAATTAAACTCTCCCTGCACACCATTTGTTTATAAAATTCTAAGGCATCCGATGGTCTGGCAAGTTATCCCAAAACATTTTACATACTATTCCTGAACTATGCAGATTTCACTCGGACCCCGGTTAACCACTTTAGAACCTCAGTTCGTCTCTATTAGAGCGTCAAAAGAAATGAGTTTTAGTGCTTGGTTGAAACTGCTGCATTCCTTTGTAACAACGAAGAAAGGCGCGGCTATATGTAGCCTATTGTAAAATATAATTCCATGCTTTGATGCGGGGACACTGGTGCCCGTCTCTCTGATATATAGAGCATTGTCTTTTATTTGGTGAGAACACATAAAGAGTGAATTTCTGAGATGTCCTTACGGAGCTCTTTAGTGTAGCATGAATACAAAAATACTTGCATATACAGCAGATTTTTGTTTTTGTTTTGCCAATTTCCTAACATTTACTTTGTTTTTTATTTGATTACCGTTTGCTTTCTGCTTCAAATACACACATACATATACACAATCACAAACACCATGCCTAAGAAGGGGCTCGAGCCCACGATCTACTGCGCCACGAAGCACCAAAGCGTTTCTCTACATTTTCATTCTTGACCTATTTGATTTACGGTTTGCTTCCAAATACACATACATTGACAAACACACAAACACCCATGCCGAAGGCGAGACTCGAACCCACGATCCTCTGCGCCACGAAGCACCAAAGCGAGGTACTTTTAGCAAGCGCGTTGCCACGAGGACCGGCATTATTTTCTTTGTTGATTAAAATACAGTTCCGGAGTCTGGTCGGGACTCCGGTGCTGTATTCCCTTTTCCTCCTTTTTCATTCTCCTAACATTTACTTTATTTTCTGTTTGATTACCGTCTGTTTTTTATTCTGCTAATACACGCACACATATACACATTTTACAAACAAAGCAGGACTCGAAACCACGATCCCCTGCGCCACGAAGCACCAAAGCGAGGCACTTTTAGCTTGCGTGGCTATGGGGACCGGCGTGTTTGGAAAGCTTTAAATTTTCTAAAATATCACGTGTATTCAGAAAACATTTGAGGCAGCATGAAACTTTCTTCTGCAATCTAAGATTTTAATTAATAGTGGTAGACTCTTCATGTATTGGAAAATAAAACCATTAATCATTAAATGAAACCCGTACTTGGACCGTAATCAAATTGAAGAAAGAAAGGGGCAAAGGTGATTTGCTATATGCTGCAACAAACTATTGTTTTAAAAGCTTATATATCTACTTCATGCTTATCCTGACAAGCATTATAAGAAATAGTTTTATCCCCCGTGTCGTAGATTTACGACACGTAAAAGAACCTAAAGCCCGATAAAGAGGCCTCTGAGCAACATTAAGCAATCTAGTAAAGAATGGGATGCTGAGAACCACAGCAGTTGAAGAGCGTCCATAAATAAAACTTCATTTCCATTTCTGGGAGAAAAGTATAAGTTATTGTAAAATGCAAACATATCTAACAAGCAATGTCTCAGAAAAGGTTACCTCCACAACAAAAATGTATTGGACACAAATGGTTGTGGTGTGTTTTCTTTTATACAAGATCTATATTTTTGTAGAGCAAACTGTCTCTTACGGTTTGCCTCGTATGCAAAAAGCATTCAAAATGAACAGCAATTCAGCGGCTATTCGTAAGAAACTCAGGTTATACATTTTATTTGTCTCGTAAATATGTTTAAACATGATATTTTAAACAAAATTTTTAGCCATTTTTGGAAAAATCAAAATTTCCGAAAAGGTTTCCATATAAAGAATAGTTTGCAATGGATAATTTTAATATTCATTGGTTTACATTCTATTCTTCTATAGCAAATTGGTCATTTAATGGTTTTTTGTTGTTATCTTTGTGTCGCATCCTCGGAAGATAGGTACTGAACTTAAATATTTAGATTGTATTTAAACGACTTTTCGATTTGTAGTTATACTGTTCACATGCTCACTACTTTGTAGGAGGGATCTGGTAACCTTAAATGTGTTTTTGCAATTAACTCTCGATGTCGAATATTTAGGTGGAAAGCAATACCTTCTCTACTTATGTACTATGTGCGAAGCAGAGAAACTAAAGTTCAATAAACAAACCTCGCTTTTGCTACCAAAGTCCAACGCTTTTAAATTGCGATTTGGAAAAATAATCAGAGAAGAATTCTTCGTCGTCAAATGGTTGAGATCTAGGGCAGAGGCGAAACGTGCACAGTTTAGATTGTGGACCACAACTAACAAATAAAAATAAGCATGTTTAGAATCCCAATCACTCTGCAGCGCAAAAATCTTCTATTTATAAATTACCATTCTACGGCTCGTCTTTCACCAAGCATTCAAATTTATTCTTAACGATAATTCTGGTCATTTTAAAAACCTAATGTTATTCAAGGATGCATTAGTTGAATTGCCTTTATGATGAAAAAGTTTCATATAGTATAGTTTTTTTTAAGTGACTCTAGGAATTTGAACTATAAATAGACTAAAAGGACCTTCAAAAATACCTAAAAATATTACATTCTGGTGGTATGCAATATGCGGTGAGAATGAAATTGGGGAGAACAATATGCTAAAGCTGTAGTCAAATGTCTTAAAAGCTGGTTGCTGTGTGATTGAAGTTCGCTTGTTTGTATAGACAGGAGTGAACAAATTCCCGTATGAGAAAAGAGTATTTTAGAGTTGAAAACAATAACAAGAAATATCTCTTAAACAGTCAACTCCACAAATAACATGCATAGGTGCAACACAAATGGTGTGTTTTAACGACATCTACATCTTTTGTTAAGTAAGCTTTTGTGCATCTCTTACGGTTTACCAGTTATTTAAAATTCCGCAAAATTCATCCAGCTTGCCTTCAGAGGCTATTCCCAGAAATTTCAAGATATACATTTCATTTTTCATGTAAATAACTCTAACATACGATATTTTAATCAAAATCGTTAAAACAATTTTTTGAGAAAATCAAAATTTTCGAAAATTTGTCTATATAAATGGTAGTTGGGGTGGGGGGATTTTCTTCAAAATCTTTGTGTCGCTTTCTTGGCAGATAGCGAACTTTATATTTAAGTTTGGTAATTAATGGGCTTTTCGACAATTTTTTCTAAAAATGTTTTTTTTTAATTCAGGGAGGATCAAAACATTATTTCCGGTTAAAGCTCGGTATAGAATTTTTGGGTGCTATGCAATACCTTCTCTATACACTATGTATATAGTACGTGTAGAGAAAGTAATAGATGTTTTGTGATTTTTCATGAAATTTCAAACAGCAAACTTTATAAAATCAACTCTCGAAGCTTTGCCAACTTGGACAAGGGTGGAAAATGAGGCCGCCTAGTTTTGAAAAAATACTGTACTGTTTTGTTTGGCGTTTTCTAACACAGTTCTCTTACGCCCACTTCCGGATATTATATTCCCGAGTCACTGCTTACATAAAAGGAGGATTACAAAGTAAAGGTTATTTTTAACATCGTGCAAATGACACATAACAAGAAATAAACCAGAAACACTCCTACAATGTTTGTCTTATTTGGTAGCAGAAGTCTGTCTTTGACATCTCCTCCTTGTTATGCTCTTCTGCTCCCTTTGAAGTAGCTCACAACAGGTAGAACAGTTTTTGCTGCCTTTCACTTGCACTTCAAGATCTTCTCTCAAAGCGATTTGGTTTGATTGCATTGCCTCAGCAACTTCACCGTGTCTATCGCTTTATAAAGATATATTACCAGAGAGAGCTAAAAGAAGTCAGTGCTTGAGATTTTTGGAGGGTTCGTGTAATTGGGATCTCTGTCAGTTACCAAAACAGTATTAGAAGGAAACATCCTTTGAACTTGAGCGCATTTAAGCCCATTGCTGAAATACAGGGTCTTCGGTATAAAATCTGGCCGCGCGCACGGGATTTTGCGACTCGGTAGCACGCCATGCAACAGCCGGCCGTGTCAGCACTCTCTCTTCGCTTCTTAAATCTGTATTCCTGTATAAAATATAACAGAATTAACTCTTACCTCATAGTATATGCTGGAAACTTTGTCCTTCGCAACTTAACACGCATTATACAGAGTAACTACTTTCGTTTAATACTTTTTTCTAGTCGGTATACACAGTAGATGGAGAAGGTATTGTATCCCACACAAAAATTCGGTACCGAGATATCTGGAAATATATGTTTTGAGGACGTCTGAATAAAAAAAAAAGGCATTTTTAGAACACACACAGAGATATGGACCCTTTTTACTTTCTCTACACTTACTATGTACATAGAGTATAGAGAAGGTAATTGCACTGCACCCAAAAATTTGATACCGAGATTTCACCGGAAATATATGTTTTAGGGTCCCTTGTATCCAAAAAAAGTATTTTCAGAAAAAGGTCCGTGTGTGTCCGTGTGTCTGTGAACACGCTAACTCAAAAACGAAAAGTCGCCAAAATACCAAACTCGGTATTTAAGTATCTTCCAGGGATGCGACACGAAGATTTTGAGAAAAATCCCCCCACCCCAAACTATCCTTTATATGGAACTTTTTCGAAAATTTTGATTTTCTAAAAAATGGCTCTAACGATTTTGATTAAAATTTCGTATATTAAACATATTTACCTGACAAATAAAAGGTATATCTTGAATTTTCTGGGAATAGCCTCTGAAGAGTAGTTTATTCTGGATGGATTTTACGACTTTTAAGTAACTGCTAAGCGTAAGAGATGGACAAAAACGTACTACACAAAAAATGTAGAGCACGTTAAAACACACAATTTATGTTATATACATTTTTTTCGTGGAGTCCATCGTTTTTGAGACATTCCTTGTTTTTGGTTTCTGCTATGAAAAACTTATACTTTTCTCATACAGGAATTTGCCAACTGCTGGCCATACAGACAAAGGAACTTCAGTGACATAGCAACCAGCTTTTGATTATTACTTTAACGTATGGTACTCCCTTGTTTCGCTTCTACTTACAAGGAAGCAAGTAGTACAACTATTTCTGCTATTTTTTCTGATTAGCATGAATTAAATAGAGGTATACGTTTTTTAAGAATAATTTGTTACAGAAATGTACAGAAATTCATATGAATGGAACACATCAGATTTTTTAAAAAAGGTCTTATACAGGGGACTCTAAAACTTGTATTTCCAGTGAAATCCCAGTGTATAATTTTTCGGTGGTATGCAACACCTTCTCTACCTATGTGCTATATAGTAAGTAGAGAAAGTAAAATTGTCACGTGGTAGCCCGAAAACCAGAAATGACAATATCGAATATAAACACCAGATTGCGTTGCCCAAAGAAATCAAGGCTTATAGTAGAAATCCCTAAAATAACCCGAAACGCTCCACACAACCTACTGACCTAAACATAATAACAAAATACTATCAGCCCGCCTGGGTGGTGGTAGCATGGCTGCCTCAGATTCAACAGGTCGTGAGCTCGAATCTCGCTTATGGTGAGTTACTCGGATAAGGGGGGTTTTCCGGGGTTTTCCCCTTAACCTGAGAAACTGAATGTCGAGTAACTTTATGCTTCTTGGACCCTGAGATCATTTGAGCATCATTTCAACAATTCCATTCACCGTCCAAAATGAACAACCAGGTGAAAGGACGTTAGCAAAGACCGAAAGAAAGAAACGAAACTTTCGCTAGCTCACAGTTTTAAAGATCCGTAGTGCTACCGCTCCCAGGAAGCAATAGTAGAGCAATTAGAACCGGCGACGCTATTCTACTTTTCTAAGAGCTCACAACTGTTGAATACGGCATTCATTTTCTTTCTCTGGAACCATGCAAAAGCTCTCAAAAGAACTTTTTAACATACGAGATCGAAGATAAATTACACCTGACTTGCTGATGCATGAATGTTCAAAATATGCCGTCTGCAAAACAGTATTTCACCTTCCCAGGAGAAAATACAAATAATGAAATAGTTGAATGGGAAACTGTCAAACACGGAAAAACAAAGAAAAAAACGGCACGATCTATGTGCTTAAGCAGCACCACCTAAAGAGAAAGCCTTGCATCAAATATTAGCACAGGAGTGACGTCACACACTGAGCGTTATGATACAGTAAGCACATGTTTGCTTTGTGTACAATTATGGGAGCTTTTCCATATTAGTGGTTTTAAATTGTACCATATTGTTACCTCAGAAGTGTAGTGTAATTAAAAGAGCAATTCAAAAGCCACTGCGCTTGTTTTATTTTCCAAAAGATGAGATCTAAAACCCAAACGGATTAGGGCTATTTTATTTACAATAGGGAAGAATTTTGTTCCTAAAGTATATGTAACACCAAGGTATATAAACATGTTTTAACACTTTTGGAAGTGTTTAGCCATTCCTAAACATAAAACATTAAGTGCTGCAACATAATCTCTTCACTTTACGTTGAATGTGTTGTAGGTTTGTGAACTGCACTTTAGAGAATATAACATAAAGAGTATTATTCCTTATTTACATTTCAACAGTCGTGAAATAGAGTTAAAAAGTCCTTGACTAGAAATGGTGAGATGAAATACGTTGTGTGTCAGTTTGATACTTCTAGGAAATATATCGTATTGGTTGTAGTTTCATTGTTAACGGCTGCACTGGGAATTTCAACTTTAGCGCATACAAATTTTGGTTCTGGAAATTAAAAATCTGATGTGTTCCTTTTACTTCTTGTTAATCTTGTTAATCGAGAAAAAATAGCAGAAATATTCTTATTACTTGCTTCCTTGTAAGTAGAAGCGAAATAAGGGAGTAAGATAGGTTAAAGCGGTAGTCAAAAGCTGGTTGCTATGTGACTGAAGTTCCTTTGTTTGTATGGGTACCAGTTGATAAATTCCTCTATGAGAAAAGTATCTTTTTTTTAAAGCTGAAACCAAAAACAAGGAATATCTAAAAAAAACGACCAACTCCATGAAACAAATGTATACAACATAAATGTTGTGTTTTAACGTGCTCTACATTTTTTGAGCGGTAAATTTTTGTTCTTCTCTTACGGTTTAGCGTGTTTTTTTTTTTTTTTTTAATAGTGTTTAACGCCCGCTTTAACTACTGATGATACACGAATGATGATGGAGCACCGGTGGAATGCGATGGCGGAGGAAACCGGAGTACCCGGAGAAAACCCGCCCCAGCGCCGTTTTGTACACCACAAATCTCACATGCGGTCCCTTGGGATCGAACCCCGGCCGTCTAGGTGAGAGTCAAGTAGTCTAACCACTCGGCCACGGCGCGGCCCGTTTAGCAGTTATGCAAAATTCCGTAAAATTCATCCAGGATAAAAGTAATCGTCAGAGGCTATTCCACAAAGTGCAAGATATACATTTTATTTGTCAGGTAAATATCTTTACTATATGATATTTAATCAAAATCGTTAGAGCTATTTTTGAGAAAACCACAATTTTCGAAAAAAGTTCCATGTAAAGGGTAGTTTGGGGTGGCGGGATTTTTCTCAAGATCTTTGTCACATCCCTGTAAGACACTAAACGTAAATACAACGTTTGGTATTTTAGAAACTTTTCGTTTTTGAGTCATTGTTTTGACAGACATACGGACACACACGCGGACCTTTTTCTGAAAATGCTTTTTTTTTATACAGGGGACCCTAAAATATATATTTCCGGTGAAGTATGGAATTTTCGGGTGGAGTGCAATACCTTTTCTATACACTATGTACATGTAGAGAAAGTCAAAATGAAATATCTACTTTAAAAGCACTGTTAACATAAGAAAAGCATTAACTCCGACACTTGATGTGTGTATGTGTAGTACAACACGTTCTCCTTAGCAGGGAGAACTTCTTGGATAAAACAGAGTTATGATGATCAAGGGAATTACAGGAGTGTCGCAGCTAGGATTCACTAAGGGCTCGCAGAATCTGTTGGCTTACCTCGCACATGCGATGGACGGTCCTCTATTGGAGCACCTGCTCCCATTCCATTTGTCCTGAGTAACATGAATGTTTTTTATCACCTGTTTGGCACTTTCACGCCAATAGTTTATCAGTAGGTCTAGGAAGGTGAGAACTTTTTTACTTTCTCTACCCGTACTATGTATGTACATAGCGTATGGAGAAAGTATTGCATTTCACCCAAAAATTCGATAACGAGATTTCACCGAAAATACATGTTTTGGATCCCCTGAATCTAAAAGAAGTGTTTTTGGAAAAAGGTCTGTGTGTGTGTGTGTCTGTGGACAGCATAGCTGAAAAACAAAAAGACCGTTGAGTAACAAACTTGGTATTTAAGTTTGGTATCTTCCGAGGATGCGACACGAAGCTTTTCAAGAAAATCCCTCCCACCCCCAATTACCCTTTACATGGAACTTTTTTCGAAAACTATGATTTTCTTAAAAATGGCTCTAACCATTTTAATTAAAATATCATATATTAAAGATATTTACCTGACAAATAAAATGTATATCTTGAATTCTCTGGAAATAGCCCCTGAAGACTACTTTATTCTGGATGAATTTTACGGAATTTTGACACAAACATGTAGAGCACGTTAAAACCCACAATTTATGTCATATACATTTTTTTTTTCGTGGAGTTGATCGTTTTTTTAGATATTCCTTGTTTTTGGTTTCAGATTTGAAAAACTTATCTTTTCTCATTAAGGAATTTGTCAACTGCTGTCCATACAAAGGAACTTCAGTCACATAGCAGCCAGTTTTTGACTATTACTTTAAGCTATGGTACTCCCTTATTTCGCTTCTACTTACAAGGAAGCAAGTAATAAGACTGTTTCTGCTAATTTTTTCTCGATTAGAATGAAGTAAATAGAAGTATTTGCTTTTTAACAATAATTTGTTGCAGAGATGTAGAGAAAGTCATGTGAATGGAACATATTAGATTTTTTTTTTACCTAAAGGCTGACATAACATGTTCGTTATGTGTTATAATGCAAATGGGCTAGAAAATGTTTATTTTTTTCTTACCTTTTTCGTTTGTTTTTTGTTTTAAAGGCTCTTAATTAGTCTGTTTGTTTCACTTTAAAATTTTACTTTCTTTTGACCATATAAATTCCAACACAGTCTTGTCTATATTCCTAATGTATTTTTAACTAATACGCATTGCAAAGACTGACTACAGAGCAACGGCTAGAGGAGCCCTTCTATTGTACTCGTATTCAACTCATTAATTCACCTTATCTTTGACTTTGACGATTTGTGGAACAAAGCTGACGGTAAACGTCTAAAATGAAGTCTCTTTACTTTCTCTATATGTCCTATGTACATAGTGTATAGAGAAGGTATTATACTCCACCCAAAAATTCCATACCGAGATTTCACCGGAAATATATATGTTTTAGGGTCCCCTGTATCCAAAAAAAAGCATTTTCAGAAAAAGGTCCGTGTGTGTGTCCGTGAACACGATAACTCAAAAACGAAAAGTCGGTAAAATACCAAACTTGGTATTTCAGTTTAGTATCTTCCGGGGATGCGACACAAGATTTTGAGAAAAATCCCCCCACTCCAAACTACCCTTAAATGAAACTTTTTTCGAAAATTTTGATTTTCTAAAAAATGGCTCTAACAATTTTGATTAAAATATCGTATATCAAATAAAATGTATATTTTGAATTTTCTGAGAATAGCCTGTGAAGACTACTTTATTCTGTGTCAATTTTACGGAATTTTGCATAACTGCTAAATCGTAAAGAGATGGACAAAAATTTACCATACAACAAATATAGAGCACTTTAAAACACACAATTTATGATATATTCATATTTTCCGTGGAATTGATTGTTTTTGAGATATTCCTTGTTTTTGTTTTCGACTATAAAACGCATATTTCTCATACAGGACTTTGTGAACTCGTGTCCATACAAACAAAGGAACATCAGTCACATAGCAACCAGCTTTTGACTATCACTTTAACCTATGGTACTTCCTTATTTCGCTTATACTTACAAGGAAGCAAGTAATAAGACTATTTCTGCTAATTTTTTCTCGATTAGCAGGAAGTAAATAGAAGCATAAGCTTTTTAACAATAATTTATTGCAGAGATATAGAGAAAGTGATGTGAATGGAGCACATCAGATTTTTCTTATAGAGTTGATTATTTTTGAGTTACTCCTTTTTATTGGTTTCAATTTTAAACTACCTAAGTTTTCTCAAACGGCACGATGTAGATAGCGACCCGCTTTTGAAAGATATGAATATCGCTTTAGTGTAGTGAAGTCTCTTATTTCCCTTGTACTTACAAGGAACAAGTAATATGACCAATTTTGCTAATGTGTATCTCGATTAGCATGCTCAATGTGAAATAATCTTTAATAAGAATAGTTTGTATATGGAACAACTAGAGAAAATTATGAATGTAGCTCATCCGATTTTTACTTTCTCTAACCCCATATGTACAGTGTTCTTAGAAATCGAGAAGGTATTCTAATGCACCCAAAAGTTCCATGTCGAGATTTCACCGGAAATATATGTTTTGCGGTTCCCTGAGTCCGAAAAAAACATTTTTGAAAAAAGGTTCAGTATCTTACAAGGATGCGACAAGAATATTTTCAAAAAAATCCGCCCACCACAAACTACCCTTTACGCGGAACAGTTTTCGAACATTTTGATTTTCTTAAAAATGGCTCTAACTATTTTAATTAAAATCCTGTTTATTAACACTAGTTATATCTGAAATAAAATGTATTTCCATTTTTTTGGGGGGGAATAGCTCTGAAGACCTTTTTATTCTGGATGAATTTTGATCAGCTGCTAAACCGTAAGCGATAGAAAAAAACTCACTGCACAAAATAATGTAGATCACGTCAAGACACACAATTTATGTCCTTTACGTTTTGTTGTGCAGGCAATGTTTCCGAGATATTCCTTGCTATAGGTTTCTATTGTGAAGTACTTAAAGTTTTCTCAGACAGGAAGTGTCCGTTTTTCTTTTGTTCTACTCCTGGCCAAGCAAGGAAGCGATTTAATAGCATAACGATAACTTTTAAAACATTTGACTATCGCTTTAGCTTAGTGCAGTTCCTTAGTTCTCTTCTACTTATAAGAACTAGATAATAACATTCTGTTAATGTTCATTTCGATTAGCATTGTGTAGAAAGAAGAGTAATATTTTGTAGGAAATTTCTAGAGCAGCTAGAGAAAATCATGTGAGTGTAACACATCAGACTTTGATTTTGATTCAGAATGTTTCACGCAACAAAGTGGATTTTGCGAGCTTATTTTGAAAAGCCAAGAGGTCATGTACAAGGCGTAAGAATCTTAATGGAAGACATGCAAGCAAGCTAAGGGCGTATCTATCATGGAGCCTATCTTGCAAGCTCAATAGAGACTGTCAAAATATATAGTGAAACTTAATAGAAATGCTTTCACTGGAGGTCGTGAAGTCGGTGAGCAAATGTATTCAAGCAGAAGAGTCTTTGTCTAATTGCTGAATTCCAGAGAGTATTAGGAATGTGGAGAACTCAGGAATGTCTCTCCACAAATTGATGGACACAGGGCTTGGCGAGAGAAATCTTTGAAAATGGCTGCGATAAGTTGCAAACCTGAGCTAGAGCACATCCATCGCTGTTAGAAAACTTTCCTAAAATATTTGTGAATAAAACTGTGTTTAAATTAAGCAACGATAGAGGGAATAACTACCTCACATTAAATGTAAAGACTAGAGGAAATAAGAAGCAAGTAATCTGATACAATTCATTGCAACTATTTCTACAAATTATTGTTAAAAAAAATCCTTATAAGTAGAAGGGAAATAACGAACTACACTAGGCTGTAGCGATAGTCAATTCTTTTAAAAAGCCGCTCACTATGTAAAGCAACTGAAATTCGGTTCGCCTTCTACTACCAGGCGTAAAACAAAAGAGAGGTGAACCAAAAGATGACTGGGATACGTAATTGAAAACTAATAGTGTTTACAATGAATATCTCGGCAGCGTCAAAAAAAAAAAAAAAAAAAAAAAAAATGTATGACATACATTGTGTGGTTTAACGAGATCTTAATTTTTTCTCATAGTAAGTTTTTGTCTATCTCTTATGGTTTACCAGTTATGCAAAATTCATCCAGAATGAACAGATCTTCAGAGATTATCCCAGAAAAGTTAAGATGTACATTTTGTTTGCAATCTAAATATCTTTCATATACGATATTTTAATCATAATCGTTAGGGCCAATTTTGAGAAAACAAAATCTTTAAAAATCCTTCGTATAAAGTGACTTTTGTCAAAACTTTTTTCGTGTAAAGAGTATTTTGGAGCGGAGGAATTTTCTTGAAAAGTTTCGTGTTGCATTCTTGGAAGAAACTTAAAAACCTGTGATCTCCGCGCGGGCGCACCTTTTTGGACTACTACTACGTGTCTAGTGCGTGTAGAGAAGATAAAAGCCTGATGCTGCTGGAAATGTGTCCATGTGGCACAACTGAAACGTTACAAGGTTGACTCTGCCTACTTATCGCACGCAGCATGAACATGCACTGGTTTTGACTATGAGGATGCACGCATGCAGATACACAGGCATGAAGGATTAACCCGGGTGAATACCGCGGAGACCAAAGGCTTAATGCCGCGACAAGCAACGAACATTATCTCTAATGCACAACACACAAGCTTGACCTAACCTATATGACGTGCAAGAAGATGGCTGCCCTGCTACCTCAACCAGGTGTGCGACTTCCTGATGGTGACGTGGCCTCAACTCCCACACTCCGTGCATACGTAACACGCTCTTTACGTCACAGGGCTTGAAAGAAGTTGGTTCCTGGTCAAAATTCCACAAGTTTTGCGTCTGCAAGCCGTGATTTCGTACTACAGTGTCATCTGTTTGCGACGACTTCATCCCACGTCACCATGGCGCATAGCGGCGAACTCAATAATTAGAAATTCAAATCCGGTCACGGAAACATCGTAACAATGCGCTTTGCTTCACTTAGGATTTAAAGGATTACTAACTAACCTACACCACCGTTACATGAAACTGGGGTGATATTCTTGGAAGCAAAATTATTAATGAACATAGCTTCATCGTAGAACCGTGCTCGGGATAATACTTAATTTGACTGAAATGCAAACTTGTCAGGAATATACTAACAGATTTCTTAACACAAATAAGCGTTTCCTACTTTACCTTCTGCATAATTGTCGATGATTCGGGCGCAGGTAAGCTTAGCAGGTAACAAACTCCAAGCCTCCCGCGAAACCGGTTTAATTAGCCAGCAGGCGGGGTGGAATGGGTATGCCTAATTTTTTCCTTGGTTTCTTTCAGTGTACGGCAAAAAAGTTCACAGTCAACATGTTTTCCGACTTGAGTAGGACAGGAAGGAAAAGTCTACTTCGGAACGGTTACACTTTCGGATTCCAGAAGTGTTTAAAAGGTGGGGTAGCGCGATGGACGTGCAATGTTAAAAGTTGAAAACCTTTTCCATTGAAGAAATAGTTGTCCTAGATATTCAAGAGGACCACAACCACGTGACAAAATTCAGAGACAGAAAGTACTGTGTGATCTGAGGAGAAAAGGCACGGAAGATATATGTGAAAGGCCATCAAACCTAATATACCAGCAACTGAAGAGAGAAAACACAGAAGAAGTAACCATTGTAACATATTTTACTAGAAGTATGCAATGCTTCATCAAATATTAAAAACACCAAACTGCAACTGTTACCTGTTTTGTGGAGGCTTGGGGGCTATGTAATTATGGACCTTTAAGGGTCCGGGAGGCTTCGGTACCGCACCCCCTACTTTTTTCAATAGTTACACAAGGTCAGGCTCTCTGACGACAAGGTCCATGCCTGCTAAGTTAATCTCCACAAATCTCTCCCCCAATATGTCCATCGCCTCTGTGCTCTTCATGCCGTCTCTCCTCCCTGGCTTTCTCTTTCACACAACCGCCTACCATAACCCACGCGCCTGCGCAGGACACAATTTATACCCCGTTTGCAAATGAATAAAGCTCCCTTAATACAATTCTACAGTATCCACATTACAGGACATATACGAAATACAGAAAAGATGTCTCACTATTGGCCCCCCCCCTCCGACAGAAAAACCAATACACTGAGAAAACAAATTATTAAATGTTATTTGACCTGTGAAGGTATCAACAAAGTAAATAAAATATTTTAAACGTATATCTTCTTAGAGTATTCGCATTTCTAATCATTTTGTATTCACATTCGAAAAAAAAAAATAGGACATATTTGAGGTTATGGTCATTCGGAGCGAAGTCTTCAGGAAGACGCATTCGGAGAAATGGGAATTAGAATTTATTTACGGGAATTGTTCATAGCTCTAAGGAATTGCTAATAGGTATAGGTTATGTAACGGAGGGACACTTCGCGCATTGCGACCTACACATCTGTTGTGACTACCACCACCTCACAGGAGGAAAGAATGAAATGAAGGAACCATAGGAGGCTATAGATACAGGCAAACAGGTTACAGAGACGTGCCAAAGTCTCTAACAGCTCCAGGCTCTATTGCCCAGAGTGGGCGATGAGCCAACCGTCGAACAAGTAATCCTCCATTGTCCACGGGGAATGCTACTTCCTTTGACAATCATCCACGAGATACGCCAAGAAACCTAAAAGAACACCTAAAGAATGAGAAGAAAATATAATGCGGTATAAATGATGGGAAGGAAATAATGTTTGATGAAAAACATCTCAGCATTCGCCTACCGACCAGGGAAACTGCGAAAAATCCCATTGCCGGTCGACGGGAACAGACAGGGGACTTTACACGCGACCCCAGAAACATATCGCTAGGTAATATTTTCTGAATCTTTCCCCAACTTAATGATTCTGCCTTTTGTACACATTTCAATTGCTAATCAAATAATGGCATTAATAAAGCGAAAAGGATCCACTGCAGTGCGGGTCATGACTTCAAACAGTAAATGACCACAAAATTCAGCCTTTTAGTCAAGTACTGGTAGGCATATTTTCATCCAGCGCATGCCCACAATGAATATGCATGAGAAATGCGAAAGAGGACGTTTTCAAAAGGCAAGCAATTTACTGGAAAATGTTTTCATTCCAAAATTCACAATTTCCATATATCACTACTCTGCTGTTGAACCAGGCAGTTTTTGAATTTTACTACAGAATACCCACGAAAGCGCAAAATGTATAGTTTTTCCTAAAAGGTTACCAGTTGATTTTGGGAGCGTGGAGAGCATTTAGAGATAAAAGGTTTGCATAGCCGCTACTGTTTGCCCGACACCTATGGCAGATAAGAGCATTGCATTCAGCTAAAAAGAATCTGATTTGGTACATACACGTAACTTTCTCTGGACACTTTTTACTTTCTCTAGTCCACGTGTACAATGTACATAGGTATTGTATTCCACCCAAATTTCGATGTTACGATTTCATCGTAAATATATGTTTTGGGGTCCTCTGAGTCCAAAAAAAAAGCATTTTTAGAAAAAGGTCCTGTGTGTCTGTCTAGCATAGCTCAAAAACGAAAAGACCAAACTTGGTATTTAGATTTAGTATCTAAGGATGCGACACGATGATTTTCAAGAAAATCCCCTCGCCACAAACTACCCTTTATATGGAAAATTTTTCGAAAATTTTGTTTTTCTCCAAAATGATATTTACTTGTCAAATAAAAATTTTGAGTTTTTTGGGAATAGCTTTTGTAGGCATCTTTATTCTAGATGAATTTTGCGAAATTTTGCACAACTGGTAAACCGTAAGGGATAGACAAAAACTTACTGGACAAAACTTGAAGAGCTCGTTAAAACATACAATTTATGTGATAGAAATTTTTTTCGTGGAGATTGACCGGTTTTGATACATTCCTTGTTAATGGTTTCAGCTTTGAAATACCTATAATTTTCTCATACGGGACTTTGTCAAATTCTGGCGGCACAAACAAAGCAACCACATTTTAAAAGATTTGACTATCACTTTAGCCTAGTGTATTCATTTTTATTTCCCTTCTAATTACAAGGATGTAAGAAAAAATACCATTACATTAAGAATAGTTTCTTGCAGAGATTAGAAAAAGTCATGTGAATGGAACATCAGATTTTTTTCTCTAATCATTTACATTTCACCTTTAACTTTAAGGTCCTATCGGTAATATTTCCGTGTGAAACATATTGCTATTGGGAATATTGTTGATGCGTGTACTGGCTGTTGTTAGGTTTCATGCTCTTTAATTTTATTCATTAGCTCTCGCACAAATTCACACTCTCAATCATACTTCCAGACTCTGGGAGATATGCGGAATAATCTCGTTTGGAGAAAATTTCCCCTCCTCCAGCCGTGAATTTTCTTGGAATAACCTCTGTAGTCCTCTTCATTCTGGATGACTTTTGTATAACTTGTAAGACATAGACAAAAACTTATTACACAAAAAAATGTACATTTGCGAAACACACAATTCATATAATATACTTTTTATGTAGATAATCGTTTCCGACATTCCGTTTTGATGGTTTCAATATTTCATACTGAGTACCTCACTCAAATGGAAGGTTGTTATTCGTGTTTCGTTCTGCTGGTCAAGTAAAGAGAACGGAATTTCCTAGCTCTAACAGAGCAACAAGATCTTTAAAAATTTGGCTATCAATAAGCATACTTCATTCCCTAATCCGTTGTATCTACACAGAAATTTGTAAAGAAAGTATTTCTGCAATTGTTTAACATAAAATAAATAGAACAATACGGTTTTTTTATAAGCTTGCTGAAGAATCGGCCGAGAAAGCAATGTGACTTTATCACATCATGTTGTTTTTTTTTTTAGAATTTATTTAAAGTCACTGAAAACCCTGTAGCGTTTCTGCGGCAACAATATTACATTTTTAACAACAAAGATGGTTGCAAAAAGAACATATTGTTTTATACAAATGTCATAAGGAATACACAATGAAGTATTACAATTTCAGTTTATTTATACTAAGCAATGTGTTTAAAATAAGATATAATATATTGGACATGAAGTATTTTTGAAGTATTTTTGAGAGGGTATATATTTATGGATTTCAAACCGAGTGTTTAACTTAAGAAAAACAGAAAAGAAAAGAAACAAAAGACCATGCTCCAAATTTACCAGAGCAGAATAGAAAGCAAAATACTGCATATATAAGAAATGACACCATAAGAAGGCAGGGATGGCTGACGCTGCTGCACGAGAACAGAGCTAAAATGGAAGTGGGGAGGTCACGTCTCCAGAATACACCATTACCGATGGACCCAGCGAACTACATTAGGACTTCAACTCAAGAATAGAACTGAGAATGGAAGAGAGACGACCGGACCGGACATTTGGTTGAGTGGTTAGACCGCTCGCCTCCCATCTAGGCGGCCGGGTTCGATTCCGAGCGCCCGCATGTGGGATTTGTGGTGAACAAGGCGGCGTCTGGGCGGGTTTCCTCCGCTTTCCTCCGTCACTCGTTCCAACAATTGCACCACAGTCACCTTTCCTATCATCAATTTCGCCTACATTTCATATCATTCACTTCCTCTTGCGCACGCGTGCCTACGGGCTCACCCACCGTAACAGGCTCTCCATTCTGTTGTTTCATACCGTTGGCTCCTCGATAGGCTTCTCAGTCCTACAAATTCGGAGAGGGTAAGTCGATTACGAAATGAAGAAAGAAGAATAATGTTTATCAACAAGTCTGTCTGTAGAACAGAAGAGTGTAGCACTTCAGATTTCTATTCAGGGTCTCAAAACATGTATTTCCGTTGAAATCTCGACATATTAGTTCCTCTTACCTAACTCAGGATGAAGTCGCTGAAGTTTGGTTCCGAAACAATTTTCTAAAAGGCATTTTATTTGAGCAGTAATATTTTGGAAGAGAAATGTTGGAAGTTGCCAAACGGATAGTTCTTAACTCTGTGTTGACTTCCACGACATTTTAAAGCGGAAGATCCGTTTTAAGGGATTATCGTACAAAAACATCCTCCAAGAAAGAAGTGAAAACATGAGAACTAGAGGCACGTGGCAAAGCACCCCCACCCTCGCTTTGGTGTAGGAAGGGCAGGCTAGCTTTTAACGGTCGGGAGGCTGTGTTGCATATCTGCATTGCAGGTCCACCACGCAACTTGTTCTGGGAAACTTGAAACCACGTGATGGTAGCTTGTTATACATCGGTTTCCCATTCACCCATTATAGTGTGGGAAGCGATCCAAGAAGTCAGAGGTAAAGCGTCACAAGGAACTGGACTTCTTGAGCAATGAAAATTCAGCGTAAGCATAACGTAAACCTAGAAGCTGCAATTATTACTTTCTCTAGCCCCGTATATAGGGATAGAGAAGTATTGCATTCCACCCAAAAATTCGATACCGAGATTTCACCGGAAATACATGTTTTAGGACCTCCTCTATCCATAAAAAGCATTTTCAGAAAAAGGTCCGTGTGTGTGAACACGATAACTCAAAAACGAATAGTAGCTAAAATACCAAACTGATCTTCAAGGGATGCGATACGAAGATTTTGAGAAAAATCCCCCCACCCCAAACTACCCTTTACATGGAACTTTTTTCGAAAATTTCGATTTTCTCAAAAATGGCTCTAACGATTTTGATTAAAATATCATATATTAAAGACATTTACCTGGCAAATAAAATGCATATCTTGAATTTTCTTGGAATAGCCTCAAAAGACCTTTTTATTCTAGATGATTTTTATCGAATTTTGCATAATTGGTAAACCGTAAGAGATAGACAAAAACTTACTACACGACCACGATAAAACACACAATTTATGTCATACACATTTTTTTCATGGAGTTGATCGGTTTTGAGATATTCCTTGTTATTGGTTTTAGCTTTAAAAAACTTGTCAACTCCTGTCCATACAAAGGAACTTCAGTCACATAGCAACCAGCTTTTGACTATCACTTTAATTTATGGTACTCCCTTATTTCGCTTCTATTTACAAGGAAGCAAGTAATAAGACTCTTTCTGCTAATTTTTCTCAATTAGTATGAAGTAAATAGAAGTATAAGCTTTTTAACAATAATTTGTTACAGGGATGTAGAGAAAGTCATGTGAATGGAACACGTCCGATTTTTTTACATTATGTATAACTGTTTCAGCGCACATAAATAATAATAAAATATGAGTCAATAAATGAAAATTATGTGGTATGTTCCATTCACATGACTTTCTCTACATGTCTGTAACAAATTATTATTAATAAGGTTATTCTTCTATCTGCTTCGTTAGCAGAAACGGTCTTATTAATTAGTTCCTTATAAGTAGAAAGGAAATAAGGGAATATACTAGGCTAAAACGACAGTCAAATGTTTTAAAATGTGGTTGCTTTGGTATTGAAATCCGTTTCTTTGAGTGGCCAAAAGTTGACAAGTTCCCGTGTGAGAAAAGTTTAAAGTATTTTAAAATTGTAACAAATAAATGGTCAATTCCTTGAAAAAAAATTGTATGTGTTACATTCACATTACTTTCTCTACATCGCTGTATCAAATTATTGTTAAAAAGCATATTCTTCTGTCTACTTTATGATCGAGATAAACATTGGCAGAAATGTTCCTTATTACTTGCTTCATTGCAAGTAGAAGGGAATACACAGGCTAAAACGATAGTCAAACCTTTTAAAAGGTGCCTGCCATGTGGTTGAAATCCGTTTCTGTGCATGGTCAGGAGTAAACAAATTTCTGTGATAAAGTATTTTAAATGTGAAACAAATGACAAGGAATATCTCAGAAATGGTCAACAGCACGAAAGAAACAAAACATGACATAGATCGTGTGTTTTAACGAGCTCTACATTTTTTGTGCAGTAAGTTTTGCCTGTCTCTTACGGTTTAGCAGTTAAGCAAAATTCACGCAGAATAAAGTGGTCTTCAGAGACTATTCTCAGAAAATTGATGATATATATTTTGTCATGTAAATATCTTTAACATACAGTATTTTAATCAAAATTGTTGAAGCTATTTTTGAGAAAATCAAAATTTTCGAAATGCTTTCCATATAAAAGGCAGTTTGGTATTTCAGTCTTGTTTTTTTAGCTGTACGTCCAGAGATACACCGAATATTTTTCTAAAAAATGCTTTTTAAGACTCAGAGGACCGTTGAAATCTTGACATCGATTTTTTGGGTGCAATACAATACCTTCTCTATACACTATGTACATTGTGCATGCATTCTAGAGAAATTAAAAGTGTATACTTTCTAAAACAAAACAAAATTAAATGACTCAACAACTCTTGGATTCAGAAAGACCTCATTTGCACACGGAGCAGTTTTCGTGAGGCGAACTAGTGACCTGGAATTATTCCGGAAGACTATTCTCTAGTAGGTTTGATAATTCCTTTGTGAGTCGTGCTCCAGCACTGCTGCACTGGTTTTATGATAGCGTTGTTCCGCATATAACTATGTTTGCTTACTCCATGAGCTGCTAATGTATCTGTGTCGGTGTGCATAGTAAAGTAAGCTTTGTTTGCAAACAGCTGCACAACGTTTGACGTAAGCGGCCCAGAATTAATAATACTATCTTGTAATACCGACAGTTAGTTAATTGGAAGTGTTAAACGAACATGAAAACAACGTTTTCCATTATATTCACCTTATACAGGCTGTTTCATAAGGAAAGATTAACAGAAACAAACCTTTCTCTAGCTCTTCTACAAACTTCTTACTTACATAAGATTCTTCTACTTTCTGCACCATGGTAATCAAGATAATCATTAGCAGAATTCTCTTATTACTTACTCTTATAAGTAGGAGGGAACTAAGGGAATACACGAGGCAAAACCGGCAGTCAAATGCTTCAAAAGCTTCTTTGCTTGGCCAGGAGTAGAACAAGAAAAACGGGCCCTTCCTGTCTGAGAAAAGTAAAAATACTTTACAATTGAAACCAATAACAAGGAATTTCTCGGAAACTGTTACCTTCACAACAAAAATGTACGGGACATAAATTGTGTGTTTTGACGAGATCTACATTTTTTTGTGCAGCAAGTTTTTGTCTACCTCTTACGGTTTAGCAGTTAAGCAAAATTTGGCAAAATTCATCCAGAATAAAGGTCTTCAGAGACGATTCCCAGAAAATTCAAGATATATGTACGTTTTATTTGGGATGTAAATACCTTTAATATGCAGTATTTTAATCAAAATCGTTAGAGGCATTTTAGAGAAATTCAAAATTTTCGAATTTTTTTCCATGTAAAGGGTAGTTTGTGGGAGGGGGATATTCTTGAAAATCTTCGTGTCGCATCTTTGAAAGAGACCGAACTTAAACACTCAGCTTGGTATTCAATCGACTTCTCGATTTTGAGCTACGCTTCCACAAACACTCACAGACCTTTTTCTAAAATTGCTATTTTTCGGACTCGAGGGACCTCAAATCATATATTTCCGGTGGTCTCGGTATGGAATTTTTAAGTGGAATACAATACTTCGTCTAACATTATGTACACAGCAAAAATAAAATCTCTACAATGTATGTACATACAAAAGGTATTGTATTCCACCCAAAAATTCGATACAGAGATTTCAGCGGAAATACATGTTTTGAGAATGCCTGAATAAAAACATTTCGAAGAAGGTCCACTCGCATACGTGTCTGCGAGCACGATATTTAAAAAAACAAAGAGACTGTTAAATACCAAACTAAATATTCAAGTTTAGTACCTTCCATGAACGGAACTCGAAGAGTTTTAGAGAACTATTCCCGCCCCAAACTACCCCTTAGGTAGAAAGTTATTCGAAATTTTCAATTTTCTAAGTCTCAATTTGAATTAAAATGCCCATATTAAAATTGTTTACGTGGCAAATAAAATTCAGATCCTGAATTTCTTGGGGAAAGTCTGAAGTTCTCTTTATTCTGGATGACTTTTGTACAACAGTTAAACTGTAAGAATAAGCAAAAACTTAATACACACAAAATATAGATCTTGTTAAAACATTTATGTCTGATACATTTTTTCCAGTAGTGCTGACCATTTCCGAGATATTCTTTATTACAAGTTCCAGTTTTAAAATACTTAAAACTTTTCTAAAACGGGAATTCATCATTCCTGGTTTTTTTTTTGTTTTTTTTTTGTTTTTTTTTTTTGTTTACTCCTGGCAGTGCAAAAGAAATCAAATTTCAATCCCACAGCAATCAGTTTTTAAAAGATTTGACTATCGCTTTAGGCCTAGCGTATTTCCTTATTTTTCTTCTACTTACAAGAAAGAAATAGACCACTTCTGCTAATATTTATCATGATAAGCATGAAGTATCCTGAGGAACTCGTCTTTGTAAGAATCAGTTTTTTACAGAATACGCAGAGAAAGGTATGCGAATGTAAACACATCTACATTTTTGTTCTTCCTCTTCTGGTATAAAAAGTGGGCGGAATTTTAAAGCCATCATATAGCGACCTGTTGTTTATAGTTTTGACTATCGCTTTACTAGCGACTCCCTTGTTTTGCTTGCGACTATAGGAAATAAGTAATAACACTATGTCAGTGTTTACCTCGGTTAGCATGAAGAAGATAGAATAATAAGCTTTTGTGGGAATGTTTTGTTGAGAATAGGTAGAGAAAATCAGGTGAAAATTATCGCATCAGAATTTTTTGTACCAATGTTCCTTCAAAATACTAACTTTGGTGTTTGAAAGTATTTTAATACATTCATTTTAGTTTTATAAGGTATGAAGCGGAAATTTTTCCAAAGAAAAATTAGAGGAGAACAATTTACATGAAGATTATAATGACCTTCTAACGAGAAGAGACTCAAACGATGAAAAAGCAAATAAATATTAAAGAAAATGAGTATGAAATTACCTAGGACATAAACTGAACTGACTTTCGACTTTTTATGACCCAGGAAACTCTGGATCTCTTCCAACTCCAGGCAAACTTGAGCAAAGCGCGTTGCAAATGAGAATGCTGGATGTGAGGAATGCGTTTTTTGTTTATTGGACCTTTCTAACACAGAGAAGCAAGTTAGCTACATTTTGATAGTAAACTTTGTGGTCTAAAACGTTATTATTGCTAAATATAGCCGCCTTAAGTCCCGGGCCTGTCAATGAAAACATCATTTAAAAATAAAACTTTATTTCTCCAGAAAGGCTAATGCATTTCTCATATCGGTGTTCTAATTTAATTAAACCATCTCTTTAGTGCGATTTATCAAGGTCCTCAAAATAGCTGTTTACCCCATCAATGACCTCGTTGCTGTGAAATCCTTGTCTACCAAGAAATGTTTTGAGGTTTGGGAACAGATGGTAGTATCTGTTTGCTAGATCTGAAGAATAGGCTGAATATTCAACCAATTCCAACTTTAATTTGCGCATTTTTCCCATTGCAATAACTGGCCGGAGCATAATTTTCTGGGAATTGCCTCTGAAGACATCTTTATTCTGGATGAATGTTGCGGAATTTTGCATAACTGGAAACTGTAAGAAATAGGCAAAAACTTACTTACAAAAATATGGATCTCATTAAAGCACATAATGTTATATACGTTTTTTCGTGGAGTTGGCCGTTTTCGAGATATTCCTAGTTTCAGCTGTAAAATACTTACACTTTTCTCATACGGGGATTTGTTAATTCCTGTTCGTACAAATAAAGGTACTTCAATTACATAGCAACCAGCAGTTAAAATATTTGGCTATCGATTTAGCTTATTGTACTCCCTTATTTCCCTTCTACTTACAAGGGAGCAAGTAATAAGATCTGCTAATGTTTATCTGGATTAGCGTGAAGTTTATTAACAATAATTTGTTACAGAGAAGAATGAATGAATAAGTGTATTTATTGACATAGCAATATCATACATAGAATTTCAACAGTCGCACGGGTCCACAGACCGTACGTGCTTTTGTAATACACATTACAAGCAATATTAAAACAACAACAAATAATTAAAAGAGTGAACACGAAAATAAAAAGACAAAGGAAATACACAGTCCAAAGCATTATTAAACAACAATAAAGAATTAAGAGTGAACCCGAAAATAAAAATACAAAGATATTCAAATATAGCAATTTAAATTTACAGCACAGAGTACACCTTCATAAATGCACCCTCTTATAATAGAAAATTACACTTAAAAGACATATATACAAACAATATATACACCATATATAAAACCATAGCACAACAGTGACCTAAGTATGACATAATATATATGTATGTAGAACAATGTAGTCTCTTTTGTTTAGTTGATCTTATCCCCCCCCTTCTCTATTGGCAGCCTCCTCAGATCTCAGCTGTCTTGCCTTAAGTATAAATTTACCTAGCCCGTCCATGTTTTCCGTGCCTGCCAGTAGCGTCCAACATGCTTCTAGCCCTACATTCGCAGTAGTAAAAAATCGCGGCAAATATATTTCCCGCCATTCCTCCGTACCCCTACATCTTGCCAAGATGTGAGTCCACGACTATTCCTCCTCGCAAATGGGACAGATTCTCGTACCATTCTCGTCAGAAATTTTCGTGGTCCTCCATGCTCCTAGTCTAATCCACGCGAGCCCCTCTCTAATGAGTTTGGTACCTGTTTTGATGTATTGCTCCATACCCCACTCCTATTTCAGCCCAGACTGTACTTCTAATGACACCTTCTCTGTGCATTGCGCAATTATTTGCTGCCTGTCAATATCACAGAGGCGGTTCTTAATTTTTCTCCAAATACTTCGCCTGTTTTCCTGCCCCGCCATCCAAATGTCTCCCATCCCAATGGTTTCTAACCCTTTCTTTAATTTTGATGCCCACGTCGAATTACCTTCCATTCGCAACTGTTCACGGTAGCAGACTGCCCTAATTAGAGATTGGTTTCCGTGAACGATTCTCAGCCAATATTTAACTGCTCTGATTTTGCACTCTATCGTTTCACTATGTGCCCCGAATTCCCTCATTATTCCGCAGTTTGCCGTACCCCTCCCTACACCCAGAATTCCTTTCAAAAATTGGGTCCTCACTTGATCCAGATTCCCTGTTTGTTCCCACCCCCATATTTCTCCTCCGTATGTCATCGTGGATCTAACTGTCGCTCCGTATACAGTTTCCATTATGGTTATGGATATATTCGGTATTCTTACAGAGAAGTAGAGGAAGTCATGTGAATGGAACACATAAGATTTTGTATACCTGCTGGTCTAGATACAGTCGCACATGCAAAACCAACGCAGCAGGTGCACACTCTCTCAGGCTTAAGAATGTGGGGCTTCGACGTCAAATATCCTTCCGACAGAACATGTGTCCACTTGCACAGGTTTAATAGTCACAGCTGCGATGTCAAAAGAACTGGTCACGACACAGGTGTCCGTTTACGCATGTGTAACAATGTGTGCCAGCAATCAGTTATGATCTACGAAGCAAGCCGTGTACACACGCTCTAATGTGTCCAGCGATGTCACAAACCAGAATGTATTATTCCGCGAACGCACGTGGAGCTTAGCAGCACAATTACAAGAAATGCATGCCTACGTTTCACTAATGGCAGGAAATAAATAACTTTCTACTTACACTCTTCACAGATATTGATTAAAGCTATGAGATGTATGATACAGCAAAGAAAATAAAATAAGTAAACGAATTGTTATTCACTCTCCGAAGGGTAAGCTTCTCGTAAAATTACAAAATGCAGCCATGGTGTTCGAGTGTATTGCATACGTTAATCATTACAACTGCTAATATTGTGTATGTGTGTGTGGGGGGGGGCATATATTGCAACAATTCAATGACTTACCCAGAATAGTTAATCTAAAGATGGAAGTGATCCCAAACCTTCAAGATCCGAGTCATCTGTTGCAGATGCACAGGATCTGTCTGAATCATATTCCCTCCAAATCCCACGTTCTCTCCCCAAACACCAGTAAATTCGGCCATTGAACTCAGGATATTGTCTAATGAAAGAGTATGGTAGTCTTCACAAAGCTTATCCTATACATTAAGAGCAGTCATATCGCGACCTTAAAATTGTACATAAAATAGTTATTTACACATTGGTAAAATACAAAATGATTATACTTTACAATAATTCAAAAAGTTTACACTGTCTTATAAATATTATTGTCTTTTTGATTGTCTGGAGGTTATGTAGAGCACTTGGTAAGTCACTGAAGCCGGCCTGAAGTCTCTGTTTGGCATATCTCGGACACTCCAGCAGGATATGTAGGACAGTAAGTGGTGTGTTGCAGGTCTCACATTTTGATTCTGGGTCTTTATTAATGATGAAGGAATGTGTCAGTTTGGTGTCCAATTCTGAGGCGGGTAATTATTGTTTGCTCACGACGTTCTAATTTTCGGAGGGGTTCGAAGAAATTTGGCATTATGCAGTTTGGTGTGGGATGTTGACCATGTCGTTTTCCAGTTTTCTATAAACAGCTGTTTGGTGTATCTAATGACGTCTTGATTGTAGAAGTTATCCCGTGTCGGGTGGCTTCCTTTGCAGCTTTATCGGCGTTTCCATTTCCATTGATATGTGCATGTCAAGTGAGGATTACTTGTTTTCCAGAGCACTGAGTGAGAGAATATAGGTGTAGTATGTCATTTGTTAAAGGATGCGTAGGACTTAGATTCTGAGTGGCAAGAATTGTGCTTTTGAATCAGTGTAAATTACATATTCTGCCTGATTGGCTGTAATGCTTCCTTAACTGCAAAAGCTTCACAGGAGAAAATGGAAAAATATTTCGTTAGTGCGTAGAGCATGGTGAGTGTAGGATATATAGCTGCACAACCACGACGTCCATCATCTGTTGCTGATCTATATGTGAAGATTTCCATAACATCTCTGACTGTCTCGTAGAGCGTTATACATTTGTTTGCAGATGAAATTCGGTGTTTTAGTTTTTGTGTAACAATGAAGTTGAATGTTGATTGTTGGTCGCAGAAGGTGCCAGGGGGGCGTGTTCGTTTCATGAAGTTGGGGATGAATATTTGGCATTTTAAAGCCTACTTCTGTGCTGTACTCTATAATTCTGGCATGGAAAGGACGTATGCGACGTTGTTTAGATGATCTTGGTGACGGGCTCATTGGGAAGATGTATCTATGTACTGCATTAGATGGAATTGCAGCTATATTAATTGCATAGGACAGGCTTAATATCTTTCTGCGTATGGAGAGAGGAGCTTCATTTGCTTCCATCTGGAGACTTGCCACTGGACTAGTAATATAGGCACCCAGAACTAGTCTTAGGGCGGTGGGCTGTATTCTGTCGAGCATCTTGAGAGTTGTAGGGGATGCAGAGGTATAAATTGCTGCTCCATATTCAAGCTTAGTTCGTTTTCTTACCTCTTTTTAGAGGCCTTCCTCCGTCATTGCTTACACACGCACGCTATGCTTTCCAAGTGGTAACTGAAAGTCATCCGTTAAAATGTATGAGCGGCACAACACATGTGTATTGTTGCGTAAGGGAATCATGATTAAAATTCAACTAATTGTGTTTATTAACAGCTCTTGCTATGTCATTTTGACAACCTTGCATAGTTTAACATGATATTTGTGTATTTCTTTTAGCAAATTAAGCTGAACTATTTCATAGAGAAGAGCGGTAAAACGTTCGGCAACCAATCAGAGCCGTTGCAACCTGCTGATTTTATTTACATTAGCGGTGAACTAAGGCTGGACAGACATACGATTACGGCCGCAGGACGCAGTAGGTAGAGGAAGCATTTATTTCAACAAAAGCATGCTATATCGGAAAGTTATCAGATGCGTTAAAGCCATCCATCTCCAAGCAACATTTTTGCACGTTAGTGTGTAAAATTGTACTTTATAGTGCATAACGTAAAATGAAAAGACACACTATCGTTAAGGAAACACATATTTGAGTTCCATTCATCTAACTTGTGCTATTCTGCTCTGCAAACAAACTATTCTTACGAAAGGTTGTTATTTTATTTACTTAATTTCATCGAGATAAACAATAACAGAAATTATCTTATTACTTATTTCCTTATAATTAGAATAAGGAGATACAAAAGGCTAACGTGACAGTCAAATATTTTTGAAAGCTGGCGCTACGCGATTAGCTTTAAAATGAGGTTTCCTTTCCATGGCCACGCGTAGAATAAGAGAGAGATGAAACGGATGAGGACTTACCGTTTCAGAACATTTTAAGTATTTTAAAATTGAAACCAATAAGAGGGAATATCTCGGAAATAGTTTGCCAAAAAATATATTTTAGTGAGATCTAAATGTTTTGTGTACCCTTTATGGCTTACCATTTATACAAGGTCATTCAGGATACTCATTTTATTTGTCATTGAAAATGTTTAATGTTCGGCGTATTAATCAAAATCGCTCGGGCTGGGGGGATTTTCCTGAAAATCTTCATGTCGCCACTTTTGAAGATACTAAACTTAAATATCAATTTTGGTGTTTAACCGAGTTATCCTGTCCACACACGCCCGCGCGCGCGCACACGGACGCACGCACTTTGACCTAACTTTTTGTTTTTTTATGCAGGGTCTTCAGAACATGTGTTTCCGGTGAAATCTCGGTATCGAATTTTTGATTGGAATACAATACCCTCTCTATCTACAATGTACCTATTACATACGTAAAGGAGAAAGTAATAACATTAACATGTAACTTGGTGTTTAATAACATTTTTTGTTTTTTTTTTTTGCTTCATTTGTATAGCCCTCTTTAACATCAATGGTCATATCGGGGGCTTTCACTTGTGAAACTGCAGGTTCAGAACATTAGGTTAAACTTTATATTACTAAACACACGCACATTCACTCTCACATTCATACTTCCAGACTCTATGGGGGATAGGGAATAATTCCGGTTAAAGAAAAATTCCCCGCCCCAGCCGGGAATCGAACCCGGGACCCCCGGGTGAGAAGTTAGGTAACAATCTCATGTAACAAGTTTCACTGTATCCATCAATTTCCGCTGAAATGTAACTGCATGTTTCTAAACCAGTCTTGTTTGTTTAGTTATTCAATGTTTATTGAAACACGTATAGCCACTTAAATAATGGCTGTTATATATATCTCCGTGAAAATGCAAACTCCTTTCTAATATCTGGTTTGTTTAACTTTCGTGCTCCTTTGGTTCAGAAAACATTGTGTGATACACATGTTTTGGATTCTCGTGTTATATTTATTTTGAGATAGCATACCCCAATGGGACTTTCTATTTTTTTACTTTCCGGGCTTCATAGATCCTTGACTGAGAGTTTAAACCGCTCGCCTCTCAGGTAGGCTGCCCGAGTTCGATTTCAGAGGGCCGCATGTGTGTTTTATGGTGATGGAAGCGACATCTGTGCGGTTTCTCTAGTTTACACCGACATTCATACCGCCCGTTTCTCCTTAATGATATTTCCTGTCATCCAGTTCACTGTCATCTCAAACCAGGAATCAAAGTGATCATCACCCCCGTCCTGGCTATTCTAATATACAGGCATCTGGCTCCAGGCGCTGGGTCCTGTGGGGGGGGGGGGCAGCAACTCCATTTAAGAAGGATAAACAGAGAAAGAAAGAAAGAGGAATTTAACATATACATATCTTAAGTACCAAATTTAGTGTTTTGCCACTTTTGTTCTGATTTGAGGCAGTATTAATGAATATAAGAAGAGGTAAATAATTAATAAGAAATATAATGTAAATAATTAAGGTAATATAAAATTAAAATTATATTATTAGAGGATATTACAAAGACGAGGAAAGCTCAAACTGCTCATGGATCATAAAAGAGAAATATTTCGCAAGATTTGTGTGGACATTAGCCAAGAAGCAGGAGTGAAATGTACCCTGTATAAAATGATGTCCTTGAGCTAAAAAGGACAACGTAAGCTTGAGGGTGTGTTGAGATTATGAAAGTACTGGGAGCTAGCAACCTAAGTGAGATAGTAAGTTTCTATTGGCTCATGGAAAGAGACGCTACTGGGAGCGAGAAAAACAAGCCAATTAGAGCAGTTTTAATGCTTACGCAGAACAAGGGTGTTCGATATATATATTATTGGCAACAGTTTAATTACTCAAACTAGAAAAAAGAAAAGAAAAAAAGTCGCAAATAACTTAAAGTAGGTCTGACACTCGCAGATCCTCACACGATGCCTCAAAGAATGTATTTTCGGATTAAATCTGAGGTGCACTTTTGGGTGGAATTTACTATTTTCTCCACTTAGGTACATGATAGTAAAAGTAATGTGAATGTGATACATTAAATTATTTCCCAATAATATTAACAAGATAATCGGCTTGTCTTCTTTGTCTGCTACTTCTCATTTATTAACGAAGCCACCACGACCGTTCATTTTACTGCACTTTACTGAGTCAATTAGTATACAACATTGTACCACAGATCTAGTTAATTAAAATTACAAAATAACATGCAATAAAGATAAAGCAAAAACGACATGTACACTCGTGTATTCACAAATAAATAAAAAAAAAAGTCAATTAAACTACACAAGCTGCTTGTAATTAACTAGCTGTATTTCATTGATTTAAATATCAAAAAGTTAACAGACAGACGCTTGTCAACTAAAATTCCAATAGCGATTGCATACTATTATCGTTTTTTTTTTCTCTCGGTTAGGCTTTGTACAATAAATTACAAAAGCAATGGGAGAATTTTCCAAAGAGTAATTATGTGAACAATATTTGGAATATTCAAGGTATAGTAGATTTCTCTTGATAGATTCTTTTAGGGAACTCAAAATTACTTTAAAACAACTATACCGTGCTTTCAATTTTGTAAACACATGTATATTTAAGCAAAGATTAAAAGGTCTATCCCACCAATGTTAAGGTAATACATCAGTGAACTTCTGAAAAAATCCACATTATGCAATCAGACAATTTCAACCCACATTGAAATTTATACTCATTATACACAATGATAGTGATCTTTTTGCCACGTATCAAAATTCTAGCTTGTATGCCGATTTAAAAATTAGCTTTTTACCCTAAATTTATTATTTTTTTAAGGGTGTAAAGTACTATGAAGGGGCAAAAATTGACAATTTTTAATTTTTGGCTTAGTCAAATTCTCTGAAGTTTTTTGATTAAAAACAATATACTTTTAGTATGTTGCGTCCATTTTTACCATTTAAATGTGCTTTTAAACATGGCGCGCAATCTTTTAAATGCTTCCGGGCAGAAGCTTGAGGGAAATTGTTATCCTAAACAAGCTGTCCAACAGTCCACAAAGCAAGCAAAGAATGCTGAGAAGCAGACAAGAGTCCAGGAATGAAGATTCATATGATTATGACCCTGGAATGTATTGAAGTCAGTCAGATTACCATTGAAAATTTTTAGTTCAATTTTCTCGATATTACATTTTCTGTAAAACATGTCCCTTTTACTCAGGAAGCATTGGTGCAAGAATGTTGACATTTTGTACACTTATGTAGCACACATTAATGACTTCTGACTGCCTGATTCATCAGCCTAGCTTACA
Organism: Hymenopus coronatus; assembly: GCA_030762935.1. Classification (NCBI taxonomy): domain Eukaryota; kingdom Metazoa; phylum Arthropoda; class Insecta; order Mantodea; family Hymenopodidae; genus Hymenopus; species Hymenopus coronatus. The sequence goes on from CM060891.1 coordinate 16,615,803, forward strand.
AATTATGGAGATTAGTAATTTTTAACCAAGTGAAAATCGAGATATTTTAATCTTTTTTTTTTTTTTTTCCACAAATGTGGTATTTTTTAAAATAGTTATCTTGAGCCATATACTTCTGATTCAGTTTGAATAGACAAGGATGATCAGAACATGCGTAAAAAATCTGCTGTGTTCCATTCACATGACTTTCTCTACATCTTTGCAACAAATTATTGTCAAAAAGCTTATGCTTCTATTTACTGCATGCTTTCGAGTTTTATACACACACACACGGATCTTTTTCCAAAAATGCTTTATTTGGATTCAGGAGGACCAAAACATGTATTTCCGGTGAAATCTTGGTGTGTAATTTTTGGGTGGAATGCAGTACCTTCTCTATACACTATGTGCATAGTACGTGTAGAGAAAGTAAAACAAGTATGTACTGATGACAAATATTTCTAGTTTTGTTCTAATGTCATGTTTCATTTTTACTTTCTCAACCACGTATGTTCAATGTACATAGCATCTACAGAAGGTACGCCAGAAAGAGCATTTTTAGAAAAAGTTCTGAATGTGTCTATAAACAGCATAACTCTCAAACGAAAAGTATTTTAAATTTCTATATTAGTATTTACTAAGTTCGGCATATTTCAAGGATGTGATACGAAGGTTTTCAAGATTGTCCCCCCCCCCAAAACTAGTCTTTACACGGAGTATTTTAGAAAATGTTGATTTTCTCAATAATGGGTGTTACGACTTCCATTAAACTGCCACTTGTTTAACGTATTTTCATCACAAATAAAGTGCATAACTCGAATTTTCTAGGAAGAACTTCTGAAGCCCTCTTCATTCTGGATGAGTTTTGCCTAACTCGTAAATTATAAAATACAGACTAAATCGTATCAGTAAAAGGCAGACATCATTATAACACACAATTTATGCCAATATACTTTTTAAGGTAACAATTTTTTAGATATTCCTTTTTATTGGTTTTTAAATTTCTAATACTAAAATTTTTCTCAAATTGGAAGTGGTTATTCAATTTTTACTTTCTCTACAGTACTATGTACTTATTGTATAGAGGAGGTATTGCACTCCACCAAAAAATTCGATACCGAGATTTCACCGGAAATATATGTTTTAGGGTCCCCTGTATCCAAAAAAGGTATTTTCAGAAAAAGGTCCGTGTGTGTGTCCGTGTGTCAGTGTGTCTGTGTGTCTGTGATCACGATTACTCAAAAACGAAAAGTCGGTAAAATACCAAACTTGGTATTAAGTTTAGTATCTTCCAGGGATGCGACACGAAAATTTTGATTTTCTAAAAAATGGCTCTAGCGATTTTGTTTAAAATATCGTATATTAAAGACATTTACCTGACAAATAAAATGTATGTTTTGAATTTTCTGGGAATAGTCTCTGAAGACTTCTTTATTCTGAGTGAATTTTACGGAAATGTGCATAAGTGCTAAACCGTAAGAGATAGACAAAAACTTACCACACACAATTTATGTTGTGTACTTTTTTCGTGGAGTTGATCGTTTTTTTAGATATTCCTTGTTTTTGTTTTCAGGTTCGAAAAACTTATTTTTTTTTTTTAAAATACAGAAATTTGTCAACTCCTGTCCATACAAACAAAGGAACTTCAATCACATAGCAACCAGCTTTTGACTATCTCTTTATCCTATGCTACTCCCTTATTTCGCTCCTACTTACAAGGAAGCAAGTAATAAGACTATTTCTGCTAATTTTTTCTCGATTAGCATGAAGTAAATAGAAGTATAAGCTTTTTAACAATAATTTGTTACAGAGATGTAGAGAAAATCATGTGAATGGAACACATCAGATTTTTTTTCAATCTGGTGATGAGAAGAGAACGGAATTTCAATTACATCACATAGCGACCAGCTTTTAAAATAATTGACTGTCGGTTTACCGTAGTGAATGTCCTTATTTCTCTTGTAATTATAATGAATAAAATAATAAGACAATTTCTGATAACATTATCTTTATTAACATGAAGTAGATAGTAGATGGAAGAATAAGCTTTTCCACGAATTGTTGCAGAAAGTTAAGTGAATTTTTGCTTTCTCTGACATACTATGCACGTTGTAGGTAGAGAGGGTATTTTATTTCCTTCAAAATTTCTATGTGAGATGATGTACGAGAAAGAACTTATCAAGGATGACATACTGCGGAAGTAAATTATGTTTTGAGGTCCCCTGAGTAAAAAAACATATTTAGAAAAAGCTTTCTTGTGCGTGTGTGTTTTACCTTTCGTCTCATCTCTTGTTTTACTTCAGTTGTTCATATAACGACCAGCTTTTAAACTTGCTATCGCTTTAGCCTAGCGTACACCCTTTTTCCTTTCTGCTTAGAAGAAAGCAAATAACAAAACTATTACTGTTAATGCTTATCTCGCTTAGCATGATATAGATAAAGAATTACCTGCGATCCGTACTGCCCACTTCTTCCTATCTATTTGAAAACAAAGCGATCATCACATGACCTGGTAACACATTTGTTTACATACATATCGTGTTGATTTTTCTTAATAATCACTGCTTGCCGGTTTATCATTAGGATAATGCATTGGGAATGCCTCTGTTTTCCCGTGAGCAACTTTTGTAAGTCTCTGTGGTGCAGATGTGTGCTGCGCATACGGTCTACAAACTCGTCTTCAAATCTGGCTTAAGTGATGACAGTTCACTTTAAACTTATAAATTCGATTTCGTGATGGAGAAACCTTGTGGTGCATGAATATTTCTGGTCCAAACCAAACAGAGCTTAGAACGGTGTCAAAGGATGTGCTGACATAGAATCAGAAATTATATTTACGTTCCAATACGCATAAAGTAAACAGGAAGAATACAGGGTTACTACAAAAGAATTAGACAACTTCAACTGCCTGTAAAACAAAAACTATTAGAGATAGCAATCTAATTATTTTGGATGTATGTTGAGAAACTCTCAAAGTTTCGTTTGTTACTATTGGTAACGCTGTAGTGTTTTGTTTGTTGTTGCAGAAGCTGAAATGGCGGAAAATCCTGTGGAAAAGGCATATTGCGTGTTGGAATTTTCTAGAACGCAATCAGCAACTGTTGTCCAACGACATTTTAGAACACGTTACCACAAAACACCACCGGCTAGACAGTCAATCTACGACTGGTATAGAAAATTCGAGACAACGGGATGTTTGTGCAAAGGAAAGAGCTCGGGAAGACCAAGAGTTTCGGAAGAAAACGTTGAACGTGTTCGTTCTGCCTACATAAGAAGCCCACAGAAATCGACATCTAGGGCAAGCATGCAATTACAAATTCCACAGCAAACTGTATGGAAAATCTTGCGGAAGCGACTGCACATGATGCCTTACAGATTACAGATGTTGCAGTTTCTGAGTGAAAAAGATAAGGTCATACGGCGTGACTTTTGCATCGACATGTTGCGATATGATGAAGACGATGCTGGTTTTTGTGAGCGCATCATTTCATTTTTGTGGTAACGTGTTCTAAAATGTCGTTGGACAACAGTTGCTGGTTGCGTTCTAGCAAATTCCAACACGCAATATGCCTTTTCCACAGGATTTTCCGCCATTTCAGCTTCTACAACAACAAACAAAACACTACAGCGTTACCAATAGTAACAAACGAAACTTTGAGAGTTTCTCAACATACCTCCAAAATAATTAGGTTGCTATATCTAATAGTTTTTGTTTTACAGGCAGTTGAAGTTGTCTATTTCTTTTGTAGTAACCCTGTACTATGTGCAGATTTTATCAAACGTTATGGGGCAATCCACTGTCACTTTATAACTGTTATGTATTTGCATTTCTTTTATACAGAACCAGTTAAGTATTAAAAATCTGTGATGTGCTTTATTCATATGACACAATGAAGGGGAAGGTTCCGACCTCTTCAGTTGCTCCGGTGCGAGCGCTGCGGACCCCGAACACCCGTGATACGTCTGACTTAATAGAAGAAGTCGTTCCAAATATCTGAGCCCCTCCCGTAAGGGAGTTATTCGGATTGGGTTGGGCTCGACGTGGTAGTGGCCCAATACCCGTGGGAAATGGGTACGTCTGGACGGTTGTGAGACACCTCAATGTCCTCCAGCAGTCGGGGGCATCCACAATGATCCCTGACAGCCAGCGCACTGTCTCAGCTGATAAGAGGTGTGTCTGCCAATAGATTCATGCCACGTAAGCAATGATGTCATCCTTGTTGCAAGCTGTAAAAAACGTTCCTCAATGCAGTTTCAGATGGCGCGAGTATCCGCTTGTACTGCGCTGTTTCGCTTTGATACAGAAATTGTTTACTTTCTCTATACGCACTATGTACATAGTGTATAGAGAAGGTATTGCACTCCACCCAAAAATTCGATACCGAGATTTCAACGGAAATATATGTTTTAGGGTCCCCTGAATAAAAAAAAGCATTTTTGTGTGTGTGTGTCAGTGTGTCCATGTGTCTGTGAACACGATAACTCAAAAACGAAAAGTCGGTAAAATACCAAACTTGGTATTTAAGTTTAGTATCTTTCAGGGATGCGACACGAAGATTTTGAAAAATATCCCCACCCCCAAACTACCCTTTACATGGAACTTTCATCGAAAATGTTGATTTTCTTAAAAATGGCTCTAACGATTTTGATTAAAATTTCGTATATTAAAGATATTTACCTGACAAATAAAATGTATACCTTGAATTTTCTGGGAATAGCCTCTGAAGAGTAGTTTATTCTGGATGAATTTTACTAAATTTTGAATAACCGCTAAACCGTAAGAGATGGACAAAAACTTACTACACAAAAAATGTAGAGTACGTTAAAACACACAATTTATGTGATATACATTTTTTTCGTGGAGTCATTGTTTTGAGTCATTCCTTGTTTTTGGTTTCTGTTATGAAAACTTATACTTTTCTCAGATAGGAATTTGTCAACTGCTTCCATACAAACAAAGGAAAACTTCAGTGGCATAGCAACCGACAAGGAACAAAGCAAACATAGCAACCAGGAACCGAGTAATAAGACTATTACTCTGATTAACGTGAAGTAAATAGAAGTATAAGCTTATTAAGAGTAAATTTGTTGGAGAGATATAGAGAAAGGCATGTGAATGGTACACATCAGATTTTTACGTGTTGTGATGTAATGTTGTGCTGCATGACAGTGTTTTAATTTGAAAATGGCTTATTGTTCGACTGCAGCCCTGGACGGGAGGAAGTGGCAACTGTGTGACGGAGCGGCCACGTGATAGGGCAACTGTCAGGGATCATTATGGATCTCTCTGACTTTAACCTGAAAATGTAGTAGACCCAAGCTGGTAAAGGTCCACCGAGGAAGATAACCGAGTCTCCCTCTCAGGGGTTGACGCACGTAAATGATGTATCCACTTCCATCCTTGCTTGCAATAGGGGCTGGTGTATAAAATAGGTACCGGCCTGATGGAAAACCCCCATGGACGATCCCTGGATTCCCAGCATACCTGAGTAGTCAGGTCATTGCTTACCACGGTAATTCATATGACTTTTTCTGAAAACAAGCTATTTTTATAAAAATTATTTTATCTATTTCTTGCTAATCGAGATAAACATTAGCAGAAATTGTCTCATTGTTTCCTTATCGTCCTCCATGGTTACCATGCTAACTTCATACACCCAAGGTCGCGGGTTCAAACTCAGAAGCGGAGGAAGATGGATTTTTTCGGGGTAAAAATCCTTAGCATGGCATCCAATATTTATATTCATTTTGACAAATAGTAAACAATTAAGAACAAATAAAGATACCATAGTCAATATACCCAATTTAATAAAAAAAAAGGTTTGAGATGTGTCCTGGGGAATACACCACATATAAGCCTAATGACTTTCTTTTGAAGCACAAAAACTTTATTGGCAGAAACATGGTTGCATCAGAATAGAATACCATAATTCATATAGCTATTTATGCATCCATAATAATGGCTATGCTCTCATTTGTTGCAATACCTAGTGTTCATGCTGGCAGAGGGGGACTTTGTTAAAAGGAAGAAACCTTGAGTTTTATTTCCAACGTTCTTCTGGAATGAACATGATTGATTTGACGCCCAGCACTCAGTTTGCGTCATCGAGTACGTCAGCCGTGCTGCAGGACAACGCTCCCACACGTCAGGTCTGTTGCAAGTGCCACTTTGATCCCATACCCTTCACCACTAAGCTCCAGTAGCTTGATGTATTAGTGTAGAGGACACGCAATTAATTTCCCTCAGCCTTCACGCCAGTCTGCGCGTCTGCTCAAAATGAGGCACTTCTTGTTCCCTCCTTAAAATGATTAAACCTGCACCAGAAGCTTGACTATAGGTTTGATTAAAAACACAGTCAAATGGAATATTGTTTCTTTTTACTTGCTCTACACGTATTATGTACATATTATTAGAAAAGTTTGTTTTTTTATTTTTGTTTTAGCTTAACATCCTTTAACCTGATTGGTGATGTCGGACGATGAATGAAATCGGTGAAATAATGCTCAAATGATCTCGGGGTCCATGCAGCTTTAAGTTATTCTACATTCGTCTTCTCAGGGAAACCCTCGAAAAAAGCCTTATTCGGGTAACTCACCGTAAGCGAGATTCGAACTCACGACCTGTTGAATGTGAGGCAAACGCATCCCCCACATTACCCAGGCGGACTATTGCACCCCAAAATTAAACTCCCTGAATAAAAAAAAAACATTTGTAGAAGAGTGTCCTTATGTTGGGGGGGGGCATAGCTCAAAAACGAAAAGTTCTTTAAATACCAAACTGGGTATTAAGTTCAGTATCTTCTAAGGATGCGACAATAAACCCCCACCCGACTATCCTTTACGTGGAAAACATTTAAAACATTTTGGTTTTCTCAAAAAAAATGACACTAACGATTTTGATTAAAATGACTTATATTTAAGATATTTTTGTGACAAATAAAATGTATGTATTCAATTTTCCTAGAATAAACTGTAAAGACTAATAGCTTCCAGATACATTTTTCTGAATTTTGCATAACTGGTAAACCGTAATATATAGAGAAAAACTTACTGCCCAAAAAATAAGACTAACAATTTATGTCATATATTTTTTTCCTCCTGGAGTTGACCGCTTTTTGATATGTTCTTTGTTATTGATTTCAGTTTTAAAATACTTGCCTTTCTCATACGGAAACTTGTCAACTCCTGGCCACGCAAAGAACCGGATTTTAATTCCATAGCAACCACATTTAAAAACATTTCATTATTGGGTTAGCCTATTTTATTCTTGTATTTCCCTTCTACTTATAAGATACTAAGTAATAAGACCGTTTCTGCTAATGAAGCATGAAGTAGAAGAATAAGCTTATTAACAAAAATGTTTACACAGATGTAAAGAAAGTCATGTGAATGTAACACGTCAGAGTTTTTGTTACATGCTCAACTATGGATAGTCGAGAAATTCGATATTGAGGTTTCACAGAAAAAATATTCATGAGCTACCTGGGTAGTGTGGGGCCAGCGTATCTGCCTCACGTTCAACAGATCACAGGTTCGATTCTCGCTAGGGTGAGTTACCGAATACGTTGTTTTTTTTTCGGGGTGTTCTCTTATCCTGAAAAGATCTAGTAACTTTAAGCTCCATGGACCCCGAGATCATTCGAGCGTCACGTCATTTATCGCCCATATGACTAACCAGGTTAATTGACGTTAAGCTGCTTTGAGGTCCCCTGAATAATAATAATAATAATAACAATAATAATAATAATAATAATAATAACAACAACAGAAGAGTAGTATGCGTGTGACCGTGATCTTGTGTATGCCTTAACACATAACTCCAAAAAAAAAAAAAAATAAAAAAAAAAAGTTTAAGACCAAATTTGCTCTTTTTGTTCAATATCTTTCATGAATGCAACACCAAGATTTTCACTAAAATCACCTACCCCAAAATACCCTTTACGTGGAATTGTTTTTGAAAATTCTGATTTTCTCAAAAATTGCCCTAATGATTTTTATTAAAATACGATATGTTGAAGTTTCTGGGAATAGCCTCTTCATTCTGGTTGACCCTTGCATAATTGATAAACTGTAAGCGATGAACATAAAATTGCTATACAACAAAATGTAGATCGATCAACACACACAGTTTATATCAAATACTTTTTTGAATTTACCATTTCCGAGATGTTCTGTGTTGCAGATTTTGCCATACTTTACTCAAATCGAAAGTCTTTGTTAGTTCATCTTTCCACTGGTCAAACAAAGAGAACGGAATTCCAAACAAATCACATAACAACCAGCTCTTTAAAGATTAGACTATCACTTAAGCATATATTTTTCCTCTAATCCCGTTATATCTACAAGTAAATATACCTATGTAATAAAAGTATTTCTGCAGAGTTTATCTCGATTAACGAGAAGTAGATAGAAGAAGTAAATGTTTGCTGAGGAATGGGTTGAGTAATTTAGTGAATGTAACATGTATATAAATTCTGTCCATTCTTTTTTTTTTTTTTGTGTATGTGTGTTATTTATCTTGTGAACAACATAACTCCAAAAAACGAAAATCTGGTTACGTACCAAAATTGGTATTTAAATTCAGTATCTGCCAAAGAGGCGACACAAAAATGTTCAAGAAAATCCACATTTCTGAACTACCCTTTACATGGGGAAAAAATACCTTTTTTTTAAATTTATTTTCTCTAAGATGGCTTTCCACTTTTGATATATTGTGGCGTAAAATTATAAGAATTCAATTTTTGCGTATTTAAATAATAATAATAATAACAATAATAATATGTATAATATTCACATTACTTTCTCTATAAAGTATTGTTCAAAATTTTATTCTTTTATTTACATTGTTGTAATCGAGATAAACATTATGAAAAATTCTTATGTTAGTTCCTTCTAAGAAGGCAAATAGGCAATACACCAGGCTAAAGTGGTAGTCAAAGCATTTAAAAAGCCTGCCGCTATTGGAACAATTGAAATTCGGTTCTCGCTTTGCACGGACAGGAGTAAAACAAAGATGACCTCGATTTGAAAATTTAAGTAGTTCAAAATTGTTACCAATATTAAGGAATTTCTCGGAAAGGGTTAATTCTACAAAAAAATGTATGTGAAAAATTATATGCCTTAACGAGATCTACAGTTTTGTGTAGAAAGCTTTATGTATCTTATAGTTAACCTGTTATAGAAATTTCTTCCTTAATGAAGAGGTCTTCAGAGAATATTCTCCGAAAATCCAGGATATACATTTTATATGTCATGTAAATATCTGTAATATACGGCAGTCTAATCAGCTATTTTTGTTAAAAATAGCTTTAAAAAAAAATGATGAAAAAAGTAGTTAGGGTAGGGGAAATTTTCTTGGAAATCTTCTGGCGGCACCTTAAATATCAAACTTGAATATGATATTTGGTATGTAACGGTGTTTTCCTTTTTGAGCTATGCTGTTCACAGACTCACATGCGCACGCTGACCTTTTCTTTTATTCAGGGGTGCCCAAAACCTGCATTTCCAGTGAAATCTCAGTTTCTAAATGTTAGGTGGAATACAATACATTATCGATACATAGTACGTGCAGAGAATGTCATATGGAAGACGGACTAGGATTTGTTCTACTGTTTTCTGGCACTTCGATAAGAGTATTTACCAGTTTTATGACAATAGAGGCGGAATTTACGCCTCTAGCTTGAGTTTAATTTTCGTACAGCAAAGATCTAATGCAAGCTGACAGGGTCTGCACGTATACACCGCGAGTAAATCATATTTGAGCCCCTGGTTTTGGAAACATGTCTCCTGGGCCCAGTTGCTACACGTCTCCACGTCGGTCGACGCCCCGACGGGAACTTAAATTTTAATATTATATGCTTTGATCACATAAAAATGGTGCTGCAAGTTCAAATCTCTCAACCCTAGCTAAGCCAGTAGTTTGTAGAAGTGCCAGTTCTTTTTTGTACCTCTTTAGTCAAACAGCTCGTGCGGTTGTGGACTGTCTGTCCTAGTGAAATGGCTGCTCCAAATCAGAATAAGAGTATACACATTTTGAGAAAAAGGTCCGTGTGTTTGTGCGCGTGCGCGTCTGTCTGTGAACAACATAGCTCAAAAACGAAAAGATGGTTAAATACCAAACCTGGTATTTAAATTTGCCATCTTCCAAGGATGCGACACGAAGATTTTCAAGCAAAAACCCCCTCCCCCAACTACCCTTTTCATGGAACTTTTTTCGAAAATTTTGATTTTCTCAAAAATGGCTCTGACGATTTTGATTAAAATATCGCACATTAAAGATATTTGCCTGACAAATAAAATGTATATCTTGAATTTTCTCGGAATAGTCACTGAAGACTAGTTTATCCTGGATGGATTTTACGAAATTTTGCATAACTGCTAAACCGTAAAAAATGGACAAAAACTTACCACACAAAAAATGTAGAGCACGTTAATCTATGTCATGTACATTTTTTCGTGGAGTTGATCGTTTTTGAGATACTCCTTGTTTTTGGTTTTAGCTTTTAAAAAACTTATGCTTTTCTCATACATGAATTTGTCAACTCCTGTCCAGACAAACGTTCACATAGCAACCAGCTTTTGATTATCACTTTAACCTATAGTACAACCTTATTTCGCTTCTACTTACAAGGATGCAAGTAATAAGACTGTTTCTGTTAATTTTTTTTTTCTCGATTCGCATGAAGTAAATAGAAGCGTAAGCTGTTTAATAATAATTTGTGGCAGAGATGTAGAGAAAGTAAAGTGAATGGAACTCATCCGACTTTTTTATAATGTTTAGCGCCCAATTTTACTGCTTGTGGCACCGTAGCCGATGATACTGGTGATGTATGGAATAAAGATGAAGCACAGGTGGGATGTGATGGCGGGAGAAACCGGAGAAAAGCCACCCCTGCGCCGCTTTGTCCACCACAAATCTCACATGCGGTCACTTCGGATGGAATGGGCTAGGTGAGGCGTCGCTCACCTTCAATGTTGTGTGGGGCAGTATCTCTGATGACGTAGACTTTGGAGACGCCTCCTCTAAGTAATGAGAACCACCTTTCTGTTGTTCATAATGTAAATAAACTCTAAGTGTGTTACAGCGTGTGGGAAGTACCTTACACCCCATCCTGTTCTATGTCTTAAATAATTTCCTAAGAGCTACCTCAACGCCCCAATGTCCGCGTATTCCCACAAGTTGATGGAGTTGCTGGTATCTTGAAGTTTCTGGGAATACGTTGTAAAATCCTCTTCAATCGGAAGGCATTTTGTATCATTTTACTAACTAGTTAATGTTAAGCGAGAGATAAAAGCATACAGCAGGAAATACAGCAGGCCTCCTTAAAACACAACTTATTTCAAATAACTGTTTTTGTGGCATCATTCTTTACGAGGTACCGTTTATTATTGGTTCGCAATTTTAAACAAGTAACTGTTATTGTGTTGTTTCTTGGATCTCGTGGAGATTGATGGCACTGAAGCATTTTGACTGTCGTTTCGGCTGCCTCTATCCCACTTGTATCTGTAACGAAATTTGTACTCAATGTAACTATTTCTGCAAACGTTTACTTGGATTAATTCGAAGTACAATAACATTTTATAAGTGTTTAATGGTTTCATTTATATGTACACTCTTAAGCAGTTAAGCATGGTGGTTTCTCCTGCACATGCCACTGCATTTTAAGGACGCAGAACTGACCCTCTTTCCTGTTGCGCTCATTCACTAAAGTGTCGCTCTTAGGCCACTCCGTTCTCCACGAAAACAGTGACTAGTAAGAACTCCGCCGTATAGATATCCATAATCAGAGCTGGCAACCAAACTTTGGTTTACACTCGCAACAGGTCAGGAGAGGAGGAATTCTAGAAATGTCTACGCGCGCCCCAATAGTAATTAGAGGCAGATACTCACAGGGGCTCGGATACAGATTCAGGTGAAACCGGGGCATCGAAGTTTGGGAGGAATACTTTGTCTTATCTACTGTAGGTAGGTAGTTGAAAAAGTAAAAGTGACAAACTGCAAGTATAAATACAGGTGTCAATGAACTATACCGAAATATCTTCTTAGAGTATGTAGATTACTTAAATAAGTAATTTGAGATAGACTTAGGCCTGATTATTGACATTTTGAAGTAACGGCTATAAGTTTCTGAAGTGCCAGTGCACCACGTATCCTGGAATGAAAAAAATAATAAAAAACATTTGCTCTATGACAGGAGTCGGTCTCATGACCATGGAATAGCAGCTTCCCACGGGCCGTGCCGTGGCCGAGTGGTTAGACCACTCGACTCTCACTAGACGGCTGGGGTTCGAGATTTGTGGTAGAAAAAGCGGCGCTGGGGCGGGTTTTCTCCGGGTACTCCGGTTTCCCCTGCAATTGCATTTCACCGGTGCTCCATCATCATTCATGTATCATCAGTTAAAGCGGGTGTTAAACACTACCAAAAAAAAAAAAAAAAAAAGCTTCCCACATTACGCATTAAGCCTCCAGGGCAGTGAAAAAACACCTCCAGAGTAGACTACATAACTCAAGAACGTAGTTAATGAATGCTCAGTGTCAAGTGATTAGTTCGAGATTTTACAGATTTTTGCGACATTAAATCTTGAGAACGCTAGCAACGAGCTGCTAAAAATCGATATTTCTATACTCGGGCAGCAGTTTCAAAGACATTCTAAGTAATTTTTTCACTGACTTATCAGCACCTGATATCCACACGTTTAACGCTATGTAGCTGCATTATGTTTATCCGGGGACCATGCATCGCCGATCTCAAATTACTTATATCACGTGCACAATCTCACAAATTCTTTGGTGTAGTTCATTGACGTCCTCACTCAGAGGAAGCTGTTAAGAAGCTGTATACCGATTTTCACCTACAAAAATAAGGAAAACAATTGAAGGTAGTAGTTAAATAGGTAAAGGCAACTTCAGTAAACTAAAAAGAACGTGGATAATTACTGGACTTAAGAGGTCGGACAAAGTCCCAGTTATTGAGCATAATAATTAGGTCAGAGGAAGAGCTCGATATTCAGTATTTACATGGTTAAGGTGAAGAATAAACAGAATTTGTTATCGGCCTATTATCCCAGCTTCAGCACGCAAGGATATCAGACGTGTGTGGGAGTGACTGACGTCCGTCCGTAGGGGGCGTGTATGTCCTCTATCCTTATCTGCTTTGACGGAAATAGACCATGAGCTGCTATATATAAGGCCATGGAAGCTTTGTCAGACTGTCCCACAACGCAATCGTCCTGTGAAAATGCTGAACTGCCATGTAAGATTATCCGGTTTATAACCTCTGCGAGCCGGTTCAGTTTGTACTCAACATCCCCGATCAAAACAGCTCACGAAAAGCTTTAGGGAGAAAAAAATCTGATGTGTTACACTCACATGACTTTCTCTACATCTCTGCAACATATTGTTAAAAATCTTCTATTTACTTCATGCTAATCGAAAAAAAAAAATAGCAGAAATAGTCTTTATAAGTTGAAGCGAAATAAGGGAGTACCATAGGTTAAAGTGATAGTCAAAAGCTGGTTGCCATGTCACTGAAGTTCCTTTGTTTGTATGTACACGAGTTGAGTAGAGAAAAGTATAAGCTTTTAAAGCTGAAACAAAAAACAAGGAATATCTCAAAAACGATCACTCCACAAAAAACATGTATGTAACATAAATTGTGTGTTTTAACGTGATCTACATTTTTGTGCCGGAACTTTTTGCCCAACTGTTTACGGTTTAGCAGTTATACAAAATTCCATAAAATGCATCCAGAATAAAGTAGTCTTCAGAGGCTATTCCCAGAAAATTCAAGATATACGTATAATTTGTCATGTAAATATCTTTAATATGCGATATTTTAATCAAAATCGTTAGAGCCATTTTTAAGAAAATCAAAATTTTTAAAAAAGTTCCATGAATAGGGTAGTTGGGGGTGCGGGGTTTTCTTGAACATCATGTCGCATCCTTGAAAGATATGGTAACTTAAATACCAAGTTTGGTATTTAAGGGTCTTTTCGTTTTTGAGCTATGCTGTACACACACACACACAAATGCTTTTTTTTTTTTTTTGGATTCAGGGGTACCTAAAACATGTATTTCCGGTGAAATCTCGGTATCAAATTTTTGGGTGCATTACAATAAATTCTGTGTACACTATGTACATAGTACGTGTAGAGAAAGTAAAATGTATATGACAGAAATTGTATATTTTAATGAGATTTACATTTTTATGTAGTAAGTTTTTGACCATCTCTTACGGCTTATCAATCATGGTAAAGTCTTCAAAGGCGATTCCCAAAACATTAAGGATATACATTTTACTTACCACTTTAATATAAGGCATTTTAATCGAAATCATTAGCGCTATTTTCTTATAAGATCGGTTTTTCTACAAATCTTCGTGTCGCATACTAAATTTAGTACTTAACCGGCTTTTCGTTTTGAGTTATGTTATCCACGCTCACGCGCGCGCGCGCACTGTTTTCTAAAATAGTTTCGATATCGAAATTTTGGGTGGAATGCAATATGTTCCCTACCTACCAGAATATTGTGCATACGTATAGAGAAAATAGAACCTAAAGTTGCCATGTAACTTAATGTGAGTGACCACCAGCAGCCGAGACTGTATCCTGCAGCTTCTGAAAGTTCTCTGGGCAGAGTATAGAGCACAGAGCAATAAATTAGATCTCTCTAGGGAGATAGTGTGTATTGTGACTTTGATGTAGTCTCAAGAGCTTATTTACGGAGATACAACATTGGAACTGTTTCTTTCAGACTGTAAAATACAGTATTTCTCATGTGTTGCATTCACATGACTTTCGTTATTCTCTCTTCTAGATACTGCTCTTACAACATTTATTATTTTCTCGATTTCTTACATAGTATTTTATTCCACCCAAAAATTCGATACCAAAATTTCAATAGAAATACACGTATTAGGGGTCCCTGTATCCAAAAAAAATATTTTTAGAAAGTGGTCCGTGTGTGTGTCGGTGAACAGGATAATTCTAAAACGAAACGCTGGTTAAATATCAAACTTAATATTTCAGTTCAGATCTTCCAAGTATGATACAGGCATATCAAGAAAATCCTCCCACCCCAAACTACCCTTTACACTGAAAACTTTTCGAACTTTTTGATTTTCTCAAAAATAGTCCTAAAATGTTTTATCAAACTATAGTGTATTAAATATATTTGCATAACAAATCAAATTATATCTTGATTTTTCTGGGAATAGCCTCTGAAGACATCTTTATTCTGAATGACTTTTGCATAACT
Organism: Hymenopus coronatus; assembly: GCA_030762935.1. Lineage (NCBI taxonomy): Eukaryota > Metazoa > Arthropoda > Insecta > Mantodea > Hymenopodidae > Hymenopus > Hymenopus coronatus. Next base: position 16,631,038 of record CM060891.1, read on the forward strand.
GGTAAACTGTAAGATAGAAATAGACTTACTATAAAAATGTAAAGCTCGTTAAAACACACAATTTATGTCATATACATTTTTTTAAAGCTAACCATTTCCGAGATATTACTGGTTTCAGTTTTAAGATGCCAAATTTGGTTACCATTCATTTAGTAATTAGTGTGCAACCAGAATTTATAGTAGTGTCGTGTGTTAGCTTCCTTAGTTTCTCAGTAACATGCAGTTAACTTAAAAGGTAACTTACCTATCCCCTCCACTTCTTATCTTCCTGTCAGTAGCATGTAATGCGCCATTAACTTCTCATTTGCGATGGTAAAGGATCGCGCTAGATATTTTTCCCTCAGTCCTCTGTACTGTTACTTTTTACCCAGACTCTTCTTGCTCACAAATGGGGCGGTTTACCGACTAATTTCACCAGTAATTAATTATCAGCCGCATCGCGAGGCTCTGTCTAATGAGTTTTGCGCCTGTTTTAGTGTAAACGCTGCACAGTCCAATCAGATTTTAGCTCAAACTATATTTGCAACGAACTCCTGTCTGTGCACTTGGCAATTTTTATTGCCTGTCAACCTCATGGAGGCGGTTCTTAATTTTTCCTCAAACAATCCGTCCATTTACCTGACCCGCCATCTAAATGTAGCCCAACCCAAACCATTCTTCAATATTGATGTCTCCATGAGCCATTACTCATCCAATATTTAACTGCTCTTATTTTGCAAGGAATCGTGTCACTTTGCCCCCTCCCCCTCTTCGATTTCCTCATATCACAGTTCACCGTACATCTTCATAGTCCAGAGTTCTTTTTAAACAGCGGGTGTTGAGTTGCTCCAGTTTTTTCTCCACCTGTGTATTTTATTTATTTATTTTTTTCATATCTGTAACCCTAGTTTCCCTCTTTTTAACTCAAATTGAACGCGTTAGGAATTCCACATATGTATGCATTTGTCTATTACTTTCTCTACACGTGCTATGTACATAGTGTATAGAGAAGGTATTGTATTGCACTCAAAATTCGATACCGAGATTTCACAGGAAATGCATGTTTTGGGTCCCCCTGAATCCAAAAAAAAAACATTTTTGGAAAAAGGTCCGTGTGTGTGTGTGTGTCCGTGTGTCTGTGAACACGATAAATCAAAAACGAAAAGTCGCTGAAATACCAAACTTGGTATTTAAGTTTAATATCTTTCAGGCATGCGACACAAAGATTTTGAGAAAAATTCCCCTTCCCTTTACATGGAACATTTTTCGAAAACTTTGATTTTCTAAAAAATGACGGTAACGATTTTGATTAAAATATCCAATGTTTACCTGACAAATAAAACGTATATTTTGAATTTTCTGGAAATAGCCTCTGAAGACTAATTTATTCTGGATGAAATTTTCGGAATTTTGCATAACTGCTAAACCGTGAGAAATGGACAAAAACTTACCACACAAAATATGTAGAGCACATTAAAACACACAATTTATGTCGTATACATTTTGTTCGTGGAGCTGATCGTTTTTTTAGATATTCCTTGTTTTTGGTTTCAGCTTTGAAAAACTTAGCTTTTCTCATACAGGAATTTGTCAACTACTGTCCATACAAAGGAACTTCATTCACATAGCAACCAGCTTTTGACCATCACTTTAACCTATGGTATTCCCTTATTTCGCTTCTACTTACAAGGAAGTAAGTAATAAGACTATTTCTGCTAATTTTTTCTCGATGAATTAAATAGAAGCATAAGCTTTTTAACAATAATTTGTTGCAGAGATGTAGAGAAAGTCATGTGAATGGAACACATCAGATATTTTTTTTTATATACCCGTCTAAATCGGGACGCAGGACCGAAGCCTCCCGTACCCAGGTAAGCTTAGCAGGTAACAAACTCCAAGCCTCCCGCGAAACCGGTGTAATTAGCCAGCAGGTGGGGTGGAATGGGTATGCCTAATTTTTTCCTTGGTTTCTTTCAGTGTACGGCAAATTGGTTCATCGTTAACATGTTTTCCGACGTGAGTAGGACAGGAAGGAAAAGTCTTCTTCGGAGCGGTTACACTTTCGGATTCCAGAAGTGTTTAAAAGGTGGGGTAGCGCGATGGACGTGCAATGTTAAAAGTTGAAAACCTTTTCCATTGAAGAAATAGTTGTCCTAGATATTCAAGAGGACCATAACCACGCGGCACCACCTAGTGACAAAATTCAGAGACAGAAAGTACTTTGTGATCTGAGGAGAAAAGCCACGGAAGATATATGTGAAAGGCCGTCAAAACTAATATACCAGCAACTGAAGAGAGAAAACACAGAAGAAGTAACCATTGTAACATATTTCACTAGAAGTATGCAATTTTTCATCAACTATTATAAACACCAAACTGGAACTGTTTTTCTTTTGGTAGTAGAGTCGCGTTTCTTTGTTATTAATCATAAATTCAAAAAAAAAAAAAAAAAAATCTGATGTGTTCCATTCACAGGACATTCTCTATAGCTCTGTAAAAATTATTGTTAATAAGCTTATCTTTTATTTATTTCATGCTAATGGAGGAAAATTAGCAGAAATATTCTTATTTCTTGCTTTATTGTAAGTAGAAGCTAAATAAGGGAGTACCATAGGTTAAAGTGAAAGCCAAAAGCTGGCTACTTTGTGACTGATGTTCCTTTGTTTGTATGGACAGGAGTTGACAAATTCCTGTATGAGAAAAGTATAAGTTTTTCAAAGCTGAAACCAAGAAAAAGGAATATCTCAAAAACGATCAACTGCGGAAAAAAAATTTACATAACATAAATTGTGTTTTAACGTGCTCTACATTTTTTGTGTGTTAAGTTTTTGTTCATCTCTTACGGTTTAGTAGTTATGCAAAATTCATACATAATAAAGTGTTGTTCAGAGGCTATTCCCAGAAAATTCAAAATATACATTTTATTTGTCAGGTAAATATCTTTAATATATGATATTTTAATCAAAATCGTTAGAGCCATTTTTTAGAAAATCAACATTTTTGAAAAAAGTTTCATTTAAAGGGTAGTTGGGGGTGGGGGGATTTTTCTCAAAATCTTCGTGTCGCATCTCTGGAAGATACTAAACTTAAATACTAAGTTTGGTATTTTACCGACTTTTCGTTTTTGAGTTGTCATGTTCACAGACACACGGACTTTTTTCTGAAAATACTTTTTACTTTCTCTATACTCACTATGTACATAGTGAATAAAGAATGTATTGCACTCCACCAAAAAATTCGATACCGAGATTTCACCGGAAATATATGTTTTAGGGTCCCCTGTAACCAAAAAAAGCATTTTCACAAAAAGGTCCGTGTGTGTGTGTGTGTGTGTGTGTGTGTGTCTGTGAACACGATAAATCAAAAACGAAAAGTCGCTAAAATACCAAACTTGGTATTTAAGTTTAGTATCTTCCAGGGATGCGACACGAAGATTTTGAGAAAAATCCCTCCACCCCCAACTACCCTTTACATGGAACTTTTCTCGGAAATTTTGATTTTCTCAAAAATGGCTCTAACGATTTTGATTAAAATTTCGTATAATAAAGATATTTATCTGACAAATGAAATGTATATCTTGAATTTTCTGGGAATAGCTTCTGAAGACTACTTTATTCTGGATGAATTTTTCATAACTACTAAACCGTAAGAGATGGACAAAAACTTAACACACCAAAAATGTAGAGCACGTTAAAACACACAATTTATGTTATATACTTTTTTTTTTTTTTCGTGGAGTTGATCGTTTTTGAGATATTCCTTTTTCTTGGTTTCAGTTTTGAAAAAACTTATACTTTCTCATACAGGAATTTGTCAACTCCTGTCCATACAAACAAAGGAACATCAGTCACATAGCAACCAGCTTTTGGCTTTCACTTTAACCTGTGGTACTCCCTTATTTCTCTTCTACTTACAAGGAGGCAAGTAATAAAACTATTTCTGCTAATTTTTTCTGATTTGCATAAAGTAAATAGAAGTATAAGCTTTTTAAGAATAATTTGTTGCAGGGATATAGAGAAAGTTATGTGAATGGTACACATCAGATTTTTTTGGATACAGGGAACCCTAAAACATATATTTCCGGTGAAATCTCGGTATCGAATTTTTGGTGGAGTGCAATACCTTCTCTATACACTATGTACATAGTACGTATAGAGAAAGTAAAAATTAACAGGTTCCACTAGAAGTATGTAATGTTCCATCAAATATTATAAACACCAAACTGCAAGTGTTGCCTGTTTCGACCGGGAGGCTACCTGCTTTGGGGAGGCTTGGGGGCTATGTAATAAGGGACCTTTAAGAGTCCGGGAGCCTTCGGGGGCTATTTTTCTGACCTCGGTAGGCTTCGGTAGCGCAATCCTAAATCGCAGCTAAAATCTGTGTACTTTATAGCATATGGAACTGAATGTATATCTGGATTCATTAGTAGCTTTTGAAGTTCCATCTATTCAAGAATTGTGATGCTTCAGTAGGCCTAACAAAAGGGTTACCTTTGAAAACGGCTTGTTAATGATGTTAACCTTCTAGAATAATTTCAATGCACACCGTCCAATATTGTTGAGAGAGACATAAACAGAGAAACAAAAAAGCCAGCAAGTCTGCCGATATTGTGATGTCGATCTAAAATAAACGATACGCTGCGCATTGATGAGTTGTAACTCGATATGTACTTTATATTTGACGAGCGGTTTGGCAGTAAACGAGTTGATCAATGCACCAACTCGATACAAAGGGACAAGTGGAAGTAGTTTCTGATTTCCAGTTAAAAATAACGTCGGCGGCGCTTATTTTGCAACTGTCTGCAATGATGAGGGAAAATGCAAAGTGTGTCGATTCCTCGTTTCAGCTGAGCAAACAAATGACCATCTATCTATCCGTAGCACTGCTTTCTCAAAGTGTGTAAACACACGATTTTACTGAGTTAAACAATAAACAGAATAACAGCATCTGAAACGCGTCTCAGCCGTGGAAAGCACGTGTTAAATGAAACACAGTTCCATACGTTAGAACTTTGGAGCTCACCGGCTATTGGTCTACCAATTCAATATCGTATTTTGATTTGTAATCGTCTTTTTCACTTATACGTTATTTCTAGTTTTAGTACTAAAAATGCGTTTTTGTAGGCATGGAGATATAAAATGATAAACATACTAAACTTTTAGAGCATATTAATTGTTTACTCTGTACAAAATTACATTAGATGGGTGGAATGTTTTAAACAGTAAAGAATGAACAATGCGCCGTAGTGTGTTTTGCACTATTCCATGTATTTATTTAATCTAGCGTGTTTTTGTTTTCTCCACCCTTTTTACTTTCTATATTCGCACTATGTACATAGTGTATAGAGAAGGTATTGCATTGCACCCAAAAATTTGATACTGAGATTTCACCGGAAATACATGTTTTGAGACCACCTGAATAAAAAAAAAAAGCATTTTTAGAAAAATGTCCTTGTGTGTGTGCAGCATAGCTCAAAAACGAAAAGACCGTTAAGTATGAAACTTGGTGTTAAAGTTCAGTATCTTCCAGGGATGCGTCACAAAGATTTTGAGAACAATCCCCCACCCCAACCTTCCCTTTACATGGATTTTTTTTTAAAATGTTGATTTTTTCAAAAATGACTAACGATTTTGATTAAAATATCGTGTGTTAAATATATTTACCTTGCATGTAAATATATTCTGGATGAATTTTACGGAATGTTGCATAATTGCTAAACCGTAAGAGATGGGTAAAAATTTACCACACAAAAAATGTATGAACGTTAAAATACACGATTTATGTTATATAGGTTTTTCTCGTGGAGTTGATCGTTTTTGAGTTATTCCTTGTTTTTGATTTCACATTTAAAAAACTTATAATTTTCTCACACAGGAATTTGTCAACTCCTGTCCATACAAACAAATGAGCTTCAGTCACATAGCAACCAGCTTTTGACTATCACTTTATCCTACGGTATTCCCTTCTACTTACAAGGAAGCAAGTAATAAGACTTATTCTGCTAATTTTTGCTCGATTAGCATGAAGTAAATAAGCTTTTAACAACATTTTGTTGCAGAGATAATAGAGAAAGTCATGTGAATGGAACACATAAGATTTTTTTATCTTATACACTACTTTTCCTTTCAACTTATTGCTTTAAATTTTCATTTACACCCATATTAACATTCATTCTTCTTAAATAATGTAACTATGCGATTTTTCTTAGTTTACGATCATTTCGTCTCGTCCAACGTTATAATATTTACATAAGAAAAAAAAAAAACCTACATTAACACTTCATAGTGTTCCACAAGTTGTAAATACTTCTTTACAAACTTATGTTACATTTTACCATAGCACGCTATGTGCTTGCAGCTTGCCTGAGTCAAATGGACAGGCGACTTTATTGTTACAAACAATGAATGTTAAAAGTAGCAGGATTTCGATTTGTTTTAAAACATTTCTCCTACCTTTCTCAACCTTTTCTCTCGTTCGGTCCCCTTCAGAAACTCAATTACAACTTTTCTACATCATAGATTTAGACTTTTTCGCAAATCTCTCAAAGAAATAGAAAATCATAACACTCATACTAAATACAGAGATTTCAAACTAAGCATGTACCAGCATTCTAGTTTACTCTAGCTAAGAAAAAATAGTGTTGCGTTCAGTTTATTAGTCACTGCAGGATAAGCAAAAGTACAGCAAATATCGGACTTTTACTTAAAAATACTTTAGCTTTAGACATTTGGACCCACGTGATGTAATCTGATAGAAAAGAATCGCCCGCCGTGGTGTAATGGTTACCATGCTAACTTCATATACTCAAGGTCGCGGGTTCAAACCCGGCGGAGGACGATGGATTTTTTCGGACGTAAAAATCCTTAGCATGGCTTTCTTCGGAAGGGAAGTAAAGCCGTTGGTCCCGTGTCGTAGACTTACGGCACGTAAAAGAACCTCAAGCCTGATAGAGAGGCCTCTGAGCAAAATTAAGCGGTATTTCACGCCCAGTATAGAATGGGACGCTGAGAACCACAGCAGTTAAAGAGCGTCCATAAATAAATAAATAAATAAATAAAAAAATCTGCTTAGGATAAAGTGTTCAAGGTTGAAAATTATACCTGAATATTTACACCATATTATTAGCAGCTGGCGATAGCGTGAGGATAGAAAACAACGAAGCTAATGACATCATGTATTAGATATAGACAGAGGCATTTAGCTTAATACTGTTGAAGTGGCTGTAGAGCTAATGAAATTACTTACTCACGAGGGATGTGCATGGGATTCTTTATGAATATACCATCACAATTACAAAGAAAAATCTGATATTACTTTCTCTACTTTTATACAAATTGTTCTTACAAAAGCGCATTCCTTTTCTACGATGCTTATAATACGACTTACAGTGACTTCAAATGGGATGAGGTTTGTCCTTGAGCGCCACCAGGCCAGCAGCCAATCGGAGTGCTGCTGTGTCGACATATAGCATTCGAGCTTACTGGGGAGTAACGCGCGCTAAGTGATTCCGTCTCTCATAAATACTACTTGCACTTGCAAACAATAATTCAAGAGGAAGATAGGGAGACATTTTCGTAGCAGAACCGTAAAAACCACAGATTTTTAGCTCAAATAGTTTTCATAATACACAAGATAAACATAATGTCGTCAGGCAGATTTACATGCTCAGTGTGCGAGTGAGAGGGAAATATGAAAAGAGTGCGGGTAGCGACCTGGCAACGCAGAGCACGATAACGCATCTCATTCGCTGCAGAGTAGAACTCTTACCATTTGAAAAACATGGGGTAGCTACCCGGTAGAACGCCGTGTTGCGCGATCTATTGGCAGCAGTACGTGAACACAAGGAGAGCGAATCTAAGCGCATTGTTACGAGCAGCAATTAATGAAGCAATTGATAAATATTTTTTGCAGGTTCATATGAGGCATGTCAGGGTACGATATTGCAGTGGCTAATAAAAAGCGGGCAAATGGGTCAGTGGGAAAAAAAAATATTGTGTTACACTCACATGACTTTCTCTAGCTGCTCCATAAACAAACTTCTTACAAACGATTCTTCTTCTTTCTACACAATGCTAATCGAGATAAACATTAGCTGAATGTTCTTATTACTTAGTTCCTTATAAGTAGAAGGGAACTAAGGGAATTCACATGTTTTAAAAGCTGTCGTTATGCGGTGGTCATTGCAGATTTCTTCTTTGCTTGGCCTGGAGTAGAATAAAAGAAATACGGACATTTTTTGTCTGAGAAAAGTATAAGTACTTAACAATTGAAACTAATAACAAGGAATATGTCGAAAACGGTAAACACCACGAAAAAAAAATTGTTTTTTTTTTTAAAAAGATGAACATTTTTTGTGTAAGATTTCTCTCTCTCTCTCTCTCTCTCTCTCTCTCTCTCTCTCTCTCTCTCTCTCTCTCTTACAGCTTACTAGTTAATGCAAAATTCAGAAAAATTCATCCATAATAAACAGTTCTTCAGAAGCTATTCCTAGAAAATTCAAGATAAATGTTTTATTTATGATGGAAATGGCTCTAATATGTGGCATTTTAATCAAAATCGTCACAGCCATTTTTAAGAAAAACAAAATTTTCGAAATTTTTTTCCATGTAAAAGGTAGTCGCATCCTTGGAAGATACAAAACTTAAATACCAATTTAGTATTTAACCGTTTTTTTTTTAGCTATGCTGCCGCTCCCCCATACCACACACGCGCGCGCGGACCTTTTTCTGAAAATATTTTTTTTGGAATCAGCATGTATTTCCGGTGAAATCTCGGTATCTTCTCTAACCACGATATACATTATACATACGGGGTAGAAAAAGTAAAAAATCTTATGTATTCCATTCACATGACTTTCTCTACATCTCTGTAACAAATTATTTTAATAAGCTTGTTCTTTTATCCATTTCATGCTAATGAAGATAAACATTAGTAGAAACGGTCTTATTACTTAGTCCCTTATAAGTAGAATGGAAATAAGGGAATACAATAGGCTAACCAACAGTCAAATGCTTTAAAGCGTGGTTGCTTTGGAATTGAAATCCGCTTCTTACGTGACCACGAGTTGACAAGTTCCCGTGTGAGAAATGTTTAAGTATTTTAAAACTGAAATTAATAACAAGAAATGTCTCGAAAACGGTTAACTCCACGAAAAAAACTGTAAATGACATTGTGTTTTAACCAGATCTACAATTTTGTGTAGTAAACTTTTGTCTATCTCTTACGGTTTGCACTGCCTTCTAATGCTAAGAACATATAAAAATAGTTATAAGAATGAAATTAGTGTTCTTATTACCTTTGTCAGATGAAAAGGGAAACTAAATATTGAAGAAACTGTGTCAGGGTTTAGTATCATCTTGCCTTTATTCTCTTGGAAACAAATTATCGCAAAATACATTGAGTATAGTCTGTGGTATTTCGGTGGCACACATTTGTTACCTCTCAGAGCAGCTGACTTACTCAGTAATTCTGGTTTATGTATTGAAACCTAATATAAATGATTATTCGCTTAGTGACCGAGGAAAGAATACATCGGAATGAGTTTGGAACAGAAATCACAACTGTTACAATTTATTCTTACCAATGAAAAGTGGTCTTGAAAACATTTTTCCGGTAATTGATAAATTTATGGAGAGTTGGAATGCGCCATATTAATCACTAAATCCCAATACCATGTCACTTTTAAAGCCTTTTAAGCGTCCTGAACATATGGCCAAAAAGCATGATCTGCCCTCCAAGTGCCTATGCGCGATAGGTTTCAGTTAGCGACATCAGCACTAGCGCCAATGGTGTGTCTAGGTAATATAATTCAAAGGCCTTTGTGATTCGCATCTAATCTCACGTTTAAAAATATAATTCGTCAAGAACTGGTGCGCGACTAGAATATGACGGACTTTTCGTTCTTTAGTTTTGTTTACAGATAGATACATAAAGGCACCCGTAGACATTTTTCTAAAACTTTTTTTTTTTTGACTCAGGGTACCTCAAAACACCCGTTGAAATATTGACATCAATTTTTTTCTCTACCTACAATATGCCCTCCGTGGTGTAATGGTTACTATACCCCAAGGTCGCGGGTTTTCGGGCGTAAAAATCTTTAGCATGGCTTCCTTCGGAAGAGAAGTAAAGCCGTAGGTCCCGTAACGTAGATTTACTGCACGTAAAAGAACCTCAAGCCTGATAGAGAGGCCTCTGAGCAAAGTTAAGCGGTCTTTCACGCCCAGTATAGAATGGGACGCTGGGAACCACAGCAGGTAAAGAGCCTCCGTAAATAGCACTCCATTTACAATGTACATAATATATGTAGAGAAAGTAATAATCCTTTCCGGGAATAAAGTGTAGAAGCTGTCAGTATAAAGATAGTAAGATAGTGGCTAGAAACGTCACGTGACTCAGCAGGTTTTATTTTAGTAAAAGCTTCGGTATCTACTTTTCTGCTATTCAGTACACAATGCTATGACACACACACATTTACTTTATATGCAATTTAAGTAACTGCGGGAGGAAGGTTACAAAAGTGCAAGCGTGGGGGGGGGGCGCCCTCTAGTCCTCCTGCTGTGCTGTAAATGAATCACAAAGCAGGGACTTCCCACATAAAGGTGCTTACATACAGCTCTAATGTATTAAAACGCAAATGAAGAAGAAGAAAACAATGAAATAAGTTGTTTAGAGGGCAAAAGTGACAGTTTTCCTTGTTCTCGTGGCTTCTTTCAAACCTGTTGCTTAGAAAATAAGTTGTAACATTGAAATATCCGAGGATTACGTGCAAACAACTTCTAAACTCATTTCCTTAATCACGTTGGCACTGCTTCCCTGCTGCAGGAGGATATTCAAGTCATTATATTTATCTCGCATAATATTACTTTCAACCTAAACACGGGGTAGTAGATTAAGGATGGACTTAAGTTTTGCGTCGACCACGTGGGGGGCCAAGTACGTGACGTTCCCCACTGTGTGTAATGAGTGTGTGTGCGTGTGCTCCCCTACCTAATTACTTATAGCATGTCACTCTCACCACGTACCTGTTTGTAGGGACGAATGCTATAGTTGCCTCAGCTCCGTTCAAATCTCCGATGACGTCGGCCGGGGAGCCGAAATTGACTCGCTCAGGTTGGAATGACAATGGGGATAGTCAGGAGTTATATTTATGAATGTCACAACACACTTTAACTTGTATATCTGAATTTATTTGTGACTAGAACATTTAAATATCACGACAAGCACTTTTGCTTCACATACTAAAGTCACTTTGTTTCTAGCACTTCTTGCAATTTATAACATAACCGTGCATATCTGTCGACCGTGCCTATAACTTAGACTTAAACTGTCTGTCACTGTGCATATCTATCAACTGAGCGTTACATTGTATATCCCCGTCAACTGAAATTTACATTGTGTGTCCAATACACGAGAACTGCCGCTTATATACACCATTATGGTGTCATTGCTGCTTTATTTCTATTGGTTAAAAAGACCGCGAACTTGGCGTCTATGCATCCCCATATTGCAGTTCTTACTATCCATAATGCACTATAAATACCTCGTGACTACGTTTATACAATGGAAAATAACTCAATTTCACTTGTTACTCTATTGCACGCACATGCATAAAGGAGTATATGGCTTTTACCAACTTTCTAGCTTAACAAAGAATCTTCCCCTTATGCAGCGACCCAGTTTCGTAAACATCCTAATTTGCGCTTGCTTCAAGCTAGCTTTCTACACATAATGAGAAAGACTTTATTTATTTGTACATTAAATAATAACCAATAATTAATAATCATGATAGTAATAATAATGCTAAGGTCAATAAACGGTCTCAGTTTGCAAACCTAAAACTATAGGTAGACGCTTATAATTCCTCGGAAGTGCACAAGTACAGTAGTTATTGACTCATTGTTGATTTAACCCGAGATTGTATGCAGGCTGTTTTGAAACGAATTTGACAGTCTTATATCTACTTGAGCATTTCCGAAGTTTGATGTCGCAGTCTCGGAACAGTATTAAGTATATTTTTACTACCTCTACACGTACTATGTACATTCCACCCAAAATTTCGATACCGGTATTTCACCGGAAATGCATGTTTTGAGACCCCTGAATCCAAAAAATAGAAAAAATGTCCGTGTGTGTATGTGTGAATGTTCATTAAATACAAAATTGGTACTTAAATTCGGTATCTTCCAAGGATGCGACACGAAGATTTTTAAGAAAATCCGCCCCTCCTTCAACTACCCTTCATACGGAAACAAAGTCAAAACTTTATTTTCTCAGAAATGACCTTAGCGAATTTGAATAAGCTATCTATACTAAAGATACTTACATGGCAAATAAAATGTATATCTTGCATTTTCGGGAAACAAGAGCGTTTGAAGACATCATCCTGGATAGCTTCTATGTGACTGATAAACCATAGGAGATAGACAAAACTTACTACATAAAAATGTAGATCCCGTTAAAACACATAATTTATGTTTTATACATAAATCGCTTTAGCCTCGTCCATTACCTTATTTCTCATCTACTTACAAGGAAACTGGTAGTAGGACCATTTCTACTTATGCTATTGTCGATTAGTATTAAGTGTATAGAAGAATAAGCTTTTTAACAATAATTTATTACAAATGTATAGAGAAAGTAATGTGAATGGATCACACTAGAGGTTTATTAAGTATCCTTTTTTCTCTCTAATACTTCCCATAATTTTTCTCAAAACACTATTTTAATATAATTAGAATTGCATATGCAAAACCTTAAAATAAACAAACGAGAAATAGTAATGATTTCAAAGCGTGTCAGACAGGAGTGCACAACATCAACCAATGTATTAAACTTATATTCTGATGACTTGGTCATATCATGAAAGCAACAAACAGTAGAGGAAATGAATTTGGGAACAATAGTAAAACAATGCTTTATAATGGAAAATTGCGAAAAGTGAGGATGAACCTCATAGAATGACATCCAAATTAAACTTAATATAAAAACATATCTATAATATGGAAATGTCAATTGAGAAAACAAAACTCATAGCATTAAAGGGTACTCACTTGGTCCGGTTGCACATAATTATACAAAATAAAAACAGAACAACTGTTAGTACTTAGTTTTCTAGGATGCGACTGGAATAGATATTAACAAACAACTAAACAAACTTAATTACATAGCGACCCATAAAGAACACACTAAAAATAATCTGTAGTGTTTCATTCACATGACTTTCTCTACTTCTGTGTAACAAATAATTGTTTATAAGCTTATTCTCCTATTTACTTCATACTAATCGAGAAAAAATTAGCTGAATTAATCTTATGAATTGCCTCCTTGTAAGTAGAAGCGAAATATGGGAGTATCTTAGGTTAAAGTGATAGTCAAAAGCTGGTTACTATGTGACTGAAGTTCCTTTGTTTGTATGGACAGGAATTGACAAATTTCTGTATGAGAAAAGTATTAGTTTTTCAAAGCAGAAACCAAAAACAAGGAGTGTCTCAAAAACGGCCAACTCCACGAAAAAAATGTATATAACATAAATTGTGTGTTTTAATGTGCTCTACATTTTTTGTGTGGTAAGTTTTTGTCCATCTTTTACGGTTTAGCAGTTATGCACAATTCCGTAAAATTCATCCAGAAAAAAGTAGTCTTCAGAGGCTATTCCCAGAAAATTCAAGATATACATTTTATTTGTCAGGTAAATATATTCCATATACGATATTTTAATCAAAATCGTTAGAGCCATTTTTTAGAAAATCAAAATTTTCGAAAAAAGTTCCATGTAAAGGGTAGTTTGGGGTGGGGGGATTTTCTTGAAAATCTTCGTGTCGCATCCTTGGAAGATACCAAACTTACATACCATGTTTAGGCTTTAACGGTCCTTTCGTTTTTGAGCTATGCTGTCCACAGGCACACACACACACACACACACACACACACACACACAGGGACATTTTTCTATTTTTATTAAGAGAGTCTCAAAACATGTATTTCTGGTGAAATCTCGGTATCGAATTTTTGGGTACAATACAATACCATCTCTATACACTATGTACATAGTTCGTGTAGAGAAAGTAACTAAGCTGCATAAAATATTGGCTTATGGATCAGAAACATGTACAGTGACTGCACAACATAAAAGAATAATACAGACAGCCGCAATTAAATTCCTCGGAACTATAGCAGAATACGTAAGACTGGATAAAAACCAAACGGTGAAATAAGGCAATTAATTGTGGAAGAATAACACAAAACAATAAAATAATTAGAAACTGAAAACAACACTTGGAAAGAATGTCAGAAAACAGAATACCAAAGTAACATACAGTTACAGACCCAAAGACATTGAAACCCAGAACGGCTCAAAAAGATGGACTCGACAAGATTTTGGAGCCGGAACAGACTAAAAAGGCCTAACCCATGAAGGAGGAGACGTAGATGGTCATTTTGTGTCAAATTCAAAATTAAATAAATTTGACATTCGGCTGCACACGAAGCACTAGTATGTAATGTCCATATATACACACATCTCAGAGATATTGTTGGCAAGCACGTGTAATGAAATCAAACTGGTTTCTCCTAATTCATTTTCAGGTTAACGGGCAATGACCAGTTATCCTACTATTGAGACTGCTATGCGTGCAACGGTTTCGAGGTTGTACGGGAGTGCGAAACATAGGTATTTTTCCATAACCACGAGTATCTTGTACTTAATTATTCTACTATTTTGCAATTTTCCTAATAGTAAATGTGAACAATTTACTATATCAACAAGACCTTCATGTTAATGTACAAATGTTAAAGACAGTCATTTATTCCAACTTTACATTCCTATTCTGAAAGTATTCTCACCTCTGTATTCTCACTGACGTTAAATTGTCTCTCAAAGGATGGTAATGGCAGTGTATTCATCCCGGCTATTTTCCCAGTCATTTCCTTTCATTCATTGCCTGCTATGATGACATATATTGGAAGAATAAACAATTGAGTAAATGTATAGGTTTTTAGCACGTAAGATAAGAAATCCCTTGGTGTTGTCTAGTCACTGTACAGCATGTCGGTATGTTTACAAAACCACTGCTAATGCACGTGACTCAATGCTTCGCAACCAAACTGCATTACTTCCATTAGCGTGGACCGAGCACGCAGTTTTGTTCCTGGGCGAATGTCTAATCCACGCTGGCCGTGAGGCGTTTTTTTTACTAGCGCTGAAAGTCATATTTTCGTATCACACATGAGCTTAGCTACATCCACTTCTTGGTTCGATACTGTTTTGAAACACCCTGTGTACATTCACACTCCATCTTCGTGTTAAGCAGAGTGGGAAGATATACTTGGCCAGGCACCAAATAACCAGAAATGTTTCAAGTTATATCCGTTTGCAATAAATATGCTGCAGTAGTTTGCTCTTTATCCGATTTTGTGTTCCTTTAAAGCACTCATAAGTAATCTTTTTACACATACTGTTCTAGCACAATTGTAATTACATTAAGATATTTTAATGGTTTTTGTGACAAAATAGTTATTTATGATACAAGAGTCAAAAGTGTAGTTTTAGTTTGCGTAACGAGGCCGTAAGGCCAGGTGTACCAATCCTACAAGCAAAATAAAAACACTTAACTTGAGTGTCATACACTATTTTTTAGACAGCATGATACTTCTAGATTTATCAATAAATTTATAATACAAGGTTCAACATTCCTTTTGTTCAAGGAATAGTACGTTTTCCTATCGCTTGGAGGCGTGTGTGTATTCGTCTATCGATATAGATTGGTAATCGATGTAGTAATGTCAGTTCTTTACTCTTTACCATAAATCTTATAAGTTAACAATTTCATTCCATTCCTTCTGCTATTAAATGATAAACTAGAGTATGTTACAACCAAATACCCAGCAAACACGGTTTATATGTTTTTAAGTTGCCAATGGAAGAAAATTGTTGTCTAGTTGAGCATGTTTCGACACGAGAACGGACTAGTAAAGAAGGCGGTGGTATTATTTTGATTCTATTTTTTATTCTCAGGAACATAACCTCATTTATTTATATACAGATAAATAACAGAAAACAAACATATACAATTCTTATTAATAATAGGCAACATTAAGTTCTTAACTGTACACTTATGGTGAAAGTGTGATATTTATTGTACAATTATAACAATTGGAAATGTTGATTCTTGTGTTGAGGTACTTGGTGTGTTGTGTTGCTAAATTCAGACATCATACTACACTGGAAATATATGGTTTGAGACCGCCTGAATCCGAAAAAAAAATTATTTTATATGTGTGTGTGCGCCTGTCTCTTTGTGGGCAGCAAGCTCAAAAACCAAAACTCCGTTAAATACCAAACCTGGTATTTAAGATCAGTATCTTCCAAGCATGTGACACGGATTTTCAAGAAAATCCCCCCATTCCCAACTACCCTTTACATGCAACATTTTTGAAAATGTTTGATTTTCTCAAAAATGGCTCTAACGATTTTGATTAATATATCGTACATTAAAGATTTTTATATGACAACTAAAATGTATATTTTGAATTTTCTTGGAATGACCCCTGAAGGCATCTTTATTCTGGATAAATTTTGCGGAATTTTGTATAACTGGTAAACCGTAAGATATAGACAAAAACTTACTGAATAGAAAATGTATTGCTCGTTAAAATACACATTTTTTGTAGAGTTGAAAATTTTTATATATTCCTTGTTATTGGTTTCAGCTTTAAAATACTGTTCTTATATGGCTTTGTCAATTCCTGTCCATACACAAAGGAACATAACAACCAGCTTTTTACTATCGCTTTAGCCTATGGTACTCCCTATTTCTCTTCTACTTAAATGAAAACAAGTAACAAGACAATTTTTCATTTTTTGTCGATTAGCATGAAGTAAATAGAAGAACATGGTTTTAACAATAGTTTGTAGCAGAGATGTAGAGTAAGTCATGTGAATGGAACAAATCAGTTTCTTTTCTGTCACGTACAGTGTAAATAGTAAGTAGAGGTCTTGCCAATAGCGGTTCGTGAGTACACATTCTGGGTGTTCACAAGAGTTGGGTAGCTCTGGAAATGTGAAATAACTATTTCATAAATTTCGTAATATAACTTGATACAATTGCAGTCAATCCTAACAACAGCAACAACACAGACGATAATGGTACTAATGCATAAGTTGCCCTCCGTGGAGCAGTGGTTACCATGTTAACCTCTAAAACCCAGGATTGCAGGTTCAAACGCAAAAATGTTTAGCATGACTTCCCTCGGAAGGGAACTAAAGCCGTCAAAGGAGAGGATTCCTGGGTAAAATTCCGCCATTTTGCGTCCGCAAGACCTGATTTCGTCCTACAGTGCCATCTGTGGGAGACGAGCCGATCTCTCGTCAATACGGCGCAAAGCAGCGAACTCACGAACTAGAAACTAAAGTCAGATCAAGGTATTATCCTAACGATGCTGCAGGAAATTATCATTAAGGCAAGAACGAAGTAACATGTGAATTAAATTGCAGTTACCTACTACTGTCAAAGTCGCAATATGGTCGGATTAACACACTATTACAGCTGCTATATTAAGAAGACCAATGCTAAGAAACATCAACATTGCTGCCCTCTAGCGGACGTTACTTTTACCGTAGTGAGCTGCTATTTGGTGTCAGTAAAGTAAAATTGTGCTGATAGAGCGTGGGAGAAGAAACTTTGCCATTTAAACACGTTTTGTAGTATATGGCCATTAAGGCCAAACCAGTCGCGCGTACACAAAACTAGTTAAAACGTGCACAAGGCAAGATGTGCTGTAGATATTAATGCCACATTTCATCGAGTTTAAAGAGTAGCGCGGCAGATTTAAATGACGTATATTTTAACAATGTTATGTTGTCAAAGAAAAATATGGAACAAATCCACACATCTCAAACGGGAAGACATCTTCATTCTCGTTTGTTTACTCCTGGCAAGCAAAGAGAATGGAATTTCATTTGTTTTTTGTTTTGTTTCACATAGGGACCGGCTATTAAAGTA
This sequence comes from Hymenopus coronatus, assembly GCA_030762935.1. Taxonomy (NCBI): domain Eukaryota; kingdom Metazoa; phylum Arthropoda; class Insecta; order Mantodea; family Hymenopodidae; genus Hymenopus; species Hymenopus coronatus. The sequence continues at coordinate 16,649,016 of CM060891.1, forward strand.
CTAGACTCTCGCTTTAGCCTAGGCATTCCCTTATTTCCCTTCAACTTAAAGCGATTAATAATACTTAATTCTGCTTATGTATATTTTGATTAACATTATGCAGATGATAAACCTTTTGAATAAAATGCTTGTTTGCGGAACAGCCAGAGAAAGCGATGTGAATGGAACCCATCAGATTTTTTTTCTTAGCATGAGATAGATGAAAAAATAGCATTTTTACTTTCTCTATACGAACTATGTACATAGTGTATAGAGAAGGTATTGCACTCCACCAAAAAATTCGATACCTAGATTTCACCGGAAATATATGTTTTAGGGTCTCCTTTATCTAAAAAAAGTATTTTCAGAAAAAGGTCCTGTGTGTGTCCGTGTGTCAGTGTGTCCGTGCGTCTGTGAACACGATAACTCAAAAACGAAAAGTCGGTAAAATACCAAACTTGGTATTTAAGTTTAGAATTTTCCAGGGATGCGACACGAAGATTTTGAGAAAAATCCCTCACCCCAAATTACTCTTTACATGGAACTTTTTTCGAAAATTTTGATTTTCTAAAAAATGGCTCTAACGATTTTGATTAAAATATCGTATATTAAAGATATTTACCTGACAAATAAAATGTTTATTTTGAATTTTATGGGAATAGGCTCTGAAGAATATTCTGAGTGAATTTTCCGAAATTTTGTATAACTGCTAAACCGTAAGAGATAGACAAAAACTTACCACACAACAAATGTAGAGGATATTAAAACACACAATTTATGTTGTATACCTTTTTTTCTTGGAGTTGATCGTTTTTTAGATATTCCTTATTTTTGTTTTCAGGTTCGAAAATCTTAACTTTTCTCATACAGGAATTTGTCAACTCATGTCCATACAAACAAAGGAACTTCAGTCACATATTAACCAGTTTTTGACTATCGCTTTAACCTATGCTACTCCGTTATTTCCTTTTTACTTACATGGAAGAAAGTAATAGGACTATTTCTACTAATTTTTCTAGATTAGCATGAAGTAAATAGAAGCATAAGTTTTTTAACTAGAATTTGTTGCACAGATGTAGAGAAAGTCATGTGAATGGAACACATCAGATTTTTAAAGAATATTTTGTAGTAGAATAGGTTCAATTCAATATTAGCCACACCACAGCTTTTTTCGGTTTGCTAGAACATTTATTTTGTTACTTGCTTTAAGACACTGAGATTTGCCTTGAACTGGAATTCTGCAGATGGATGGTTTCTGAGTCTGTTTCAACAAAGAGAGACGCAGACGGCCCTGGGATTATCGCGAATTCTAAATTAGGTTTTACGACGGCTACATCCGGAAATCGATTGGAACCTGGTCATGGACATTCTGAGAAGGGTGGCGCAGTTTTGTCTCTCTTTCACAGAAAATCAGATCCACGATGTTTTGTCATCAAAATCATCCATCGATCCTCGCCATATGGAGTTCGTAGCTTCATTGTGTGGGTGGACCAATGAGTGACGCAGAGGTGTAGCAAGTCTATCCTACGCTACTACCCACAGAATAGTCTGGGTACATCGAAGAATTCTCTAGATGCTCGTGCTAAAAAAAATTAGCAGTCAGAGAATCAGCAGCAACTGTTTTGAGGTAATGATAAAGAGAAAGGTGAGATCTTCCGATTAGAATCAGTTAAAAAAAAAAAAAATCTGATGTGTTCCATCCATCCACCTGACTTTCTTTACATCTCTGCAATAAATTATTGTTAAACAGCTTATTCTTCCACTTTTGGTTTCAATATTAAGCTACTTAACCTTTTCTCATCCCTCTTTTGCTTCACTCCTGACCGTGCAAAGCGAACCGCATTTAAATTGTTTCACATAGCAACCTAAAAGATTTGTATGGTTTAAAAGATTTCGCTATGGTTTTAGTGTGGTCTTCTTACAAGGAACCAAGGTAATAAGGCCGTTTCTGCCAATGTTTATCTCGATTAGCACGATGTAAATAAAGGAATAATCTTTTGTAAACGTTTGTAGAGAAAGTCATGTGAACGGAGCACATCAGATTTTTATATTTATATTTCATCCACTATATATCATTTGGTCGTCTAGCGCGGTGGTAGAGTTGCTGCTTGCCAAGCGTGAGACCTGGGTTCGATTCCCAGTACTGGCGTGGGGATTTTTCCCTCATTGGGAAACCTGGACCAGTGTGCACTCAGCCTCGTGAGGGTCCCTGGGGAACCAATTTGAGGGGCTACTTGATGGAAAAGTAGCGGCTCCAGGTCGCGAAGACCGCATTAACTGGCCGGGGGGACGCAGCGGCCGGGCGGTAGGCCAAGGCTCTTGCTGAGCTGTACCACGGAGTCACGTATCATTAGCTTTATGTATTGTTATTACCATGTTCTGAGCAATACATTTATTAATAATACATTTAATTGTTTTAAATTAAATGTTTGGGCTTAAATACAGACTCATTATAGAACCAGTCAAATTAAGTTGTTAAATATTTTTAATAAAATAAAGTATATTGCATATAAACTAATAAAATAAAAAAAAAACAGCACAGTTTTAATTTTCATTCAGATTGTGTTATCTATGTAGTATCTATAACTCACGCAACCAGAAGCCATATTTCGATAACACACGAATGCAATGTTCATCTAGCAGCAAAACGAATTACCAGACTCAAACACTAGCTCGTCTGTTTATATCTTTGAAGCTGATAGGCCATAACGAAACATGTTTGAGTGCTATAGGAAACGGAAACAAATGAACAATATCGGCGAATTCAATTTTTATGAAGCAATAAAACAGGGAGCAGGTGTATGAGCAACAGTTGTATCTGCTGAAATTTGTTAGAGCAAGAAAATGAAATAAAACGTGAGTTATATTTTTTCCTCGATTGCTGAGCGCAATGCAGAACTGGTAATCTCTCGCATACAAGCACGTATTGCATAAACAACGTTGCTGAAAATGGTTTCCATCCAGTTCGGGTATCAAACAATCTCCCCACAAATGCCAACCTTGCTGCAGCCAAACCGCTAGGTTAGTATTTTCATTCAACCCGTTTTACTTTCTCTACTACGAACATAATATGCACAGAATGTATTGCACTCAAATATCTTCATGCTTTGAGAAGTCCTAAATAAAAGCATGTAAAAAGTTATAAATAGCATGATCAAAAATCTATTGTTTTCCATTTGCATGTCTTTCTCAGCAAACTACTGTTACAAAAGATAATGTTTTTATCTACATAATGGTAATCGAGATTTCGCTTTGAACGGCCAGGAGTAAAAGAAAGATGAAATGAAAGATGACCTTCCGTTTGAGAGAACTTTAAGGCTTTAAAATTGAAATAAATAACAAAGAATAGATATATTGGAAAGGGTTAATACTACCAAAAAATGTATAATACATAAATTGTATGTTTTAACGTGTTCTATATTTTTCGTGTAGTAAGTTTTGGTCTATCTCTTTCGGTTTACCAGTTACATTAAAGTCATCCAGAATGAAGAGGTCTTCAGAGGCTATTCCCAGAAATGTCAAGATATACATTTCGTTTGCCACTAAAATATCTTAAATATATCGTTAGAGCCATGTTTGATAAAACCAGATTTTTTTTTTAAAAATGTACCACTAAAGGGTAGTTCGGTCACATCTTTGGAAGAAAGTGAACTAAAATATCAAATTTGGTATTTAATGGACACACACACAAACACAGGTCATGTTTCTAAAATGTTTTTATGGATTCAGGGGTCTCAAAACATGTATTTGCGGTGAAATCTCGGCATCAAATTTTTCGGTGGAATACCATACCTTCTCTACCCACTACGTACATTGTACATACGTGCTAGAAATATTAAAAAGTTTCATGATTCCAACGATGCGACTTTATTTAACCATGTAAGCTATAATTTTGATACATGGCAAAAATATCACTATTATTGTTTATAATAACTGGTAAAATTTCAATAAACATCTTGAATACTGAGGAGTTTTCAAATGCATTAATTTAAGTCGGAATATAGCGTTCAGTTCTTGAACATTTGTCTACCGCTCCCACGGTTTAGTAACGAAATGTGAAATGCAGCTATTTCTGCAAATCTTTTATCTGGATTCAAATCAAGTAGAAAAAAAAATCTGACGTGTAGGTTACAAAAGATTATTCTTTTATCTACGACATGCTAATCAAGGTAAACACTAGCAGAAATTGTCTTATTACTTGCTTTCTTGTAAGTAGACGAAAAATAAGGGATTACACTAGGCTAAATCGATAGTCAAATCTTCTAAAAGCTGGTCGCTATGTGAAACAGATCAGTTTCGGTTGGCTTTGTATGGTCCCGTTTGATAAAAGTTAGTTTTATAACTTGAAACCAATAATAATGAATATCTCGAAAACGGTTAGCTCTACAAGAAAAAAGTACATAATATAAATAACGATATCTACATCGGTAAGTTTTTGTCTATCTCTTACGGTTTAACCGTTTTGCAAATTCTGTAAAAATCAACCAGAATAAAGAGCTCTTCAGAGGCTATTCCCAGAAAATTCCAAATATGCATTTTATTTGTAATGTAAATATTTTTAATATACGGTATTTTAATCAAAATCGTTAAAAATATTTTTGAGAAAGTCAAAACTTTCGAAGAATGTTCATGTAAAAGGTAGTCGGGAGGGGGTGGATTGTCTTGAAGATTTTTTCTGTCGCACCCTTGGAAGATACTGAACTTATATACCTTCAATTTTGAGCTATGCTGTCCACACACACACACACACACACACACACACACACACACACACACACACACCATTTACTACTTATGATTATTTATCATATTTACAGATTCTAAATCTGTTACAGATGTTTCTGCCAAAATAGTTTTCTAAAAATGCTTTTTTCTGACTCACGGGACCTCAAAACATATAATTCCGGTGAAATCTCGGTATCGAATCTTTGGGTGGAGTACACGTTCTCTATCCACTATGTACATTGTACATACGGGCTAGAGAAAGTAACAAGCTTTTTTAGGAACAGTATGTATAGTGAACAGCAAACGATAGAAGATAGAGAAAGTCCTATGAATGGAACATATCAGAGTTTTTAATCCAAAATGATGTGAAGCTGCGCTTGGACATTTGGGTTCATGCATTACATTTATTTGTCCTCGTAGTTGCCGAAATGCAAATTTGGCTGGGGCTCAAACGTTTTGGCCGACCTTGTAGTTTAAGAACTTTTATTTCATTTTTATAACATTTTTATGCCTTCCTTCTTGGGGAGAATTTATGTTTTTGTAGCATCTCTTACACAGATGGAAATTTTGCGATTTGAAAATTGCATGCAACTTTTTGGCGTGAACATTAATAAAACAGGCAGTTATTTTACCTGCCGGACGAAACAGTAGTAGTTTAAAATGGGAAAGCTGTTGTAGCTAGATATTTTTGTCTGTTTTTCTTTCTTTTATTTATTCATTTTTTTATTAACCGAGCTGGATGACTCAGGCGGAAACATCCATGGCTTGCATTTGGGAGGTCGCAGGCTCAAAGCCATGGAGCGACCAATTTGGTGGGTTCCTCCCCCCCCCCCCCCATAGTTTCCCTCAGTTGCCAAGGTAAACTAACACAAGGGACCTTGCCCTACCACCCGGCCACTGCATCCCCTATCTTGGCCCAAAGACCCCATGAATGGCGTGCAGTGCTGGAGGATGGGACATGATCAGCAGGTTAATGCGGTCTTCTCGATTTGAAGCTGCTACTTCTAAATGAAGTACCTCCTCAATTGTCCCCCCAGGGACCTCACCAGGCTGAGTGCACCCCGGATCAGGTCACCCCCCTACACCGGTACCGGGAATCGAACCCAGGTCTCCCCTTGGCAAACAGCCGCGCTAAAGAGAAGACCCACTCACTTCTTTTCACCATCTGTACTTTGACGGGTACAGCTAGTCTTCGAGGTCCCATTCCTTTACGCTTTATCGTAAAGAAGGGATTGATCACCATAAAATTGAGTCCTATACAGTAAAAGTTAAAGTAATATTCTATTTAAGACGTGTGCTATGACGAGTAACTTGACATGGTATATCTTAAACTTCTGGTACTGATGCTCTGCGTTAAGATGATATTGGTAATACAATCCGGTGAACCTGCTTTCGCTATCGGTGGATTGGTGGCAGCACAATTGGAATACCATCTACTTTCAGTTTTACTATTGTGTTTTTAGATTAAAGGTGGAACATTGGGTCGTGTATTATATATGCAATCCGGTATTGTTCAATAATGTTTTCCACAACTGCACACAGCTGCCATTTGTTTGAAATTAATAACAACTTGGCGAATGAATTAAGTGGGGAAATTGTTTTTAATATACTTTATTTTACGTCGCTTTAATATGTAGGTCATATCGCGATGGAACTGTTCGCAGATTACGACAGGTGCCTCAGTCTGGCGCATACAGCCAGTCTAACTGTATCCATCATTATAGTAAGATGACAGAGTTCAGCCAGCCCTTCGAGGCCACATCCCGGCGTAATTTTCTTCGCGACCGGCAGATAGCGTTAGGGTGTAACTGATGTCTAGCTGCTCTAACCAGTCGGGTTACCATTTATGTTTAGTTTTTACTTTCTCTACACGTACTATGTACATAGAAGGTATTGCACCCAAAATTCGATACCGAGATTTCACCGAAAATACATGTTTTGGGACCCCCCTAGAAAAAGATCCGCGTGTGTGTCCGTGAACACGATAACTCAAAAGCGAAAAGTCGGTAGGCAAATACTAAACTAGATATTTAAGTTTAGTATCTTCGAGGGATGCGACACGAAGATTTTGAGGAATATCCCACCGCCCTAAAGTACCCTATGTAGGTACATGGAAAACACTTCGAACATTTGATTTTCTCAAAATGGCTCTAAAGATGTTGGTTAAAATGCCGAATATTGAAGATATTTTATGGCAAATAAAATGTATCATTTAAGTTTTCTGAGAATAACCTCTAAATATCTCTATATTCTGGATGAATTTTGCGTAACTGGTAAACCGCAAGAGATACACAAAAGCTAGAAACGGCGAGCGTTTAAAAAATGTTGACTATCGTTTTAGCGTAGTGCATTCCCTTGTTTACGTTTAATTACAAGGAAACAAGTAACTAGGGCAATTTCTGCTAATGTTTATCTCGATTATCATAAAATAGATAGAAGAATACGCTTTTTAACAATAATTTGTTACAGCCATGCAGAGAAAGTCATCTAAATGGAACACATCATATTTTTACTTTCTCTACACGTACTATGTACATGTAAATAGAACAATAAACTTTTTAAACAGAACGCATCAGATTTTTAATATTGTTTAAGAAGTTGGAGCTTTGGGTCGTGATATTTAATATGCAATATCCGGGGTTTACCTTGATGACTGAGGCAGACCACGAAACAGTCCCAGCCAGATTGTTCGGGAGTTGAACCCAGGCTCCATGGTTATGTGCTTCCATATAATACTCAAAGTTGATGGAAACTTTCTCTCGTGGAACCACGTATGAAAGCACACACATTTGATCATCCAGAGGAAAGTGCCAAATAACGTACTTTGGATTACTTGTGTCTGTCTGCCTGGAGTACATTAGGGTGTAACACTGTTACTACCTTTTGTTTTCGTTACTTCTGTTGATTTGGGTTGTTTGTTCATTTGATGAACTGCTACTCCGCGCGTTACTCGCACTAACCACACATGGCAGTATTAGATTTCGACCACTGAAACCGACGACTGTGTTTACAGAGACATTCAGGAAATGTGTCATTTACGCAAACTAAATATCCTACCTCTTGCAGTAAATCCGTTATATCTGCATACCAGTTTTGCTCTTAATTCCCAAAGTTATCTATCTTGAAAAAAAGATTTATGATACAAGCAGTAAACATATTGAGTAGGAAGCTTGCGAAACGAAGCCATTACGAACAATATAAAACAACTTTAAAACGTGTGTCATATACTATTTTTATTTTCTCTATACGTACTATGTACATAGTGTATAGAGAAGGTATTGTAATGTACCCAAAAATTCGATACCGAGATTCCACCGGAAAAACGTGTTTTGAGACCCCCTGAATCCAAAAAAGCGTTTTTAGAAAAATGTCCGTCTGTGGGCAGCATAGCTCAAAAACGAAAAGACCGTTAAAAACCAAACCTGGTATTTAGGTTTGCTATCTTCCAAGGATGCGACACAAAGATCAAGAATGGCTCTAAATATGTTGATTAAAATATCGTATATTAAAGATATTTACCCGACAAATAAAATGTATATCTTGAATTTTCTGGGAATAGCCCCTGAAGACTACTTTATTCTGGATGAATTTTACGGAATTTTGCATAACTGCTAAACCTTAAGAGATTAGACAAAAACTTATCACACAAAAAATGTATAGCGGATTAAAACACAAAATTTATATTATATAATTTTTTTCGTGAAGTTTAAGATTTTTTAGATATTCCTTGCTTTTGGTTTCAGCTTTAAAAAACTTATAATTTTCTCATACTGGAATTCTTCAATTCTTGTCTATACAAACAAAGGAACTTCAGTCACATAGCAACCAGCTTTTGACTATCAGTCTAACCTATGGTACTGCCTTATTACAAGGAAGCAAGTAATAGGGTTATTTCAGATATATATATATATATATATATATATATATATATATATATATATATCTGAAGATCAATTCCATCATTTACATTTCTAATATATGAAAATATTTCTGAATAACTGTTGATTCCGTTATTACTTTTATTTCAGGTGAGTTATGCTCTTCTGGCTACATTCTGTGGAGCTCGTCCAAACCTATGTCGAGACCAAGAGCACTGAAACAAGGGTAAGACACTAACATCTCAGGTCGTCTTTTTGTTATTCTTCTTCCACAATACTCTTGATCTGTTCCTCCTTCAACTAAACATATACCTATTTCCATTTTTACTTTCTTAGTATGTAGAACGCACATAGTAGGTAGAAAAGGTATTGTATTCCACCCAAAAATTCGATACCGATATTTCACCGGAAGTACATGTTTTGAGACTCCCTGAATAAAAATAAAAGCATTTTCCAAAATGATAACGTTTGTGCGTGTCTGTGTGGTGCATTGCTAAAAAACGAAATCTGTTCAATATCAACTTCGTATTTAAGTGAGTATCTTTCAAAAATACGACACGAAGATTTTCAGGAAAATCTTTAAGCACCAAAACTACTCCTTACATGGAGCGTTTTTCGAAAATATTGATTTTCTCAATAATGCTTGTAACGAATTTTGTTAAAATAACATAGGTTTAAGATACTTCAATTACACACGAATAGTAAATCTTGAATTTTCAGGCAATAGACTCTGAAAGGATTTTCACTCTAGATACTTTTTAATAGCCTCTGAAAATCTTTTCATTCTGGATAGCTTTTTATAACTGGTAAACCACAAGAGATAGACAAAAACTTACTCATTAAAATAGACAATTTGTCATATAAATTTTTTAATAGTTTTTACTTTCTCTATACGCACTATGTACATAGTGTATAGAGAAGGTATTGCACTCCACCAAAAAATTCGATACCGAGATTTCACCGGAAATATATGTTTTAGGGTCCCCTGTATCCAAAAAAAGTATTTTCAGAAAAAGGTCCGTGTGTGTGTCCGGGTGTCTGTGAACACGATAACTCAAAAACGAAAAGTCAGTAAAATACCAAACTTGGTATTTAGGTTAGTATCTTCCAGAGATGCGACACGAATATTTTGAGAAAAATCCCCCCACCCCAAACTACCCTTTACACGGAACTTTTTTCGAAAATTTTGATTTTCTAAAAAATGGCTCTAACGATGTTGATTAAAATGTCGTATATTAAAGATATTTACCTGACAAATAAAATGTATATTTTGAATTTTCTGGGAATAGCCTCGGAAGACTACTTTATTTACTGGATAAATTTTACGGAATTTTACATTTGTGCTAAACCGTAAGAGATGGACAAAAACTTACCACACAACAAATGTAGAGCATTTTAAAACACACCATATATGTTATATACATTTTTTTTCGTGGAGTGTTTTTGAGATATTCCTTGTTTCTGGTTTCAGCTATAAACAACATATTTTTCTCATACAGGACTTTGTGAACTCGTGTCCATACAAACAAAAGAACTTCAGTCACAAATCAACATATGATACTCCCTTATTTCGCTTCTACTTACAGGGAAGCAAGTAATAAGACTATTTCTACTAATTTTTTCTCGATTAGCAGGAAGTAAATTGAAGCATAAGCTTTTTAACAATAATTTGTTGTAGAGAAAGTCATGTAAATGGAACACATACGATTTTTTAGTTAAACGTTTCCGAAACATTCCTTGTTGTTGGTGCTAATTTTAAACTACTGAAACTACTCATAAACGGAAGTCATCTTTCATTTCATCTCGTATGTTTTATCTCTGGCCAAGTAAGGAGACCCCTAGCGGAAGATGATGGATTATTTTGGACACAGTGGCATAGGTTCTTTCGGAAGTAAAGCCGGTGCTCCCGAGTAATGTTTATTTGCACGTAAAAGAACCCCCATACCTTGAAAGAGGAAGATTCCTGGTCAAAATTCCGCCATTTCGCGTCCCCAAGTGTTGACAGTCGGTGTCGCCGCTGGTCGACAAGTTGATCCTTCGTCGCCATGGCACATAGCGGCGAACTCACGAACTAGACATTCAAATCTGATCACGGAAACATCGTCACGATGCCCTGTGCTCCATTTAGAAGTTGCAGGAAATAATAAGTAAAGAGAACCGTTTCACTAACAATGAACTTTCAAAAGATGACTGTCGTTTAGCCTAGTGTTGTGCCTTATTTCGCTTCTACTTACAAGAAACTAATTAATAAAATCATTTCTGCTGATATTTAGCTTTTTAGTATGATGTAGATTAAAAGTAATCTTTTGTAAATATATATTCAAGATGTATGAAGTGTATAGAGAAGGTATTGTATTGCACCCAAAAATTCGATAATGAGATTTCACCGGATATATATGTTTTGAGACCCCCTGAATTAAAAAAAAACATTTTTAGAAAAATGTCTGTCTGTGTGCATGTGTGTCTGTGGGCAGCATAGCTCAAAAACGAAAAGACCGTTAAATACCAACTTGGTATTTAAGTTTGGTATGGACCAAGGACGCGCTACAAGTATTTGAGAAAAATCCCCCCCACCCCAAGTTACGCTTCACATGCAATTTTTTTTTCCCCCCAGGGGCCTACTACGGTAGGTACGGGTTAGGCGCACCCGGGGTCCCGAGCCACCTTGACTCCCTCTGTGGGCAACCTCAGAGTGGTGAGGGAGCCAGAAGGTCAAAATGCCCACCCACGTGTAGGCCGTGCGTGGAGACCCGTGTCGGTGAAGAGGAATATCCTGGTTGGTTGAGGGTTGCGTACCTGAGCCTGGGCTTCTGTCTTTCAGTAACTGGGGAGGGTGCGCAGCCTAATACACCGCTTTGGTTTCTGATTTGCCTAAACGGGAGGCTAGGGACTAACCCACCCCTAGTCAATCGGCCAGGACTAGGTATTACACCGAACTCCAGGGTGAGTGGGACGGCGAGCCCGCTATATCCCCTGTGTAGCCCTGTCACCCCAGTGGGGTGACCCCTCGTTGGGCTCCGTGGCGGGTGGGGAGCACTGGGGGATGAATTTATACCATTTTTTTTATGGCACCAAAACTTAAACCCCTGATTTCAAATAAAGACGTTGGAAAGGAAGTAGTCGAGTCATGTGGTCCTCGCTACTTGGTCATTCATAGGACAGAGGAAGGTAAGAAGTTCCTTACGGTGAGCCCTTTTACTATCCAAAAGGGTCTCGATGCCATTGCTGGTCCTGTTAAATCCTGCGTTCGAGCTCGCAATGGTACACTTCTTGTCGAAGCCAACTCCGCCTCTCAAGCTGCAAGGATACTTAAAGCCACCATGTTAGCCAGCTATCCAGTGAAGGTCGAGGTGCACAAGTCGCTGAACTCCTCCCGCGGTGTAGTAACAACCCGCGCGTTGGACGGTTTGACCATTGAGGAGATCCAAGAAAATCTTGCGACTCAGGGTGTCTCAGCTGTTTATCGGGTACAACGTAAGATCAACGGTGAATTCCTGCCTACTCGTACCCTGTTTCTTACTTTTGATCGGGTTGATCTGCCTCAAAAGATTAGAGCAGGGTATGAAGCCATCGAAGTTAGGCCTTATATACCCAATCCGCTGAGGTGCTTTAAATGCCAACGTTTTGGTCACACTAGTGAGTTGTGTACCGGCAAGTCCACCTGCGTCCACTGCGGTGACATCTCCCACGATGGGGCTTGTGCTTCAGCTCCATCGTGTGTGAACTGTAACGGGGAACACCCATCTAGTTCCCGAGACTGCCCCCGTTTTGCAGAGGAACGAGCGATCCAGGAGATACGGGTGAAAGAGAAGGTGTCCTTCTTGGAAGCCCGGAAGCTCCTGCGACTCCGCCAACCCTCTGCCCCGAGGTCCGGTACCTATAGCTCAGTTGCAGCTAAACCGGTACCGCGTCGGGAAATCGCAACACAGACCGGCGATATGAACGGGGCTACAATTGCGGAAAAGGTTATTTTAGCCCAAGCGCTACCAAAGCCTTCGGCACCTACACCCAAGTTGGTATCAACATCTGCCAAATCCGCTAGCTTACAGAATAGTCCTGCACAGTTGTCACCGAAAGCCTCGACCTCTGGAACTAAAGTTGGTAAATTCACGACGTCTTCTGCCCCGGAAAAACAGTTTAAGACCAAGTATGTACGACAAGACTTCTTGAAAGAGAATGTGCAATCTATTACCAAGTCATCTAAAGGTAAGAAAAGTTCACGCAACTCCACACGTGTATCCTCCTCTGAAGGGTCATCTGGGGAGGAGGGCGTGAATCGGCGACGGCCGTCTTCGCCGATCAGCACATCCAATCGGTTCGAACTACTTGGACCTAAAACTGCTCTTGAAAAAGGGACCTCCCTTGTGGAGGAGATGGACCAGGAGGATTCTGCCGCCACTGCCAGAGGGACAGTGCGGAAACGGCAGGATCGTGCTCCTGAAAATAGTACTAGCCCAACGCCTAAGAAGAACAAATTGAACCGACCAGCTAATCCCAATCTGCAGAAGCGTCTTTCGATTTGAAACTTATCCCATAATATACTCAATGGCTATCCTCCATTGGAACATACGCGGAATTCGACCACATCGACCAGAGCTTGACTTGTTGCTGCGCCAGCATGAACCCTTGGCTGTATGTTTACAAGAGACGAAGCTCCGTCCACAGGACACCGTTACCATCAGGCAGTACTCCTCCGTACGATGTGATTTATCCCCGGAGGACGGTGTCCCGGCACATGGGGGCACTATGATGCTTATTCGAGATGATATTTTTGCCAACTCCGTACCCATACAATCTGCAATCCAGTCCGTTGCTGTCAGCATTAAGCTACCCTCCGCTTCATTCACCATTTGCAGTATCTATTTACCTCCATCTGCGGACCTCTCGCACAGCGACTTAGAACACCTCATTTCGCAGTTGCCACCACCCTTTTTATTGGTAGGCGACGTGAATGCCCATCACCCTCTTTGGGGCTCTCCTCGGGCTTGTGCGAGAGGTACGCTACTTAAAGACTTCTTGGATAGTCAGAATCTTGCTCTCTTGAACACCGGAGAGCCCACCTTTCTATCTGACGCATTTCATAGTTTTTCACACATTGACATTGCAATTTGTTCCCCTCAGCTGGCAGTCACCTTATGCTGGAATATCATCTCGGATTTGCATTCTAGTGACCACTTTCCTTGTCGTATTAGTGTCTTGACACCCGTTGTATGTTCCACCCGTTTACCTAGTTGGCGCCTAGACCACGCCAGCTGGGAACTGTACTCCCACTTGGCTGAATTTAGCTACGAAGAGCACGACTCTGTGAACCACTTGGTCGAACATCTTACAGGGACCATTCTTTCTGCTGCTGAGCAATCCATTCCGCGTTCGACTGGCTACAGCCGTCGATTTCCGGTACCTTGGTGGACCGCTGACTGTCGGGATGCTATTCGCGCTCGCAGACGAGCTCTACGGGTTTTCCAGCGTTTTCCTACACTGGATAACCTGATACACTATAAACGGATGCGTGCACATTTTAGGCGGGTTATTAAGGATAGCAAAAAGATGTCATGGAATAAATTCGTGGGTTCCTTTAATCGACATACACCTTCCTCTGTCGTATGGGATAAGTTAAGACGTGTGGCTGGGAAACCGAACCATATGCCCATCGCCGGTCTCAAAACACCTACCGGAGCTGTTGTTGATACATTTGACGTGGCGAATACCTTAGGCAGTGCTTTCGCTGAGGTGTCTAGCTCAGGCAACTATTCCCCTGAGTTTCTTACAGTTAAGAACCAGGTGGAATCTCAAGAATTCTCGTTTCTTTCTGGCAACCTTGAGGATTATAATCGCCTTTTCACCCTGGCAGAGCTAGACAATGCACTCTCCTCTTCACGACACTCAGCACCAGGCCCAGATGGTATCCACGTCCAAATGTTGCAACATCTCTCTCCTGATGGCAAAGATTTCCTACTCGAGGTCTATAATCGTGTCTGGGTTGATGGCATTTTTCCAGACAAGTGGCGGGAGGCCACCATCATACCCATTCTTAAACCTGGAAAGGACCGCCATCTTCCTTCCAGTTACCGTCCTATTTCCCTCACCAGTTGCGTTTGCAAGGTGATGGAACGCATGATCAATGGACGGTTGGTGTGGTGGCTGGAATCCCACAATCTTCTGACGAACATCCAGTGTGGCTTTCGACGACGACGTTCAACTGCTGACCACCTTGTCTCTCTGTCAACTCAGATTATGGACGGGTTTCTTAAGAACAGCCCCACAGTTGGGATATTTTTTGACCTCGAGAAGGCCTACGACACGTGTTGGCGGGCGGGAATATTGCGTTCTCTGCACAACTGGAACATACGTGGACGCCTACCGTTGGTCATTCAGGAGTTTATGCGGGACCGCGTTTTTCGAGTGAGGGTGGGTTCGGTTTTTTCTAACCATTTTATTCAAGAGAACGGAGTGCCGCAGGGCTCGGTACTCAGCGTGACTCTATTTGCTATTGCGATAAATTCCATATCACTATGTGTGCCTCAAGGTGTCTCTTCCTGTTTATTCGTGGACGACTTTGCCATCTTCTGTACTTCTCAGCGTACACCGTTTTTGGAACGCCGTCTCCAGCGGTGTTTGGACAATCTCTATGCATGGAGCTCGAAACACGGTTTTCGTTTCTCCGCTGAGAAGACAGTCTGCGTTAACTTCTGGCGCCGTAAGTGGCATATGCCGCCGTCTCTTCGACTCGGGCCAGATTTACTTCCTTTCGCAGACGAGGCGAGATTCCTTGGTTTGATCTTCGATCGGAAACTTTGTTGGGCACCACAAATAGCACAGCTTAGAGCACGATGTGACCGTTCTCTAAATCTTTTACGGATACTAAGTGGCAAGTCTTGGGGTGCGGATCGGACGACATTGCTCCGTCTTTATCGTGCTGTGATTCGTTCGAAGTTGGACTATGGCAGCATTGTGTATTCTTCAGCTCGACCTTCAGTGCTCAGAAGGTTAGACACAGTCCATAACCAGGGCATCCGTGTGGCCGTTGGAGCTTTTCCAACGAGCCCAGTTGTTAGCCTCTACGCCGAATCGGGAGAACCTCCTCTGCGTTGTCGGCGTGATGTCCTGCTTGCTAATTATGGCTGTGGGCTGAAGTGTATGCCTGGGCATCCAACTTATCACGCGTTTTTCTCCCCTGAGCTGCACGAGCGATACTGCCTCCGCTCTCTGAGCCCCAGGCCAGCAGGTTTTCGTTTCCGTGAGCTTCTACGCCAGCACCATGTTGACATTCCTCGGCTGTTATCCAAGGGAGAGAATATACACCCCCCTTGGTTACGCGCTACCTCCCATGTCGATCTCGGGATGACGCTCTACGGGAAATCTGTTACGCCTCTTGATAGTATTCGTCGTTGCTTTTTAGAATTTTTATCCAAATACAGTGGCCGTATTTGTATTTACACCGATGGTAGTAAGAGCCCCGACGGTGTTGGATGTGCCTTTGTAACTGGCACCGCAACTTCTACTTACGGTTTGCCTAGTTGCACATCTATATATTCTGCCGAGCTATATGCTATTTATCAAGCCCTTCTGTATATTCGACGTCGAAAATTAGGTGACTGCCTTATTCTTAGTGATTCCCTTAGTGCCCTTCAGAGCATTCGTGAGCTGTACAATTACCATCCTTTGGTGCAGCGCATCCAGGACGTTCTCCACATTTTGCACGCTTGTGGTTTTAATGTGGAGTGCGCATGGATTCCTGGACACGTTGGCTTGCCAGGGAATGACACGGCGGATTTGGCAGCGAAATCGGCAGTCACAGCGCCCAGTGTTACGATTACCCATTCAACAGCAGAAGATTTTAGAGTGGCTGTACGGAGAGCCGTTTTTTCGACTTGGCATGCGGAGTGGTCGGCTCTCCGTGGTAATAAGCTGCGAGAGGTGAAGGACCTCCCTGTCAACTGGGTAACCTCCTCTCGTTTATTCCGCCGGGAGGAGGTAGTACTAGCTCGGCTAAGAATTGGCCACTGTATTTTTACTCACAGTTACCTTTTTAAACGTGAACCTGCTCCTGTCTGTGCGCTCTGTGGGGAGGCACAGACAGTTCGCCATGTGTTGCTGGAGTGTGGTCACCTGGCACACATTCGGTCATCTATGGGCATGCCGGCCTCTCTTGCTGAGGTCCTGGCAGATGACCCAAGAGCAGTGGACAGGGTTTTTAAATTTTTAGCAAAACTTTCTTTTACCTTGACGTTTTAGTGTGATAACGGTTTTTTTAAACTCTTTTGGTTTTAATGTGTTGATTTTAGATGGAGTTTTATATCCAGCTCTGGTTAGAGGGCTGGACGTTTCTGTTACTTCCGTTTCAACTGTGTTAGCTCTTTTATTTGTGTTTACTTTTTTGTTTGGTATTTTCTTACTGGCTATTGCCAAGTTTTAATATTAAGGGCGCTTATGACCACGGCAGTTGAGCGCCCTTAAACACCATCATCATCATCATCACATGCAATTTTTTTTGTTTGAAAATTTTGATTTTCTTAAAAATGGCTCTAACGATTTTGATTAAAATATCGTATATTAAAGATATTTACCTAAAAAATAAAATGTATATCGTGAATTTTCTGGGAATAGCCTCTGAAGACTTCTTTATTCTGGATAAACTTTACGGAATTTTGCATAACTGAAAACCGTAAGAGATGGACGAAAACTTAAAACACCAAAAATATAGAGCACATTAAAACACATAATTTATGTTATACACATTTTTTTCTTAGAGTTGGTCGTTTTTTAGATATTCCATGTTTTTCGTTTCAGCTTTAAAAAACATATCTACTTTTCTCATACAGGAATTTGTCAACTCGTGTCCGTACAAACAAAGGAACTTCAGTCACAGAGCAACCAGCTTTTGACTATCACTTTAACCTATGTTATTCCCTTATTTCGCTTCTACTAAAAGGAAGCAAGTAATAAGACTATTTCTGCTAGTTTTTTCTCGATTAGAAAAGACTATTTCTGCTCGTTTTTTCTCGGTATCGAATTTTTGGATGGAATGCAATACCTTCTCTATACACTATGTACATAGTACGTGTAAAAAATTTTATGTGTATTATTCACATGGCTTTCTCCGTGTCCTTACAGCAAATTATTGTTAAAAAGCTTATACTTCTATTTACTTTATGCTAATCAGAAAAAATTAGCAGAAATAGTCTTATTACTCGCTTCCTTTTAGTAGAAGCGAAATAAGGGAGTACCATAGGTTAAAGTGATAGTCAAAAGCTGGTTGCTATGTGACTGAAGTTCCTTTGTTTGTATGGACACGAGTTGACAAATTCCTGTATGAGAAATTAGATATGTTTTTCAAATCTGAAACCAAAAACATGGAATATCTAAAAAACGACCACCTCTAAGAAAAAAATGTGTATAACATATTGTGTCTTTTTATTTTGTGCTCTATATTTTTTGTGATTTAAGTTTTCGTCCATCTCTTACGGTTTAGCAGTTACAAAATTCAGTAAAATTCATCCAGAATAAACTAATCGTCAGAGGATATTCTCAGAAAATTCAAGATATACTTTTTATCTGTCAGGTAAATACCTTTAATATACGAAATTTTAATCAAAATCGTTAGAGCCATTTTTGAGAAAATCAAAATTTTCGAAAAAAGTTCCATGTAAGGGGTAGTTGGGGATGGGGGGATTTTCCCCAAAATCTTCGTGTCGCATCCCTGGAAGATACTAAACTTAAATACGAAGTTTGGTATTTTACCGACTTTTCGTTTTTGAGTTATCGTGTTCACGGACACACGCACACACACAAGGACCTTTTAAGTTATAGCTAGTGGGTAGACATAGAGCGGAATGTTTGGTCGAGGGAAGTATTGGCGTCACAATGGGACTGCGAAGCCTGGAACAGCGAAGAGCAGAGATAACAGTCGCTTGCAATCGATCCACCTCACGAGAGTCAAGCCCACGACGCGATGTCGGCCCAACAACGCTATTTAACGGAGCACCCTGTCCGTTTAATCCCGTTTTGGTAAACCTCCCTCCACGGCACGTCTAAACACAATGACTCTCGAAATGTTCCCAGGTGAAAACAAAAAATCTAACACTAGTAGGACGTTTTCCGTTCCATCCTTGTGTCACAGTGAATTTACATTCCGATAAACTGCTTCTCAATAGGGTAAAAAAAAAAAAAAATTAAAAATCTGATGTTACAATCGCATGATTTTCTCTATATCTTTGTAAAAATTCTTGTTAAAAAGCTTGTTCTTCTATCTACTTCATGCTAATCGAGATAAAAATTAACAGATGTTCTTATTACTTGGTTCCTTATAAGTAGAACGAAAAAAAATCGTAATATGTTCCGTTCACATGATGTCCTCTAGCTGTTCGGTAAACAAACCTTTTATTCAAAAAATTAAAATGTGATCTACATCATGCTAATCAAGATAAACATAAGCAGAATTAGTTTTATTACTAGCTCCTTGTAAGTAGAAAGGAAATAAGAAAATGCACAGGCTAAAGCGATATTCTCGTCGTTTAAAAGCCGGTCGCTAGGTGAAACAATTGAAATTCAAATCTCTTTGCTTTCCTATAGTAGAAAAACGAGAAGAAAGCTGATTTCCCGATTGAGAAAAGTTTAAGTGGTTAAAATTGAAACTAATAATCCGGAATATTTCGAAAACGGGCAACTCTATAAAAAATCTGATGTGTTCCATTCCACATGACTTTCTCTACATCTCTGCAACACATTATTGTTAAAAAGCTAATGCTTCTATTTACTTCATACTAATCGAGAAAAAATTAGCTTACTTGCTTCCTTGTAAGTAGAAGCGAAATAAGGGAGTACCATAGGTTAAAGTGAAAGTCAAAAGCTGGTTGCTATGTGACTGAAGTTTCTTTGGTGAAATGGTAATCAAATGAACCCAGGGGACATAGAGCTTAAATTTGTTCGAAGTTCGTCTTCTCAGGATAAAGATAAATCTGGAAGCAAAAAAACAAAACAAACAAAAAAAAAAAAAAAACCTATCCCGGGTAACTCACCCTAAGAGAGATTCCAACTCATGTACAACATTTATTTACAATAATAATCTTGCAGCTAATAATACGAGTAATACAACATACTATATATACATGGTTTTTGAAATACCTAACTACTTATTATTCAGTTTAGCAATACTTATGTCAATTAACAGCACGTTTATAAACAGTTACTATGCTGGGTAGGTAGAATCAGACTGAAAATGCAATGCCATAACCGGGATTTGAAACACGGATCTCTCGATCTCTAGCCGGTTGCTCTGCCACTGGCAACATGCCGGCAGAGCATTTAATTTCTCAACTGACTCGTATGTTTCCCGGTAAACCACAAGACGTTCTCAAATTCTTTTGAGATGACAACAATCGGGAGATCAGTGGTTCATATCCCGGCTATGGCATTAGTTTTTAAAGTTTGACTCTACCTACCCAACTCCTGTCCTACACACGGCTTGTGTGAAAAATCTGATGTGTTCCATTCACATGACTTTCTCTATAACTCTGCAATAAATAATTTTTAAAAAGCTTATGCTTCTGTTAACTTCCTGCTAAGTGAGAAAAAATTAGCAGAAATAGTCCTATTTCTTGCTTCCTTGTAAGTAGAAGCGAAATAAGGGAGTACCATAGGTTAAAGTGATAGTCAAAAGCTGGTTGCTATGTGACTGAAGTTCCTTTTTATGTATGGACACGAGCTCACAAAGTCCTGTATGAGAAAAGTATGTTTTTTATAGCTGAAACAAAAAACAAGGAATATCCTAAAAACAATCAACTCCACGAAAAAAAAATGTATACAACATAAAGTGTGTGCTTTAATGTGCTCTACATTTTTTGTGTGGTAAGTTTTTGTCTCTCTTACGGTTTAGCACTTATGCAAAATTCCGTAAAATTCACTCAGAATAAAGTAGTCTTCAGAGGCTATTCCGAAAATTCAAAATATACATTTTATTTGTGAGGTAAATATGTTTAATATATGATATTTTAATCAAAATCGTTAGCCATTTTTTAGAAAAGTTTCGAAAAAAGTTCCATGTAAAGGGTAGTTTAGAGTGGGGGGATTTTTCTCAAAATCTTTGTGTCGCATCCCCGGAAGATACTAAATTTAAATACCAAGTTTGGTATTTTATCGATTTTTCATTTTTGAGTTATCGTGTTCACGGACACACACACACGGACCTTTTTCTGAAAATACTTTTTTTGGATACAGGGGACCCTAAAACATATATTTCCGGTGAAATCTCGGTATCGAATTTTATAGGTGGAGTGCAATACATTCTCTATACACTATGTACATAGTGCCTATAGAGAAAGTAAACAACAATTAATCCAGTTACTATGTTGGTAGATTTGCACTTCCTTGGACGCGAATTGATGTGTAAATGTGTTTTGGGAGGAGGTAGAAACAGACCAAGGTTCCAGTTGTCCCTTAGTTACACGACTGCAATGGAAATGGTTTGTTGTTTGCTACGAGGTGATGTTGGAAGATTAGCGCGGCCAGACAGCGGTGTATCAAGGACCAGACTGACGGCTATCTCATTCTCTATGGAAAATGAACACAGCAATCAATAAAAAGTTGTTTCGGTTTGACCTGAATTCACATACCGTGTCGAGAGGCATGTAAGCAAAAATGCTGTTCATTGCGGAGTGTTATTGCCAGTTCAACCTGCGTTTGCTTTATAACCGCACAACACGGGGCATGGACGTTTTTGGCAAGTCTGGGAGGAAACTGAACACCTACAGGCTTGTAAACATGCGACTTCAACAGAAGCTCTGCGAGGAAAAGAAAATTCTAGATAATGCTCAAGCATTGATACGTATTGAGAGAAATTTGCGTAGGACCACCAACACATTTCTTTCTTTCGAAATGAATAACTCTAGCCACAAATTCTTAATTCTCAATGTCGAGTATCTGTGGGAGATTATTAACCTCCGCAGAAAATGTTGAAAGTGTCCATCCTCTGGCATAAGGTATAAATCAATAAGTCGTTCCATGGTAGTGATGACTCAGTGTGTGGTCAATATGATCAAACGCTATTCTTTAGATCGTCCAATGTCTAATACATGCCTTAGAACTCTTGTCTTTTAAGGGGAGATTAAAGGCGCTATCCCACCAATGTTAAATTTACTAATTTAATGACTGTTTATCTCAGAAACTATTTAAACTATCATGATGAAATTTTTATAGAACTTAGATATATATGTTTTAATTTTACTGAACTAGGTATATTGCGTCGTTTTGTTTCATAAGAAAGATATAATGTTTACTTTCTCTATACGCACTATGTAAATAGTGTATAGAGAATGTATTGCACTCCACCAAAAAAATTCGATACCGAGATTTCACCGGAAATATATGTTTTAGGGTCCCCTGTATCCAAAAAAAAGTATTTTCAGAAAAAGGTCCGTGTGTGTGTCTGTGAACACGATAACTCAAGAACGAAAAGTCGGTAAAATACCAAACTTGGTATTTAAGTTTAGTATATTCCGGGGATGCGACACGAGGATTTTGAGAAAAATCCCCCCACCCCAAACTACCCTTTACTTGGAACTGTTTTCGAAAAATTTCATTTTCTAAAAAATGGCTAACGATTTTGATTAAAATATCGTATATTAAAGATATTTACCTCACAAATAAAATGTATATTTTGAATTTTCTGGAAATAGCTTCTGAAGACTACTTTATTCTGAGTGAATTTTATGGAATTTTGCCTAAGTGCTAAACCGTAAGAGAGAGACAAAAACTTACCACACAAAAAATGTAGAGCACATTAAAACACACAATTTATATTATATACATTTTTTCGTGGAGTTGATTGTTTTTGGTTTAAGCTATAAAAACTTAAATTTTTCTCATAAAGGACGTTGTGAAATAGTGTCCATACAAACAAAGGAACTTCAGTCACATAGCAACCAGCTTTTGACTATCACTTCAACCTATGGTACTCCCTTATTTCGCTTCTACTTACAAAGTAGCAAGAAATAAGGCTATTTCTGCTAATTTTTTCTCGATTAGCAGGAAGTAAATAGAAGCATAAGCTTTTTAAAAATAATTTATTGCAGAGATATAGAGAAAGTCATGTGAATGGAACACATCAGATTTTTTTCTTAATAGAATATTGTATTAAATTAATCCCAGTTCCATAGTATCACCAATGCGTTGTTTTTATCACCTTAAAATTTCATTGAGCTAGCTAATAGTCTCTCAGAAAAAGGGCCATACATATTGAAAAACGTTAACTAGAGAAAATGCAGTTCAAGTAAAAATTTAGAAAGAAACTCGTATACATTTGACACAACATACAGAATCCTCCTGGTATGTAACCCTGATCCTCTTTAGTGTTCTCCTGTTGAAGCCTGGCTTTCCAGTGAAATCTCGGTATCATGTTTTTGGGTGAAATACCGTGCCTTCTCTACCTATACACTATGAACACTATAAGCAGAGAAGTTAAAGGAAAAAGTAAATGTGCTTATTTTGTTAATTATTCACCTGGCTCATCTAGTAGTTATAAACGAAGTTGCGTCATTTCCGGTGAATATCTGTCTGAATTGAGAAACTTGCGTAAATGACGCCCTGAATAATAAAAATCTGACGTGTACCATTCACATGACTTTCTCTATATCCCTGCAACAAATTATTCTTAAAAAGATTATACTTCTATTAACTTCTGTAAAACATTAGCAGAAATAGCCATATTACTTGCTTCCTTGTAAGTAGAGGTGAAATAAAGGAGTACCATAGGTTAAAGTGATAATCAAAAGCTGGTTGCTATGTCACTGAAGTTCCTTTGTTTGTATGGACAGCAGTTGACAAATTCCTGTATGAGAAATGTATACGTTTTTCATAGCAGAAACCAAAAATAAGGAATGTCACAAAAACGACGAACTCCACGAAAAAAATGTATATAACATAAATTGTGTGTTTTAACGTGCTCTACGTTTTTTGTGTGGTAAGTTCTTGTTCATCTCTTACGGTTTAGTAGTTATTCAAAATTTAGTAAAATTCATCCAGAGTAAACTACTCTTCAGAGGCTATTCCCAGAAAATTCAAGATATACATTTTATTTGTCTTTAATATACGAAATTTTAATCAAAATCGTTAGAGCCATTTTCGAAAAAAGGTCCATGTTACTGGGGGTGGGGGATTTTTCTCAAAATCTTCGTGTCGCATCCCTGGAAGATACTAAACCTAAATACCAAGTTTGGTATTTTACCTACTTTTCGTTTTTGAGTTATCGTGTTCACAGGCACAGGGACACACACACGGACCTTTTTCCGAAAATGCTTTTTTTAGATAAAGGAGACCCTAAAACATATATTTCCGGTAAAATCTCGGTATCGAATTTTTGGGTGGAGTGCAATACCTTCTCTATACACTATGTACATACTGCATACAGAGAAAGTAAAAAAGTATATGTGCTTATTCTGTAAATTATTCGCCTGGCTCATCTAGTAGTTATCAATACAGTTGCGGCATTTCTGGTGAATATCTGTCTGAATTGAGAAACTTGCGTAAATGCCGTCCTGAATGATAAAAACTGAGTATGTTTTTGAGATGTTTGCCTCAAGTTCCTTTCCTTACGAAGCCTCGCAGCAAGGACACTAACCATAAAGAATGCCTGGGAACAAGTTCCCGTAAAAAGAAGCTGTCATATCTTTATAGGTGCATAAAGCGTTGCGTTCGACGTCGCTAGGGACCAGTAGGTGACATGCGCTGCACCATCATTTATTTTTTTATATCCCGGCCTCATTCCATGTAGCTCTTTTGGCACCAGATGAGCACTACGCCGACTGCATCAAATTTTACCTCGTTACGAATTTAATTAATTTTTCACTACCTAGGTTTACACATCGCAGTAGAAAGGACGACGCTACATTCACCTCCCCATTTTAGTAAAAGTGGCAGAGGCGTGTGATACTGCATGGCTATACATAAATTTAGGTCAGGCACGTAAAAACGGGAACTGCAGCTTCTGTTTCTCTTGCTCTTGTAGAATAACGCAGCTGTGGCAGGTTTGTTTTTTGCCCTAGAATAAGACAGAAACAGTCACAACACAAGGGGCGTTCAAGTCCTTAGAAAATTCAAGAAATTACAATTGTATCAAATAAAGTTTGTATTTAGTAACTCGGCTCTTATATTGGGTGGCAATTAATGTTTCCATCACATGGTTTCGTTGCCATAGGCGATTGATTCAACAGTCTTTTGCTTCTTTAGAAAGATGAAAATAAAAACGAGTTTCGTGCGGTGACTGAACCCTTCTATTGAAAAGGCCTAACTCCGAAAGAGATAAAAGCCAAGTTGGCTCCTGCGCTTGCAATAATTTACAGTTGGATGAATGAATTTAAACGTGGCCGTACGTCTACAAATGATGAACATCGTTCCGGAGGTCAAGTCAAGTGACTACCTCCGAAATTATTGACAACATCCAGGATATGGTTTTAAGTGATCGATGCATCAAAACTCGCATAACAACAGGCGCCATAGCCAATCACAGGGTGCAGAGTTCTCAAGCTTGCACCAAAAATTAGCTCTGACAAAGGTCTCTGTAAGGTGGTTGCTGCGTTTGCTCTCAATGGAGAATAAACGGATTCGGAAGCTGGTTTGAGAACACCTTGTGGTGTACCGGGAAACACGCGAGTCAGTTGAGAAATTCAATGCTATGCCGGCATGCTGCCATGGTAGCTCAGTGGCAGAACAACCGGCTAGAAAACGAGAGATCTGTGGTTCAAATCCAAGCTGTGGGATTGAATTTTTCAGTCTGACTACCTATCCTACTTCTGTCCTACACATGGCTTGTGTGAAAAACAAAATATTCCAATAATAATAATAATAAATAAAATTCTACCAAATATTATTTGTTTTTCTATCTTTTTCCAATGACATATTGAACGCCCCTCGTAACGGTAATTAAATATAGAAGGAGGGTCATATTGGACGAAGAATGAAATAATCGGTGAAATGATGATCAATGATCTAGGGACCATGGAGCTTAAAATTACTTGACATTTGTCTTCTCAGCATAAGGGAAAACTCCGAAAAAAAGGAAACCCTTGTCCGGGTAACTCAACCTAATAGAGATTCGAACTCGTGACCTGTTGAATGTGAGACAGACCACTACCCTGGCGGACTAATGTTAGTCTTAGAGGTACGTTCAAGGTAGAGAAGGTTCCACCGAGAAATTCGATGTGGAGATTTCATCGGAAATGTATGCTTTAAGGTCCTCTGAATAAAACGCATTTTTACTTTTCTACACGTACGATGTGCATTTTATATAGAGAAGGTATTGCGTTCCAGCCAAAAATTCGATACCGAGATTTCACCGGAAATGCACGTTTTAGGGTCCCCTGTATCCAAAAAAAGGCATTTATAGAACAGGGTCCGTGAATGTGTGTCCGTGAATATGATAACTCAAGAACGAAAAGTCGAAAAAATACCAAACTTGATATTTAAGTTTAGTATCTTCGAGAGATGCGACACGAAGCTTTTGAGAAAGACCCCCCCCCTACCCTTTACATAGAAAACATTTGAAAATTTTGATTTTCTCAAAAATGGCTGTAACGATTTTGATTAAAACACCATACCTATAATAAAGATATTTATATTGCAAATAAAATGTATATCTTGAATTTTCTGGAAATAGCCTCTAAAGACCTCTTTATTCTGAATGAATTTGGCTAAATTTTGCGTAACTGTTTAACCGTAAAAGATAGACAAAAACTTGCTACACAAAAAGTGTAGATCACGTAAAAAGACACAAGTTATCTCGTATTCGGTTTTTTTTTTTTTTTTTTTTTTTGTTCGTGCAATTGACCATTTCTGAGATACTCGTTACTTGTTTCCGATTTAAAATACTTAAAATTTTCTCATACGTAAAGCTGTAAACTCGTGGCCTTGCAAAGAAACAGATTCCGCATATTTCCCTTCTACGTACAAGGAAACAAATAATTAATGTTTATCCCAATTATCATAAAGTAGGAGTTCAGAAACCTGTCGGGGAGCCAACGGCACGAAACCACAGAATGGAGAACCTGTCACGAGGGGTGAACCGTAGCCAGATATGGACATGAACTGGATGATAAGAAAAGTATGCGAAATTGATGATTGTAAACGTGATGATGGAGCAATTGGAAAAATGAGTGGCGGGGGAAACCGGAGGACCCGAAGAAAACCCGCCCAGTCGCCGCTTCGTCCACCACGAATCCCACATGCGGGCGCTTGGGATCGAACTCACCTTTAACCATTCAACCACGGCGCCGCTGAGAGGAAGATACTGAACTGAAATATTAAATTTGGTATTTAACATACGTTTCGTTTTTGAGCCTAAGCCTCAAACACACACACCCACGCACACCTACACGAACATTTTTCTTAAAAGCCTTTCTTTTATCAGGAGGTCCCAAAACATATATTTCCAGTGAAATCTTGGTATCGAATTTTTGGTAGCAATACAATACCTTATCTATATACTGAGTACATAGAGGTGTAGAGAAAGTATTGCACTCCACCAAAAAATTCGATACCGAGATTTCACCGGAAATATATGTTTTAGGGTCCCCTGTAACCAAAAAAAGCATTTTTCACAAAAAGGTCCGTGTGTGCGTGTCCGTGTGTCTGTGAACACAATAACTCAAAAATGAAAAGTCGGTAAAATACCAAACTTGGTATTTAAATTTAGTATCTTCCAGGGATGCGACACGAAGATTTTGAGAAAAATCCCCCACCCCCAATTACCCTTTATATGGAACTTTTTTCGAAAATTTTGATTTTCTCTAAAATGGCTCTAACGATTTTGATTAAAATTTCGTATATTAAAGATATTTATCTGACAAATGAAGTGTATATCTTGAATTTTCTGGGAATAGCCTCTGAAGACTACTTTATTGTGGATGAATTTTTCATAACTACTAAACCGTAAGAGATGGACAAAAACTTAACCCACAAAAAATGTAGAGCACGATAAAACACACAATTTATGTTATAAACATTTTTTTCGTGGAGTTGGTCATTTTTGTGATATTCCTTTTTCTTGGTTTCAGTTTTGAAAAATATACTTTCTCATACAGGAATTTGTCAACTCCTGTCCATACAAAGGAACATCAGTCACATAGTAACCAGCTTTTGGCTTTCACTTTAACCTATGGTACTCCCTTATTTCGCTTCTACTTACAAGGAAGCAAGTAATAACACTATTTCTGCTAATTTTTTTCTGATTAGCATAAAGTAAATAGAAGTATAAGCTTTTTAAGAATAATTTGTTGCAGGGATATGGAGAAAGTCATGTGAATGGTACACATCAGATTTTTTAAGTTATGAGTAAATAACTTGTTGGGACATTTATTTAAATGTTATAAAACATAGGTTAGTAAGATAGTGCTTGTGAAAGTGTGTCAGTGTGACATGTTTTATTGACAGCAAACGAGCCACACTGCAGAAGGATTACAGCTCATCAACACGAGGCTGAATCCTCTCCAGATGAACCAATCATTACTCTCTGTTCATCACGGTTCCTCGCCTCCACAGTAACACCTCCGGCAAAGATTACTATTTGTCATTTTTCAGCACATGTCTCAAAAACTTCACTCAGACACTTCGATAATCAACATTTCATACTTACTGCTTGCCATCGCGTAATATTACTGCTTATGGAACAAAACACATTTGGATAAAATTGTGTTTTTAAAGAGATCTATAACATTTTTGTAGTACATTCTCTCAAGAAAGTACCGGGAATTGATCATTTAAAAATCCTGTTTAAAAGGGGATTCGAAATTACTTTTGTCGCTAAGTTGGTACAACTTTCCTCTATACCCACGCGGAGTTTGATCGTCATCTGTCATCTAGTTTGTTTACAGTATGCCATTTTGTTAGTTCATCTCTAAGGTGATTTGCGATGGATACAAATATTGAACAAAGAATCTGTCTCAAAGTTTGCATTGCATATGGTATTTCGTATGCCGAATCGCTAAAAATGTTACAGAGGGCTTACGGTGAATCGACTTTATTAAAAACACGTGTATATGAGTGGTAAAATGCATTCAAAAGTGGTCGAGATGTGGTGGAAGATTTGCCTCGCTCTGGTCGGCCATCAACGGTTTCAACTGAACTGAACATCGCTAAAGTGAAGAAAATTGTGTCTGAAAATCGTAATTTAGGTCTGACAAAGATTGCCGCTGAAATTTCTGTGTCTCACGAATCGATTCGTACCATTTTAAACGATTGTTTGGGCATGACACGTGTTGCAGCTCGGTTAGTTCCGAAATACTTGAATTTGCTACAAAAACTCAATCGCGTAAGGATTGCTGAAGACGTGCTAGAACGAGCCAGTTCCGACCTCACATCCATGAAACGCATTGTAACTGGTGATGAGACGTGGATTTACGAATTTGGCACTCAAACCTGTCAACAAGCTTCCGAATGGCGCCTTCCAACTGAACCGAAACCTAAAAGGGCACGTCAAACTCGATCAAAACTGAAGGTCATGTTGACAGTTTTTTTTCGATTATCGCGGTATCGTGCACTCAGAGTTGCCAGAAGGTCAGATGGTAAATAAAGACTATTATCTGAGCGTTAAGCGGCGTTTGAGAGAACAAATACGGCGAAGAAGGCCAGATTTGTGGAACGACAGCTCATGGATTCTGCACCACAATAAAGTACCAGCTCACAAGGCTATTATTGTGAACGAATTTCTCGCCAAAAACTCAACAAATTTCATCGAGAAACTACCGTATTCACCTGATCTGGCTCCTGCTAATTTCTCTCTCTTTTCAAAACTCAAGTTAACACTTCGACTCACCCGTTTTCAGCCGATAGAAGACATAAAGGAAAATTCGCGGCGACAGTTGACATCGATTCCTAAAAGTGCCTACAAAAAATGTTTTGATGATTGGATTATTCGTTGGCATAAATGTATAATTTCAGAAGGAGCCTACTTTAAAGGCGATAAAATAAAATTGGATGAATAATTAATTGTTTATGTTTTATTGGCAAATTCCTGGAACTTTCTTGACACAGTAGTATGTTTTCTTTTATGTAACATTTACCAGTATGACTTCCGAATATAGAGTACTTCGTATGGTATGCCTAGAAAACAGAAGATTTACATTTAGTCATGTTTATCTTTATTATATGATGTTTTAATCAAAACCATTCTTGCAAAGGAAATTCAACCTCTTCTTCAGCATGTTAAGTATAAAGATAACCAACCACTTGCCCTCCGAAATTAAGGGTAACGAATCATCAGACCAGGCAGCAAAAGAAGCTTTGAAAATCCTCATAACCCTTTCCAGCCCAATTTATTTCTCCTGAAATCTGATGTGGATTCGTGCCTTGGGGGTTGCCTTAATCCCGCATTTATAGCACGTTAATGTAAGTTATTAGCAAGGATTTCGGATTCTTGCTACGGCGATTTGCGCCAAGTCTGTGATAAGGATGGGGCGGAACCATATAAAATAAACGACGATTTAAGCATGCGAATGCTGTTAATACTGTAACCGAACATAACATTTATATCACAGGGAAAAAAAAGGAAGGAAATAAGTTATAAACTTTATTTTAGACCCTGTTAATGTCAAATATGGAGTAGTGTATCATAAATATAGAGAATTATATCCAACTTTCAATAACAAATATGCGGAAAGATGTCATGTTAACATTGGGTGGAAAGGATTAAGCGATCTAAGAATTGTTACACAGCGCAATGACATCATTTCTTCACATATGTAATAAGAAAGACACTTCAAGAGTGAAATACAATATGTTTCAACACCTCATAATGCAAACTGCGAAATCTAATGTCGAGTAGTGTAATCCAGACGGAATCTCTGTTTTAAGATCTCCACTAAGTATAGGCTACCCCAAGATAATGCCTACACAGCTTTTTTACTTTCTCTATACGTACTATGTATATAGTGTAGAGAGAATTGCACCCAAAAAATCGATACCGAGATTTCAACGGAAATACATGTTTTGAGACACCCTGGATGATAAAAAAACAACATTTTTTAGAAAAATGTCGTGAGTGTGTATGTGTGTGTCTGTGGGCAGCATAGCTCAAAAACGAAAAGACCGTTAAATACCAATCTTGGTATTTAAGTTTGGTATCTTCCAAGGTTGCAACACGAAGATTTTCAAGAAAGTCCCCCCCACCCCAAACTACCCTTTACATGGAACTTTTTTCGAAAATTTTGATTTCTCAAAAATGGCTAACGATCTGACAAACAAAATGTATATCTTGAATTTTCTGGGAATAGCCTCTGAAGACTACTTTACTTTAGATGAATTTTACGGAATTAGGCATAACGTAGCAGTAAGAGTTGGACAAAAACTTACCACACAAAAATTTAGAGCACGTTAAAACACACAATTTATATTATATGTACTTTTTTCGTGGAGTTTGTCGTTTTTGAGATATCCCTTGTTATTGGTTTTAGATTTAAAAAACTTGTTCTTTTCTCATACAGGAATTTGTCAACTCCTGTCCATACAAACAAAGGAACTTCAGTCACATAGCAACCAGCTTTTGACTATCACTTTAACCTATGGTGCTCCCTTACTTCGCTTCAACTTACAAGGAGGCAATTCATAAGCTTAATTCTGCTAATTTTTTCTCGATTAGCGAGAAGTAAATAGAAGCATAAGCTTTCTAACAATAATTTGTTGCAGAGATGTATTCAAGTGGTTAGACCACTCGCCTCTCACCGAGACGGCCCAGCTTCGCACCCAGGCGACCGCTTGTGGGATTTGTGGTGGATAAAGCGGCTCAGGGGGCGGGTTTTCTCCGGGTTCTCCGGTTTCCCCTGCCATCGCATTCCACCGATACCCCATCTTTATTCCATACATCATTAGTGTCATCCCTCGGTATCAATGTAGTAAAAGTGGGCGCTTCTCTTCTCCTCTAATTACTTCAAATTAATTCAAAAATAATATGTATAAAAATAAATGCAGTATTGTTATATCTCCAATGCTTATGTATAAACAATTTTAAAGTCTCTATATACTTTTAGGTTAAAGCGGCTATTAAGAGGATTTTAATAGAAAGCTGTGAAGTAGTTGCAGATTTGAACAATACTAGACCAGCTGAGTGTGCAGTTAAATTTGCAACTAGAAAGTGCCCATACCAAGGATACCAGGTGTAAGATTATCTCTGTCGAAGGCATCGCATTACAGGTTCTTGTGCGGCTTCACGTTATTCATTCCAAAATAAGAAAAACTGAAATATAATGGGCAATATAGATTTAGTTACTTTTTCGAGGCCAGAGTATGTACACTTGAGCACAATAAAGGCTTTTTACTCGAGTCGAAATGCTCCTTTTTAGGAAACCTTACTCATTTCTATTCTATCTCTGTAGTTCATATACTACCTGTGAATCGTTTTAGCCGATTCGCCAGTTCTAAAAGCAACGCGTGTTTTCGGTATGAGTGCCTTTTTCTGTTTTATATTTGTGCCATACACTTCAGTTTTGTGTGATCTGTATACATATTTGCATATATAATCTCAAATACGGTATCTAAACATTCAAGCTTGAATTTTATGAATAGTTTATAATTGAGCCCACCAAAACATAATTCTGAATGTATTCCATTCACATGTTTTTCTCTACAAACTGTTGCTGCAAAAAGTTATTCCTTTATATTGTGGTAACTCAGATAAACATTAGCAGAAAGGAAATAAGGCAATGCACTAGTCTAAAAAAATAGTCAAATTTTTAAAAAGCCGGTCGCAATGTGAAACAATTGAAATTCAGTTCGCTTTGTACGTGCAGGAGTAAAACAAAAGAGAGATGAAACGAAAGATGATATCCCGTTTGAGAAGCGTTTGGGTAACTTAGAATTGAAATGAATAATAAGGAATATCTTGGAAAAGGTGAAGTCAAAAAAAACAAAAAAAAAGAAAAAGTATATGCCATAAATTGTTTTAAAGACATTACTTTTTTTGCAGTGAGATTTTGTCTATTACGGTTTACCACGTTATGCAAAATGCATTAAGAATGAAGAAGACTTCAGGGACTATTCCCAGAAAATTCAAAATATGTATTTTATTTTTCATGTAAATAATATACCTACGGTATTTTAATCAAAATCGATAGAGACATTTTTGAGGAAATCATTAGTTTGAAATTGTTTCCGTGTAAAGGATATTTGGGGTGTGGAGTATCTAGAAAATTTTTGTGTGGCATCTTTGGAAGATACTGAACCTAAATACCAAGTTTGGTATTTATCGGAATTTTCGTTTTTGAGCTACGCCGCCCCTTCCCCCTCCACACATACAGAAGTACACACGAACATTTTTCTAAAAATGCTCTGTTTGGATTCGGAGGGTCTCAAAACGCGCATTTTCGGTGACATCTGGGTATGGAATTTTTGAGCGGAATAAGATTACCTTCTCTATATACTATGTATATAATAGTGTGAGAAAGTAACAACATTTGCGCAGAAATGTAAAGGGTAGTTTGAGATGGGATTTTCTTGCAAATCTTCTTGCCACATCCTTGGAAGATAATAAACATAAATACTAAGTTTGGTAGTTAACAGTCTTTTGAATTTTTTAGCTATTCTGTCCGAGATACACACAGGGACCTTTTTTAAAAATGCTTTTTGGATTCAGGGGGTCTCAAAGCATTTGTTCCTGGCGAAATCTCTGTATCGAATTTTTGGGTGCAATACAATATCTTCCGTATAGGTTATGTACAAAGTACGTGTAGAGAATGTAAAAATAGTGCTGATTTAATGATTTTTTCACACAAGCCGTGTATAGGACAGGAGTTGGATAGGTAGAGTCAGACTGAAAAATTCTGTGCCATAGGCGGGATTTGAACCACGGTTCTCCGACATTGGGGTATGTCATCTCAAAATAATTTGAGATTACCTTTTGGTTTACCGGGAAACATGAGAGTTAGGTGAGAAATTCAGTGCCGTGCCGGTATGAAATGAAATGGCGCTTTATTTATGGACGCTCTTTAACTGCTGTGGTTCTCAGCATCCCATACTATATTGGGCGTGAAAGACCGCTCAGATGCCTTTCTCAGGCTTGAGGCTCTTTTACGTGACGAAAATCTACGACACGGGACCAACGACTTTATACTTCCCTTCCGAAGGAAGCCATGAAGTTAGCAAGGTAACCATTACACCACGGAGGGCGACGCCGTGCCGGTATGTTGCCATGGTAGATCAGTGGTAGAACAACCGACTACAGACCGGGAGACCCGTGGCTCAAATCCCAGCTATGGTGCTGAATTTTTCAGTCCGACTCTTACCTATCCAAAGTAAAAATAATGCTGTTTTTTTTTTCCCCCCATTTATATAGCCCCCTTTAATATCTACGGTCATATCGGGGCTTTTCACTTGAAACAACTTTTTACGTTTGGTTTAAATATTTTATTTTCCTTAAACACACACACACACATGTTCACTCTCACGTACATACTGCCAGACTCTGTGGGGGGATAGGGAATCATTCTGGCTAAAGAAAAAGTCCCCGCCCCAGCCGGGAATCGAACCCGGGACCTAGGGGTGGGAAGTCAACTCGCTGACCACTCGACCACGGAGGCAGTGTAAAAAAATAGTTTGTTGAGCTGTGGAGAAACTTTTGTGAACGCAACCTAATTTTGAATGCTACGCTACTTTCTAGAACTTGGAAGAAAACTATGAGTTTTCCTGTTGAGTGCGGTGTTCGTAACACAGGTGACCTAATTCATAGCAATGCGCAGAACAGTTTCAGAAATTTATGCTGGGACGGGGAATAAAAAAGGCGGGAATGTTTCGCGTTCCGGTACGAGTGGGTGGAATTGCTGCTTCTTTTCCTTCCTCTGCTGGGGGTATTCAGAACAACAAATAGAACTTGAACATAATTGTATACATATTCCATATACCTTGGTCCGCTTTGTGCTTGCTGGAAGGATTTTGTCTCTTTCCACTTGAAAAGGCTCGGTGGTTTGTTGGTTGCCTTGCCTTGCCAGCACAAAGAGCAGCCCCACTGGTTTATCTTTGTGGCCACCTCTATGACAAGTGCTCTTGAAATATTGTTATTAGCGAGATGCCTTTGTCCACATTGTTATTGTCCGTCTTTTCACAAATCAGCACACTGCAATAAACTTACTTATTCTGGAAATTTGGAAAATCCAGATGTATAAGATATATTGTTGAAACTTAATATGTTGCACACAATAAGAATTCAAAATCTTCTCGGGCTTCTAGCCAGGTAAAAACTTAGCTTGACTTAGGTGTCAAGCCAAGTTTTTACCTGGCTAGAAGCCCGAGAAGATTTTGAATTAACACGTCGCCAGGAAAGCTTTAGTTCTTATTTTACAATAAGAATGTTATTTTTTCCAGTTTCAACATTATAGCTTACATGGTTATTTAGATCATTGCCTATTACCTAAATGCATTGTTCTAATAAAAATGGGTAATGAGATGAATTTTTAAAAATATTAACACTAAAAATTAAAATTTTATAGTAAATGAGTTTATAGATAGGTCTTTCATATCAGATTTTTATTTTCTCTAGCCTGTATGTACAATGCATATAGTGGAAACAGAAGGTATTGTATGCCCCCAAAAATTCGATATTGAGATTTCATCGGAAGCACATGTTTTAGTACCCCCCGAATCCAAAAAAAGCATTTTCAGAAAAGGTCCGCGCGCGCGTTTGTGTGTGTGGACAGCTTAGCTCAAAAACGAAAAGACGGTTAAATACCAAACTTGGTGTTTAAGTTTGGTATCTTCCAAGGATGCGACACGTAGATTTCCAATAAAATCTAAACTACCGTTTACATGAGCAAATTTTTGAAAATTTTGTTTTTCTTAAAAATGACTAACGATTTTAATTAAAATACCACATATTATAACCATTTCCAACCCATAAAATGTACTTCTTGAATTTTCTGGGAATAACTTCTGAAGACCTGTTTATTCTGGATGCATTTTGCATAACTAGTAATCCGTAAGAGATAGACGCAAACTTACTACACAAAAAAATGCAGATGTTAAAATACACAATTTATGTTATACGCATTTTTTTCGTGGAGTTTACCGTTTTCGAGATGTTCCTTGTCAGTTGTAAAGCACTTCTTTCCTTTTTTTTGTGAAATAATGTATTGTCTATCTTTTAAGATTTGTCAGTTATACAAAATCGCACAAAATAAGGTGACTTAACATGATATTTAGAACAAATGCAAGAAGTATCGCGTAACCTATAACACTTTTGCAAACGTTTGTATGAATCTAGAAATATCCTCCGTTTTGAAGACTGTCAAACAAAAAGTAACAAGTGTAAAAACGAAAAACAAAATTAGGCATACATGAAAATCACTACGGAGATCATAAAATGAAGCAATGAACCGTAAAACTGTTTTGTTTTGGCACAATGACGCTATAAGTCTCACGAATATAACATCTGTAAAATTTATGAGAGCCTATTATTTTATCGCGCTGATATTGACAGGTTACTTATTCAATTTCTTATTGTGTTTATAGCTCTAAGATTAAAATTGAAAATCTCACTGAAGTAGGTAGGTATATATTTCTTTTGCGGTGTTTGTAACTTTTTTAATTTATAAGCTTGGTTATAAAACAGAAAATCACCAGAAAAGTTTAGAGAATTTATCACACCTGTCAAACACAAGATTCAGTAATTCCCCTTCTATCAAAAGGCCATAGAAGGGGTGCTTTGAGAAAATCGGAAATAAATGACAAATATCAAGAAGAAGTTTGCTTCGCTGTTACTGACGTAGAAGATAAAGCTTAAACCTCGTGTTCTGAGAAAGTTACTTTTTATTAAGAACGAGATTAAAATCTTCTGACAAAAATAATAAGGCTGAAATAGCGACATCTTCATCCACGACTTACCTAAAGAACAAACTAATATTAATCATTAAAATAAACCAAATACTTTTCTATGTATTTTAAATAACATTGTTTATTTCCTTTATATAATTTCCTATAATATAATGTAGGCGTAATGACGAAAGAGCAGTCGGTAGAATGAAAGGCGGGGGAAAAACCTGTTGTGTTACACTCACATGACTTTCTCTGTCTATTTTACAAACTTCTTACAAAATATTATTTTTTTTTCTACACCATGCTAATACAGATAAACATTAGCAAGTGCTGTTATTACTTAGTTCTTTATAAGTAAAAGGGTACTAAAGGCATGTTCTAGGCTAAAGCGATAGTCAATTGTTTTAAAAGCTGTCGCTTTGCGATAGTCATTCAAATTCACTTCTTTGCTTGGCCAGGAATAAAACAAAAGAAACACCGGTGCCTTCCGGTGTGAGAAAAGTTTTAAGTATTTTAAATTGAAACCATCAACCAGGAAATATCTCGGAAACGGTTACCTCCACAGCAAAAATTGTGTCTTGTGACAAGATCCATATTTTTTGTTAGGTGAGATATTGTCTATCTCTTACGGTTTACTAGTTATGCAAAAGTCATGCACAATGAAGAGGACTTCAGGTTATTTCCAGAAAATTCAAGATATACATTTCGTTTGTCATAAAACATATCGTAAACATATGACATTTTAATAAAATCGTTAGGGTCATTTTAGAAAAAAATCAAAATTTTCGAAAAATGTTCTATGTAAAGGGTAGTTGGGAGTGGTGGCAGGATTTTCTTGAAATCCTACTGAACTTAAATACCAGGTTTGATATTTAACAGACTTTTCGTTTTTAGTTGTGCTACCCCCCTCACACACACAGATGGAGTTGTTTCTAAAAATGCCCTTTTAAGGTTTAGGGAGTATCAAAACAGTATTTCTGGTTAAATCTCGGTATCGAATGTTTTGGGTGGAATACAATAATTATTGCAACCACAAATCCCACATACGGTCACCTGGGATTGAATCTGGGCCGCTTAGATACTATTTATTCACCATTAAATTGATCCTTGTCAAAACAAACCCCAGGCTACCATTCGCACCAAAAAAAAGAAAAAAAAAAAAAAAGAAAAAAAAAAAAAAGGAAATAGCGTGTTTGTTTATGGACGCTCTTTAACTGCTGTGGTTCTCAGCTTCCCATTATAAATTGGGCGTGAAAGATCGCTTAATTTTGCTCAGAGGCTTCTCTATCAGGCTAGAGGTAAATCTACGACACGGGACCAACGGCTTTACTTCCCTTCCCTTCCGAAGGAAGCCATGCTAAGGATTTTTACACCCAAAAAAAAATCCATCGTCCTCCGCCTGGTTTGAACCCGCGACCTTGGGTATATGAAGTTAGCATGGTAACAACATAACTGGTAATAAATTGGCAGACTTTGCAGTAAAGAAAATCATACAAAACTCCGCAATTCAAAACACCAATACTCCTCACAGAGATGTACATAAATAAAGAGATTAAAAACCTTTGGGTCACACACTACAATGAAAACCACAAATTCATGCCAGTCATATATAAGCTACAGAGAACGGATCAAGTTTTAATGGTTAATATCTAAAGAAGAGTCACCAGAGTGCACCACCTGTAAAACACCTCTAAAAGTAAATCACATCCTTACAGAATATACCATATTACATCACACTTA
Organism: Hymenopus coronatus; assembly: GCA_030762935.1. NCBI lineage: Eukaryota > Metazoa > Arthropoda > Insecta > Mantodea > Hymenopodidae > Hymenopus > Hymenopus coronatus. The sequence continues at coordinate 16,687,118 of CM060891.1, forward strand.
GACAGAAACATAAAATATCACGAATTACCACAATTCAGAATAATCCAAGGTTTTTCATAATATTGTTTACTGTTTTAAAGATATTTCTATGTTTAAATCAATTTATACTGTAACACATAATCTTGTATTCCTTAGTTATTTGTAATGATATTGTTAATTACCTATGTAAGGTTCTATGTTTGTTTTAGAAATAGTAGTTGTTCCATTATTGCTATATAATGCTTTTATTTTGTTATTATAATGTTGTGGTCGAAAAAAAGTGATGTGTTCCATTCACATGACTTTCTCTGCAACAAATTATTGTTAAAAGGCTTATGTTACTTTTTAATTCATGCTAATTCAGGAAAAATAGCAGAAATTATCTTATTACTTCTTTCCATGCAAGTAGAAGGGAAATAAGGGAGTAGCATAACCTACAGCTGGTTGCTTTGTGACTGAAGTTCCTTTGTTTGTACAGACAGGACAAATTCCTGTATGAGAAATGTATAACTCTTTTTAAAGCTGAAACCAATAACAAGGAACATCTCAAAAGCGATCAACTACACGAAAAAATGTATACAACATAAATTGTGTTTTTAACGAGCTCTATATTTTCTGTTAATCAAGTTTTTGTCTACCTGTTACGATTGCCAGTTATACAAAATTCCGCAAAATTCACTCATAATAAAGTACTCCTCAGAGGTTGTTCCTAGAAAATTCAAGATATACATTTTATTTGTCAGTAAATATCTTTAATATCCGATATTTTAATCAAAATCGTTAGAGCCATTTTTGAGAAAATCAAAATGTTCGAAAAATGTTCCATGTAGTTGGGGTTGGGGGATTTTCTTGAAAATCTTCGTGTTGCATCCCTGGAAGATACTGAACTTAAATATCAAGTTTGGTATTTAACGGACACACACACGGAGCTTTTTCCAAAAATGCTTTTTGTTTTATTCAGAGGAACCCAAAGCATGTATTTGAGGTGAAATCTCGGTTTCGAATTTTTTGGTGCAACACAGAGTTTGAAAGTTTGTTCTGTCTTGCATAGATATGGCTACTAAAAGCGAATCTGTGACCTAATCCTAAGGAAATCACTGAGACCAGATCACCTTGAAAGCTAACCCAGAGAGATTTACGCATCAAATTACAGGCGGCGGAATAGTATTCCATTTATGGAATTGTACTTCTCTTGTCGGAAGAAAGACAAGGTAGTGTGGATGATTTTCCATATTTTCTTACGCTTTCAGGCTATAACAAACGCGAATGAACAGAATTCTGTTTTCTTTCAATAATTTCGATTTGAAACTTGTAAAGTGGCAATCAGAAGTACAAAAATCTGATGTGTTACACTCACATGACTTTCTCTAGCCGTTCTACAAGCCTCTTGCATAAGATTATTCTTCTTTCTGAACCTTGTTAATCGAGGTATTCAGCACAATGTTCTTATTATTTAGTTCGTTATAAGTAGGAAGAAAATAAGGGAAAATCGATAGTCAAATGTTTTAAAAGCTGTCCTTATGCGATTGTCATTACAAATCGCTTCTTTTCTTGGCCAGGAGTAGAACAAAATAAAAACGCACACTCCCGTCTGAGAAAAGTATAAGTACTTCACAACTGAAACTAACAACAATGAATACCTCGAAAACAGTAAGCTCCACGGAAAAAATGTATATGACGTAAATTGTGTATTTTAACAAAGCCTACATTTTCTGTACAGTAGGTTTTTGTCTATCTCTTACGGTTTATTAGTTATGCCAAATTAAGCAAAATTCATCCAGAATAAACAGGTGTTTAGAAGCTATTTCCAGAAAATTGAAGATATACATTTTATTTGTCAGTTAAATATCTTTAATATACGATATTTTAATCAAAATCGTTACAACCATTTTTAAGAAAATCAAAATTTTCGAAAAAGGTCCAGGTAAAGGGTAGTTTGGGATGGGGTATTTTTCTCAAAATCTTCGTGTCGCATCCCTGAAAGATACTGAACTTAAATACCAAGTTTGGTATTTTAGCTACTTTTCGTTTTTGAGCTATCATGTTCACGGACACACACACACACACACACTCACACACACGCAGACCTTTTTCTGGAAATGCTTTTTTTGGATGTAGGGGGTCCTAAAACATGTATTTCCGGTGAAATCTCGACTTCGAATTTTTGGGTGGAATGCAATACTTCTCTATCCCTATGTACATGGTACATATGGGGCAAGAGAAAGTAAAAAATCTTATGTGTACCATTCACATGACTTTCTCCATATCCCTGCAACAAATAATTCTTAAAAAGCTTATACTTCTACTTACTTTATGCTAATCAGAAAAAATTAGCAGAAATAGTCTTATTACTCGCATCCTTGTAAGTAGAAGCGAAATAAGGGACAACCGTAGGTTAAAGTGATAGTCAAAAGCTGGTTGCTATGTCAATGAAGTTCCTTTGTTTATATGGATAGGAGTTGACAAGTTCCAGTATGAGAAAAGTATACGTTTTTCATAGCAGAAACCACAAATAAGGAATGTCACAAAAACGACGAACTCCACGAAAAAAAATGTATATAACAGAAATTGTGAGTTTTAATGTGCTCTACAGATTTTATCCATCTCTTACGGTTTAGCAGTTATTCAAAATTTAGTAAAATTCATCCAGAATAAACTACTCTTCAGAGGCTATTCCCAGAAAATTCAAGATATACATTTCATTTGTCAGGTAAATATGTTTAATATCCGAAATTTTAATCAAAATCGTTAGAGCCATTTTTGAGAAAATCAAAATTTTCGAAAAAAGTTCCATGTAAAGGGTAGTTTGGGGCGGTGGGATTTTTCTCAAAATCTTCGTGTCGCATCCCTGGAAGATACTAAACTTAAATACCAAGTTTGGTATTTTACCGACTTTTCGTTTTTGAGTTATCGTGTTCACAGACACACGGACACACACACACACACACACACACACACACTCACACACACACACATACATGGACCTTTTTGTGAAAATGCTTTTTTTGGATATTGGTGACCCTAAAACATATATTTCCGGTGAAATCTCGGTATCGAATTTTTGGTGGAGTGCAATACTTTCTCTATACACTATGTACATAGTGCGTGAGAAAGTAAAAATCGTATTCTAATTAAGGATAATGCATCTGTGAATTATGAACCACAATTGTGAAACATTAAAATAACTTTTTGTGCCAAAATCAAATATTATAAATGTTATAAAAACATAATTTTTTTCATGTTGACGCACTTGAGCTACCATAAGATGCTATTCTTTACTAATTTGTTGCACAACTTTTTTACTTCCTCACAAAAGTACATGTAAGAAAATGACCGTGTACTTTTTGGAAGTAATACTCTAATTTTGAGAAATAAATTATTGTAACAATGGCAGGGATTATTATCCGCCAGGTCAAGTGGCGGTTACCTGACCTGCTCGGCTCGCTAAAATAACGCAAATGAATACAATAACCGAACAAACCTTTGTGTTTTAGTTTCTCTAGACGTACTATGTACATAGTGTATACAGAAGGTATTGCATTCTACCCAAAAATCCAATACCGAGATTTCACCGGAAATATCCCGTGTATCCAGAAAATCAGTATTTTAGGAAAAAGGTCCGTGTGTGTCCGTTGTCAGTGTGCCTGTGAACACGATAACTCAGAAACGAAAAGCCGCTAAAATACCAAACTTGGTATTTAAGTTTAGTGTCTTCCAGGAATGGGACACGAAGATTATGAGATAAGTTCCCCCACTTCAAAGTACCATTTACGTGGAAAAATTTCGAAAAGTTTGATTTTTCTGAAAAATGGGTGTAAAGATTTTGATTAAAATACCGTATATTAAATATATTTATATGGTATATAAAATATATCTTGGATTTTCTGGGAATAACCTCTTAAGACCTCTTTATTCTGAATGACTTTTGCTGAATATTGCGTAACTGGTAAACCATAAGAGAGAGACAGTAACTTATTTCACAAAAATGTAGATCACACTAAAACTCAGTTTATGTCATAAACCTATTTTTTGTGGAATTGACCATTTTTGAAATATTCCTTGATATTTGTTTCAAATTCAAAATACTTAGTTTTCTCACTCGGAAAGTTGTAAACTCTTTGCTGACACTGCATAGAAACGGATTTCAACCACATGACAACCAGCTTTTAGGAGATTTGACAAACGTTTAGCCTAGTGTATTACATTATTTTCTTTTAAGTTACAAGGAAGCAAGTAATTAAGACAATTTCTGTTAATGTTTATCTCGATCAGCGTAAAGTAGACAGAATAATATGCTTATTAACAATAATTTGTAATGCAATGCAGAAAAAGTCTGTGAATTGCACACATCAGCTTTTTACTGTTAAAAACAACAGTAAAACACATACTTACCATTGGTAGGAGGTTAATACTGGGATAAGAACGTGAATAATACCAGCGTACTATTTACTTAGGATATGTAAGTCGCCATTAAGGTGTTGTCTGAAGTTGTGACAGTAGATGGGTAGAGCAACCACGCGGGCAGCACGAAAAACAAAACACATACCCTTATTAGGGTTTTAACCCTGTTTTGTGTGGTGTTACCATTTAGTACAACACAAACCTTCAACAATAAAATTAGGCTATTTATAGCTATTTATAATGCAAACATGTCGATATTTTTGCTATAAAACTGTAGTGGTTTTTAATAATAAAGAAAAATAATAAAAGTAAAATCCATCCAACTGCAGTTAAATGTAACCCCGTCAGTATCACACCGGTTATTTTACTTGGGCCCTCCCCTTCCATACACATTTGACTGCAGTCGCTGAAACTCTAACACGCGACATTAGGTTTTAAATGGATGGTCAGTTCACTTAGTACGGTTAAAGGGATATAAAAACCAGTTTGCGAACTAGAGGAAAACGGCATATGTAACAAAATCATGTATTAGAAGGTTAATAACATGTTCAATATAATAAAAAAAACCTTTATAAGCTACTTCCCTGAAGTTCAAGTAAAACAATCCCAAATGTTCCTAATGTGCTTTGGAGAATAGCCTATTTCTGGAAACTTGTGAATCGTGATTTCTCGTGAATTCGACGACCGGAAGCTTAGGAGTCGGTCTACGGGAGTGTATAAAAGGGCTACTGGCAATCTTAAAAGTTCAGTCTATTGAGTAAGAAACGTTAAAGCAGTGAGGTGAATTCAGTGAAAAAGTGTACAGTGGAGTCCATAGTGAGTTCTGAGCCTTAGTTTACAAGTATTGTATGTATCTTGGGGGCAATAAAGTGAGTTTAAGAGAAACTGGTTTCATTTGTTACATTATTAACTTTTGGAAAATAAAGCCTTCTTAGAGTAAGAATTTAAGTAGATAATAATTTGTGTAGTTATAATAATTAGGAGCTAACATAAAACAAATTATATTACCTATTTTTAACTCATTTACTGTAAAACTTGAATTTTTATGTGAATATTTATAAAAGTGTAGCGTGGGAAGTAATTTTGTTTTTTGACAGTAAAGCCTAAATTTTTTTAAATATGGCAAAGCTGTATATCATTGTTTGTAATAACTGGTGCACATTTAAAAAAGAAATCTTCAGCATTGTGAATTTCCAAAATTTCACAAATGTATTATCTTGAAACTGTAATGTGCTTACCTTAAGTTCATAAAATGTTGTATATTGCGTACTCAATTTTAAAATTGTAATATCGCCTCGATTAATCAGGTAATGTGTTCGGCAAGGATATACTAATTGAGGATGTATTTTTTAATCCCCTAGCACCCCATGTGCTGTAGAAGTCTGTTTGCAACGCGTACTTCAAAGGAAGTTGAGGAATCAGAAACTTAATCACATCGGACGCACAAAGCTTTGGTAGATCCATGGCATTTATCCCCTGAGGAGTAATTTTTCCTCTGTATGCTGATGATGTAATAGGGGTGTACGCGTTTTCGTGTTGTAGAGCCTATGAGGCCGACCAACAGCACAAACTTAAAATCCGATTAGAACATTCGAGCCATTATACGTAGTGCTAGTAAAAACAAATCAATGTGTTCTATTCACATGACTTTCTCTATATCTCAGTAACAAATTACTGTTTAACAGCTTCTTCTATCTACTTCATGCTAATCATGATAAATATCAGCAAAAATGGTTATCACTTCCGTTTGTGTGTGTGTCTGTGTCTGTGTCTGTGAACACGATAACTCAAAAACGCAAAGTCGGTAAAATATTAAAGATATTTACCTGACAAATAAAATGTATATTTTGAATTTTCTGGGAATGGCCTCTGAAGACTACTTTATTTTGGATGAATTTTACGGAATTTTGCATAACTACTAAACCGTAAGAGATGGACAAAAACTTAACACACAAAAAACGTAGAGCACGTTAAAGCACACAATTTATGCAATTTACATTTTTTTTCGTGGAGTTGATCGTTTTTGAGATATTCCTTGTTTTTGGTTTCAGCTTAGAAAGACTTTTCTCATACAGGAATTTGCCAACTCGTGTCCATACAAACAAAGGAACTTCAGTCACATAGCAACCAGCTTTTGGCTTTCATTTTAACCTATGGTACTCCCTTATTTCGCTTCTACTTACAATAAAGCAAGAAATAAGACTATTTCTGCTAATTTTTCTCGATTAGCATGCAATAAATAAAAGAATAAGCTTTGTTACAGAGATATAGAAAAAGTCATGTGAATGGAACACATCAATTTTTTTTTGTTCAGGGTCCTCAAATCATGCGTTTTCGGTTAAATCTCGGTATGGAATTTTTAGTGCAATGCAATACCTTTTCGGTCTTCTATGTACATTTCACATGCGTTGCTAGGGAAAGTAAAAATGCAACTGTTTAGTCTTGTACTATTTTGAGCACCTCTTCAGTTGGCGTTTGCTGCTTTTCCCCAGCCTGCGAGGCATTTTTTCTTTAACCTCGCACCTCGCTCATCCTCATTATGGCTTCGATGTCCTCCAAAAACTCATTTTCATTTTGTTTTAATAATGCAGCACATCCTTGTTTCTATAGGCAGCTCTAGCTGGAATGACTCTAGTAATCCATTTCCAGTTTAATGCTTGTGTCAGGTTGCGTGCTTCTAACAGTTTGCTAATGATTTTTACAGTTAACGAGCCCAGGAATCAAATGGGAAAGGTTGTTCGCTTTTCCATGGATGTTGTAGAAAACACGCTTCTGCGCGTTTGTAAAATGTTTACCAACCTAACATATTGTAACACATTAATCAAATTTGGTTACCAATATTTTTCTCCAATTCAGTACTGCACAACAATTTACTGAACGTTTCGACGCGTTGACGTTAATGACACCCTCGCGCCACTGCGCGCTAACACTCCATCGAAGGCTGACTCACGAATCGCTCAATAGTTCTGGAAGCTAGTAGTGAAGCCGAAGATTCTGGCGTGTGCCTCTATTCCAAGGTTTCCCATTACCAGCATTTCGCTTCCTGTGTTTATCACATTTTAAGGCCTCCAGCCTCGCCGCTGCACATACCAAAGCGAACGTGAGAACGGCTGTACACGACACTGTCACAATATGCTTTCAGTTTTCCCTACTATCCGGAAGACAATATTTTTAAAGCCTTTTTAGTGAGATATTCTTTTCATGATTGATTTTTTAAAAAAAATGTGTTCCATTCACATAACGTACTCTACATCTCTGCAACAAATTATTGTTAAAAAAGCTTATGCTTCTTTTTATTTCGAGAACAAATTTTTAAGAAATAATCTTATTACTTGCTTCCTTGTAAGTAGAAGGGAAATAAGGAAGCAGAATAGACTAAAGTATTAGTCAAAAGCTGGTTGCTATGTGACCGAAGTTCCTTTGTTTGTGTGGAAGGAGTTGGCAATATCCCGTATGAGAAAAGTATTAGTATTTTAAAGCTGAAACCAATAACAAAGAATGTATAAAAAACGATTCACTCAACGAAAAAAAAAAGTATATTGCGTATATTGCATTAATTGTGTAGTCTAACGAGCTCTATATTTTCTGTTAAGTAAGTTTTTGTCTATCTCTTACGGTTTACACAAAATTCGGTAAATTCATTCAGAATAAAGTAGTCTTCAGAGGTTATTCACAGAAAATTCAGGATATACATTTTATTTGTCAGATAAATATCGTTAATATAGATATTTAAATTGAAATCGTTTAAGCCATTTTTGATAAACTAACATTTTCGAACATTTTTCCATGTAAAGAGGAGTTGGGGGTGTGGGGGGATTTTCTTGAAAATCTTCGTGTCGCATCCTTGGATGATACTGAACTTAAATGCCAACTTTCGTATTTAATGCACTTTTCGATTTTGAGCTATACTGTCCACACACACACACACACACACACACACACACACACACACACACACAAACATGGGCCTTTTTCAATTTTTTTTTATTTCGTGGGACCTGAAACATGTATTTCTGATGAAATCTCGGTATCGAATTTCCGGACACATTACAATATCTTCTCTATACACTATGTACATAATACATGTAGAGAAAGTAATATACTCTTTATTAGGCTTAAATCAGAATCTATCATTCTTGAAAGTCAAAGATAATGTAAACCATATCCATTCTTAGCCTAATTCACGTCACAACGGACCCATGTAGCCAGTGTACAGTAGCAATCCACGCAGGAAAGTATTCCATGCTAATTATGCAAAATTCAGTTAGATTTGTACCTAACCTTACATTGCATTATGTTGCCATTTGGTAATAAAGACAATTAATCAAAGGTTATAGCACTTTTAGTAAGCTTTTTCTAATTTCTTATTACACTAATTTTCAATAACAAAATTAGGATATTTATAGCTGTTTTATATCGTAAAAATATAAATATTTTTAAATAAAACTGTAGTGTTTTTTTTTTTGTTTTTTTTTGCAATAAAGTGCAAGATCCATGCAACTGCAGTCAAATATAACCCCGTCAGCACTAAGCGAGCCATCACACCAGTTATTTTACTTGGGCCTTCCCCATCCTTTATCATGGGCACATTTGACTGCAGTCGCTCGGCTTTAAATGGATGGCAAGTCCACTTCGTATCGCAACACCGATCAGCCGGTCCCCATGGCCACGCTCGCTAAGGCGTCATGCTTTGGTGCTTCGTGGGCAGGGGATCGTGGGTTCGAGTCCCGCCTTGGGCATGGGTGTTATATGTTTAGTGCAAAGGAACAGTAAAACCAGTAATCATACAGTAAATTTAGGGGGAAATGTGAACAGGGGAAATGTGACCAGACTCCGGTACTTTTATATATATTATGCCGGTGAAAGGGATGTAAAATCCAATTTGCGAATTAGAGGAAGAGCGGCATATGTAACAAAATAATTCATGCAATGTAGGGTTAAACTGTATAATATCCTATACAAATACATAAGAATTTAATTAACGTTGAGTTATGCTGTTTAACAGATCCTCAAGTCCCAACATACAATTTGTATGTGACCTGAGAGTCTGAATAATGAATGCATTAGTTACTATCTGTAATCATGCAGGACGGTCGCCTTGCACCTTACATATAAGTTGGTAATTCATTGACTGGGAAATATCGAACTTTTCCCATTAAAGAAGCGGTGTTAATTAACCGGTGCTTCGGCTACAGATATAAGAAAAGTTTGATTTAATTAGGTGGATAGGCCCTTGTTTCTTGTTACTTAATTATCCCCCTCACAAAGCGATTTATCACCCCCTCACAAGAAAACATGAAATACGGCATGCGGAATGCAGTCCGCTTATCATTTCACAATTTATTTTTACTTTCTTTACACGTACGTAGTAGGACAGGAAAGTATTATATTCCATCCAAAAATTCTATGTCTTATTTCACCGAAAATATATTTTGAGGTGCTCCCCAATCCCCACCCCTCGTCAAAAAATTGGAAAAAGGTCCTGGTCTGTGTGTGAACACATAACTCAAAAACGAAAAGCCTGTTAAATACCAAACTTGGTACCTGTTTAAGTTCAGCATATTCCAAGGAAGCAACATGGTTTTCAACAAACTCCCTCCAACCCAAACTACCCTTTACATGGAAGATTTTTTCGAATATTTCGATTTGCTCAGTTTTTCTAGCGATCTGAAATTTAAGATATTTTCATAGCAAATAAAATCTATATCTTGAATTTTATGGGCATAGCCTCTTCATTCTGGATGACTTGTATAAATGGTAAAATGTAAGAGATAGAAAAATACTTACTACCAAAATATGTAGGTCCCATAGATCTTAGGCCATGTTTTTGCGAGAAGAGAACATTTTATTTTTCATTCGTTTCATATCTTTGGTTTTATTCCTAGCGATACAAAGAGACCGTGTTGAGTATCACATAACGACCAGCTTTTAAAGAGTTTTACTATTGCTTTAGCTTCGTTTATTTCCCATCTGCTTACACTAAGCATGTTTCAGAAGATCATTTCTGTTAATGTTTATTTTAGTTAACATCACGCAAATAAAAGAATAATCCTTTGCAAGAATAGTTTGTGTGCAGAGTAGATTGTGAAAGTCATGTGAATGGAACACATTAGCTTTTTCAAAAATGAACCGCCAACAGTTGATAAAGGGCTACAGTAAGTTAATACTAATCCAGGTTTAGTCGCCCTCCGTGGTGTACCTTATGGTTGCCATGCTAACTTCAGATAGCCAAAGGTTGCGGGTTCAAACCCGGCGGTGGTTTTTTTCGGGCGTAAAAATCATTAGCATGACTTCCTTCGGAAAGGAAGTAAAGCCGTTGGTCCCGTGACGTTGATTTATGGCACGTAAAAGAACCTCGAAACCTGAAAGAGGCCTCTGAGCAAAATTAAGCATTCTTTCAAAATGGGACGCTGCGATCCATAGTAATTGAATAGCGCCCATAAATAAAACTCCATTTCATTTGATCCAGATATGCCTAATTCCAAAATAGCCACATTTTATAAAATTGTGCATGAAATTGGATTTGAGTATAGTGCTTAATTTTGCTGTACGGTTTCCTTTGCATTACATGTGTACTTGGCACGTGGTCATGAAGGTGTGACAGTATTTCTGGCGTGAAATGGCGGAAGACTTCGTTAACTGGGTTTTGTTTTGATGTGGATCAACTAAAGGGAGAATAAATAATAGTAATGAAATTGAGTAAGTAGTCATAAATTACATTTAAATTGTTGAGGTCATTAATTACACGAATAAATGTAGATTGCAGCAGGGACCAACTATGTACATATGACTATGCTGCTGACCAGTGTCAGCTAACTGAATGTTCGGTGACGTCAGCAAACAAGTTTCTTGTTCCTTCTGGCTCTCAGGAATTGGACAAAAGGAACTAAGTTACTCTAACCCAGTCGTGTCAAACATGTTGTCACCAAAACTACACAGAGCGGTCCCATAACTTTTTAAATTTAATTATATTTTCATACAGAGTAGAAGTTTCAAAATGTACATTAATCACCAGCAGGTTTTGTGCTCAAAAGAAATCAACACATCATTTTTTTGAAATTTTTGAAAAACGCTGTAAACGTTATACCTTCTTGGTTTCATTTAGAATAAATCAAAATTATTTTGGAAATGAAGGGTGAATCGCCAAATTTTTACAACGATAATTGGGATCAGATTTTGGCCTTTAAGGTGGACTTATATTTAAATGACTAAATTTCGAGTTACACGGGTAAAATCAGGCTGTAGTTTTATTGTATGGCAATATTAAGACCCTCGAGATTATATAAAAGTATATACTTTGAAATCTATCATATAGTGACCTACTTTTTAAACACCAGACTCTTCAACCTTCTCACACAATACAGTGCACAGTGAAAGTTTATTTTGACTATCAAAAATAGATATAAGAATACGCTTTTGTAAGAATAGCTTTACAATACTGAGTAGGGAAAATTATTTAAATGCAATAAATGTGACTTGCGCATGTACAATTTACATAGTACGTAGAGAAGTTATTCTATTCCACCAAATATTCGATACCGAGATTTCACCGGAAATACAAGTTTTGAGGGCACTTAATTAAAGGAGAACATCTTTAGAAAAACGTCAGTATATGTATGTGGACAGGATAACTCAAAAATGAAAAGTCCGCGAAATACCAGACTTGGTATTTAAGTTTAGCACAAAAATCTCCCCACTCCAAACTACCCTATACAGAATACATTTTTCGAAATTTAGGAATTTCTAAAAAATGTCTCAAAGAATTTTGATCAGCTTTCCATATTGTATGGCATATATCCTGATATTTTTTTCTTTCTGAAAGCCCTGAAGTCCTCTTCATTTTGAATGACTTTTGCATAACTGGTAAACCGTAAGAGATAGACAAAAAGTTACTGCGCAAAAAATGTATTTCTCGTTAACATGCAGAATTTGTCATATATTTTTGTTGTAGAGTTAAACATTTCAAAGATACTGCCTTTTATTGGTTTCAATTTTAAACCACATAAACTTTTCTGAAACGGGATGTTCTTTCCCATTTCATATCTCTTGTTTTACTCCTGGCTATGGGAAGAAAACCGATTTTACTGGCAATCGCATAGCGGCAGCTTTTAAAAGAATTGACTCGTTTTATCCGAGGTCTAGTGTATTCCCTAATTTCTGTTCTACTTCTAAGGAAAAGTAATAAGACCATTTCTGGTAATGTTTATCTTGATTGGCATTGTGTCGATAAATCTTTTGTAAGAATAGTTTATTTGCTGAGCAGATAAAGAAAATCAGGTGAATGGAACATACCAGATTATTAAAGTTCAAATATTCTTCAAAGCTGTAGGAAATATAGGTAGTAGACTTTCAATTAAGGGTGCAGAATTAAGTGACGGTTTCTGTACCACTCTGTGCAAACAGTCTGGAGCAAATTAAGTAATTAATTAACCAATTAGTTCATTAGTGATAGCAGCAGCTCGAGTAACTGCAGTGGAACATGCAAACAATACCCTGACAGTAGGTAGGGATTGCGTTTATTTTCAACTGGAACACACTTGCCTTATAAGGCGTTTCAGAAGTTTAGATACATTTTAATGTGTTCAGCATTTACAACAAAATCTGTTGTGTACCATTCACATGATTTTCTCTACATCTCTGCAACAAATTATTGTTAAAAAGCTTATACCTCTATTTACTTCATGCTACTCGAGAACAAATTAGCAGAAATAGTCTTATTTCTTGCTTCATTGTAAGTAGAAGCGAAATAAGGGAGTACAATAGATTAAAGTAAAAGCCAAAAGCTGGTTGCTAAGTGACTGAATTTCCTTTGTTTGTATGGACAGGAGTTGACAAATTCCTGTATGAGAAAAGTAAATTTTTCATAGCTGAAACCAAAAACAATGAATATCTCAAAAACGATCAACTCCACGAAAAAAATGTATATAATAATGTATATCCTTAATTTGTTGGCAATAGCTTCTGAAGGCCTCTTTACTCTAAATGACTTTTGCATAATTGGTAAAACGTAAAAGATCGACAAAAACTTACTTCACAAAACATGTAGAACTTTCTAAATCACTGTTTATTTTATTACATTTTGTTTAAAGTTAACCATTCCTTAAATATTCCTTGTTTCTTCATTTCAGTTTTATAATATCTTCACTGTTCTCAAATGGGAAGTCATTATTCGCTGTTCTTGTGGAATGGCTCTTAAAATATTTGAGCATTAACCTTGTATATTACCACATCCCCGTTGTTTATATAAGGAAATAAATAACAAAATTATTGCCGTAAATGTTTATCTCGATGAACGTTGAGTTGTCTCTTTTTAAGAATAGGTTGTTGAACAATGAATAGTTAGGCACGTGACTGTAAAAGATAATGTTTTTATTTGTTTTTAACGTTGGGTTGGCAGAACCTTATTGTCTTCTGTATTCCACACCGACCCTGGGTGAAATGTGCTATTGTTTTGAATTCGACATGCACACATTGGCCTTTGAAGAAAGGTCATGCCTAGAGTTTGTTCCACATAAGTTTGGTCCGTATCTCTTAACTGTCATTGTCTTTGGCTGCTGTGGTGGAATAGCGAGGATCCATGTTTCAAACCTGCTTTTCGGATGACGAAAGCACATACATCATACAGGGAGTGGTTATATCCCTTTTGTCGCCTGACCTTGCACTGGATATGGTTTGTATATCACATTCAAGGCCGTACTAAGCCAATCAGAGGGCCAGGGAAGAAAATTGTGCATGGAAGATTATATATTAGCGGGGCAAGCTTATAAGAAAAAGGGCAAAGTTATGTATTACAGAGCTTAGGTGAGCGGCGAATGGGCGGGAGTTGGCTGGATAACATTCTTCGCAACCATACCAGCTCCTTCTGGAGTCCGTCTTGAATTGGTTTTATATCAAACGCCTAGCACACGAGCGTCAACCTATGAACACAGGACGATTTAGGGCTCAGGAGCAAAGTAAGAGGTAAGACAAACAAAAACACTGCACGTTTTATCGTCCCAATTCCATGAAAACGCCTGTACACAGCAAGTGATGAAAAATTGCGGCACGCAGTTTCTGTTTGGAACATTTCCTAATGTTTATGTACGCAAAGCTTTACTTCAGCGAGAAAGATCAATGCAAAGTGGAGTAAAAGTAAAAGCAAAAGTTTTTTTCTTCTCGCCTTACAGCAGTTAACACCAGTGCTTGCTTCTCTTTAAGCTGCAGGTTCTCAAAAACTTCTCTCCATTCACTTCGTCTGCAAGTTATGTTCTAATTTCACGCCTTACATCTCCCATTCGGAACTTAAGGAAAATAAAGGAAGCTGAGAAGTTGTTGAAACTGTCAGCCAAACCTCCGAACAAGTGTTCTGTAGAGATTTCACTCGTGTAGAAGTGTTTAAGTAATATTTTACTCATTTTTGGATACACTTAAGTCATCCCGGAATGATGAAAATCATGAAATGTTTTCTTCGATTTCTTATTATAACATAATCTGTGATATTTCAACGTTATAATGATATCAGTTTTAAAATTATATCTGTCTTAAAATGAATAAGGGGATCTTATTATATATAATATGTGTGTGTTCCATTCACATAACTTTTTCTACATCTCTGTAACAAATTATTCTTAAAACGCGTATTCTTTTCTCTACTTCAAGCTATTCGAGATAAAACTAGTAGAAATGGTCATATTACTTGCTTTCTTGCAAGTACCACGAACATAGGAAATACACTAGGCTAAAGCGATAGTCAAATCTTTTAAAAGCTGGTTGGCATGTGCTAATAATAAGGAATGTCTCAGAAAATGTCAACTCAGCGAAATAAATGTATATGACATAAATTGTGTATTTTTACAGTAAGTTTTTGTCTTTCTCTTACTGTTTATCAGTTATGCATAATTCAGTAAAACTCATCCGGAATGAGGTCCTCAGCGGCAGTTCCCAGAAAATTCATGTAAACATCTTGAATTATAACTTCATCAAAATCGTTAGAGCCATATTTAAGAAAATGAACGTTTTCGAACATATTTCTGTGTAAAGGGTAGTTTGGGCTGGGAAATTTTCCTCAAAGTCTTCGTGTCTTATTCTTGGAAGATACTAAACTTAAATATCAACTTTAGTATTTACCTATTTTTCCTTTTTGAGTTATCGTGTTCGCAAATACAAGGATACACACAGGGACCATTTCACAAAAGTACTTTTTTGGACACAGGGACTCTAAAACGTGTATTTCCGGTGAAGATTCGGTATCGAATGCAATACCTTCGCTATTTACGTAACATATATACTATGTAGAGAAAGTAAAAAATATATATACGTGTGTGTGTTGGTGAAGACATTGAAGATTTAAACATAAAAGAAGGGGAAATAAAAAGTTGATAGATATTTAAATGTTTGGGCTCCATTATTTAGCAGAATGGTCTCTGCTCCAAGGATATAGAAGTAAGACAACACGAGGTAAACAGGATATCAAAGCACTACATGGATATTACAGAGCGTCGTGCTGCAACTAAATTAAAAATCTGATATGTTCCATTTACATGGCTTTCTCTATATCTCAGTAACAAATTATTGTTAAAAACCTTATTCTTCATCTCTAATCAAGAAAACAGCAGAAATGCTTTCTTGTAAGTAGAAGGTAAATAAGGAAATACATTAGGCTAAAATGATTGTCAAATAATTTAAAAGCTGGTTGCCATGTGGATGATTTTTGCATTGTCAGGAGTTGACAATTTCCCGTATGTGAAAAGTTTAACAAGGAATATCTCAAAAATGTACGTGACATAACTTGTGTGTTAACGAGATCTACATATTAAGCGTAGAAAGATTTTGTCTATCTCTTACGGTTAACAAGATATGCAAAATCCAGAATCATTCAGAATAGAGAGGTCTCCAGAAGATATTCCTAGAAAATTCAAGATGTACATTTTATTTCTTGTGTAAGTGTCTTTGTTATACAGCATTTTAATCAAAATCGTTAGAGCCATTTTTGAGAAAATCAAAGTTTTCGAAAAATCTTCCATGTTCATTTCGCACTCATGATATATAGTAAACTTAAATACCAAGTTTGGTATTTTACCGACTTTTCCTTTTTGGGTTATCGTGTTCACAGACACACGGACACACACGGACGTTTTTCTAAAAATATGATGTGTTCCATTCACATGACTTTCAATACATCCCTGCAACAAATTGATGTTAAAAAGCTTGTTCTTCTATTTACTTCATGCTAATCGAGAAAAAAAATAGCAAATATCGTCTTATTACTTGCTTCCATGCAAGTAGAAGGGAAATAAGGGAATACTATAGGATGAAGGAAAGTAAAAAACTGGTTGCTATGAGATTGAAGTTCTTTTGTTTGTATGGACATGGGTTGACAAATTCCCATGTGGGAAAAATATAAGTATTTTATTGCTGGAACCAATAAATAACAAGGAAAAACGATCAACACCACGAAAATGATGTATATAATATAAATTGTGTGTTTTAACAAGTTCTACATTTTCTGATATGTAATTTTTTGTGTATCCCTTATGGTTTACCAGATATTCAACATCAGAGGCTATTCCCAGAAAATTCAAGAAATACATTTTATGTGTCATGTAAATGTCTTTAATATACGACTTTATAATCAAAATCCTTAGAACCATTTTTGAGAAAATCGAAATTTTCGAAAATTTTTCCATGTAAACGGTAGTTGGGGTGGGGGAATGTTTTTGAAAATCTTCGTCTCGCAACCCTGGAAGATACTAAACTTAAATACCCAGTTTGGTATTTTACCGAATTTTCGTTTTTGGGTTATCGTGTTCACACACACACACACACACACACACACACACACACACACACACACACACACACACGCCTTTTTCTGAAAATGCTTTTTTGGATACAGGGGACCCTAAAACATATATTTCCGGTGAAATCTCGGTACCAAATTTTTGGGAAGAGTGAAATACTTTCTCTATACACTATATACAGTTAGAGAAAGTAAAAATGTGTTGTTTCTTTCACATGACTTTCCCTACCCATTCTGTAAGAAACTATTCTAACAAAAGCTTACTTAGTTCCTTATAAGAAGAAGGGGAATAAAGCATTATTAGCCTAAAGAGAGTCAAATCCTTTAAAAGCTGTTTGTTACGTGGTTGAAATTCGGTTCTCTTTGTAAAGAGACAGAAGTAAAACAAAAACAAAAAAAACAAAAAACAAAACAAAACAAGAATGACAAATTACCTTTTGAGAAAACATTTAAGCATTTTAAAATTGAAATCGATAACAAGGAATGTCTCAGAAATGGTTAACTCAAAAAAAATGTGTTTTAACGAGATCTACATTTTTGTACAGTTTAGTTATGCAAAAGTTTATTCAGAATGAAGAGGACTTCACGGGTTATTACCAAGAAATATGTACATTTTATGCGATATGTAAAATATCGTTAATATATCTACTTCATTGCATCAAAACCGCTAAGAGCCATGTTTGTGAAAATGTTGCATGTAAAGCGTAGTTAGGGTGGAAGGATTTTTCTGAAAATCTTCTGTCTTACTGCAAAGTTAAATATTTAACCGAGGCTTTTATTTGCAGGGATTATTAAAACAAGCATTTCTGGTGAAAAACCGATAGCGAATTTGTGGGTGGAATACAATACCTTTTGCACTAGTGTCTACATTAAGCATACGTGCTAGAGAAAGTGGAAGGAATACTTAATAAATTGGTAAAAATAATACCGTACATGGGGGAGAATTTCGGCCAATGGTGACGAGAATAAGGTACCGGAATTGGATTAATTGCGAAAATGCATGTCGCTAACACGAGACAACAGTGTCTGCTATGAAGAGGTATGACATGTTCGATTACAAAATCCTTAGCAAACAGAGCTTTGTAAAGTGTTTTAGGATGGAAGTAAGATGGCCAAGAAGAAGGAAGAAATGGCGTGTTATTTATGGACGCTCTCAGCGTCCCATTCTATACTGGGCGTGAAAGACCGCTTAATTTTGCTCAGAGGCCTCTCTATCAGGCTTGAGGTTCTTTTACGTGCCGTAAATCTACGACACGGGTCCAACGGCTTTACTTCCCTTCCGAAGGAAGCCATGCTAAGGATTTTTACACTCGAAAAAATTAAGTTTCATAAAACTGTTCTTCTGTATTTCACCAAAAGTTGAACCTGAAATAACTTGATTATAATTCCAATTTTAATAATTACTTGTGCTTAATTCAAAAGCTATTTTCCTGTTACTCTTCTATAAATCCCAGAATAATAATTTATAGAATGACAGACACAACAAACTCTCAATAGAAATGAGTTTTATTTATGGACGCTCTTTAACTGCTGTGGTTCTCAGCGTCCCTTCTATACTGGGCGTGAAAAGTCCGGTTTACTTTGCTCAGAGGTCTCTTTTATCAGCATCAACTCCCTTCCAAAGGAAGCCATGCTAAGGATTTTTACTCCAGAAAAATCCATCGCCCGCGGTCTTTTGTATATGAAAGCATCACACCATGGAGGGCGACATACGCTCTCTAGTGATGAAATTTGCTGCCCAGTATTTTCTGATGAAGAAAATTAATCAAGCGCAAGGAAACTCTTCCAACTTCCAAAACGATGATCACCTCCATTGTGCTGGAGGGATCACACATGTGTCTCGCACCCTGACCTCGCAAACCTGACAGTGTTGACTCTGTGCCTCTTTAATGAAGCTTCTGTATGGCGTTTGGAAAGGTCTGGCCTCATTTTCTATAATTAGAGCACTGCTTTTCAAACACTGCAGAGCGAATCTTCTGTAACTCATTACGAAATCTAAAGGCAAAAGGTTACTGCAGGGAAAGCGCCGAATATTATTCTTCCTTAAGGAGGTACGCTAATGAGAGAAAAACGACCAAACGTTTCGAAAAGTCGTAGTCAGTTGTGGTAACTAGGGGAGCACCTGTCTCGCATTAAGTTTAAGAGGAAATAACAACTGTAGCGAGAAATATATACCAAACAATGACACAAAAATCATGACTTTCTCTACATCGCTGTATTAATAAGCTTATTCTTCTGTATATTTCATTCGACATAAACATTAGCAGAAATAGCCTTATTACTTAGTTCCTTATAATTAGAAGATAAATAAGGGAACACACTAGACTAAACCGACAGTCAAATGTTTTAAAGTGTGGTTGCTATGGGGTTTAGTCAGAAAATTCAATTTCTTGTGTCATTGCGCTACCCATGCAAGCGAGTATGACATGGAGAAGGTTTCTTTCTAATCGTGTACCAACAAGTTTGTTTATATTCATTGATACAAATATCAGGTTAATTCTAATGCTGTTCGTGTTACAATACGATTACAATGTCATTGCCCCGCTTACTGATTTCCTTTCAGACCCGACTCTTTATGCTTCATTGAAAAAAATTATCTGTGAACTTCCTTGTCCATCTTGTAACTAAAGCTCCAAAGTATTTCTAAACTTGGCCACAGATAGCAGCACAAAACTGGAAAACTTGAAAAGCATAACAGTTCACACCCCCAAGTGATCTAAATAGTAATTACAGATTTTAAATTTATTACAAAGTCTGTAGAAAGTCATGTCCATTACAATGGACACCGGGACTGAAAGGG
The DNA here is from genome assembly GCA_030762935.1 of Hymenopus coronatus. Taxonomy (NCBI): domain Eukaryota; kingdom Metazoa; phylum Arthropoda; class Insecta; order Mantodea; family Hymenopodidae; genus Hymenopus; species Hymenopus coronatus. The sequence goes on from CM060891.1 coordinate 16,707,076, forward strand.
TTAACACTCTTATAATTGAAATGTTTACTTTCTCTATACGTACTATGTACATAGAGTATAGAGGAAGTATTGTATTCCACCCAAAAATTTGATACCCAGATATTACCGGAAATACATGTTTTAGGACCCCCTGAATCCAAAAAAAAAGCATTTTCAGGAAAAGGTCCGTGTGTATGTGTGTGTGTGTCTGTCTGTGTGTGTGTGTCTGTGGACAGCATAGCCCAAAAACAAAAAGACCATTAAATACTAAACTTGGTATTTAGGTTTGGTACCTTCCAAGGATGCGACACGAAGATTTTCAAGAAAATCCCCCCACCCACAACTACCGTTTACATGGAAACATTTTCGAAAATTTTTATTTTCTAAAAAATGCCTCTAACGATTTTGATTAAAATCCCTTATATTAAAGATATTTACATACCAAATAAAATGTATATCTTGAATTTTCTGCGAACAGCCTCTGAAAAGCTCTTTATTCTGGATGAATTTTGCTAAATTTTGCTTAACTGCTAAACGGTAAGAGATAGACAAAAACTTACTACACAGAAAATGTTGATCTGATCAAAACACAATTTGTGTCCCTTAGATTTTTGTTGTGGAGGTAACTGTTTCCGAGATGTTCCTTGTTTGTTGGTTTCAGTTGCGAGTACTTCAACTTTTCTGAGACAGGAAGTGTCCGTTTTTCTTTTGTTCTACTCCTGGCCAAGCAAAGAAGCGATTTGCAATGACAATCGAATAATCACAGCTTTTAAAACATTTGACTACTATCGGTATAGTCTAGTGAATTCCCTTATTTTCTTTCTACTTGTAAGGAACTAAGTAATAAGAACATTCTGTTATGATTATCTCGACTAGCAAAGTGCAAAAGAAGAATAATCTTATTTAAGAAGTTTGTAGAAGATCTAGAGAAAGTCATGTGAGGGTAACACATCAGATTTTTTCAATACTTTATTTATGAATACCAATTACGACTAAACCTATGATTGAACATAGGTAAATGTTCATATCAGAAACTAAATACTTATGTAAGATACAGTATAATATTGACAGTATAATATTGCATTGTCTTGTCAAGTATGCATCTACAATATGTATACTTATGAAAAGATTTGATAAACCCAAATGATTCTATTCCTAAAAAAAAATTAGGTAACAAATTAATGGGACAGAATTTTTACTTTCTCTACACGTACTAGGTACATAGTGTATAGAGAAGGTATTGTAATGCACCCAAAAAGTCGATACCGAGATTTCACCGGAAATACATGTTTTGGGTCCCCCTGAATCCAAAAAAAAAACAAACATTTTTTTAAAAAAGGTGCGTGTGTGTGTTTGTGTGTGTGTCTGTGGACAGCATAGCTCAAAAACGAAAAGATCGTTAAAGACCAAACTTGGTGTTTAAGTTAGGTGTCTTCCAAGGATGCGACACGAAGATTTTCAAGAAAATCCCTCACCCCCAACTACCCTATACATGGAACTTTTTGCGAAAATTTGGATTTTCTCAAAAATGGCTCTAACGATTTTGATTAAAATGTCGTATATTGAAGATATTTACCTGAAAAATAATATGTACATCTTGAATTTTCTGGGAATAGCCTCTGAAGACTACTTTATTCTGGATGAATTTTACGAAATTTTGCATAACTACCAAACCGTAAGAAATGGACAAAACTTTACCATACAAAAAATGTAGAGCACATTAAATTACACAATTTATGTTATATACATTTTTTTCGAGGAGTTGATCGTTTTTGGGATATTCCTAATTTTTGGTTTCAGGCTTAAAAACGTGTACTTTTCTCTTACAAGAATTTGTCAACTCGTGTCCATACAAACAAAGGAACTTCAGTCACCTAGTAACCAGCTTTAGACTTTCACTTTAACGTATAATACTCCCATATTTCGCTTCTACTTACAAGGAAGCAAGTAATGAGACTATTTCTGCTATTTTTTTTTTCTAGATTAGCATGAAGTAAATAGAAGAAAAAGCTTAGTAACAATATCTTGTTACATAGAAGTAGAGAAAGGCATGTGAATGGAACACATCAGATTTTTTAATTTACACAGCAATGATGGAGGTAATACAACAACGAGTCCATCGCTACGACAGAAAGATATATTATGTATTTCAAGTGCAAAATGTTGCATATCGCCACTGCAATGAAGGAATTATCTGTTCCTGCGCTCTGCGCAATTGTTCACACTGTAGGAGATTCGCAAGAGCATCCAACAAAGTTGCTCAAAGGTCAAGCAGTTGGTGACGCATACTCCAAACTCTTAAATGATTCATTCAGTAAATAGCCAAAGCAAATACCGCTGTGAATTCGCTAGACGCTCGAGCAACTATCGATAATATCGACCTCACTCGAGGTTTTATTTATAATATGTCACGCCTATTGTATTAACCCCTCAGCTGATTACATTATTTCACACTTGATGAAGTGGCAGTAATTGGATGTCAGTAGTGTAATAAATTGTCTATCGTGATCCTGATTTCTTCCCTAACACGGACATCAATCACTTAGCCGCAGCAATCTGAATGGACCACGCCCCTCCTGCGTCCCAAGGGTAACAATGCAGCCCTTCATAATTCCCATTTCATTCCCACGACATTGATGATGAATGAAGCCTCTATAACAACGTCGCTATGGCTTTCAAGTGCAGCCAAACCCTTCCTTTTTTCCTTGTATTTATAGCCCATGTATCGCGATCGGATTTTGGAGATCAAAGCTGCATCGGGCGGAAATAGCTGGTAATATATTAATCTCTGTTAAGGCGCAGGAACGTTGACGAAATTGCGTGAAAGTGGACTTACTGGCGCTCCCTACTAAAATAAATACCAGACTTTGATTTTCCAAATACGTAAGAATCCCGATAACTCGACATTTCGTAAAAATCTACCTCTTTTTACTTTCTCTACTTAGTATATAGCACATGGTAGAGAAGGTATTGCATTCCACTAAAAATTAGATACCGAGGTTTCACTGTAAATGCATGTTTTAAGGTCCCTGTATCCAACAAATAGAAAAAGGTCCGCTCGCTCTTGTGTCTGTGAACACAATAAAAAAAGAGTCGCTGAAATACCAAAATTGTTAACTATCTTCCAAGGATGCGACACGAAGATCTTGAGGAAAATCCCCCCATCCCCAACTAGCTTTTACACGGGGAAAAAAATTTAAATCTTTCATTTTCTCAAAAAATGGCTCTAAGATTTTGATTAAAATACTGTATATTAAAGATATTTATATGACAAAATGTGTATTTTCAATTTTTGGGGAATAACCCCTAAAGACCTGGATGAATTTTGCTGAATTTTGCATGCCTGGCCAACCGTAACAAATAGACAAACATTTACTACACAAAAATGTGGATATCTGGTTAAAACATACAATTTAGTATATATCTTTATCGTGAAGTTTACCACTTTCGAGGTATTCCTGTTATTGATTTCAGTTTTAAAATATTTAAAGTTTTCCTGACCATACAAAGAAATGAATTTCAATCACATAGCAACCGGCTTTTAAAATATTTGACTGTTACTTTAACCTTGTGTATTCACTTATTACCTTTCTACTTACAAGGAAGCAAGCAATAAGATTATCTATCTCGATTATATTGTAGTAGATGACAGAACAAACTTTTGAACAATAACAGTTTTTTTGTATCGTTAAATATATAATATATATGTAATATTTTCTATAATCCTCTATGCAGTCTGAATAGAATAGGTAAATTTTAATTACCGCACGTATTACCATTCATATTACTGCATATAAATACCCAAGTGTGTTCCTGATCTGTTCAGGATGTTGGTATGGTTTGGTGTTTACAGATGTTGCTAATTACTTACGATACTAATTTGCTGACAGGTTTTTATAATTTTTGTGGAAATAAAACCCAATGAAAATCACTCAGGAGATTAGTTATGAGCCTGTGGTTGACAGAAGTAACTTGATATGTATTGCTGTTCTCTCCCACTCTAACGTTTTAAATCGTGCTTCAAAACTAACTTATCCTTTCTCTCCCGAGATAATATAAATGAGGGGTGTTCACTAAAGCCTTAGAAAAAGATACAAAAACGAATTATTTGTGGTAGTTTTTTTTTTTATTATTTATTTATTTTTCAACATAATCTCCTTTTAGCTCGATACACTTTTCCCAGCGTTTCTCCAACTGTTTTAAGCCTTCCAAAAAGTAGGATTTCGGAAGGTCTTTAAAATAAGCATTTGTTTGGGCTTCGTTAGACGTGAATCGTTTTCCACCGAGCTACTTTTTCAAGTTTGGGATAAAAAAATAAACCACTGGGGGCCAAATCTGGAGAATAGGGTCAATTTTGTACTATTTCGAACATTATTTAATTAAGGTTCAACCGGTGCAATACGATACACAATACTCTTCATTTATCGTTCTTCCTTTCTGCAAGTAATCAATGTAGATGATCGCGTGTGCATTCCAAAAAGCCGAGGCCATCAGAGATTTCATCACCTTTGCCTTCTTCGGAGCCGGTTCCTTTAAAAGTCAACTGTTTCGACTGAACATTTGTCTGGGTGTAGTAGTGTATCCATGTTTCATCCACAGTTATGCATTGACGCAGAAACTCGTCAAGATTGCGACGAAAAAGAGTCAAACCAGCTACCAAATCGATCACACGATTGCGTTTATTCGCCATTAGAGAACAAACACAGTACCTAGCTTGCCGAGAACTTTGTCGGATCTAATTTTTGGTGAGAACACTGTACTTGTACCTTGTGATATGCCTGTGGGTTCTTCTATTTCGCGAATTTTGATTCAATCACTCAAAACTGTATCCTGGATTTTGTAAAATCATTTCGGAGGAAGTCACTTCTACTGGACGTCCGGAACGATGTTCATTATTTGGTTGTATGGCCACGTTTATATTCATTTATCTAATTGTAAATTGTTGCAAGCGCAGGAGCAGATGTGCCATGAACTTCAATCAATTCGGTATTTATCTCTTTCGGTACTAACCTTTTAACTAGAAGTGTATAATCACCTCAGAAAGTCGTTTTTGTTCCATCTTTCTAAATGAGCACAAGATTGTTGCTTCAATCGCCTATGGCAACGAAACCACGTAATGGATATAGCTGAAACTTTTACCTGTCATCTAATAAGAGACGACGGTTACTAACATAATTTGTTTTCCGTGCTGCGAGTGTAATTTTTGGATTTTATAAGGATTTATTGACAGCCCCCCGTACAATTGAAAATGTATGTTTCTATAATTGTTACAAGCATGAAAGCGGTCGAAGCTCGGTTACTTCGTAAAGAAATCACAGCGGTAGTTCATGGGTTATTCAGGCTTTACGTAAGCGGTTGTAGGATGGGAAGGTTTCGAGCTTTGCTTATCTGATGAAAAGAGGATAATTATAACATGGTTACATAAGAGAGCGGGAGATAGAAATAATGGGAAGACTATTTTAAAACCCTCATGCTTGATTTTTTACTTTCACTTGCCCCGTATGCAGAATGTACATAGGGATAGAGAAGTATTGCATTCCACCCAAAAATTCAATGTCGAGATTTCACCGGAAATACATGTTTTAGGACCCCCTGAATCCAAAAAAAGTATTTCCAGAAAAAGGTCCGTGTGTGTGTTTGTGTGTGTGAACACGATAACTCAAAAACGAAAATTAGCTAAAATACCAAACTTGGTATTTAAGTTCAGTATCTTCCAGGGATGTGACACGAAGATGTTGAGAAAAATCCCCCCACCCTAAACTACCCTTTACATGGAACTTTTTTCGAAAAGTTTGATTTTCTTAAAAATGGCTGTAACATTTTGATTAAAATATCATATATTAAAGATATTTATCTGACAAATAAAATGTATATCTTGAATTTTCTGCGAATAGCTTCTAAAGACGTGTTTATTTTGGATGAATTTTGCTTAATTTGGCATAACTAATAAACCGTAAGAGAGAGACAAAAACTTACTATACAAAAAATGTATGGTTTATTAAAATACACAACTTACGTCATATACATTTTTTTCGTGGAGCTTACCGTTTTCGAGGTATTCATTGTTATTAGTTTCAGTTGTGGAGTACTTATACTTTTCTCAGACGGGGTGTCCGTTTTTCTTTTTTTCTACTCTTGACCAAGAAAAGAAGCGATTTGTAATGACAATCGCATAACGAAAGCTTTTAAAACATTTGACTATCGATTTCGCCTAGTGTATTCCATTATTTTCTTAATACTTATAAGGAACTAAGTAATAAGAACATTGTACTGAATACCTCAATTAACAAGGTGCAGAAAGAAGAATAATCTTATGTAAGAGGTTTGTAGAACGGCTAGAGAAAATCATGTGAGTGTAACACAGATTTTTTTAGGTGAAGTGGTATGTTGCACAAAAGTATTATGTGGACTGTTCAGTGCTGTAAGAAATGCTTTCACGGGAAAAATTGTAATGGCACCAGTAAATCTGGGAACCTCTAAAACCCTGTACAGACGGAAACATTCCTTGTATAAGAAATGGCGCCATAGAATGGTACAAGATCTTGCGCCACTAAGTTGTGTGCTATTTAATATGGACGTATGCACACACAGCACCACTTCATGACAAAGGTTTTTAGTTAAATGGCTCGCAGAAGTTGTAGAGAGTGTGGCTGCTGTTACTGTAGCTATTATTTGTGCAATATATAACTTATATATAATTTCCTCACATTTCTAGTGGTCCAAAGTTGTCCTAGATATGCTCATTAAAGCTTACAGAAACCAGTGGTGGCTCGCCTTTCAAGTCCTGTTTATTTTTAATTGAAATTGCTTGTTGTAGAACTTCACTGCTGAAGATTTCGATGTTATAGGTTATCTAGGTTGGAATCATCGCTGCAATCTACTCGTATTAAGTGTGATAAAAGGAAGGGATGGACCAGGTAAAATAAACGCTGAATTTCATCTATATGTGTTCACTGGACCTCAGTAGCATTGAAGGGGAATACTTATGTATTTGAGTTAGAAAAAGTCTGATATGTTCCATTCACATGACCTTCTCTACATCTCTGCAACAAATTTTTTTGTTAAAAAGCTTATGCTTCCATTTACTTCGTGCTAAACGAGAAAAATTAGCAGAAATAGTCTTATTACTTGCTTCCTGAAAGTAGAAGCGAAATAATGGAGTCCCATGGTTAAAATGATAGTCAAAAGCTAGTTGCTAAGTGACTGAAGTTCCTTTGTTTGTATGCACAGAAGTTGACAAATTCGTGTATGAGAAAATTATAAGTTTTTAAAAGCTGAAACCAAAAAACATGGATATCTCAAAAACGATCAGCTCCACGAATAAAATGTAAATGACATAAATTGTGTGTTTTATCCAGGTCTACATTTTTATGTAGTGAGTTTTTGTCTAGCTCTTATGGTTTACCAAATATACAAAATGCTATAAAAATCATCCAGAATAAAGAGGTCTTTTAGAGGCTATTCCCAGAAAATTCAAGATATACGTTTTATTTGCCAAGTAAATATCTTAAATATAAGGGAACTTATTCAAAATCGTTAGATCCATTTTTAAGAAAATCAAAATTTTAAAAATTTTTGCCATGTAAAGGGAAGTTTAGGGTGGGGGGATTTTCTTGAAAATCTTCGTGTCGCATCCTAGGGAGATACCAAACTTAAATACCAAGTTTGATTTTTAACGGTCTTTTCGTTTTTCAGCTATGCTGCCCACAGACACACACCCACATACACAACACAACACACACACATACACACACACACACACACACACACACAGGCAGAATAGAATTACTGAACGTTATCATCTGCAAGTGCAAAATTTTACCCACCTCGAATAACAAATGCGCATAGTGATGTCAGGTGGCACTATAAGACTGTAAAAGGTTAAAACAGAAATGTAATTATCTCTTAGCTATAGTAAAATTCGAATAGACAATTTAAAATGTATCGGACATTTATAATTTTCTCCAAAGCCACTGGAAATAACCATTAGTAAACAAAAGACGAGTCTGTGCTAAAAGTGAGAGGTAACGTAGTAAAATCTCTGTTTGTTGGAGACTCTGAAGACTGCTTGCAAGTCGAGATTCGCGCCTCAGTTAAGGAACCAGTAAGTGGAAGACCTGTCAACTGCGAGGGTTGCTTTCCAGCCTCACACTTCCTAATCCTGAACTTTAAAGTCACGCGTCTTTGGCACAGGGTTATCAAATTCTGAAAAGTACTGTACAATGTTTTCTTTAAATAGCGACTATAAATTCTTGAATGTTAAAGATTATGAATTGCCTATGGTTGCACATAGTCTAAGAAGATCTTGTTACACCTCACGACAGTTTCATTGCACGGAATACCAAAACCTTGGACCACACAGGGTTAACATGGATAGTAGTCAAGTCATGCATGGCCTAATTGGTCGAAGGCGCGCCAACAGGCGACGAGATAGCGGGTCCTGTTATACATAAATCAAATAGCCTACGTCTCTAACCGTCTACACCACTAATGGTGTCCCATAAAATAAATTGAGACGCCGAGTCCATCTAAGTGAAGTGAATTTACTTTCCTAACTTTGCATGGAAATGTGAGTGTGGCATTATTACTTTCTCTAAATTAACTATGTACATAGTGTATAGAGAAGATTGTATTGCACCCAAAAATACAATACCGAGATTTCATCGGAAACACATGTTTTGAGAGCCCCTTAAACAAAACCAAAAAAAAAAAAAAAAAAAAAAAAGTTCGTATGTGGGCAGCATAGCTCAAACACGAAAAGTCCGTCAAATGCCAAACTTGGCATTTAGGTTTGGTATCTTCCAAGGATGCGACACGAAGATTTTCAAGAAAATTCCCCTACCCCTATCTACCCTTTACATGGAGCTTTTTTCGAAAATTTTAATTTTCTTAAAAATGGCTCTAATGACTTTGATTAAAATATCGTATATTAAAGATATTTACCTGAGAAATAAAAGGTATATTTCGAATTTTCTGGGAATAGCCTCTGAAGACTACTTTATTCTGGATGAACTTTACGGAGTTTTGCATAACTGCTAAACCGAAAGAGATGTACAAAAAGTTACCACACAAAATATGTAGAACTCTTTAAAACACACAATTTATGTTATATACCTTTGTTTTTGTGGAGTTGATCGTTTTTAAGATATTTCTTACTTTTAGTTTCAGCTTTGAAAAAATTATACTTTTCTCATGCAGGAATTTGTCAACTCCATACAAACAAAGGAACTTCAGACACAAAGCTACCAGCTTTTCACTATCACTTTAACCTATGGCACTCCCTTATTTCGCTTCTACTTGCAGGGATGCAAGTAATAAGACTATTCGTGCTAATTTTTTCTCGATTAGCATGAGGTAAATAGAAGCATAATCTTTTTCACAATAATTTGTTGCAGAGATGTAGAGAAAGTCATGTGAATGGAACACATCAGATTTTTTTTCTTCTTCAAAACATGCCAGTTTTAATTGAAAAATCTTGTTTGTTCCATTCACGTGACTTTGTCTAGGTGTTCCAAAAACAATCTATGTTTAGAAAAAAACAAGCTACTCTTTCATTTACATCATGCTAATTGAGATAATTATTAGCAGATTTGGACTTTCTATTTGCTTCCTTGTAAGTAGAACGGGAATAAGCCAATAGTCGAAGCTTTTACAATATGGTCGCTATATCAAAAAAATGAAATTAGGTTCTCTTAACAAGGCCAGCAGCAAAACAAAAGTGAGAGGAAATGAAATATGACTCCACGTTTGAAATAAAGCTTAAGCAGTTTAAAATTGAAACAATAAAGAACATCATGGGAACGATTAACTGTATAAAAATGTATATGACAAATTGTGTGTTTTGACGAGATCTACATTTTTTGTGTAGCGGGTTCTTACATTTAAGCAGTTATACAAAAGTTGCATAGAATGAAGAGGTCTTCAGAACTATACCCACAAAATTCAGCATATACATTTTTTTTTACCATAAACATTTCTTATACAGATGGTATTTCAAAAAAATCGTTAGCCATTTTTGAGGAATAAACAAATTTTAATGTTCCGTATAAAGGGTAGTTCCTCATCCTTAGAAGATTCTGAACTTAAATACCAAGCTTGACATTCAAGGGCTATTTATTATTTAGTTATGCTGTCTAAAGACATACGCACACACAGGACCTTTTCCGGAGAGAATCCTAAAACATGTATTTAGGTTAAATCTTGGTGTTGAAATTTAGGGTGAAATGCAGTACCTACCTTCTAGAGCTACTATGTACATTGTATGTGCATGTGTGCTAGAGAAAGTAAAAAGCACCACTAGTCAGCTTTAGTTTAATACTCACTACTAACCATTTTCTCTAAGTTTCAATTTCAGCCATTCTCAAATTGTCTGAAAAGCTCGGGGAGTACGAAATCGACCCCGGCTTACATTACGTCATGAACTTAATCTTAAATAAAATACTTCTAGAAATTCATCCCCAACTTCACGTAACATCACTTAAACAACACCCAACTATTACCCCTAAGTCCTGATGTGCCAGTAAGTCGGCTCCTTCGACACTTCCTGTGAAATTGATACATGCTTCACCGATTGGAAAGTTAATTCGCACTCGTTGGAAGTGGTCGTGTTATACACTCTAGTAGATAAAATAATAAAACACAACACGATGATGAAGAAGAAGAAAGTGGTGGTCCCAAAGGTTGACTCAAAGTTCACTCTTCTCATTGACGTTGTTGCCGTAAATGCCTATATTTGCATACTGTTTTTATCTCGGGACGGCTAATGATATTTGAATATTCCAGCTAAGTAATCAACAATTTACGGTTTCCTGAATTAGATATTTTCCGTTAACTCTCCTATACTTCGTGAAGAGTTGAGTTGAATATGCAGAATTAGAATAAAGAGTTCAAACGGTTTCCTTCCACAAAGACGAGCATGAGCTCAACCTCTTAGGAAAAAAAATATGTGTTACATTCACATGACTTTCTCTAGATGCTCTATATACAAACAATTCTTACTAAAGATTATTTAATGTATCTACATCATGCTAATCGAAATAAACATTAGCAGAATTAGTCTTATTACTTGCTTCCGTTCAAGCTGAAGTAAACAAGGACATTTTTAAAATGTTAAAAAAGCCATTACGTACTGTGAAGCTGTAAATTTTGTTAAAATCTGGACATCTATTTCCAGCACGTGCTTCACTTGGTCATGGTGTAGATGGAGTACCCTGGTCGCGCGTTTCTACAACCTTCGTTGTCATCCTCTTGCTAACGTCTGCTAACCCCAAGCGTTTCTCACGATGCACTTTGACTGGCTTGCTTGTTGCAACGTGGGGAGCTTATTATTTTGAAAGGCTTATCTCGGTTGGACCCGTCTGTTGATACACGGCGGACGTGTGTTTACTGCCCCTCATATCGATTTCCTTTGAGGCTAGGCGAGAGTCCTTGTTTGAGGTGGTTATCTCTGACCCGAATCTTCCATTATGTGCCAATTTCACGGCTTTTGATTCTTCCTCTTCTACGTGATATGGTCCTTATAAAACTGACACGGTCTCTCCAATCAATAGGGTATAGTGTTAATGTGCTGTTCCACATTTCAATAATTGCATTAATACCATAACATCTTTTAGCCAAATATTGTATGATAATATTATCTTAAGGGTGACCAATCAGCCTTTATTATGAGCACTTCATTAGATAAAAATCTGATGTGTTCCATTCACATGACTTTCTCTACATCTTTGCAAGAAATTATTCTATTTACTTCATCTAATAGGAGAAAAAATTAGCAGAAATAGCATATTACTTGCTTCCTTGTAAGTAGAAGCGAAATAAGGGAGTACCATAGGTTAAAGTGATGGTCAAAACCTGGTTGCTATGTGACTGAAGTTCCTTTGTTTGTATGGACACGAGTTCACAACGTCCTGTATCAGAAAAGTATGTTTTTTATAGCTGAAACCAAAAACAAGCAGTATCTTACAACCAAACAACTCCACGAAAAAAATATATACAGCATAAATTGTGTGTTTTAAAGTGCTCTACATTTTTTGTGTGGCACGTTTTTGTCTATCTTTTACGGTTTAGCAGTTATGCAAAATTCCGTAAAATTGCCGCAGGAGAAAGTAGTCTTCAGAGACTATTTTCAGTAAATTCAAAATATACATTTTATTTGTGAGGTAAACATCTTTAATATACAATATGTTAATCAAAATCGCTAGTGCCATTTTTTAGAAAATCAACATTTTCGAAAAAAGTTCCATGTAAAGGGTAATTTGAGGTAGGGGGATTTTTCTCAAAATCTTCGTGTCGCATCCCTGCAAGATACCAAGTTTCGTATTTTATCGACTTTTCATTTTTGAGCTATCGTGTTCACGGACACACACACGGAACTTTTTCTGAAAATACTTGTTTTTGATACAGGGGACCCTAAAACATATATTTCCGGTGAAATCTCGGTACCGAAATTTTTGGTTGGAGTGCAATACCGTCTGTATACACTATGTACATAGTGCGTATAGAGAAAGTAAAAACGGCATACCTAGTACAACTATGTACTAGCGTATAGAGAAGTTATTGTATTGCACCCAAAAACTCGATATCAAGATTTCACCGGAAATATATGTTTTGAGGTCCCTGAGTCCAAAAAAATCATTTTAGAAAAAAATGTGCGTGTGTGTGTGTGTCTGTCATTGAGTAGCATAGTCTTAAAAACAAAAAATCGGTTAAATATCAAACTTGGTACTTAAGTTTGGTGTCCTCCAGGGATGCGACACGAAGATTTTGAGAAAATTCCCCCACCCCAAACTACACTTTAGATGGGAAAAAAATTGAAATTTTCTTATTTTCTCAAAAATGGCTATAACTATTTTGATTAAAACACCGTGTACTAATGATATTTACATCGCAAATAATATTTATTTCTCGAATTTTTTGGGAATAGCTTCTTTATTCGGGATAAATTTTACTCAATTTTGCATAACAGGTAAACGGACAAAAACTTACTACACAAAAAATGTAGATCTCGTTAACACATACAATTCGACATATACATTTTCTTCGTGGAGTTGGCCGTTTTCGAGATATTCCTTGTTGTTTGTTTCACTTATACAATACTTAAGCTTCTCTCATACGGGAACATGTCAACTCCTGACCATGAAAGTAACGGGTTTTAATCACACAACAAACCACAATTTAAGCCCGCCTGGGTAGTGTGGTGGTAGCGTGTCTGCCTCACATTCGAAAGGTCGTGAGTTCGAATCTCGCTTAGGGTAAGTTACCCGGATAAGGTTTTTTCGGGGTTTTCCCTTATCCTGAGAAGACGAATGTCGAGTAACTTTAAGCTCCATGGACCCCGAGATCATTTGAGCATCATTTGAGCAATTTCATTCATCGTCGGATATGACCAACCAGGTTAAAGGACGTTAAAACTAAAAAAAAAAAAAAAATTGACTCGGTTTAGCCTAGTGTATTACCTTCTACTTGTAAGGAACTAAGCAATAAGACAGTTTCTGTTAATGATTATATCGATTAGCATGAAGCAGATAGACAGTGATTGGACTCTGATCAGTAAACTTTAGATTGTATGTACATTTGTGGGTATAGTATATTAGTTACCGTGTGAGAGCTCCACTGTGTGCGACTTGTAGTCTAGAGGTTCTGGGTTCGATTCGCGTCGAGTGTCATTTTACCTTAAGATTTTTGGGGTTCTCCGTTCGGTAGGTGAATTTTGCGGTGGTTTCTCATTTATCACTATTTAATCATATCATTTGACTTTCATCTCATGTTTTAGAGGTACCTCAAGGAAGTACCAAGGAAATAATATTCTCTGTAAGTACGATAGGTTGCCTGGTTGAACAGTCGTTCATCTCGCCGGGCAGCGCCAGTCAGTAGTGGGGCGTCTCTTCGAGCCCAGGAACAGTTATGGACTTGAGCACATCTCGGTGGCCTGTAACCTCCTGTCCTTTACTTCATCCCTTCCTCTTGGTGCTAGTAGTCAGGAATGTTGTACAACGTTTGCACTTGAAACGGGGAACCAAAGCAGGGCAACGTGAGTAGCTCATATGCAACCATCAAAACGTTTGAGTGAAATCTAAAATCCTCGAGCGCGGTCAAATTGTTTTGAAGGAGAATGTTCAAAGTGATGACTGCTGTCTGTAAGGGACTGCCTTGCTTCAATTACTGACGTTCCAAGCGATGCAGTTCATTCAAAGCTGAGTAAAACCTTGTTTGCAAAATATAGCGAAGTCCGGGAATTTGTTGGTATAAGAAGATGATGAATTGGTTTAACCCAGGCCAAGTCACCAACTTTTTTATTAATTCATAACATTCTATAAAAATCTGATGTGTTACACTAACATGACTTTCTCTAGCTGCTCTACAAAACTCCTACAAAAGGTTACTCTTCTTTGTGCACAATGCTAAGCAAGATAAATGTTAGCAGAATGTTATTATTAGTTCCTTATAAGTTGATAAGGGAATGCACTATGCTAAAGTGATTGTCAAATGTTTTAAAAGCTATCGTTATGCGATTGTCATTGCAAATCACTTCTTTGCTTGGCCAGGAGTAGAACAAAAGAAAAACAGACACTTCTGTGTGAGAAAAGTTTAAGTACTTCACAATTGAAACCAATAACAAGGGATATATCGAAAACGGTTACATCCACAACAAAAACGTAAAGGACAAAAAGTGTGTGTTTTGTCATGAGGTACATTTTTTGTGTAGTACGTTTTTTTCTATCTCTTACGGTTTAGTAGTTAAGCAAAATTCATCTAGAATAAACAGGTCTTCAGAGGCTCTTCCCAAAAAATTCGAGATATACATTTTATTTCGGACATAAATAGCTTTAATATACGGGATTTTAATCAAAATCGTTAAGAGCCATTTTTAAGAAAACCATAATTTTCGAATTTTTTTCCATGTAAAGGGTAGTTTGTGGTGGGGGGATTTTTTTGAAAACCTTCATGTCGCATCCTTGGAAGATACTAAACCTAAATACCAGGTTTGGTATTTAACGATCTTTTCGTTTTTGAGCTATGTTGTCCACAGACACACACACACACACACAGACACACACACGGACATTTTTCTAAAAATGCTTTTTTTGGATTCAGATGGTCTCAAAACATGTATTTCCAATCAAATCTCGGTATCGAATTTTTGGGTACAATACCTTCTCTATACACTATGTACATAGTACGTATAGAGAAAGTAATAAAATGGGTGGAACATTTTGAAAGTGTGAAAATGTAGTTTTTAGAAAAATGCTGTTATATAAAATAGCTAGGAAACTGTATATTGTACGATATGTAAATGGCTGTAGAGCCTGAAGAAGGGGAGAACAGGTAAATATACATTCTCTAAGGAGGCCCAAACATTCCAGGAAACATTCGTAATAAAAGACAATTTTCAAGTTGTTGACCGATTGTAGTGAAAATTTCATTTGAAATGTTTCTTAATACATAAAGCAAACTAGTATATTTATTTTTACGTGCGCGTTTCAGTTTATTATCAGAAAGTACTGCATTATAAAAATCACTGCAAATGTCACTGTAGTTTAAGTAAGCATACTACTCATTTTACTTCGAGTTTTCACCGAAATATATGTTTTGAGATCCTCTAAATGCAATAAAAGCATTTAAAAACCCTACCAGTTGTTTCATTTCATAAGGTAAGGCCAATAAACTCATTGACTCAGGAAAGCGTAGAATATTAAAACTAACTAATGACTAAACTTAGCACTTAGTTTGAAATTTTATTACAATGGCAATAAGACGCTCGTATGGAAATGATAAAACTCGCATCTTAAATACTACTATTATAGTAACGCTATAACGTATGTCCGATAAACCTAATACGCTTTTGGGGGAGGGGTGACAACAATTTCAAAATACGTGTCTGCAGTAAAACATCGGTATCTAATGTTTGGGTGGAATATGGGGGGAATTCAATAAGTCCTTAGAGAAAACTAGAAAAATAAATTATATTGGTATTATTTTACAGATAATACTTATATACTAATAACTCAAAATTATACTCTTCGTAATCTCCCATTTTGCTTTCTATAAAGAACATATCTCATATTCGCATATGAGTGCTGTTTACTGCCTGATTTGAGTTCTTGATCAGTTAATTCTCTAGATAACTTATGCACTCGAATTAGCTGTACATTATTACTTCTCTGTCGTGTCAAAGGTGGCTTCAGCTTTATATTTACTTTTTCACTTGTCTGGTTTTTGGTATTATTACTTAATTGATTAAGAACGGTAGCAAAAATATTACCATTTTTATTATAATTTTTGGTAGTTTTATTAATATTGGGTTTCTGTACAACTGCTCGTGGTATAGGTTGGCTAGTATGTGTTTTAACTGTTGCTACTTTAGAATAACATGATCCGTCATGCCGGGTTTGTACATAACAGTGTGGATAAGTTAGATTAGGGTCTGTATACGCACTATGTACATAGTGTATAGAGAAGGTATTGCACTGCACCCAAAAATTCGATACTGAGATTTCAACGGAAATGTATGTTTTAGGGTCCCCTATATCCAAAAAAAGCATTTTCATAAAAAGGCCCTGTGTGTGTGTTTGTCCGTGTGTCTGTAAACACGATCATTCAAAAACGAAAAGTCGGTAGAATATCAAACTTGGTTTTAGTATCTTCCAGGGATGCGACACGAAGATTTTGAGAAAAATCCCCCCACCTAAAACTACTCTTTACATGGAACTTTTTTCGAAAATTTTGATTTTCTAAAAAATGGCTCTAACGATTGTTATTAAAATATCGTATATTAAAGATATTTACTTGACAAATAAAATTTATATTTTGAATTTTCTGGGAATAACCTCTGAAGACTAATTTATTCTGGGTCAATTTTACGGAATTTTGCATAACTGCTAAAGCGTAAGAGCTGGACAAAAACTTACCACGCAACAAATGTAGAGCACTTTAAAACACACAATTTACGCTACATACATTTTTTCGTAGAATTGATTTTGAGATATTCCTTGTTTTTGGTTTAAGCTATAAAAACGTATACTTTTCTCACACAGGACTTTGTGAACTCGTGTCCATACAAACAAAGGAACTTCAGTTACATAGCAACCTGTTTTTGACTATCACTTTAACCAATGGTACTCCCTTATTTCGCTTCTACGAGTACTTACAAGGGAGCAAGTAATAAGACTATTTCTGCTAATTTTTCTTGATTAGCACGAAGTAAATTGAAGCATAAGCTTTTCAACAAGAATTTGTTGCAGAGATATAGAGAAAGTGGTGTGAATGGAACACATCAGATTTTTACTTCCTGTTTTCACCGAAATATGTTTTGAGATCCTCTAAATGCAATAAAAGCATTCAAAAACCCTACCAGTTGTTGCATTTCATAAGGTAAGGCCAATAAACTTATTGACTCAGGAAAGCGTAGAATATTAAAACTAACTAATGACTAAACTTAACACTTAGTTTGAAATTTTACTACAAAGGCAATAAGATGCTCGTATGGAAATGATAAAACTAGCATTTTAAATACTACTATTATAGTAACGGCTATAATGTATGTGTGATAAACCTAAATGCGCTTTTGGGGGAGGGGTGACTGAACAACTTCAAAATAGGTGTATATCGCTATCTAATGTTTGGGTGGAATATGAGGGTCATTCAATAAGTTCTTAGAAAAAGCTAGAAAAACAAATTATATTGGTAGATGTTTTATTTATTTATTTATTTATTTATTTAAGATAATTTAATTTTGGCTCGAATCACTTTCCCAGCCTTTCTCCATCTGTTTTAACTTTCCAAAAAGTAGAATTTCGGAAGGTCCTCAAAATAAGCTTATGTGGGAGATGACAACTTCGTAGTCGTGAATCGTTTTCCGCCGAGCCACTTTTTCAAGTTGGGGGGGGGGGAAACCCTCACTGGGGTCCAAATCTGGTGAATACGTTGGATGTCATCGAAACTACGCAGGTGTGTCTTGATCAACGCCAGCTGAAGGCGTTTTTTCTTGATTTCTCCGTTAAACCGGTGCAATAATGATGCCTACTACTCTCCATTTATCGTTCTTCCTTTTTGTAAGTAATCACTGTAGGTGCTTCCACGTGCATCCCAAAAAAACCGAGGCCATCACCTTGTCTGCAAGTTCACCACCTTGCCTTCTTTGGAGCCGGTTCGCCAATATTTATATTTGTTCATTCATAGCCGATATTATTTAGTATAATGTAACTTTCTGCAGGAACTGAGGTACATATGTTGTTTCAGCAAATCGCTGATGCTCTTTTGGTTGGATTTTTATTACAGGTGAGTGGAAGCCAGCTGCCGTGATGGACGTCGTTTAACGATGGCGGTGAGTTAAATATTGAATGTTCTAGTCCCTACGTGACTGGTAACCTCGCGTGCTCAATAAATGATGTATCATTGCTCCTGCGCTTGTTCTGGGCCGCCTAGCAGCCATCTACGGCAATCTAGTGAACTATCCTATCTGCAGTTTGTCATCCAGCCGTAGAGCATGCTGCATTTCACTATAGAATATCTCGTTACGTAATAATGTGTTGTTCAGAACGATATAATTTTATGCCGCTGCAGTAATTACTGTAACTTAATATTTAACCGAATAGTAGTAACTTTTGAAAACGGTATAAAACATTCAAACTTCTAGATAAACGTTAACTGTTATGTGCTTACATGCTCAGCGTTTATGGGCTGCCCGTAAAGTTTACGGAATGGAGGCGTTTTACGACTCTACTGCAACGGATGACGTTTTTTACGCTGTTTATTTTTGGGGAGGGGGTAGTTTCAAAGTGTTGGGCGTCGCAAAATATTAATTTCTGTTACATTTTGTCGTATAGATTTATGGTAGTAATATAAGACCATAACTTATTTTATCAGCTCTGGTGATAACCACCAACAACCAAAGAACAGTAAATGGGCGCGAACATTCAGTAATGGACGTACTGTATTGAAAGTCAACTAACTCTCCATCATAAATTATTTAGTTTACCCCCGTACTGTGGCTGCGAGATATGCATCACATTATGTGTGATAGGTTTTGGTTATAGTTCAGGGTATGACATGTAAAATACGCTAGAAAATCGTGTTACCTAGGAAGCGGTGTCCTTTTACTACTGGTTAATACTAGCCTATTGCCAAGCGTGTTGCTTATAGTGCACTGAAAATGGTAGAGGCAGCGGGAGGGGGAACCGGGATCGTCATTTTTACACACAGACATACAGAAGTGTAGCTTTGTTTTGTCAGGGCAAAGGGGTTGGTATTCTACATAAGGGGTTTTAGAATAATTAGGGTGCACTAAGTTACAAATTTAAAGCCAAAAATCTGATGCGTACCATTCACATGACTTTCTCCATATCCCTGCGACAAGTTATTCTTAAAAAGCGTATACTTCTATTTACTTCACGCTTATTAGAAACATTTAATAGAAATGGTCTTATTACTTGCTTCCTTGTAAGTAGAAGCGAAATAAGGGAGTACCATATGTTAAAGTGATAATCAAAAGCTGGTTGCTATGTAACTGAAGTTCCTTTGTTTGTATGGACACTAGTACTGTATGAGAAAAGTATGTTTTTTGTAGCTGAAACCAAAAACAAGGAATATCTAAAAAAAAAACAATCAACTTCACAAAAAAAATGTATATAACATAAAGTGTGTGTTTTAAAGTGCTCTACATTTGTTGTGTGGTAAGTTTTTGTCCATCTCTTACGGTTTAGCAGTTATGCAAACTTCCGTAAAATTGGACCAGAATAAAGTAGTCTTCAGAGGCTATTACCAGAAAATTCAAAATATACATTTTATTTGTCAGGTAAATATCTTTAATATACGACATTGTAATCAAAATCGTTAGAGCCATTTTCTAGAAAATCAAAATTTTCGAAAAAAGTTCATGTAAATGGTAGTTTGGGGTGGGGGGATTTTTCTCAAAATCTTCGTGTCGCTTCCCTGGAAGATACTAAACTTAAATACCAAGTTTGGTGTTTTACCGACTTTTCGTTTTTGAGTTATCGTGTTCACAGACACACGGACACAGTGACACACGGACACACACACACACACATGAAATTTTTTCTGGAAATACTTTTTTTGGATACAGGGGACCCTAAAACATATATTTCCGGTGAAATCTCGGTATCGAATTTTTTGGTGGAGTGCACAATACATTGCACTAAGGTCATCCAGAAGGGACAGAGGTTTGTTATAACTAAATAATAATTAAAGTTATCAACACAAACTTGATTTACAAACTTACAGTACCTTACTCTATTTTTCAACATAATCATCATTGATACAGTAGCAAAACGATTGGAAGGAAGAATCAAACAAACAACAAATCTCACCAGCATGCTAACAGAATACGGAAGATGTACTGTTTCAGACTCCACATAATCGACGACCCTACTTGCACATGTAGAAGAAGTGACCAAATAACAGACCACATACTATACGACTGCAACATGTCGAATAACCAAAGGAAAAAATTAAAAACACAAATAAGAAAGAAAGGAGGAAAATGGCCAAAAAAACAAACCAACACTACTAGAAGAGTTTCTAAAATATTTCCGTGAATATTTGAATGCCATTAACCCAGAAAGGGTATAATATCTGAAACAAAACAAAACTTAACCATACATAAACAAAAAAAAATCTGATATGTTGCATTCACACGACTTTCTCTACTTCTCTGCAACAAACTATTGTTAAAAAGCTTATGCTTCTATTTACTTCATGCTAATCGAGAAAAAATTAGTAGAAATAGTCTCATTACTTGCTTCCTTGTAAGTAGAAGGAGAATAAGGGAGTACCATAGGTTAAAGTGATAGACAAAAGCTGGTTGATGTGACTGAAGTTCCTTTGTTTGTATAAAAAAAGTATAAGTTTTTCAAAGCTGAAACCAAAAACAAGGAATATCACAAAACGATTAACTCCACGAAAAAATGTATATAACATAAAGTGTGTGTTTTAATATGCTCTATGTTTTTTGTGTGGTAAGTTTTTGTCCATCTCTTACGGTTTAGCAGTTAGGAAAATTCGTAAAATTCATCCAGAATAAAGTAGTCTTCAGAGGCTATTCCCAGAAAATTCAAGATATGGATTTTATTGTAAGGTAAATATCTTTATTATACGATATTTTAATCAAACTCGTTATAGCCATTTTTGAGAAAATCAACATTTTCGAAAAAAAAATCCATGTAAGGGCTAGTTGGAGGTGGGGAAATTTTCTTGGAAATCCTTGTCGCATCCTTGGAATATACCAAACTTAAATATCAAGTTTGGTATTTGACGATCTTTTCGTTTTTGAGCTATTCTGTCCACAGACACACGCGGATCTTTTTTCTAAAAATGCTTTTTTCGGACTCAGGAGACCCCGATACATATATTTCTGGTGAATTCTTGGTATCGAATTTTTGGGTGGATTACAGATAACCAGATTCGCAAAACACATTTGAGGAAAAACAAATGTTGAACACAGGTAACCAGACACGTAGCATTACTAATGTATTGCACCGTATAAATATATTTAAAAAAAAATACTGATGTGTTACACTCACATGACTTTCTCTAGGCGTTCTACAAACTTCTTACATAAGATTATTCTTCATTCTGCACCTTGTTAATCGAGGTATTCAGCACAATGTTCTTATTACTTAGTTCCTTATAAGTAGGAAGAAAATAAGGGAATGCACTAGGCTAAATCGATAGTCAAATGTTTTAAAAGCGATTGTCGTTATTCGATTGTCATTACAAATCGCTTCTTTTCTTGGCCAGGAGTAGAACAAAAGAAAAACGGACACTCCCATCTGAGAAAAGTATAAGTACTTCACAACTGAAACTAATAACAATGAATACCTCGAAAACGGTAAGCTCCACGAAAAAAATGTATATGACGTAAGTTGTGTATTTTAACAAAACATACATTTTTTGTATAGTAAGTTTTTGTCTATCTCTTACGGTTTATTAGTTATGCCAAATTAAGCAAAATTCATCCAGAATAAACATGTCTGTAGAAGCTATTCCCAGAAAATTGAAGATATACATTTTATTTGTCAGGTAAATATCTTTAATATACGGTATTTTAATCAAAATCGTTAGAGCCATTTTTAAGAAAATCAAAATTTTCGAAAAAAGTTCCATGTAAAGGGTAGTTTGGGGTGGGGAGATTTTTCTCGAAATCTTCAGGTCGCATCCCTGGAAGATACTGAACTTAAGTACCAAGTTTGGTATTTTAGCTGCTTTTCGTTTTTGAGTTATCGTGTTCACAATCACACGGACACACACACGGACCTTTTTCCTGAAATGCTTTTTTTTTTTTATTCAAGGGGTCCTAAAACATGTATTTCCGGTGAAATCTCGACATCGAATTTCTGGGTGGAATGCAATACTTCTCTATCTCTATGTACATTGTACATACGGGGCAAGAGAAAGTAAAAAAAGAAGTAAAGAATGAAATTCGCTTCGTTTTATAGACATATTCCAAACATATTGAAACTGAAGTAATTTCATTGAACTGTGTGTGGTGTTTCGCACCAGGATAACCAAGTTAGCTGTCTGAGGATGAGCACTACATTTGGTTAATGAGTTGCATAATTAGTGCCTCGCGCTCTAAAAGCAAAGGGAGGTTATACATGCTTAATTTCCTTAATTCGATGAGGCAGCCCCAGCAAGGAACCTTACGAAATAATCCAACACAAAGGGAACTCGAACACGGTCTCATTGGATTTGCAACCACATTCAAGGGGAAAGAGAAGGGTCCTTGAGGACATGCGAGTCCTGATGTCATGTATCGAGATAGGAAAATGCTGCAAGGAAGCCGACTCCGCTCCATTTACTTACTTCAGCAGGAAAGATGGTCAATAAATCCATATTCTGTATTTTCTGACTCGACGGCTTTTGTTTAACTTGGAAACGGCTCTAAAGAGGATGTGATATATGATCTTTGTTCCTTTCTGACGTTACAACTGTAAAGTACTGTGCAATTTTTCGTTACGGAAACAAAAAAACGTTCGCTTGCATAATAAAAATGATAAGTGGTTATCACAGCTGGCAGTAAACCTTAATGTGGGGTCCAAACCACAAGGCACTTTGCGTTCACTGAGTAGATTCAGTAGATGGATGGAATAGAAACATTACTTACCTAAAAATCCGTTGTGTTCCATTCGTTGACTTTCTCTACATCGCTGTGAAAAATTATTGTTAAAAACAATTTTTTTCTGTATGCTTTATGATAGTCGAGATAAACATAACTTGTTTTAATTACTTGCTTTCTTGTAAATATAAGTAAAATAAGGAAACACACTAGGCTAAAACGATAGTCAAATACTTCAAAAGTTGGTTTGGTTGCCATGTGGTTAAAATCCGTTTCTATGCAGGGCCGAGAGTTTACAACATTCCGTGTGAGAAAAGTTTAAGTATTTTCAATCTGGGACAAATGACAAGAAATGTCTCAGAAATGGTCAACTCCCCCAAAAATGTATTTAACATAAATTGTGTTTTAATGAGGTCTACATTTTTGTGTAGTAGGTTTTTCTCTATCTTTTGCGATTTACTAGTAATACAAAATTTTTCGGGAATAAAGAGATCTACAGAGGTTATTCCCAGAAAATTCATGATATACAGTTTGTCATGTAAATATATTTAGTATACTATATTTTTTTTTCAAAATCGTTAGCACCATTTTTTTGAGAAAATCAATATTTTCGAAAAATGATCCATGAAAGGGTGGTGGGAGGATTTTCTTGAAATTATCCCTTGGAAGATACTAATTTTAAATACCAAGTTTAGTATTTAACGGACTTTTTGTTTTCGAACTATGCCCCCCCCCACACACACACATAGACTTACACATACGCGGACATTCTTCTAAAAATGCTCTTCGGCATCGAATTTTTGGATGCAAGATACTCTATACTATGTGCATAGTAACAATAATTTCATGGCACGACAGCTCACGGGGAACCTTGGCCTACCCGCCCGGTCGCTGCGTCCCCCATCTCGGTCCACTACAGACGTCTTGGATGGGGTGCAGTATTGAAGGCTGAGACGTGGTCAGCGCTTCGAGTCCCCCCGGCCGGTTAATGCGGTCCTCATGACCTGGAGCCGCTACTTCTCCATCAAGTAGCTCCTCAATTGGCCCCTCAGGGACCTTACGAGGCTGAGTGCACCCCGGGCCAGGTCTCCCAGCGGGGGAAAAATCCCCTACTGGGGATCGAACCCAGGTCTCCCGCTTGGTAAGCAGCTTTGCTACCACCGCGCTAAGGAGACTACCCTATGTACATAGTACGTGTAGATAAAGTAATAAGTTGAATCACTGTTGGTAGTAAACCTTAATGGGGAATCCAAACCACAAAACAAATGCTTTTGTTTAGCCACGCTACGTACACTGAATAGGTTCAGCGGATGAATGGAATAAAAATGCTACATTAAGCATACAGGGTCTCTCCTCAAGCCCTTCACATTTTAATTAATTACTGCTAAACAGTATACGGCTGTGGTAAATAGAAGCATAAGCTTTTTCAAAATAATTTGTTGCAGAGAAGTAGAGGAGGTCATGTGAATGGAACACATCAATATTTTTACTACGGGGTCTCAATATATGTATTTTCTGTGAAGTCTCGGTATTACATTTTGAGCAGAATACAAGAAAGTCAACATTTATTAATGACAGGGAGGGAGCGAGGGCGGGGTACGCTGTATAGTAAAAAAAGAAAAGTCCTGCCCAAGGACACGCATGTATTAAATCCAGGATTGGTATTCCGGATAAGACTGGCACAGTTCTTAAATTTGATTTACCTCGGGTATTGCTGTGAAATTTTCTAGGTGAGCTCTTACAATCCCTTGGTCAAATACGTGCCCAGGTTTACAATTGCCAGTGTGGAGCCCTCGCCTCCTCTCTCTCTCTCTCCCAACTTCAGCGCTCCTAGCACTTTCTTTCATGTAGTATTTCTTTAATGTGCATTCCCCCAGCATATGTTGAGGTTCAGCACTGCGAGAGTGCCCCATGGAGGCTCTTAGGGAAACAGCCAGTTACGTAATGGTTATTTATAAGTGTTAAAAATGTGATGTGCTACATTCACGTGACTTTCTCTACATCGCTGTAACAAATTATTGTTACACCTGTCAGAAATTGTCTTAATTATTTGCTCCCTTGTAAGTGGAAGATATAATGGGAATACACTAAGCTAAAATGATAGTCAAATCTTTTAAAACTCCGTTTCTATGCATGACCAGGAGTTTACAACTTTCCGTGTGAGAACGTTTAAGTATTTAAACCGCAAATAAATAACAAGGCATAATATTTCTACATTTTTTGTATCGTAAGTTTTTGCCAATCTCTTTCGGTTTACCAGATACGTAAAATTAAGCAAAATTCATCCAGAATAAAGTAGTGTTCAGAGACTATTCCCAGAAAATTGAAGATATACATTTTATTTGTCAGGTAAATATCTTTAATATACGATATTTTAATCAAAATCGTTGGAGCCACTTTTGAGAAAATCAAAATTTTCGAAAAAAGTTCCGTGTAAAGCGTAGTTGGAAGTGGAGGGATTTTCTTGAAAATCTTCGTGTCGCATCCTTGGAAGGTACCAAACCTAAATACCAAGTTTGGTTTTTAAGGGTCTTTTCGTTTTTGAGCTATGCTGCCCCCCCTCACACACACGGACATTTCTCTAAAAATGTTTGGGGGGGGGGTGTTCATGGTGTCTCAAAGCATGTATTTTCGGTGAAATCTCGGTATCGAATTTTGGGGTGCATTACAATATCTTCTCTATACAATATGTGCATAGTACTTGTAGAGAAAATAAAAATGGGATGTGCTACATTCACTACACCGTTGTAACAAATTGTTACGCAGTTTATTCTTCTACTTTATTATAATTGAGATAAACAGTAGTAATTGTCTTAATCATGTGCTTCCTTGTAAGTGGAAGGTAAATATGGGAATACACTAAGCTAAAACGATAGTCGAATTATTGCTAATAAGCTTATCTTTTATTTATTTCATGTTAATCGAGGAAAATTAGCAGAAATAGTCTTATTCCTTGCTTTATTGTAAATACAAGCGGAAATAAGGGAGTACCATAAGTTAAAGTGAAAGCCAAAAGCTGGTTGCTATGTGACTGATGTTCCTTTGTTTGTGTGGACAGGACTTGACATATTCCTGTATGAGAAAAGTATAAGTTTTTCAAAGCTGAAACCAAGAAAAAGGAATATCTCAAAAATGATCAACTCCACGAAAAAAGTGTATATAACATAATTTCTGTGCTTTAACGTGCTCTACATGTGTTGTGTGTTAAGTTTTTGTCGATCTCTTACGGTTTAGTAGTTATGGAAAATTCATCCAGAATAAAGTAGTCTTCAGAGGTTATTCCCAGAAAATTCAAAATATACATTTTATTTGTCAGGTAAATATCTTTAATATATGATATTTTAATCAAAATCGTTAGAGCAATTTTTTAGTAAATCAAAATTTTCGAAAAAAAGTTCCATCTAAAGGGTAGTTTGGGGTGGGGGGTTTTTCTCAAAATCTTCGTGTCGCATCCCTGGAAGATACTAAACTTAAATACCAAGTTTGGTATTTTACCGACTTTTCGTTTTTGAGTTATCGTTTTCACACACACACACACACACACACACACACACACACACACACACACACACACGCGGACCTTTTTGTGAAAATGCTTTTTTTAGATAAAGGGGACCCTAAAACATATATTTCCGGTGAAATCTCGGTATCGAATTTTTTGGTGGAGTGCAATACTTTCTCTATACACTATATACATAGTGCGTATAGAGAAAGTAAAAGTGGACAGCTCCACGAAAATCACGTATATGACATAAATTGTGTAGTTTTACGAGATCTATATTTTTTGTATCGAAACCTTTTGCCAATTTCTTTCGGTTTACCAGATATGCACAATTAAGCAAAAGTCTTGGGGAATAAAGAGGTCTTGAGCTTTTCGCAGTAAATTCAAGATATACATTTCATTTGTCATGTAAATACCTTTAATATACGGAATTTTATTCAAAATTTTCGAAATGTTTTCCATATAAAGACTTGTTTGGAGTGGGGGGATATTTCTCAAAGTCTTCGTGTCGCATCCTAGAAGATACTAAACTTAAGTACCAAGTTTAGTATCTTACAAACTTTTCGTTTTAGAGTTATCGAGTTCACAGGCACACTAACACGGATTTTTTTCTAAAAGTGTTTTTTGTTTTTTTTTTTTTTTTGGTACAAACGGAAAAAAATCGAACACTTTGAATTTCTCAAAAATGGCCCTGACAATTTTGATTTAAAAAAGCTTATGTGTTACAAGCACATGACTTTCTCTACATCCGTGCAACACATTATTGTTAAAAAGCTTATTCTTCTATATACATCATGTAATCGAGGTAAACATTTGCAGAAATTATCCTTATTACTTGGTCTCTTGTACGGAGAAGGTAAAAAATCTAATATGTTCCATGCACACGATGTCCTCTAGCTGTTCGGCAAACAAACGTTTTATTCAAAACATTAATCTGTTATTTACATCATGCTAATCAAGATAAACATAAGCAGAATTAGCCTTATTATTAGCTTCTTATAAGTGGAAGGGAAATAAGAAATTTCACAAGATAAAGCGATAGGATCGTCCTTTAAAAGCCGGTCGATATGTGAAACAATTGAAATTCGAATCTCTTTGCTTCCCATGAGTAAACAAAGGAGAAACGAGAAGTAGATGTCTTCCCGCGGCTAAAATTGAAAATACTAATCAGGAATATCTCGCAAACGGTTAACTCTACAAAAAATGGATGTAACATAAATTGTGTGTTTTAATGAGATCAACATTTTTTGTGTAATAAGTTTTTTGTATATCTCTTACGGTTTGCCAGCTATACAAAGGTCATCCAGAGAGAAGTCTTCAGAGGCTATTCCTAAAAGAATCCCAAGATATACATTTCGTTCGTCTTAAAAATATCATAAACATACGTCATTTTAATCACAAGTTTGGAGCCATTTTAAGAAAATCAAAATGTTCAAAAAAAGTTCCATGTAAAGAGTAGTTTGGGGTGGGTTGATTTTCTTGAAAATCTGCGTGTTTGGTTTTTTCTTTTTACTTTCTCTATGCGTACTATGTACATACACCAAAAAATTCGATACCGAGATTTCACCGGAAATATATGTTTTAGGATCCCCTGTATCAAAAAAAAAGTATTTTCAGAAAAAGATCCGTGTGTGTATGTGTGTGTGTCCGTGTGTCTGTAAACATGATAACTCAAAAACGAAAAGTCGTTAAAATACCATACTTGGTATTTAAGTTTAGTATCTTCCAGGGATGCGACACGAAGATTTTGAGAAAAATCCCCCCACCCCAAACTACCCTTTACATGGAACTTTTTTCGAAAATTTTGATTTTCTAAAAAATGGCTCTAACGATTTTGATTAAAATATCATATATTAAAGATATTTACCTGACAAATAAAATGTATATTTTCTGGGAATAGCCTCTGAAGACTACTTTATTCTGCGTCAATTTTACGGAATCTTGCATAACTACTAAACCGTAAGAGATGGACAAAAACCTACCACACAACAAATGTAGAGCACTTTAAAACACACAATTTATTTTATATATCTTTTTTTCGTGGAGTTGATTGTTTTTGAGATATTCCTTGTTTTCGGTTTCAACTATAAACAACTTATACTTTTCTCATGCAGGACTTTGTGAACTCGTGGCCATACAAACAAAGGAGCTTTAGTCGCATAGCAACCAGCTTTTGAATATCACTTTAAGCTATGCTACTCCCTTATTTTGCTTCTGCTAACAAAGAAGCAAGTATAATAAGACTATTTCTGCTAATTTTTTGTCGATTAGATGAAGTAAATAGAATAATTTGTTGCAGTGATAGAGAGAAAGTCATGTGAATGGAACACATCAGATTATTTTAGCTATGCTGTCCACACACATGCGCGGACCTTTTTCTGAAAAGGTTTTATTGGACACAGGGACTCTCAAAACATATATTTCCGGTGAAATCTCGCTATGTAATTTTTGTGTACAATATATTACCTTCTCTATACAGTATATACATTGCACGTGTAGAGAAAGTAAAAAAAAAAACCAAACCCGGTTGCTTGCTTAGTGTGTGCCTTCTTTTGTTTCTATTCTATTTTAAATATTATATTTATAACGGTTTACTGTTTGAAGCGACTTTTAAAACACCCTATATTTAAAAGATTTTGTCTCTCCACCAAGCCTAGCAGAAGTATCACGGGATTGAACAAAGGCTCCAGAATAAAAGTATTTGGAGAGAATGGAGCAGAACTGTGAAGTAGGACGAAATGAAATTGTGGGAAATGGAATAAGCAGCAGGGAGGCCTCGGCGTTTTGACTTAATGAGAGCTGCGAAACTTGTACGGATGCCCCGAACTGGAAAGTAGATGATGAAAAGTGGACCACGGAACGCTGAACCCAGAAAAGCGGATTATATAACAGTGGGAAATTTCTCGTGCAGTGGTCGAATAAATAGATGAATCAAATAATGCGAGTTGCTGAAATGATTTAATTTAATAGAAGCGCTTAACTCTATCAATTGTAAACATGCTGTCTAAACAAGTTTGTTGGAGTTAGCAGCATTTGTTTATAGAGTATCTATTTTCATTGGAAGCACAACACAACTAAGCTGGCAGAAATAAATCCACATCATGCTGAACGTTTGAGTGCATCCATTTGTAACAAACCATTGGGCAATCAGCAGGGCAGATCCATGATTAGGACTTCACTCTGCTAAACTTCTGCACGTCACAGACTTTTGCAATGATGCACTCACATGCCTTTCTTTACTCACTCTTCAAGAAATTCTCCTTACAAAAATCAGATGTGTACCATTCACATGACTTGCTCTATATCTCTGCAACAAATGGTTCTTAAAAAGCTTATACGTCTATTTACTTCATGCTAATCAGAAACAATTAGCAGAAATAGTCTTATTACTTGCTTCCTTGTAAGTAGAAGCGAAATAAGAGAGTACCATAGGTTAAAGTGATAGTCAAAAGCTGGTTGCTATGTCACTGAAGTTCCTTTGTTTGTATGGACATCAGTTGACAAATTCCTGTATGAGGAAAGTATAAGTTTTTCAAAACAGAAACCAAAAACAAGGAATGTTTCAAAAACGATGAACTCCACAAAAAAATGTAGATAACATAAATTGTGTGTTTTAATGTTCTCTTCATTTTTCGTGTAGTATTTTTTGTCCATCTCTTACAGTTTAGCAGTTATTCAAAATTCCGTAAAATTCATCCAGAATAAAGTATCTACTCTTCAGAGGCTATTCCCAGAGAATTCAAGATATACAGGTAAATAGCTTTAATAAATAAATTTTAATCAAAATCGTTAGACACATTTTTGAGAAAATCAAAATTTTCAAAAAAGTTCCATTAAAGGGTATTTGGGGGTGGGGGGATTTTTCTCAAAATCTTCGTGCCGCATCCCTGGAAGATACTAAGCTTAAATATCAATTTTGGTACTTTACCGACTTTTCGTTTTTGAGTTATCGTGTACACGGACACACGAACACGGGCCTTTTCCCAAAAATGCAGCATTGTTTTAGCTGAGGTGTAGGAGAGAGGTTAGTAAACAGAAACTTTGCGACAGTTACCTTACAACGAATAACTTTTAAGAGATTTAAAGCTTTAACTAATGAAGTAAACCAATTTTGAAATATCTTTCGTACGATAAAAACATCTTCACTTCCAATATCAAAACATACCTAGTAGTGTACAGCACGCAACGATACAAGAATACTGCTAAAGCAAACAAAACATTGATTACTTCAAGGTTAACCCTGGTTGTCATGACAACAGACGGGGTATGCTTGGCAGGGTGACTCTGAATTCAAAAGTGACATTAATTCAAGTGCAAACACATTCATGTTCACATCCACACTCACACCTCAGACTCTGCTGATGTATTCTGACTAAAGAGACTTTTCCTGCCCTGCCGGGAATCAAAACCGGAAACCCTGGATTCAGAAGTAACAAGACTTGTTAATGGAACACATTGTCATTCTGTTTTTCTTTTGTACGCTTGTTTGCATAAGATATCAATGAGAATCCTTTCAACCTGATTATTTTATTTCATTGTAAAATACCTTTAACGAAACCAATAATCTGCTTCGTGAAAACATCACAAACATTTATCGGATAAAAGAAAACTGATATTTAAAACAATTCGATAAATTGCTTCTGGCACTCCAACAAGCTCAAAGCAGATTTTAATGGTTTTCTTCTTTTGTTTCCAAGAACCTTGCATACAGTGCTCTTAAATTCTTGCCAAGCGCTAACAGCCCTTTGTGAAGTTGTTTCTTTCTATTTTCTGCGAATTTCTCGTTCCGCTTTAGGAGCTGCAATTGGAATATGCTGCCTCTTGTCTTTGAATCAATTCTGCGCGTAATAGCTGCAGAAACTGATTTCAATTTTTTTTTCTTTCTCTGACAGAGAAGGTATTGCATTCTATTAAAAAAAATCTATATCGAAATTTCACTGGTGTACATGTTTTGAGAACCCCTGAATTAAAAATCTGATGTGTTCCATTCACATGACTTTTTCTACATCTGTGTAACAAAGTATTGTTAAAAAAACGTATTTTTCTTTCTACTTCAGGATAATCGAGATAAGCATTAGCAAAAATTTTCCTTATTATTTGGCCCCTTGTAAGTAGAAGGGAAAAACTCTGTGTTCCATTCCCATGATGTTCTCTAGCTGTTCGGTAAACAAGCATTTTATTCAAAACATTAATCTGTTATCTACATCATGCTAATCAAGATAAACATAAGCAGAATTAGTCTTATTACTAGCTTTCTTGTAAGTAGAGGGGAAATAAGAAAATGTCTCGTCCTATAAAATCCGGTCACTATGTGAAACAATTGAAATTCCATTCTCTTTGCTTGCCAGGAATAAACAAACGAGAAGAAAGATGTCTAACCGTTTGAGAAAAGTTTAAGTAGCTAAAATTGAAACCAATAATCCGAAATATCTGAAAACCGTTAACTCTACGAAATAATGAAATGCCCATTAGATGAAGACAATAAGCTTTTTTTTTTTTTTTTTTTTTTCAAGAACATTTTTGGATGTGTGTTTGTAACACAGATATTTTGCCTATTTACTTTCTATGGGGCACATTTTAATATCAAAATTTCATCAAAATCCAACTTCTGAGATCCCCAGAAAAAAACTTCTGATGTGTTGCATTCACATGACTTTATCATGCTATTCCACAAATTTTTCCTACAAAAGATTTTTCTTTTATCTGCATTATGCTAATGAAAATAAACATTAAAAAAGTTGATCTTATTACTTCTTTGTAAATTGAAGGGATATTAGGGAGTACACCAGGCTAAAGTGTTATTAAAATATTTTAAAAGCTGTCGTCGTGCAATTGTTGTAATGTGGCTCTCCTAAATGGCGAGGAATAAAGTAAGAGATATGAAACGGACGAGGACTTCCCATTTAGAAAGAAAAAAGTATTTTAAAATGGAAACCAATAACACGGAATACCATTAAAATGTAAACTCTACAAAACAAAAACAAACAAACAAACAAACAAAAAAACAAACAAAAAACAAAGATGTACCTATGGACATAAGTTTGTGTGTTTTGTGCTATCTGCATTTTTGTGCAGCAAGTTTTTATCCCTCCTCTTACCGTTTATCAATTATGCAAAAGTCATTCAGAATGAAGAGAGCTTCAGAAGCTACTCCCAAGAAATTCAGAATGTGCATTTGATTTATCATTCATCTTTAATATACGGCGTTTTAATCAAAAGCGTTGGAACAATTTTGAGAAAATAAAAAAGTCGAAAAACTTTCATATAAAGGGTATTTTGGGGTGGGGGGGGGTTTCACACACAGACCTTTCTTTAAAAATAGGTTTTTAATTTCAGGGGTTTCAAAACATGTATTTCCTGTGAAATCTCGGTATGGAATTTATGGATGTGTGGCAGATTTTACAGCACGTAAAAGAACCTCAAGCCTGATAGGTCTCTGAGCAAAATTGAGCGTTGTCTCACACCCAATTTGGAATGGGACTTTGAGAACCAGTAGTTATAGAACGCCCATAAATAAAACTCCATTTCAATTTTGCTTGTATCTATTCATATATGGAGAATACCTACAGTACACTTAAAGGGATGGTCAAATCTTTTAAGAGCGGGTCGTTATGGCTTTTGAAATGTCATTCTTTTTGCATGATCAGGAGAGAAAAAAAGCTAATAACGACTTCTCAGTTCAGAAAGATTTAATATTTGAAAATTCAAACCAAAACATCGAAAATGGTTAACTCACAAATACATGGGAAAAAAATGTATTTTATTGCGATCTACATTTTGTCATCTCCCTCTTCTTCTTACTTTAGTTTAACTTCCTTGAACGTTTTAGTCATCTCTGACGATGAAGAAATGAATGAATGGGCTCTTGAACCATAGAGTTTCAGGTTACTCAACATTCGTCTTCTTCTGAGGATGAGGAGAAACCCCGGGAAAAGCTTTATTCAGGCAACTCACCCTAACTGGAGACCTCTTGAATGTGAGGCAGACGCGCTACACTTAGACTACAGAGGTGGTCTCATAAAAGTCTATCTCCTTCTACAAATTACCAGTTCTGCAAAAGTCATTCAAATGAAAATGACTTCATAGGATCTCCTCTATAAATTCAAGTTGTATATTTCATTTTTCATGAGAACGTCTTAAACATAATATGGTATTTAATTCAAACTCTTTGGAGCCATTTTTGAGAAAATAAAAGATTTCGAATAGTATGTCAATGTAAAGGGCGGCAGATTTTATTGAAAAATATTCTTTTCGCATATTTGGAAGATGCAGAACTGTATATTAAGCTTAGTATTTACCTTTTGAGTTTTGCTGTTCACACACTCACACACACACACACACACACACACACACACACACACATACACACACACATACACATGGATCTAATGTTTTTTCTATAGGGTTCAGAGGAAGGAAATTTTGGAATGGAAGCAACCCTTTAACTAAAGTCTTCATAAATCGGATGTGTTACACTCATATGACTTTCTCTATTCTCTATCGCATATTAATGACTATACAAATTTAATATTCCTATGAAAATGCCTTTCGTATCTACTTCATTTTAATCGAGATAAACATTTCCGAAATAGCTGCATAAGATACACATTTTGATAGTTACAAAAGTAACAGTGACATGGAATTTTTGGCTGAAATACCATTCTTCCCCTACTTTCTCTACATAGAAGATAAATCAATAAACTGAAGTGGGTAGAGTGAGAGGTGGATTATCGTGGGTGGGTCCCCAGTCACTGAGGCAGAGTACCGCACTTGGGCCATTATGGGCCTGGAAGATAGGGATGAGGCGCAAGATCCGGATGACGACGTGCACAAGAATGGACGGAGTCCGTAACGTTTCCAAATCGAATTCATCCACACTGCCCGCGTCTTACTGACCCTACCGAATCCCAACGAAAGGTCCCCACCCGAAACCACACGAAGGCAGGTCTTGATAGAGTGCTCAAACAACGATATCAGGAAGAAAACCTTTACTGGCACCGCCCAGCCGCAACCAGCCGAACACCGTCGCCTTGTCTGAAACAGATGGTAATGAAGTGATGGATACAACAAATAATGTATTGAAAAATCGCGGTAGAACATGAACCACCGGGCTGGCCTCGTAGCTCAGAAGGTAGAACACCTGCCTGCTGTGCGGGTTCGATTCCCAACAGGGAGTAGGAATTTTTCCTTAGCCAAGATTATGCTCTGCCCCCCCTCCCTCAGAGGCTGGAAGTGTTAATGAAATGTGAATGTGTGTGTTTCCAATGAATATAAAAAATCTAAAGTAAACAACTTTATGACACTAATATCTACCTGAGTAAACACAATAGCCGATAGAAACATTTCTAAAGCTAAATCCCGCCGTTATTAAGGCGGGGTAAAAGATGAGATGAACCACCAAGCATTCGCTTACTGACCCGGGGAAACATAAAAACAACAACAAAAAAACTGATGTGTTCCATTCACACGAGTTTCTGTACATCTCTGCAACAAATCATTCTTAAAAAACTTAGACTTCTATTTACTTCAATCTAATCAGAAAAAAATTGCAGAAATACTCTTATTACATGCTTCCTTGTAAGTAGAAGCGAAATAGCTTGAAGTGATAGTCAAAAGCTGGTTGCTATGTCAATGAAGTTCCTTTGTTTCTATGGCAAATTCCTGTATGAGAAAAGTACAAGTTCTTCAAAGCTGAAACCAAAAACAAGAGATATCTCAAAAACGATCAACTCCACGAAAAAAATTATCTAACATAAATTGTGTGTTTTAATGTGCTCTACATTATTGTGTGGTAGGTTTTTTTTCCATCTCTTTCGGTTTAGCAGTTATGCACAATTTTGTAAAATTCATCCAGAATAAAGTAGTCTTCAGAGGCTATTCCCAGAAAATTGAAGATATTTATTTTATTTGTCAGGTAAATATGTTTAATATACGACGTTATAATAAAATCGTTAGAGCCTTTTTTAAGAAAATCAGCATTTTCGAAAACAGTTCTATGTAAAGGGTAGTTTGGGGTGGGGAGATTTTTCTCAAAATCTTCGTGTCGCATCCCTGGAAGATATTTAACTTAAATACCAAGTTTGGTATTTTACCGACTTTTCGTTTTTAAGTTATCGTGTTCAGAGACACACGAACCTTTTTCCGAAAATGCTTTTTTTGGATACAGGGGACCCTAAAACATATACTTCCGGTGAAATCTGGGTATCGAATTTTTGGGTGAAGTGCAAGACCTTCTCTATACACTATGTACGTATAGATAAAGTAAAAAACAAAAAAAAAGAAAAAAAAAACACCAGTCAAAATTTAATATGAAAATGGAAATGCAGTGTTGTTTATGGGCGCTCTTTAACTACTGTGGTTCTCAGACCCCATGCTGTGATAGGCGTGAAAGACCGCTTAATTTCGCTCAGAGGCCTCTCTATCAGTTTTGAAGTTCTTTTAGGTGCCGCAAATTTACGACGCGGGACCAACGACCTTACTTTCCTTCGGAAGGAAGCCATTGCTAAGGATTTTTATGTCCGAAAAATATCAACGCTTTCCTCCGGGTTTGAACCCGCGACGTTGGCAACAGGGTGTTAGCATGGTAACCACTACACCACAGAGGGCGAGTCAGTGACGTTGACCGGGAATCAAACCCGAACCTCAGGCGTTAAGAGGAGAGCCATCCCATGACTAATTTCATGGATGTGAGAGAAATTTCCACCTACTCTGTTAAAACTTAAAGTAAATGGAATTTTGCGCTCCACCGAGCGATGGGGGAATTGTTACCTAGAGCATCTGCTAGCTTGTTAATAAGAGAAGCACATCTCTGGAAATGTAGACTTTTCCTCTGAAGAGTTACGCTCGAGTTAGATAGAAGCGATGTTATAATATTGGCATGGAATTAGGTGGGATTGTATTACAGCAGATCATATTACTTTGTAATGCGAAGAGGAAAGAAAACAAATTCTGTAGTCTCATCTGAAGCAAAGTAAACACATCATCGTGTGCTACGTGAAGGGGAGAGAGGAAATCGTCTGGGGAGGGAAAGCGCCTTGTATCTTACAGAGAACATGATTCGAGGGGAAACTAGCCCGACGAGTATTTCACTTTGCGATGGAGGGAGTTCATGAGACGTTGCCTACAGCGTGAAACCGGAGGAACAGATGTCACTATAAATTGTCCATTGGAAGAGAAAGATGCGGGATATTTACGTGTCGGTGTCGCCGGACTCCATGCAAATAGACGTGAGCAGTACAAGAAATGGGGGAAAGAGGCGGAGACTTGAAGCGATAGTAATGTAAACTCACGAAGACATCGGCAGCCGGCCGACTGCAGCAATCAGATCATGCCACTGCGCTTCATGTTGACACCGCTCTCGTCTACTTGCACCGATAGTACCACGCTGTCTTTACAGGGTGGGAGGCGAATACATGCAAATGTTTGTATCAGCATTCGAGAACGATGCAATGTTCCGGTATTAGTAGTTTTTTACTTTTTATTTTCTCTATACGCACTATGTATAGTGTATAGAGAAGGTATTGCACTCCACCAAAAAATCCGATACCGAGATTTCACCGGAAATAAATGTTTTAGGGTCCCCTTTATCTAAAAAAAAAAAAGCATTTTCGGAAAAAGGTCGTGTGTGTGTGTGTGTGTGTGTGTGTGTGTGTCCGTGTGTCTGTGAACACGACAACTCAAAAATGAAAAGTCGGTAAAATACCAAACTTGGTATTTAAGTTTAGTATCGTCCAGGGATGCGACACGAAGATTTTGAGAAAAATCCCCGCACCCCCAACTACCCTTTACATGGAACTTTTTTCAAAAATTTTGATTTTCTCAAAAATGGCTCTAACAAGTTTCATTAAAATTTCGAAAATAAAATGTATGTCTTGAATTTTCTGGGAATATAATCTGAAGAGTACTTTTTTTACGGAATTTTGAATAACTGCTAAACTGTACTACACGAAAACTGTAGAGCACATTAAAACACACAATTTATGTTATATACATTTACATTTTTCGTGGAGTTCGCCGTTTTTTAGACATTCCTTGTTTTTGGTTTCTGCTTTGAAAAACTTATACTTTTCTCATACAGGAGTTTGTCAACTGCTGTCCATACAAACAAAGGAACTTCAGTGACATAGCAACCAGCTTTTGATTATCACTTTAACCTATGGTACTCTCTTATTCCGCTTTTACTTACAAGGAAGCAAGTAATAAGACTATTTCTGCTAATTTTTTCTGATTAGCTTGAAGTAAATAGAAGTATAAGTTTTTTAAGAATAATTTGTTGCAGAGATGTAGAGAAAGCCATGTGAATGGTACACATATTTTTCTAACACGTATCTACACACAATGTACATATTAGCTAGAAGGCATTGTATACTATCCAAAATTTCAATGTCGTAATTTCGCCGGAATATATGTCCCCTGAGTAAAAAAAGAAAATTTTTAGAAAAAAAAAAAAAAAAAAAAAGGTCCGCGTGTGTGTCTGAGGACAGCATAGCTCAAAAACAAAAAGTGGGCTAAATACCAAACTTTGTATTCAAGTTTTGCTATCTCCTAAGGATGAGAGACAAAGATTTTCAGAAAAATCCCCCCACCCCAAACTTCCCTTTATATGGAAAAATCTTAAAAAAATTTGATGACTCTTAACAGTTTTGATTAAAATACTGTATAGTAAGATATCTACATGGCAAATAAAATATTTACTTTGACTTTTCTGCGAATAGGCTCTGAGGAGCTCTTTATTCTGGATGACTTTTGCATAAATGGTAAACCATAAGAGAGAGAAAAAAAAAAGAAAAAAAAAAAAAAAGCCTTACAGCACAAAAGATGTAGAGCTCCTTCAACAAAATTTGTCAGTTTTTAATTTTTTTTTTTTTTTTAATTTTGTATATAGCGGGCCGTTTCTGAGATATTCCTTGTAATTGGTTGCAGCTTTAAAATACTTATAATTTTCTCATATGGGAATTTTTCAACTACTGGCTGTACAAAGAAGCTAATGTTCGATCACAGGGCAACCAAACTTTTAAAAGATTTGGCTATCGCTTTAGCCTACCAAGACTCACCTTACAAAGAAGCAAGAAATAAGAATATTTTTGCTAATGTTTTATCTCGATTAGCATGAGGTAGATAGAAGAATATGTTTTTTTAATAATAATTTCGACACATGGACTAAAATTTCATCAGAATAAATCAGTACAAACCATTTTATATGCTGATGACCAAGTTATAGTAGCCACATCAGAAGATGAATTACAGAGAGCGGCTTATAAATTAAATAATGTAGCCAAGCAGTACTCAATGAATATTAACGCTGAGAAAACCAAAACTATGACAATGTGTGGAAAAAATTTAATAAGAGCTAAAATTGAATTAAACGGCAAAATAATTGAACAAATTACTAGTTTTACATATTAAGGAAACTTAATTTCAGAATACCAATCGGATTTATATATTAAAATTCAAAATATAATAGATTAAATGGAACAATTAAACAACATTTTGGCAAACAGATGTCAGTGAATACAAAATTGAAAATCCACAATATTACATCGAAAGCTGGTCTTCGATTTGGAAGCGAAACATGGATTTTAAACAGCAAGGAACAGAAACAGCTAGAAGCAGCTCAAATGCGTTTTTTACGGCCCCTTCTTGGACTTACAAGACTTGAAAAGAAAAGAAATACTGACATCAGGGAAAAATTAAAAGTTGAAAACATATGACATTAGAAATTGGATGCAACATGTCGACAGGATGGTGGATCACAGATTACCTAAAATGGCCAGGGACTACAACCCACGAGGGAGAAGAGATGAGGACGTCCACGAAGGCGATGGCGGGAGCAGTATCACATATTCTGAGTTTCCGAGTACAGGATTTTCTAAATACTAAATCTCTCAATGTTCATGATGATGATGATGATGATGATGAATAATAGTTTGTTACCGAGATGTAGAGAAAGCCATGTAAATGGAACACATCAGATTTTAAGAAAACGTTCCGTGTGTGTGTGAAGTACAATACCGTCCTACGAAGGGAATGATTCGGGCGTTTTGTCTGTGGTCTGATCCTCGTGGACGGCCTACCTGCCCCATGGATTCTTTGTGGGATTTGCTCAGGTTCACAGGCGAAACCTGGGTAGGTTTCTTTTATCTCCCGAATTTTCGGTCTTCCATGCATCCCGCCGGATAGAAGTGTAGGCGTTGGTGCTCGGTGCATTGTGGCAGGGAAAAAGGGTTTTCCTTGTGAATCTCTCCATCCCCCGATGTTGACTGCTTTCCAGGATTAGAACCGTCCGTAGTTGGGGCATTGGATTCTCTGAGGTGGGGCTCCCGATTTTCCCGATGGGGTGCTTCTGGCTGGAAATCGTAAGGCCCCTGTCTGCTGTGCGTCGCTTCTGGTTCCGGAGGTCGATTGTTGTCGTGTATTGTTACACCTGCGTGAGTGGACACGTGCCCCGCCACGTGCTGTCCTTATATTCCCCTTACAGTGTCTCAAAAGACTCGGAGAAAAGCATACTCGCTCCTGTTATTGCGTTGATATTGTGGAACTTGGATATTTCATAATGCCCTCTCTTCTCACCCCTCCCTCGAGGTGCTTAGGTACAGTAATCGACAAGATTCGGTGCCGAGACACCTCCTTCGGTATCCTATTCCTGTTCCTTCTGTACGTAGTAGAAAAAGTGGAAATGTAGAAGAAAGAAACAGATGTCTGTAATGTAGCAATGAAGTCCCGAGGTGCATCCACTGGAAGGGAAAAAGACGAAAGTGCAGTAATTATTGGCTGTTACTTGCAAGCCACCGCCCATATTTACGGCAGAGACTGAACTTCAGTGAAAGTAGCAGTTGCCGTTGTTATAGCACCGTGACGCGGAACGGTGATTACAGGGTGGTGTTATGGGCGCAAGCCTTACTTAAAGCTGACCTTTGGCTGACAAAAGCCTCTTTGGTTCTGGTCGTTAAACATCGACATAATGTCTGCGGTTTCTTCCCTTTTCCCTGAAACTTAAAGGTACCTTCATCGTTTCGCTTTAGACAAGAAGTTTTGTCCTCCGACATGCTAGTCCCTGATTCCCGTGTGGTGGGTTCAAGGCCGGCGTAGGGCGATGTATTTTTTCGGGAGTAAAAATATTTTGCATGTCTTCCTTCCGAAGGGAACCGGTCTCCATGGCCGCGCTCGCCAAGGCGTCTCGCTTTGGTGCTTGATGGCGCAGGGGATCGTGGATTAAAGTCCCGCCTTGGCCACGGGGGTTATATGTTAGTGTATATGTGTGCGTGTGTGTAAAAGAAGAAAACAACAATTCAGTAATCATATAGCAAGCAAAGTAAAAAAAAATCTGATGTGTTACACTCACATGACATTCTCTAGCTGCTCTACAAACAAACGTCTTACAAAAGATAATTCTTCTTTCAACACCACGCTAATCGAGACAAACATTAGCAGAATTTTGTTACTTAGTTCCTTATAAGTGGATTGGAACTAAGGGAAAGCACTAGGCTAAAGTGATAGTCAAATGTTTTAAAAGCTGTCGTTATGTGATTGTCATTGCAAATCGCCTCTTTGCTTGGCCAGGGGTAGAACAAAAGAAAAACGAACACTCCCGTCTGTGAAAAGTTTAAGTACTTCACAACTGAAACTAAAAACAAGGAATAACTCTAAAACGGTAAGTTCCACGAAAATAATGTTTATGACATAACTTGTGTATTTTAACGAGATCTACAGTTTTTGTATAGTAAGTTTTTGTCTATCTCTTAGGGTTTACTAGTTATTCTAAATTAAGCAAAATTCATCCAGAATAAACAGGTATTTGGAAGATATTCCCAGAAAATTCAAGATATACATTTTATTTGTGATAGAAATGTCTTTAATATGTGATATTTTAATCAAAATCGTTAGAGCCATTTTTAAGAAAAACAAAATTTTTGAAAATTTTTCCATGTAAAGGGTAGTTAGAGGTTGGGGATTTTCTTGAAAATCTTCGTGTCGCGTCCTTGGAAGCTATCAAACCTAAATACCAAGTTTGGTGTTCAACCGTCTTTTCAT
The DNA here is from genome assembly GCA_030762935.1 of Hymenopus coronatus. Classification (NCBI taxonomy): domain Eukaryota; kingdom Metazoa; phylum Arthropoda; class Insecta; order Mantodea; family Hymenopodidae; genus Hymenopus; species Hymenopus coronatus. Next base: position 16,748,658 of record CM060891.1, read on the forward strand.
TTTTGAGCTATACTGTCCACAGACACACACGGACCTTTTTCTGAAAATGCTTTTTTTTGGTCTCAGGGGGTCCTAAAACATGTATTTCCTGTGAAATCTCGACATCGAATTTTTGGGTGGAATACAATACTTCTCTATCGCTATGTACATTGTACATACGGAGCTAGAGAAAGTAAAAATAGGTAAATAAAAGTAGGGTATACAGCGCCGGAGTCCCGACCAGACTTCGGAACTGTTGTTTTTTTTTTAAATAAATTAAAAAAGGGAGGAAGTAAAGCCATTGGTCACGAGTCGTAGATTTAGGGCACGTAAAAAAATCTCAAGCTTGATGATTGATATCTGAACAAAATTATGCGTCTTTTACGCGCAATATAGAATGCGATAGTAGGACCCGCAGCAGTTTAAGTCGGAGAGATACGTAGAGATCCCTGATAGTTGCCTTCCCTCGTAGTCGTTCCGTCACACTGTTGCCACTTCGTTCCGTCCATGGCTGTAGCAGGACAATATACAATTTTCAAACAATCCAAAACTCTAGCACACAGCACAACAGTAAATACAACACGTAAAATAGTCTGTGGCAAAGCAAAATAGCTCGAACAAGAGGATACTCGAGTCAAATGAAACTGCATTGAGGAATGTTTATTACATCTTACCACAATGATGACGTCATTGCTTACGTTGCATGCATCTATTGGTAGAGAGGTAGACACACCTCTTATCAGCTGGCTCTCAGGGAGCACTATTACATTTTATTTATGTACTTTAGAGAGCGTCCATAAATAGCACTCAATTTAATTTAATTTCTACTTAAACTGGTGCATCTGTGAAATTTGGAGAATCCATAATATGTAAGATATCTTATTGAAATATATACTATAATTACACAATAATAGTGATATTTTTATCAATTATTTAAATAATACTTTTCATTGTTATAATAATGAGCAACGTGGCGAGCTTTTTAAGATATCCACATATAAAAATGCAAATGGATTTATAAATAGATGTTATATACAGGGTGTATATAAATGAATATCGGGGTTTTAACTCTTTATAATATTTATTACATTCAACTTACAGTTATAAATGATATGTCAAATGAAAAAGCAACTCAAACAGTTTTGTTTGTTGGCACAAGTGCGCATGTGCGTGCAATGTTTCTGCCGCAATCCGCTAGACAGCGGTAGTAGCAAAGATGGCGACTAGTAAACAGAAAGCGTTTTGTGTTTTGCAGTTTGCAAAGACCGAAACTGTAGTTACTGTGCAACGTGCTTTCCGTAGTAAGTTGTGATCCTCCTAGTGATAAAAACATTCGTAGATGGTATCAGTTTGAAGATACCGGCTGCCTTTGTAAAGGGAAGAGCACGGGACGATCAGGAGTAAGTGAAGAGACTGTTGAGCGAGTGAGAGTCGTTCACTCGTAGCCCAAAGAAATCAGTCCGGAAGGCTAGTCGTGAATTACAAGTTCCTGTGTCGACTGTTTGGAAAGTTGTAAGAAAGCGCTTACAGCTACGTCCTTACCGTTTACAGTTATTACAGGCTCTAAAGCCGACAGACCACGGATTACGTGCGAAATTCGCAAACGACATGTTGTTTCATGGCTTTATGGACCCTGTTGTCTTCAGTTCTATGCATGGCCTCCACGTTCTCCTGACCTAACGCCATGCGATTTTTACCTTTGGGGCTTCATCAAGGATCGTGTGTACGTATTTTATATTATCCTTAGTGGAGAAAACTTATTACGCTTGGTACTCTACAAAAAGTTGTTTTTAAAAATGTAATTTCTTTAAAAAAGTGGTATGACAATTTTCTTCAATGTGTTTTGAAAGGGAAACAAATACTTTTGAAACAAATGAGTGAAAATTGCATCATGTGTACATTTTGAGTATTGGAGACAATAAGGTTTAATAATTCTAATCTGTTTATTAATAAGTTTGTGTCTATCCATTTAAAGTTTTAGTTAATTTGTAGTTAAAGTGCACCAAATGGGGAAATAAATAATTTTTCTTAAATAAATAATTCATATCATTTTATTGTAAAAACATTTGTATTAATTTTCACAACTTTTGGTTAAATTTCATTGACTCGCCTTAAGGGTCAATTTTGACTATTATCGATCAAAAGCTTGATAATTCGTTTTATAGCAAATAGTAGGAAACGTTGGGTATCCATAGAGAACTAACATTTATCTGAGCCTTTCCCCTTACACCGAGCTCTAGAGTCTTTTTAAAGATGTACATACAATATCCCTGTTTCCTGACCTATCATTTCATAAAACAGCTTCTTCTCATAATACTACATTTTCACACTTTCAAAATGTTTCACGCGATACAGTTTTTATTTAAATACAATTAAAATTGCTAAAACTTTTAAAATAAAGTAAAAGGTATAATATTTAAGCAATCAAAATTATTGAAATGTCAGCGTTTAAAGTTTTTGTGCGTGTTTCAAAGCTCCATATCAGAAAATGGCATTCAATTTTCTCAAATTTTGGGGTGCGTGGAATATTTTGATTATGCAATTTAGTTATATAATAACGTATATACAATAATATACATTGAAAAGTATGCATCATATTTGAACGAAATTGGGTATTCATATTTACATAATCACAGAGAAATTGTCAGAAAAGACTATAAAGAAATTTGAAATTAAAACGCTCCTTAAAACTGAAAACGAGCTGTCAATTTCCAGGATAATATCAGCATCGCCAGTATACCGGAATTTCGCTCCACAGGAGTTACTGTACACGCTGGTAATTATGACGGGCGCTGTCGCTTTTAAGCACACTTATAAAACCTCGATCTGCGCCGGAGACCTTAGAGCATATATTTCCGGTGAAATCTCGACATCGAATTTTTGAGTGGAACACACTACTTTTTCTATGTACAAGTACGTGTAGAGAAAGTATTCGGTTATCGCCAGAGAATTGTAAGGCTTCTATGCTGCTTGACAATGATTATCCTGACCTCATACACTCGGATCTGTACGCACATCTGGCATTACTCGCAGCTGATTCGTATTGATTGGCAGAGATAACCTGACCTGGTTTCGTTGTGTATCTCTTGGGCCCTCACGCAAATGTCGGGTCATGCAGGCCCTTCTTATGTTCATTATGACTCATCGAAATTTCTTGGAAAAGCTACTCCCGTGTTTTAGGAACAGATCAAATAACCCGGACTGATAAATTAATGTTACATACATGGAGGTAGGGAAACACGGTATATGCATGCCCTCTATGGACATCATTAATTTTTGCATCTATTTTATATTATTATTCAGAAGAACGCTTATTACTTTCTCTAGCACGTATGCACTGAGCTAGAGAAGGTGTTGTATTCCATCCAAAATTCGATGTCGATATTTTACCGGAAATATAATCTGAGTCCGAAAAAAAATTAGAAAAAGGTGCGTTTGTGTGTCTGTAGACAGCATAGCTCTAAAACCAAACTTGGTATTTATGTTTAGTTTCTTCCAAGGATGCGACTTGAATGATTTTCAAGAAAATCCCCCCACTACAAACTATCCTTTACATGGACATTATTTTTGTGAATTTTTGTTTTTCTTTTGAATAAAATACCATATATTAAAGACATTTACATCACAATTAGAATGTAACTTTTGAATTTAATGGGAATAGCCTCAGGAGGGCTCTTTATTCTGGATGCATTTTGTTTAAATGTACATAACTGATAAACCGTAAGAAGTAGACAAAAACTTTCTGCACAAAGAATGTAGATCTCATTAAAACACATCATTTATGTCATATACGTCTTTTGTGTAGGGCTGGCCGTTTCTGAGAAAGTCCTTGTTATTGGTTTCAACTGCCTAACTTTCCTCAAACATGGAGACCATCTTTTAAAAGATTTGAGTATTGCTTTAGACTAATGTATTCCCTTATTTATCTTCTGCTTATAAAGTAGCAAGTTATAACGCAAATTCTGTTAATGTTTACCTCAATTAGCATGATGTAGATAAAAGAAGGATCTTTTATAAGAGAAGTTTGTATATGGAACAGCTAGAGAAAGTTACGTGAGTACAACATTTAATTTCTCTCTCTCTCTCTCTCTCTCTCTCTCTCTCTCTCTCTCTACCACGTGCATATTGTGACTATCTCTTGCCGGCCCATAATCGCCGCACTGTGTTAGCGGTTTGCTGTGGAAACTTACATTTTTATTGTTGCACGTGTGAAGTCGTCTTCCTTTATTTAGGCATGAGCCGTAAATTTTTACACGTGAAGAGCGACCTCAAAGGCGGTACCACAAAGCTTTGGAATACTGCACCTGGGTGCAATGGACATGTGCTAGAATATTAGCTTTTATGGACATTTCTGTCAACGTCAGCAGATATAAAAAGAAGAGCTGCAAGCCAGGGAGTTGCCTGAGAGAGAGAGCGCGCAGTCAGCTCTCTAAGAATCGAAGAGACAAGATAAAAATTGTACAGCAGATTGATGTGCATGCGCCGGAATAAAGAAAATTCATTTGTAATCAAGCTTTTGAGTAATAAAGAGAATTTTGTTACAATATATTTTAGGTACAGAGGACTTTGTATTCCAACTAACATTTCGGTATCCAGATTTCATATGAAATAGATGTTTTGAGGCTCCTGAAACCAAAATGCACTCTTTGTTTAGGAAAATTCCGGCCCACCGCCAACTACTACATACATGGGAAAAATGTGATGTGTTCCATTCACATGACTTTCTCTACAACTCTGCAATGCATTATTGTTAAAAAGCTTATGCTTCTATTTACTTCCTGCTAATCGAGAAAAAATTAGCAGAAATAGTCTTATTACTTGCTTCCTTGTAAGTAGAAGCGAAATAAGGGAGTACCATATGTTAAAGTGAAAGTCAAAAGCTGGTTGCTATGTGACTGATGTTCCTTTGTTTGTAAGGACACAAGTTCACAAAGTCCTGTTGTGTATAGCTGAAACCAAAAACAAGGAATACCTCAAAAACAATCAACTCCATGAAAAAAATGTATATAACATAAATTGTGTGTTTTAAAGTACATACTCTACATTTGTTATGTGGTAAAGTTTTGTCCATCTCTTACGGTTTAGCAGTTATGCAAAATTCCGTAAAATTGACCCAGAATAAAGTAGTCTTCAGAAGCTATTCCCAGAAAATTCAAAATATATATTTTATTTTATTTGTCAGGTAAATATATTTAATATACGATATTTTAATCAAAATCGTTAGCCATTTTTTAGAAAATCAAAATTTTCGAAAAAAGGTTCCATGTAAATGGTAGTTTGGGGTGGGGGGATTTTTCTCAAAATCTTCCGTGTCGCATCCCTGGAAGATACTAAACCTAAATACCAAGTTTGGTACTTTACCGACTTTTCGTTTTTGAGTTATCGTGTTCACAGGCACACGGACACACCACACACGGACCTTTTTCTGAAAATACTTTTTTTTTATATAGGGGACCCTAAAACATATATTTCCGGTGAAATCTCCGGTATCGAATTTTTTGGTGGAGTGCAATTACCTTCTGTATACACTATGTGCATAGTGCGTATAGAGAAAGTAATAAGGTTCCATTGTTGTTTATTTTTTAATTCAATTTTTGGAAATATTTTTCCATGTAAAGCGTAGTTAAGGGGATTTTCCTAAATATCTTCTTGTCCCATCCTTCGAAGATGTTGAACTTAAATCAAGTTTGATATTTAACTGGCTTTTCACAGACCCACACTCAGGCGGACCTTTTTAGAAAATGCCTTTTATAAAAAATCAAACAAAGAATAACTAGCAATAGGCAAATTCTCATCAATTTGCTTTTAATTGGGAGCTTTTGTTGTCTCAAAAAGTCAACCAGTGTGGATGGAATATTAAAAGTTAATATCTAGTTACAACAGTTTGAATGCAGTTGTATATACATACATACTACATTCAAAAACTTTCCGTAATGTGTAAATAAGCAAGTTATCATAAAGCAATTTATACAACATTTCCCTTCCGCAGTGACCCACTTCTGCCACCGCGTGTAAAGACGGAAGCACTCCTGGAAGCCATGTTCATACCTGTCGTAGCGCCCTTGTCCATGTGTAGCGTTCGAAAATCTTGACTGAAACGTTTATGCCATTCATACACCTGATATTTCTTCACCGTAATCCTCTTCCACCATTCTCAGTATCTCTGAGGAAGATTTGTTTAACAAAACATATAACTTTATGTTCGAACGTGCTCCAAGGCTGACATGAAATCCGATAAACGAACATGCATACATCACAAAAACTAGTTGTCAAGCAAAGATAAGCATTATTAGCACGAAAATTGATATGAAATGTGGACATTATAAACACCTAAAAATAAAATATCCTTTACTTTAGTATACTTTAAAAAGAAAATAAACGATTCCGATGACCTTTTATTTTCTCTACACTTAGTATGTACAGTGTATAGAGAAGGTATTCTATTGCACCCAAAAATTCGATACCGAGATTTCACTGGAAATACATGTTTTGGGACCACCTGAATCAAAAAAAACAAAAAAAGGTCCGAGTGGGTGTGTCTGTGGATGACATAGCTCAAAAACGAAAAGTCCGTTAAATACCAAACTTGATATTTAAATTCAGTATCTTCCAAGAATGCGACACGAAGTTTTTTTTAAGAAAATCTCCCCACTCTCAACTACCCTCTGCATGGAACATTTTTCGAAAATTTTAATTTTCTCAAAAATGGCTCTAATTGTTTTGATTAAAATAGCTTATTCTATAAGGTATTTTTATAACAAACGAAATGTATATCTTTAAGTTTCTGGCAATAGCCTCTGAAGACCTCTTCATTCTGGATGACTTTTGTATAACTGGCAAACTATAAGAGATAGACAAAAATATACTGCACCAAAAATGTAGACCCCATTAAAACACACAATTAATGTTATATGCATTTTTTTTTAATTTTATTTTAGAGTTAATCGAGATATTCTAGATTATTGGTTTCAATTTTAAGCCACATAACTTTTATCAAACTGAAATACAGCTTTCTTCTCGTTTCTCATTTGTTTACTCGTGGCAAACATTTGTTTACTGGCATTTCAATTGTTTCACATAGCGATCACCTTTTAAACGCTTTTAGTAATAAGGCTAATTCTGCTTACGTTTATCTTGACTAGCATGATGTAGATAAAAGGTCAGTCTTTTGAATAAAAGGTCTGTTTGCAGAACAGCTAGAGAAACTGATTTGATTTTTGAAGCTAGGGTTATTTAACATGTGCCAACATTAGTAATTTAGAAGCTAGATGTAATTGTTGAAGCTAAATGATTATTGTGGACCTGTGTTTATGCTAGCCAAGAAACAGGCACATTAAACATAAACGTAATGCTACTACCAATGTCTAGATTACTCCTGTATTTTAGTTACTGGCGTTACAGTCCAAACGCTTCATCAGAAACTTTTTACAGTGCTGTCGTAAACCATTGAACATTTTCATTCCCCTCCTTTATCGTCACTTCATCTGGAATTGAGCTACTCTTGGTTTATATGCTCTCGTTTGATCAATGTTGTTTAATTAACCCGAATACATTGGCAGCAATCCAACCGATTCAGATTTGGCAGTTGTGCAAAGCACCCTTGTAGGTGTAAAGGTTGTAAAGCGAGTTTGTGTGCCAAATAATTTATTTTGTGTAATAAGAAAAAGCAGTTTAGTTGGGGCCACAATTTTCTTACAGCACATGTCTGGAATTAATAAAGTAGAATTTTGCTTTGTTTTTCGTGTTTATCTATGGTTTGCTAACGGCATCTAAAGAGATTTCCTTAGTTTTGTTGACTTGCATTCCCAAGTAGGTAATAATTTTAGTAGCAAAGGCTTAGGATGGGGCTTTTTACTGATTATTTTAGCCCTCAAAATATGAATATCAGCTAATCTTTGTCTTCAAGAAGTTAGGACACATCTGGGCAACCATTAATCCTCTATTGATCGCCGAAGATGACCTAGCAACAAACTTAGAGGCATTAAAATAACAGATTAAAATAATACATTGTGGTTTTTTACTTTCTCTACACGCACTATGAACATAGTATACAGAGAAAGTATTGCATTTCACCCAAAAATTCGGTACGAAATTTCACCATAAATATACGTTTGCGGGTCCCCTGTATTCAAAAAGATAGATAAACAAATAAATAAATAACGGTCCTTGTGCGTGTCCGTATGCCTGTGAACACGATAGTTCAAAAACGAGAGTTCGTATAATATCAAACATGGTTTTTAAGTTTAGAACCTTACAAGGATGCAATAGGAAGACTTTGAGGAAAGTCCCCCACCATAAACTACCCTTTACTCGGAAAATTTTAGGTAAGTTTTGATTTTCTAAAATATGGTTGTAACAATTTTGATTAAAATACCGTACAATAAAGATATTGACATGACAAATAAAATGTATATCTTGAATGTTCTGGGAATGGCCTGAGAATACCTCTTTATTCTGGGTGAATTTTGCTGGATTTGGCATAATTATTAAATCGTAAGGGATAGACAAAAACTTAGTACCAAATAATGTAGAGCTCATTATTTATGGCATATACATGTTTGTTTCGTAGAACTGACTGTCTTTGAGATATGCCTTGTTATTAGTTTCAGTTTTAAAATACTTGAAACTTCTCATATTAGGGAATTGGTCAACGCAAAGAAACGGATTTCATCCACATGACAATCAGCTTTTAGATTTGACTATCGTTTTAGCTTAGTATATTCCCTTTTTTCCTTTCTGCCTACAAGAAAGCATTTCTGCTGAGTATCTCGATTCGCATTTGTTACGCAGATGTAGAGAAAGTCATGTGAATTGAACATCAGGTTTTTACTTTCTCTACACGTACTATGTATATAGTTTATAGAGAAGGTATTGCACTCCACCAAAAAATTCCTTACCGAGATTTCACCGGAAATATATGTTTTAGGTTTCCCTGTATCCAAATAGAGTATTTTCAGGAAAAGGTCGGTGTGTCAGTGTGTCCGTGTGTCTGTGAACACGATAACTCAAAAACGAGTTGGTAAAATACCAAACTTGTTATTTAAGTTTAGTATCTTCCAAGGATGCGACACGAAGATTTTGAGAAAAATCCCCCCACCCCAACCTACCCTTTACATGGAACTTTTTTCGAAAATTTACATTTTCTAAAAAATGGCTCTAACGATTTTGATTAAAATATCGTATATTAAAGATATTTACCTGACCAATAAAATGCATATTTTGAATTTTCTGGGAATAAGCTGTAAAGACTACTTTATTCTGAGTGAATTTTGCATAACTGCTAAACCGTAAGAAATGGACAAAAACTTACTACACAAAAAATGTAGAACACATTAAAACACATAATTTATGTTGCATACATTTTTTTCGTGGATCTGATCGTTTTTGAGACATTCCTTATTTTTGGTTTCAGCTTTGAAAAACTTAACTTTTCTCATACAGGAATTTGTCAACTCCAGTCCATACAAACAAAGAAGCTTCATTCACATAGCAACCAGCTTTTGACTATCACTTTAACCTATGGTACTCCTTATTTCGCTTCTACTTACAAGGAAGCAAGTAATAAGAGTATTTCTGCTATTTTTTTCTCGATTAGCATGAAATAAATAAAAGCATAAGCATTTTAACAATATTTTGGCGCAGAGATGTAGAGAAAGACATGTGAATGGAACACATCAGATGTTTTTACTACTGGCATCCAGGTGAAGCGAAAAAAAGAGACGTTTGCTGCTTTATTCGTTTATATATATGTATGTATGTTTTAATTGGCAGTGAATGCCCAGAAATCGTATCTCCAGTTTAGCGTAGAATTTACAGACCGACGCAGCACATGAATCATGGCAGGTGTTGATAGCAATAAATACGCGGTTCATAGGAGAGCAATTTAGACGATGTGGAACATAAGCCAGCAATTCCAGTAAATTTGGCTTTGGTTACTTGATGCAGGTGATCAGGCTGCTATCCAAGAGATTTTTCACAGAGTGTGGGAGAGGGTAGCTGCAATTTATAGCCCAGATCGGTTTCCCTAGTGTTAAAACTGCTATCGTTAGAGGGCTAAAGGCTTGGGTTACCAGAAAGAAAACTTATTCCTTGAAATATATTAGAGACATGCAAGCCAGAGCTTGACCATGTAATAAACAAGACGTAAACACGGTTATATTAAATTTATATCTTGCGCCCTCGCCTCTGACCAGCTTTTATTTCACAAAACTACGGATTACAGATTAACAGACTTTCTAGTCATACTTAAGTGTTGTTATTTTATATCAAAACCTGAATAATCCATACTGAGTGAATTTACATTATGTAATACTTGGACAAAGGTTTGGTTTGGTTTTAGTTTGATTGGTGGACTACAGATGGTTTTGTTGTATACGAGGCCCAAAAGCTTAGACAGCAAGTCCTTAGAAGAGGCGTTAACACAAATCTTCCTGACCAAGTCGCAGTGTTTTAGTTCTAATATCTGTAACCATTCCAAGATGTCTTCTACTTATAGAAAGGGAGACTCCTCCTTGCCAGGAACGGGCAATACAGCAGAGGTTGGGAGACAAGTTTTCTTATCCTATTTGCACGTTCTGCATATATGTAAAATGAAAGTCCCGCTTAGGTATATGTTTTTTGAAGGAGAATAGTGTGCTCGGACCTAGCCCGGTTCTTGGCTAGTCATTTGTAAAAAAAAAAAGTGTAAATGGCGTGTTATTTATGGACGCTCTTTAACTGCTGTGGTTATCAGCGTTCCATTCTATATTGGGCGTGAAAGAGCGCTTAATTTTGCTCAGAGGCTTGAGGTGCTTTTACGAGATCAACAGCTTTATTCCCTTCCGAAGGAAGCCATGCTAAGGAGTTCTACACCCGAAAAAAGCTATCGCCCTCCGCCGGGTTTGAACCCACGACCTTGGGTATATGAAGTTAGCAGGATAGCCATTACTCCACGGAGGCGACTAATCATCCTAGTTCAATAGCATAATCATGTTTTGGATGCTATTAAACTAACTTATTAAAATTAATTACATTTTAACGTTTATGTGTCTTAAATCGTCCGCTCATAGGAAGTGTTAAAATGTCCCAAACTCATAGAAACTAGTAGAATGTCCCACATTTTCTCCTCTTGCTCCGTAGATATCGAAACACTCTTTCAGGAGCTTTTGAATTACTCAATGAGCTTCATCAAGTTAGAATTTAGAATTTGCATTGTATAAAGTAGTTCTTTGATTTGTCCGCCATGAATAAAAATCTGATGTGTTCCATTCACATGACTTTCTCTACATCTCATGTAAGTAGAAGAGAAATAAAGGAGTACCATAGGTTAAAGTAATAGTCAAAAGCTGGTTGCTATGTCACTGAAGTTCCTTTATTTGAATGGACAGGAGTTGACAAATTCCTGTATGAGGAAAGTTAGGTTTTTCAAAGCTGAAACAAAAAACAAGGAATATCTCAAAAACGATCAACTCCACGAAAAGAATGTATATACCATAAACTGCGTGTTTTAATGTGCTTTACATTTTTTGTGCAGTAAGTTTTTGTCCATCTCTTACGTTTAGCAGTTGTGCAAAATTCCGTAAAATTCACCCAGAATAAAGATAACTTCAGAGGCTATTCCCAGAAAATTAAAGATATACATTTTATGTGCCATGTAAATGTGTTAATTATAAGAGATTTTAATAAAAATCGTTAGAGCCATTTTTGAGAAAATCAACATTTTCGAAAATGTTCCATGTGAAGAATTGTTGGGGGGTGGGGAGATTTTCTTTAAAATCTTCGTGTCGCATCCTTGGAAGATGGCAAACTTAAATACCAAGTTTGGTATTTTACCGACTTTTCGTCTGATCACAGACACACGGACCTTTTTCTAAATATTTTTTTTTATATACAGGAGACCCTAAAACGTTTGTTTCCGGTGAAATCTCGGTATTGAATTTTGGGTGCAATACAATAACTTCTCTATACACCATGCACATAGTACGTATAGAGCAAATAAAAATGCTGTCATAGGGAATGCCAAAAGGTTTATATTCTATTTTTTAATATGTTACAGTATTATTTTTATAATATACTTACATTATTAATCGTGAATTGTTTTAGTAACATGACCTGGATTTAGCCAACGGCTAATATTTACTTCCTAACATTGTAACAAAATCCTAATATACCTTTAGGTGAAATATGGTTTCATGCACTTGTATATTCAATACTTTAAAACTGATAGAACACACTTGAACACTACTTTATTCCACGTTACACGTTGAGGCGTTACATTCACACAACTTTTTCTAACAATTATTACGAAAGCTTATCTCTCTTTCATCGTTCTCCATGGTCTAGGGTACCATACTTGCCCCTGGTTCACAAGGTCGCGAGTTTTTTTTTTTGTACAAAACAGTAACGGAGTCTGATCAGGACTCCGGTACTGTATCCCTATTTACATTTCCCCCCGTAGGTTTTACTGATTACTGTTTTACTGTTTCTTTTACAAACATATACACATTGCACAAACATATAACATCCATGCCCAAGGCGGGACTCGAACCCACGATCCCCTGCCCACGGAGCACCAAAGCGAGACGCTTTAGCGAGCGTGGCCATGTGGACCGGCACGAGTTCACAGCCGGTGATGGATTTCTTCGAGCAGGAAATGCAGAAGATGTTTGAACCTTCCCAGAATTCGCCTTGGCTCTAGAGGAAACCTCGAAAACTTTGGAGTAGGAAGGCCAACTACGGGAATCGAAACCACGACCTACCGTGAGTTGGACACCTTGCTGAATCTTTTCGTGTAAAATTGTCTATTTTCTCTAAAATCGCCCTAAGGAATTTCATTAAAATACCATATGGCAATGGACTGATTGTTTCGCACAAGCCGTGTGTAGGACACCTTCCCAAAACACCAGCCGGAAATGTACATTTTAATTTGACTCACCAAACACTGACTGCAGCAAGCTATCTCAATTTACTGTTTTCAGGGCTCTTTGCTTCCTCACGAAACTTTAGTTCAGTTCGTAAAGTAAAACACTACTTTCTTCCAATTTCTTTTTCCTTTCTTGAACCAGAAACTCTGTTCAACTTTGCTTTCTTCATCTACTCTCTGTGAGAACGAACAGGGAACCAAGAAAACACATGAGAAGGGAGAAAAAGCATGTTATTGCTATACGAGATTTTGTATACTTACTGCGTATGGTAATAATGCACAGATCACATTTTCGAAGAAATGTCCACTGGGGATTCTGCGCGAAAATATTCATAAGGTTTCCTGCAATCTTAACGTGGCCTTTATTCTTTATAAAATGGAAGAGCTTTTTCAAGCCCTATTTTATTAATAAATGTAAGGTTATTTTACAAGAGTGCTTATGTGAAAATTATATGTTGCTCCACAGGACTTTCTCTACTTACTTTTGTACAAACTATTATTATAAAAGCTTACTATTCCATTATTTGTTAATAGCAGTAACCCTTTATTACGCATTTACGCTTTAATTTTAGGTATAAGAAGAATACGGTAGTCTAAAGCGATAGTCAAACCTTTTAAGAGCGGATCGCCTCGTGCTGGCTCTGAAATTCCATTTTCTTTGCTTGACCAGAAGAAATAAAAGCGAATGAATACTTTCTATTTGGGAAAAATATATATATATATATATATATATATATATATATATATATATATATATATATATATGTGTGTGTGTGTGTGTGTGTGTATACCTATAAGTATTGGGACATTTAAACCACCAGCACGGAATATGTCGAAAATGGTTAACTCCACAAGAAATGTATTTGACATAAATACATTATATTTTATCTTTGAGGTATGAGCAGGTACATTAGGAACCTCTTTAAGAATTGTGATTCGAACTGAATTAGGTTAACCAAGATCTTTGATTGCAGATGATCAAATCTATTACTTTTTCTTTTTAATGTCTTTTATCCTTGTAGGTCATACCGGACGATGAATTAAATATACAAAAATATCTAGAATGAAGATATATCTTCAGAGAGTAGTACTGGAATATTCAAGATATGCATTTCATTTGTCGTGAAAATATCTTCAACATCTCCTATAGAATTTTAATCAAATTCGTTAGAAGTCCACCTCGGCAATGTGGGGGTAGCGTGTCTGCCTCACATTCAAGAGGTCGCGAGTTCGAATCTCGCTTAGGGTGAGTTGCCCGGATAAGCTTTTTGGTGGGGTTTCCCTTATCCTGAGAAGACGAATATCGAGTTCCATGGATCTCAGGATCATTTGAGCATCATTCACCGATTTCATTCATCAACTAGGTTACAGGTTATTAGGAAAAGAACAGAAAAAAGAGCCACTTTTGAGAAAATAAAAACAGTTTAAAATATTCCATATAAAAGGGTAGTTTGGGGATTAGAGATTTTCTTGAAATACTTCGATTCGCATCCTTGGAAGACTTTGGAATTCAACATTTTTTTTTTAATTTATTCAGCGAGTCTCAAAAACGTGGATTTCCGGTGAAATCTCGGTAACTACCGAAATCTTGGGTGAAATGCAATACTTCCCCTACTTACTATACCTACAAAGCAAAGAAAGTAAAAAGGAACTACTGAAGTTAAGGATCTTAAATTGTGTATTTTTGGTTACATTCAATCGTAGAATTTTATCTTTAGCAATAGCCACTTTACGAAGCTCTCCCTATGGTTGCAGCAACTCTAAGGCGTAGGCGTTGTGAAATATTTGAAATCTTTGCTCTTAAATCATGAAGGACAGAGAGAAATATTGGGATAAATGTTTTCCGCGGGGCTAGTTGGTTCCCGCTGTGATTTCCGCACCCCTCCCCCCCCCTGCTTCGATCGGAAGCAGGCCCTGGAGCCCCATCAATTTCTGAATGACTCGCAGCAATTTTCTCTTGCGGATGTTAGAAACCCGGAAACATCGCGAAATATTGTTTGTGCTATGCACCTCACATATTTACCGCATCATTTGCTTTTTATCGTGTCCTACACACAAGGAAGGTAAACAGCGAAAAAAGAAGACATTCTTACTTCTTATGAACGTTGCACAAATGGTAAATCGTAAGAGATAAACAAGAACTTACCACACAAAAAGTAGAGCTGGTTAAAATTCACAATTGATGTTATATATATATATATATATATATATATATATATATATATATATATATATATATATATATACAGGATGTTTAAAAAATACGAGCCATAATTTCAGGTATGTATTTCCCACATGTAGACAATCAAATTAGTTCATTATAACATGTGTCCGGAAATGCTTCATTGCCGAGTTTTGGCCTTCACTACATTGAAATTCACTGGAACGTTTTTCTTTCTGCAGGTTGTTGTCATTACAGAAGCTGTTCAAAATGTCCACCTCCTGCTTGAATACAGACCTCACATCGATGTCTCATTGACCTGCGAACACGATCCCAAACTCCAGGAGTATTGCGTATGTCCCACAACTTGCCACAATACGATTCCGAAGGGATTCCAAATCCGGCACCGAAGACGAATAAACCAATGCCTTTAAATAGCCCCACAAGTAGAGGGTTCAGATCAGGTGAGCGTGGAGGCTAAGCAATTGGGACACCTCTACCTATCCATCGATCAGGAAACCTTCGATCCAAGCACCGGCGAGCCGTAAGACTGAAGTGTGCAGGAGCACCACCATGCAAGAAGTGAATGTGTTGATGATTGATCAGCGGAGTGTCTTCGAAAACATCAGGTATGGTGTTTTCCAGGAAGTTTGTGTACGCCTGCCCCGTAAGTCTGTTTACAAGTACATGGGGTCCAACTAATCGATCACCAATGATACCGCCCACATGTTGAGGGAGAACGGCACCTGGTGATGAGATACCACAGTTACACGTGGGTTTTCATTCGACCATACATGCTGATTGTGGAAATTTGTTATGCCATCTCTTGTGAACTGTGCTTCATCTGTAAATAATACGGCGGCAGAATAGTTCGGATTTACACCACACTGCTGCAAGAACCACTGACAGAACCTAACTCGTGCAGGGTAATCTGCTGGTGACAGGGCCTGTACACGTTGCAAATCATAAGGATACAATTGATACTCGTTCAACAGTCTCCAGACAGTCGTATGAGGAACATTGACTTGCAACGCTAACCGTCGTGTGCTGATAGAAGGAGTCCTGTCCACAGCCTCCAGAATCTCCTCCTGCACTTCTGGAGTTGTAGATCTTGGTCGTCCCGTTCCCAAACCAGGAGAGGTGAATGTTCCATACTCGCACAGACGGGAATGGAGACGTACAAATGTCTTCCGATCTGGACATTGTCGCTGTGGGTACCTCTCCTGGTACAAACGACGAGCCAGCGCAGCATTGCCGTCCGCCTTACCGTACATGAAGTGTATCTCTGACAGCTCTTGATTTGAATACATGTCGCACAGTCTTAACGCCCAAACAACACTGAATGTAACCTTCCTCAGAATGAACTATCAGAGCGCCCTCCTAATGTCTCCTTTGACGGCAAAGACCTACGGAAAGAAAAACGTTCCAGTGAATTCCAATATTGTGAAGGCCATAACTCGGAAATGAAGCATTTCCGGACACATGTTATAATGAACTATTTTGATTGTCTTCATGTGGGAAATACATACCTGAAATTATGCCTCGTATTTTTGAAACACTCTGTATATTTTACTTTCTCTATATGCACTATGTACATAGTGTATAGAGAAGGTATTGCACTCCACCAAAAAATCGAAACCGAGATTTCACCGGAAATATATGTTTTAGGGTCCCCTGTATCCAAAAAAATCTGATGTGTACCATTCACACGACTTTCTCCATATCCCTGCAACAAATAATTCTTAAAAAGCTTATGCTTATATTTACTTTATGCTAATCAGAAAAAAATAGCAGAAATAGTCTAATTACTCGCTTCCTTTTAAGTAGAAGCGAAATAAGGGACAACCGTAGGTTAAAGTGATAGTCAAAAGCTGGTTGCTATGTCAATGAAGTTCCTTTGTTTTTATGGATAGGAGTTGACAAGTTCCTGTATGAGAAAAGTATACGTTTTTCATAGCAGAAACCAAAAATAAGGAATGTCACAAAAACGACGAACTCCACGAAAAAAATGTATATAACATAAATTGTGTGTTTTAATGTGCTCTACATTTTTTGTGTAGTAAGTTTTTGTCCATCTCTTACGGTTTAGCAGTTATTCAAAATTTAGTAAAATTCATCCAGCATAAACTATTCTTCAGAGGCTATTCCCAGAAAATTCAAGATATGCATTTCATTTGTCAGGTAAATATCTTTAATATGCATAATTTTAATCAAAATCGTTAGAGCCATTTTTGAAAAAATCAACATTTTCGAAAAATGTTCCATGTAAAGGGTAGTTGGGAGTGGGGGGATTTTTCTCAAAATCTTCGTGTCGCATCCCTGGAAGATACTGAACTTAAATACCAAGTTTGGTATTTTACCTACTTTTCGTTTTTGAGTTATCGTGTTCACAGACACACGGACACACACACACACACACACACACACACACACACACACACACGGACCTTTTTCCGAAAATGTTTTTTTTTTTTTTTTTAGATAAAGGGGACCCTAAAACATATTTCCGGTGAAATCTCGGTATCGAATTTTTTGGTGAAGTGCAATAGATTCTCTATACACTATGTACATAGTGCCTATAGAGAAAGTAAAAAGTATTTTCAGAAAAAGGTCCGTGGTGTGTGTGTGTCCGTGTGTCTGTGAACACGACAACTCAAAAACGAAAAGTCGGTAAAATACCAAACTTGGCATTTAAGTTTAGTATCTTCCAGGGATGCGACACGAAGATTTTGAGAAATATCCCCCCATCCCAAACTGCCCTTTACATGGAACATTTTTCGAAAATTTTGTTTTTCTTAAAAATGGCTCTAACGATTTTGATTAAAGATATTTACCTGACAAATAAAATGTATATCTTGAATTTTCCGGGAATAGCTTCTAAAGACCTGTTTATTCTGGATGAATTTTGCTTAATTTGGCATAACTAATAATCCGTAAGAGATAGACAAACACTTACTATACAAAAAATTTAGGTCTTGTTAAAATACACAACTTACGTCATATACATTTTTTTTCGTGGAGCTTACCGTTTTCGAGGTATTCATTGATATTAGTTTCAGTTATGAAGTATTTGTTCTTTTCTCAGACGGGAGTGTCCGTTTATCTTTTGTTCTACTCCTGGCCAAGAAAAGAAGTGATTTGTAATGACAATCGCATAACGACAGCTTATAAAACATTTGACTATCTATTTAGCCTAGTGTATTCCCTTATTTTCTTCCTACTTATAAGGAACTAAGTAATAAGAACATTGTGCTGAATACCTCGATTAACAAGGTGCAGAAAGAAGAATAATCTTATGTAAGAAGTTTGTAGAACGGCTAGAGAAAGTCATTGTGAGTGTAACACATCAGATTTTTTTAGATATTCCTTGTTATTGATTTCAGCTTTAAAATACTTATACTTTTCTCATACTGGAATTTTTCATCTCGTGTCCATGCAAACAAAAGTACTTGAATCATATAGCAACCAGCTTTTAAAATATTTGACTATCGATTTAGCCTAGTGTTCTTCCTTATTTCCCTCCTACTTAGAAGGAAGCGAGTAATAAGACCCTTTATGCTAATGTTTATCTCGATTAGCATTAAGTAAATAGAAGAATAAGCGCTTTAGTAGTAATTTATTGCAGAGATGTGTAGAAAGTAATGTGACTGGAACACTTCAGATTTTATTCTAATTATCTCATAATTGTATCTCAGATCTAATATTAGATTCTGTCTTTGTATCTTGAATCTTTGAAAATAATGTTCTGAAAAATATGACTTTCTCTATATCTCTGCTACAAGTTATTGTTAAAAAGTTAATGCTTCTATTTACATCATGCTAATCGAGAAAAATTGGCAGAAATAGTCTTATTACTTGCGTCCTTGTAAGTAGAAGGGAAATAAAGGAGTACCATAGGTTAAAGTGATAGTCAAAAGCTGGTTGCTATGTGACTGAAGTTCCTTTGTATGGACAGGAGTTGACAAATTCCCGTATGAGAAAAGTGTAAGTTTTTAGGGATATCTCAAAGACGATCAACCCCACGAAAAAAGTGTATATTACATAAATTGTGTGTTTTGTCGTGATCTACATTTTTGGTGTAGTAAGTGTTTGTCTATCACTTACTGTTTACCAGTTATGCAAAATTCAATATAAATCATCCAGAATAAAGCAGTCTTTAGAGGCTATTCCCAGAAAATTCAAGATATACATTTTATTTGGCATGTAAATATCTTAGATATAAAATATTTTAATCAAATTTAAAATTTTCGAAATTTTTTCCATGTAAAGGGTAGTTTGGGGTGGGGGATCTTCTGGAAAACCTTCGTGTAGGTACCAAGTTTGGTATTTCACGGTAGGTATTTTCGTTTCTGAGCTACGCAGAAAGACTGCTTTTTGTGGATTCAGGGAGACCCAAAGCATATATTTCCGGTGAAATCTCGGTATGGAATTTTGGGGTAGAATGCAATTCCTTCTCTATACACTATGTACATAGTACGTGTAGAGAAAGTAAAAATTGAGAATATGAAGTCTGAAGGATACTCTTATGATTGTGAGACGTGACGTAATGTATCAGTTTGTTGGCTTGATACCTCATGATGCGAACGCGACATGCCCTCTCTTTGCCCCATGTTGACCCTAAAAGTCCCCGCTCTCAACCCTGTAATCCCCTTCGACAAACCACAGAGTTCACCCTGAGAGGTGCTGCCCCTTGTGGTTATTGACGCAAACATTGTATCGCTGTTGCTTGCGCTACTAGAGAATAAATCCTGGTTTCAAAACTTAAATTAAATCGCATCACTCCGACCAAAACTCTCTGTAGCAAAACATATATCTGATGTTACATTCACATCCATTTCTCTGACTATTCTGCATTAAATATTCTTACAAAAACTTGTTTTACGCTCTAGTTTATGCTAATCGATTTGCTGCATATTTTCTAATGGGTTCAAAAGAAATAAGAACATTCACTAGTATAAAGTGATAGTTAAATTTTTTATCAGCTGATCACTGTGTTAAATTTCGTTCTATTCGCATAACCAGGATGGGAAGGAAAATAAATAAATAGAGTAATAAAACACTTACGGTTTACCAATTATGCAAAATTCATCAAAAATAAAGAGGGTTCAAAGGCTAAATAGAAACTGGTTTTGAGTAGGCGCACATCAAACATGCTTCACTACGTAGAAAACGTGGTACAAAATCTGATGTGTTCCATGCACATGCCTTTCTCTACAAGGAAAATAAGGAATACACTAAGCTAAAACAACAGTTAAATCTTTTTAAACACAGGTTGCCATGTAGTTGATGCTTCTATGGCCAGGAGTTGTTAACACTTTCCGTGTGAAAAAAATTTAATCATTTTAAATCTGAAACAAATAACAAAGAATATCTCACAAATGGTCAATTCAACGAAAAAAACGTACATGAACATCAATTGTGTGTATTAATGTGATCTACATTTTTTTGTGTAGTAGGTTTTGTCTATCTCTTTCGGCTTACCAATTACGCTAATTTCAGCAAAATTCATTCAAAATACAGAGGTCTTTAGAGGATATTCCCAGAAAATTCAAAATATACATATTGTTTGCCATATAAATATCTTTAATATACGATGTATAAATCAAATTCCTTAGTCATTTTTGAGAAAATCAAAATTTTCGAAATTTTCTCCGTGTAAGGTGCAGTTTGGGGTGGGAGGATTTTTCTCAAAATATTCGTGTCGCATCGCTGGAAGATACTAAACTTAAATATCTAGTTTGTTATTTTACGGAATTTTCGTTTTTGAGTTATGGTGTTCACAGACACACACACGCGCGGAACTTTATCTGAAAATACTCTTTTTGGATACAGAGGACCCTAGAACGTCTATTTCCGGTGAACTCTCGGTATCGACTTTTTGGGTGGAATGCAATACCTTCTCTATACATTATGTGCACAGTACGTGTAGAGAAAGTAAAAATATTGGAAGAAGGAAAAACTTTTTATTCACCATCTCAAATATAAGATTTTTACTTTCTATACGTAATGCGTAGGTAGATGGAGTGTTACATATCACCCAAAATTCGATACTAAGATTCCACTGGAAATGCTCATTTTGGGGTTTTTTTAGAAAAAAGTGCTTGTGCATGTGAACGCGATAGTTCACAAAAGAAAATTCGGTTAAATATCAAAATTTGTATTTAAGTTTAGCATCGTCCAAGAGTACATCACAAAGATTTTGAAGAAAATGCTTCGCTTCTAACTATATAGATGTTAGATATAATTACATGAGAATTAAAATGTAGATCCTGAATTTTCAGAGAATAGCCTCTGAAGACCTCTTCATACTGGATAAATTTTGTTCAACTAGTAAACCGTAGGACTTAGATAAAAATATACTTAAAATAACTAAATAAATTTAAAAATTGTAGATCTTGTTAATACACACAATTTGTATTTTTTTTTAAGTTTCTCTACACGTACTTAAGTACTTATAGATTAGAGAAGGTATTGCATTCCACCCAAAAATTCCATACTGAGATTTCACCGGAAATACACGTTTTAGGATCCCCTGTACCCAAAAAAAAGTTATTTTCAGAAAAGTGTTCATGTGTCTGTGAACACGATAACTCAAAAACGAAAAGTCGGTAAATCACCAAACTTTGTTCTTAAGTTTAGTATCTTCCTGGGATGCGACACGAAGCTTTTGAGTAATCCCCCCACCCTAAACTACCCTTTACATGGAAAAAATGTCAACGTTTTGATTTTCTCAAAAATGGCTCTAACGATTTTGATTAAAATATTTTATATCTAAGAGATATATCTTAAATTTTCTGGGAATAGCCTCTGAAGACATGTTTATCCTGGATGAATTTTTCGGAGTTTGCATAACTGGTAAATCGTAAGAGATTTTGCCTATCTTACAAACCTAAAAGTAGAGCTCGCTAAAGCACACAATTTTTGTTATATACATTTTCTTAGTGGAGTTGACCATTTTTATATATTCCTTGTTATTAGTTTCAGCTTTAAAATTATAATTTTCTCATACGGGAATGTGTCAACTTCTGTCCATACAGGCAAAGGTACTTCAATCACATAGCAACCAGCTTTTGCTAAGATGTACTCCCTTATTCCCCTTCTACTTACAAGGAAGCAAGTAATATGACCCTTTCTGCTATTTTTTTTTTCTCGATTAGCATTAAGGAAATGGAAGAATAAGCTTTTTAACAATAATTTAAAGAGTCAAGTGAGTGGAACACATTAGATTTTTTATATAGACCTAACCATTTCAGAGATGTTCCCTGTTATTGATGTGTTTAAAAATACGAACTTCTCTCAAATGAAAATTTATCATTCCGTTTCTTTTGTTTTACTCTTGTCAACGCAAAGAGAACAGAATTTCAATCACATAACAGTTCTTTTTAAAAGACTTGACTATCACTTTAACCTAATGTACCCCCTTCTACTTGTAAGGAAGTAAGTAATAAGGCCTGTTTTGCTAATGTTTATCATGAATAAAATGATCTTTTATAAGAATATGTTGTTTGCTGAACAGGTAGACAAAGTAATGCAAATAGAACACATCAGAATTGTTATACTAAGACTTGTGTATCCCTTGGTTTACTAGTAATGCAAAAGTTATCCAGAATGCAAAAGGATTTATGGGTTAGAAAATCGGATATCTAATATGATTACTAATGTTTCACGATAAACTTACTAAAAAAATATGTATATTGAATGTTTGCACTATTGGAGGTAGGAAAGAGTTATTAATTATGTGAAATGTAAGACTTTTCTGAACTATCCCGTTGATGAAATGACTGATTGGGTTGGAACAATCACGACAAACAGAACAACAAACCGCTCAGGGCCTCGGGCACACGCTTTGGGACTGCGGGAATACAAGCTTCCCAAACTGACGCATGCGTGCAAGTTCCTATTCCGTAAACGGATTTCCACTCCCATACAAGCTCGGACTGATATATGTAAGCTTAGTGAAAATCGATTTTCAAATCAACGCTGCGCTCTTCCTTCAAGCAATAGCCATTCGCGTTATTTATTACTGCGTTGCATACACAGAACAAGCAAAGCTGTTCGACGCCGACGCTGCGATATCTAGAAAGCTGGTTTATTGAAAGAATTAATGCGGATATTTAGGAAAAAGTTGCCTCCTGATTTTTCAAATCACATACATTAAGCTATTGCAAATTGGTTGCGCTCCAAAGAGCACCGAGGTGCTCACTTACTCACATGAGTATACCTGCAGCACACAATACGCCTCAGTTTTGTGGCCAACCTATGTCGCGATTGAAGTTGAAATACAAGCAATATACAGCTAGGATAGTGACATATTGGCCTATCATCTCTTCTCTAGCCGGGCTCCGAAGTTTGTGGTTTAGTGCAAATGAGTATTCTGACAGAGCTGGTTCAGTCAGCCTATATAGCAGATAGAGAAGGTATTGATTCCACCCAAAAATTATATACCGATATTTCACCGGAAATGCATTTTTTGAGATCCCCTGAGTAAAAAACATGTTTAAAAACATGTCTGTGTAGGGGTGTGTGTGCGCGCGCGCCTATCTATATAGTCTGGACAGCATAGCTCAAAAACGAAAATCGATTAAATACCAAACTTTGTATTTGTGTTGAGCATCTTCCAAAGATGCGACACGAAGATTTTGAGCAACCCCACCCTTAAACCTTTACAAAACATTTAGAAAATTATGATTTCCTCAAAAATGGCTCTAGCGATTTTAATGTAAATACCGTATATTAAAGATATTTACATTAATATTTAAATGTATATTTTGAAGTTTCTGGAAATAGTCAATAAAGAGCTGTTCATTCTGGATTAATTTTGCTGAATTTCCCATAACTGGTAAAGCGTAAGAGATACACAAAAACTTACTACACAAAAATGTAGATTTTGTTGAATACACACGCACAATTTATGTCATACATTTTTGACATATTCCTTGTTATTTTTTTCTGTTTTCAAATACTTTTCACATACGGGAATTTATCAACTCCTGGTAATGCAAGGAAACGTATTTTAACCACATGGTAACCAGCTTTTATCTAGCCTTATTTCCATTCTGCATGCTGGAAGCAAGTAAGACCATTTCTAATCTCTATTAGCATGGATTAGGTAGAAGAATAAGCTTTTTAACGATAATTTGTTACGCAGATGTAGAAAAAGTCATGTGAATGGAAATAAATCAGATTTTTAAATAAATAGTTTGCAGTTGAAGTAAGGAAAACCATGTGAATGCTCCATATATTTTTATTTTTCCTATATGTACTATGTACATTTTGTATAGAGAAGGTATTGTGATACACCCAAAAATTCGATACCGAGATTTTACTGGAAATACATGTTTTGAAATCTCCTTAATCCAAAAACAGAATTTTTAAAAAAATGTCCGTGTGTATGTGCGTGTGCGTATGTTTGTGTGTGTCTACGGGCAGCAAAGCTCAGAAACAGGTCCGTTAAATATCAAACTTGGTAATTATGTTATATACATGTTTTTCGTGGAGTTAATCGTTTTTGAGATATTCCTTGTTTTTAGTTTCAGGTTTGAAAAAAACTTATACTTTTCTCATAGAGGAATTTGTCAACTCCTGTCCATACGTACAAACAAAGGAAGTTCAGTCACATAGCAACCAGCTTTTGACTATCACTTTAACCTATAATACTCCCTTATTTCGCTTCTACTTACAAGGAAGCAAGTAATAAGACTATTTCTGCTAATGTTTTCTCAATTAGCATGAAGTAAATAGAAGCATAAGCTTTTTAACAATAATTTGAGGCAGAGATGTAGAGAAAGCCATGTGAATGGAACACATCAGATGTTTTCATGTATATTTTGCTGGTTGTTGTACAAACTCGGTTCTGGTGGACGCACAATGCTGCTTGCTACATTGAAATCCACATTCTTTCTTCATTTTCCAAGCTGTAATTTAAACGCTGAAATGAAAGCATGTGTTGGTCTCTACGTTGACAGCACAAAGGTCAGTATTCCCCCAGGATGGGGAGACGCAAACAGTATTTAAGAGAGCTCGAGTATATTCACACAGAAAAAGCATGCATCTTGATGAATCTGGTTTTGAAAGAGTTTGTGCAGCAGACTGGGGTTGTAAAGTGGTTTTACTTATATTAAATGAAGTCACCAAGGCAAAGAAAGTTCTAACAACTGTTTCAACTTGTAGAAATGTAAACTCTCTCGCGAGATGAGGGGGTTTGACGGAGTACAAAGCTTTTCTCTCTCTTCAGTGGTAGAGGAGTTATTCGCTGAGATATGTCTCTGGAAAACTGTGCGTGGGCACAAGTGTGTCCAGCGGCATCCACCGTCTCTTATGGGCTATTATCATAACAGAACCTGCTGCGGTTTTCTCTGAACGAAACCAAAGAAAATAAAACATAGCCGCTTTTGGTTTAGTTTCGCTTTAAGGTGAGATAGAACCTTCTATCTTACCAATGTAAATTATTATAATTTTTACTCCTTTTTTTACTTTCTCTACACGTACTATGTACTTAGTGTATAGTGAAGGTATTGAATTCCACCCAACAATTCAATAAAACTAAGGGTAGAAGGTACAGAGCCGATGTAGGAAAATTTTCTTTTGTTAATAGGACCATTGAAGAATGGAATGAATTGCCTGTAGCAACCTTTAAAGGCTGCCCTCTCACCTTAAACAAGTTTAGGAATAATTTAGAAATAATAAATATTACTTAATTTATGTAAATATTGTGATGTAATTAAGAATTTCAAAAACCGTATTATAATAACTCCATGGCACGACAGCTCACGGGGAACCTTGGCCTACCGCCCGGCCGCTGCGTCCCCCATCTCGGTCCACTACAGACGTCATGGATGGGGTGCAGTATTGGAGGGTGAGACGTGGTCAGCGCCTCGAGTCCCCCCGGCCGGTTAATGCGGTCCTCATGACCTGGAGCCGCTACTTCTCCATCAAGTAGCTCCTCAATTGGCCCCCCAGGGACCTTACGAGGCTGAGTGCACCCCGGGCCAGGTCTCCCAGCGGGGGAAAAATCCCCACGCTGGTACTGGGGATCGAACCCAGGTCTCCCGCTTGGTCAAAAACCGTATTGGTGTGTATTATTAATGTATATATTAGTAATGTATTGTATTAATATTGAGGCTTCATAATAACTGTTCATAAACCTGCTTGTATTTGACATAAGTATTGCTATACTGAATAATAAGTAGTTAGGCATTTAAAAAAAACATGTATATGCAATATGTTAGTTGTATAATTATTCTTAATTTATCGTAAGATTATTATTATTATTGCAAGCAAATTTTGTACATTTAACTCTGCCACCGGGCAGTACCCAATTGCAGGGAATAAAATACATACAGACATACAATACAGAGATTTCGCCGTAAATACATGTTTTGAGAACCTTTAAATAAAAAAAAAATTAGAAAAAGGTCAGTGTTAGTTATTGTGTGTATCTGTGGACAGCATACCTCAAAATGGAAAATCTTGGTATGGCTCTAACGATGTTGATTGCACTATCGTATATTTACCTGACAAATCAAATTTATGACTTGAATTTTGTGAAAATAGCCTCTGAAGACCGCTTTATTCTGAATGAGTTTTGCTTATTTTTTTCATGATTGGTAAACCGTAAAAGAGAGAGACAAAAATTTACTACAAAAATTGTAGATCTCGTTATGTCATATGCGGTTTTTGTAATTGTGGAGCTAACCGTTTCTGAGATATTCCTTCTTATTGGTTTCAGCTTTAAAATACTTCTACTTTTCTCATACATAGCCGCTTATAGTTTTGCTTCGCTTTAAGGTGAGATAGAACCTATCTTACCAATGTAAAATTGGGTAGATTTATTTGAAACCTATTACAGCAGAGCATTATTATAATTTTTACTCTTTACGTTCTCTATACTTGCTATGTACTAGTGTACCTATGGAGGAAACATTATATTCCACTCAAAAATTCGATACCAAAATTTCACCGGAAATATATGTTTTGAAGTCCCCTGAGTCCAAAAAAAGACATTTATAGAAAAAGGTCCCTGTGTGTGTCTGTGGGCAGCATAACCCATTTATGTGTATTTTCCTTCAAAGATGATACAGAAGATTTTCAAGAAAATCCGCCAACATGGGACAGTTTTCGAAAATTTTGTTTTTCTCAAAAATGGCGCTAACGATTTTTTTTTTAAAGTTTTTCGTCCTTGTTGGTCATATCGGACGATGAATGAATTTGGTGAAATGATGCTCAAATGATCTCGGGGTCTATAGACTGAAAGTTACTCGACATTCGTCTTCTCAGGATAAGGGAAAACCCTGAAAAAAACCTTACTTGATAACTCACTCTAAGCGAGATTCGAACTCGTGAACTGTAGAATGTGAGGCAGGCACGCTACCACCATACTGCCCAGGCAGACCCTAATGATTGTGATTAAAATATCGCATATTAAACCTACTTAGATCACAAATAAAATGTATATCTTAAATTTTCTGGGAATAGCTCCTGAAGACCTGTTCATGCTGGACGAAGTTTGCTGATTTTTGCATAACTGGTAAACCTTAAGAGATAAACAAAACCTTCACAAAAGGTGTAGCTCTCGTTAAATTACATATTTTATGTCATGTACAATTTTGTCGTAGAATTGTCCGTTTCGGAAATTTTGCTTGTCCGCTTTTTCTACTTACACACCGCAAGCGATGGCACTGATGGTGCATGCACCGGTAGAATGAATGTCGGGGGAAACCGGTTAACACGGAGAAAATCCGCCCTTGCGCCGCTTTGTCCACCATAAATCCCACATGCTGTCGACTGGTGGCGAACCCGGGCCGCCTGGGTGAGAGGTGAATGGTCTAACCACTCGGCCACGGCGCGGCCCGAAGTTTTAATGTGCACGTAGTAGATGGAGGTATTCCACCGAAAATTTTGAAGAGATTTCACATGTTTTGAGCATCTAAAAAGGCTCTTCAAGAAAAAAATCCGTGCGCGCGCGTCTGTGTGTGCAGCATGTCTCAAAAACTACAAGACGTTAAGTGCCAATTTGGTATTGAAATTTATTACTTTTCAAGTATGCGACACGAAGATTTTCAGTAAAATCCTCTCGCCTCAAACTACCCTTTTACACAGATTTTTTTTTTTTTTTTTTTTTAAATTTTGTTTTTCTCAAAAATGGTTCTAACGATTTTGATCACAATATCGTATAAAGATATTTACATGACAAAATGTATATCTTGAATTTTCTGTTGTTGGCCTCCCTCTGAAGACCTCTTCAAGCCGGAAAAAGTTTGTATAATTAGTAAGCCGTAAAAGGTAGACAAAAATTTATTATACAAAAATATTGCTCTCTCTTTCAAACACTCAATTTGCCATATACGTTTTTGTACACCTAACAGTTTCCGAGATATTCCTTATTATGGCTTTCAATTTTAACCTACTTAAATCTTTCTCATACGGGAAGTCATCTTTCGTTTCATCTCCAATTTATTTTACCCCTGGCCGAGCAAAGCGATTCGAAGTTCAATTGTTTCATTTAACGACCGGCTTTTTAAAAGATTTGACTATCGCTTTAGGCTATTATATTGCCTTATTTCCCTGCTACTTACAGTGAACTAATACAACAATTTCTGATAATGTTTATCTCGAATACCAGGATTTAGATAAAAGAATACACTTTTGTAAGAATATATTGACGAGAAAGTTATGTGAATGGAATACATCAGATTTTTTTTATTAAGGGGGAAATCTCGGTGAAATCTCGCTATCGAATTTTTTGGGTGGAATGCAAAACCTTCTCTATCTATTGTGCAAGTACTTAAAACTTCTGGTGCAACAGTCCACAAAGAGCTAGTGCCTACCGCCCGGCCGCTGCATCCCCCACCTTGGCCCAGGACAGGGTGCATTATTGGAGGGTGAGACTGGTCAGCGCCTCAGTCCCTCCCGGCCGGCTAGTGCGGTCCTCTCAACCTGGAGCCGCTACTCCATTAAGTAGCTCCTCAATTGACCCCGCAGGGACCTCACGACGCTAAGTACACCTCGGACCAGATCTCCCGCTTGGCAAGCAGCCGCGCTGCGGCCGCGGTGCAAGTGCTAGGGAAAGTAAATATTGTAACAAAGTTTTATTACCATGGTTTTTCACTCATAGCTCCCCTTTAATAGCTATCCGTGCCCTGTAGTTGTGGCTTGAAGAAAAGGAAGCAATCCTTTATGCGAATAAAATGTTCTATAGAATAGTTAACATTTCCGTGAAGGTACATTATAATTATATCGTAAATATCTTGAGAGCAAGTCAAACTGGTAATAATGCCATGTTGCACAACAGCAAATAAATTGTGTAAATCGCATTTAAATTATATTGGCGACATTCCGAAAAAAAAACTCAAATGTTTTTGTGCAAGTCAACAATGGACGGGATCGCAGGAATGAAACACAGAAACTAAATCCACTCACCTTTGTGACTGGTTGATATGGGTTCATTGTTAGATATTTAGCAGGAAGGTTACATATGAATATTTGCTTTTAAAATTGTGTTGTTATGAAACATTATGGCGAAGCCTCAGGAACGTCATTATAGCCCATTTTTCTTTCGAGATGCCCCTGTCACTTGACAGGTTCACTTTGAGGCGGGAACTGGTGGACGTACCTGGTGGGGCGGGGCTGCGCAGCGACGACTGGTCCTCTCTCCGGCCTTGCAGCTGCTAAAGTCGATTCTCGATGCTCCTCGGCTATTGGTGGGCTCAGCGACGAGCAATTGAGACCTATTTATATATAGCTTTGGTATTTAGCTACGGTGATCTCCAGGGAGTGGTACGGGAATTAACTTAAATAACGTCGGAACTTTTCGTTCAGTCAAGGTTTATTTCTCTTTTACAAGCGTTCCCGAGAATGTTCCTGTCGCGATTGAGTTTCGATAATTTCCCTCGAACAAGAGCGTAACGCGCATAAAGGTAACTAAACTTTACGCGGCGACGAGTGCACGGTTACGTGACACTTTAAATTTCCGCCGTGGCTTCCTTACGCGTGGCATTTATTTCAGCTGTGTGAATCACTGTAATAACTTTACAGGATTTACGAGGATTCTTGATCCGGGCATCACAGAGTCTACGTGTAGTTATATTCCAACTGCCTCAATCACTTTAATAACTCTGCTAATTCGCGCGTTCACTCGTTTTGGGTGTCGCAGATCTCCCTTTAAAGTTACATCTCAACTGCATGAAAATTGCGGCGAATGCTCTATATTTATAACAAATTCTACCCACGCGCAAAACCCTCAACTCGTAATCTCATTGGCCCATTTTTGGCGCCGAAAGTGGCTTGGGGTGCGCTTCTGCCGTGACGTGATTAATTGTAATTGGTCAATGCGTCTTTCACGTGATTCTTGGCCTAAATTTCCTCGTGGTTCCCCGGTTTATATGTCGCCTTTGCTTTCTCGTGACCACACAATAGCGTCTTTCCTCTCTTGCATTATACAAAGAAATAGCGTAAACAACTGAATTCGCCGCTTGAGAACGCTGGGGTTGAAGTTAGAAACGCTTTCCAGGAACAATCTCTCTGAACATCCAATATACAATAAATATATTATATCTTACTTACTAATTAACCTAAACAGTTTAATCAATTACAACTATTGGTTATGCGTTTATTCACCTGGGAGATAATCCGTCTTAACTTCCACAATTGGAAGAAGAAGAAGAAGAAGAAGAAGAAGAAGAAGCCAAAGAATTTATTTTCCAACAAGATGGAGCACCTCCTAACTGGCTTTTACACTTTCGGGAACATCTGAATGAGCAGTTTCCAGAAAAATGAATTGAACGTGCCGGAAATGATGATGTCTTCTACAAGTGGCCGCCGAGGTCGCCTGACTTGACAGTTTATAACTTCTTTTTATGAGGTTACATAAAGAATCGAGGCTATCTACCTCCATTGACTCAAAGCCTGCAAGAAGTATCAACTTCGTATCACCACTGTCATCCAGTCTATTTCATCAGATCTATTGGAGCGAAAGTGAATGGGAACATCATCTTGATGTCTGCAGCGTCACTTGTGAGGACCACATTCAATATCTATGAGGTATAGTAAAAAAATATTTGAATTTTTCTTGCGAATGTCTCTAACTTCACCCAAATAGGGCTGTCCAAAGTGGCGCAATACCAGTTCAGAGCGTGACAGCATTTTTATGGACACGCTGTATTAAATTTGTGAGTTCCCATAAATCAGCTGTATTTATGTTTACCAGTCGCCTTCCACGTTAATCAAAACATTAGTCTACCACACATCCAATGTCATTTTTTATTTTGTTAGTACCACTACGTACACATCACTAGTCGCCCTCCGTGGTGTAATGGCTACCATGCTAACTTCATATACCCAAGGTCGCAGGTTCAAACCCGGCGAAGGTCGATGCATTTTTTCGGGTGTAAACATCCTTAGCATGGCTTCCTTCGGAAGGGAAGTAAAGCCGTTGGTCCCGTGTCGTAGATTTACAGCACGTAAAATAACCTCAAGCCTGATAGAGAGGCCTCTGAGCAAAATTAAACGCAATTTAGAATGGGACGCTGAGAACCACAGCAGTTAAAGAGCGTCCGTAAATAACACGCCATTTCCATTTACATCACAACTATATACTATGCTGCATCAACATATTTCTGCCCTGCTATCGTTCCCCAAGATACTATCCCTGCTAACTAAAAAAAAAAAAAGCTGTGAGTTCCATTCACTTGACTTTCTGTACATCTCTGTAACAAAAAATTGTTAAAAAAAACTTGTTCTTGTATCCACTTCATCCTGATCGAGATAAACATTAGCAGAAACGTTCTTTTTATATGTGGCAGGGAAATAAGGGAATTGCACTAGGCTAAACCGACAGTCAAATATGGTTGCTATGGGACTAAAATCCGTTTCTTTGTATGGCCAAGAGTTCTCAAGTTCCCTTATGAGAAAAGTTTTAGTATTTTAAAATTGAAACCAGCAACAAGAAATATCTCAAAAACGATCGACTCCACAGAAAAAAAAATGTATATGACATAAATTGTGTTTTAACAAGATCTACATATTTTGTGCAGCATCTCTTACGGTTTATCAGTTGTGCAAAATTTAGAAAAAATCATCCGGAATAATGAGGTCTTCAGAAGCTATTCCCAGAAAATTCAAGATATGTATTTTATTT
Organism: Hymenopus coronatus; assembly: GCA_030762935.1. Taxonomy (NCBI): domain Eukaryota; kingdom Metazoa; phylum Arthropoda; class Insecta; order Mantodea; family Hymenopodidae; genus Hymenopus; species Hymenopus coronatus. The sequence goes on from CM060891.1 coordinate 16,780,833, forward strand.
GTCATGTAAATATCTTAAATATTAGAGATTTTTATGAAAAACGTTAGTCAATCTTGGGAGAGCAAAAATGGGTATTTTCTTGAAAATCTTCGTTCTTTTGAGTTATGCTGCCCACCCCCCCCCCCCACACACGGACATTTTCCTAAAAATGATTTTTCTGGATTCAGGGGGTGTCAAAATATATATTTACAGTAAAATCTCGCCATCGAATTTTCGGTAGGAATACAATACCTTCTCTTTACACTGTGTACATAATGCAGGTAGAGAAAGTAAAAATAACAATTCAGTCTCAATGTAATGCGATCGTGGGAAATAAATTTGGTGTTTAATTTTATTTTATTGTCATTAGAGGTAAAATAAAACCCCCAAAGCTTTGTGCTGGAGTAACGGTATTTATGACTGTATAGGCGTTAATTATGCATGCCTGCCGCGTGTTTGTGTTCAGATACCGCGCTACAAATTATAACGTTTTACTTTCTCTACACGTACTATACACATAGTGTATAGAGAAGCTATTTCATTGCACCCAAACCGAGATTTCATTGGAAATGCATGTTTTGAGACCCCTTGAATTAAAGCAGTTTCAGAGAAAGGTCTGTGTGTGTTTGTGTGGACAGCAGCATAGCTGAAAAACGAAAGTATGTTAAATAACAAACTTGGCATTTAAGTTTAGTATCTCCCAAGGATGAGACACGAAGATTTTCAAAAAAAAATCTCTCCACCCCCAACTATGCTTTACATGGAAACATTTTCGGAAATTTTGATTTTTTCAAAAATAGCGTTAACGATTTTGATTTAAATGTGGTTTATTAAGGATATTTACACGACAAATAACATTTATATCCTGAATTTTCTGATAATAGCCTGTGAAGACTTCTTTATTCTGGAGAATTTACTGAATTTTGCATAACTAGTAAACCGTAAGAGATAGACAAAAACTTATTACACAAAAATGTATATTTTTTGTAGTAATCAAATGTAGTTTTTTTGTAGAGCTGACCGTTTCTGAGATATTTCTATTGGTCTCATACAAAGGAATGATATTCACATAGCAACCAGCTTTTAACAATCGCTTTAGCCTATAGTACTCCCTTATTTCCTTTCTACTTAATAAGGTAGCAAGTAATAAAATCGTTTAACAACACCATCCCCAACTCCTCAGCAAACAACTACTGAGGGTCTACTACAGTAAAATATGGAATGCAACTCCACAGTAGCAACACACACCAAGATATTCATCCCAAATATCCCACACAGACTCTCCCTATCCTTATGGCCTAACTTCATCCTATCGCAGTTCCTCACAAACCACGGAAGCTTCAGAGAACACCTCCACAGAATGAAGAAAGCTCCTTCGCCAATCTGCAACTGCCCTGAGAAGGTCATCAGACGGCCCTCCACCTTTTCTCAAAGGAACGGCCAGCAGTCCTCCCCTACCGCAGCTTACGAAGACGTAGATACATACAGTGAGCGTAAAGAACTTGCTCAAGATGGTGCACAACAAACTCCAGAACAACATATAATAAATATTGTAATGGAACCAAAACTGTAAATATCTCGTCGTATACCTTTTAAGGTGAAACACGAGTTATATTACAGAACAAATAAAAAAGATTATATGTTACACTCACATGACTTTCTCTAGCTGCTCTACACACAAACTTCTTACAAAACATTATTCTTCTTTCTGCACAATGCTAATCGATATAAATATTAGCAGAATATGCTTATTACTTAGTTCCTTATAACAAGAGGGAAACTAACGGAATGCACTAAAGTGATAGTCATATGTTTTAAAGGCTCTCGTTATGTGATTGTCATTGCAAATCGCTTCTTTGCTTGGCCAAGAGTAGAAAAGAAGGAAAAAAAAAAGCGGAATCTTCCTGTCAGAGCAAAGTAAAACTACTTTACAATTGAAACTAATAACAAGGAATATCTTGAAAACGGCAAACTCCACGAAATAAATGTATATTAGATAAATGTTGTGTTTTAACGAGACCTACATTTTCTGTGCAATAAGTTTTTGTTTATCTTTTACGGTTTACTAATTATGCAAAAATTAGCAAAATTCATCCAGAATAAGCAGATCTTCAGAAGCTATTACCAGAAAATTCAAGATATACATTTTCTTTGTGATGGAAACAGCTTTAATATATGGTATTTTAATCAAAATCATTAGAGCCATTTTTAAGAAAAACAAAATTTTCGAAAAATTGTCCATTTAAAGGGTAGTTAGGGGTGAGAGGATTTTCTTGAAAATGTTCGTGCCGCATCCTTGGAAGATACCAAACCTAAATACCAAGTTTGGTATTTAATCGTCTTTTCGTTTTTGAGCTATGCTGCCCACAGACTCATAGACACACACACACACACACACACACACAGAGGACCTTTTTTTTTCTGAAAATGTTTTTTTTTTTTTATCAAGAAGATCCTAAAACATCTATTTCCGGGGAAATCTCGGTATCGAATTTCCGGGTGCAATAAAGTACCTTCTCTATCCACCATGCACATTGTACAAACGCGGTTAGAGAAAGTAAAAACATTTTTGGTAAGTTTATCTCAATTAACAATAAGATAGAATAGCTTTTTAACAATAATGCGTGACAGAAATGTAAAAAAAAAAAAAAATCATGTGAATGGAATACGTGAGATTTTTTCTGTCTAATTAGTCGCCAAAAGTTAATCTTATTCTCATCTATCTGATAACTTTGTCGAAGGCCAAAATTCTTATGCTTGTAGCTTGTATGAATTATTGGCTTGTTAATTTCGCAACGTCTATAAGTTCACCCATCTAATACATTTCTCGTAGTTAATACAGGTTGACTTCAAATGTAATATCTTCATTGGCAGTAAAACTCAGAAAGTGCCGTGTTCGGGAGAAAATGGTATGTTTTATATGCAGGAGAAGTGCGAAATGAGTCGTTCAGAAACTGTCATAAATGCTTGAAGATTTGTGAAGTAATGTTGATGTTATTGGCACTTTAGGAAGACTGGGCGAGATATCTCAATTTCCCCACTCAGTTCCCTCATGAAAAATTCCGTACAGCACGCCAATGTTTGAGGTTTTCTCCTCGATTGTTAAAGGGCGAAAATAGCTGCCATCAACAAGAAGGAAGGCCGCCACTGCGGCGTCACTCGCCCTCTTGCGATAAACAGAGAACAAGGAAGTTGGCAGTTGTATAAAGTTTTCCCATTTGTCAGGGATTGCGCCGGGATCTCTCGTGATCTGTCTCGATTCTGCAGCGAAAATAAATTCCTGAAGGATCCCTCCTCCGAAACTCTTGCTCACTCGAAAGATGGCTGATAAAGTTACGCAATGCTTCTGCAAACATCGAACAAGCAGCCAACAAAAAGCAATAAGTCAGGAACTCTGTATGAAAATAAGAGTTCAGCCCAGAGTCAAGTATTTTCTCGCGTGATTCCTCTTCATTGAAACTGACGCTAAAAATACGGATTCTTTTTGGTTACAGGTAGTTGTTTCAGAGAATGGCGAGGTTCCTTCCGCCACTTCACAATGTCTGCAGTTTCTGGCTTCAGTAAAATACAAGCACAGGATGCTTGAAATAAAATTTCCCGACGATAAATCTCTCGAGGATATTTTTACCTTCTCTAGCCCGAATGTACGACATACATAGCGGTAAGAGAAGGTATTATATTCCACCCAAAAATTCGATGTCTAAATCCCCCGAAAATCTAGTCCATTAAATAGCAAACTTGGTATTTAAGTACAGTATCTTCCAAGGATGCGACACAACAATTTTCAAGAAAATCCCCCACCACAAACTATCCTTTACATGGAAGAGATTTTACTTTCTCTACACGCACTATGCGCATAGTGTATTGAGAAGGTATTGCACTCTACCCAAAAATTCGATACCGAGATTTCACCGGAAATATATGTTTTAGGGTCCCACGCCTGGAAGAGATATAGTATATAGTGTAAATGGCGTGTTGTTTATGGACGCTCTTTAACTGCTGTGGTTCTCAGCGTCCCATTCTATACTGGGCGTGAAACACCACTTAATTTTGCTCAGTCTCTCTATCAGGCTTGAGGTTCATTTACGTGCCGTAAATGTGAGAAAGATTTAGAAACATCCATAAAAAAATTAGAAAATACATTAAGGAACAACTACAACTTAATCATTAATAAATCAAAAACAAAAATTATGACTTGCAGGAAGAAAGGGAATAGTAACACAAAAATTAAACTAAATGGACAACTATTAGAAGAAACCGAAATATTTCAATATCTAGGAAGCAAAATAACAGCTGATGGAAGGAGAATACAACACGCAAAACTTGCTTTTAATAAAAAGTACCAGCTATTTACTGCAAACAATATTAGCCTTGAAACCAGGAAGAATGTATTACAAACATATGTATGGAGTACTATGTTATATGGATGTGAAACTTGGACAATTTTAAAAGCAGAAAGAAAGAGAATTGAAGCATTTGAAACATGGTGCTATAGGAAAATGCTAAAAATTAAATGGAGTGATAACATTAAAAATGAAGAAGTATATAAAAGAGCAGAAGCGGAAAAACGAATTTGGAACCAAATTAAAAGAAGAACAAAATTAATAGGCCATTTATTAAGACATCAGAGCACACTGAATATTATAATAGAAGGCATGATAGAAGGAAGAAGTGGCAAAGGAAGACCAAGATCACAATATATAAAACAAATTATGGAAGATATGAAATGCGGTAAATATGAAGAACTCAAACGGATGTCAGAGAGAAGATCTGAATGGAGAGTCGCTGCAAACCAATCCAAGGATTGAAGACTCCTAAAAAAAAAATCCGAGTGCGGTACCGAAGCCTCCCGGACCCTTAAAGTCCCTAATTACATAGTCCCGAAGCAGGTAGTCTCCGGTCGAAACAGGAAACAGTTGAAGTTTATAATATTTGATGAAGCATTACATACTTCTAGTGGAAGATAGTGTTTATGATTAATAACAAAGAAACACGGCTCTAGTACCAACAGAAAATGAACCTCTAATGTTTAAATTTCAATTAGTGGTTGGTGTTCCAGTTCGTTTAGCGTTACCCAGGGTGCACCACGAGGAGGCGAACTGCCTCGCACCCCAAAAGATCCCACATTTATCAGCCTCGTCATTATTTCTTTATTTTCTGTAATTTACTCACAGTGGATACGCATTTAGATGCGTAGTTATTTTCACATTGTAAACCTATATCATACAGTAATATGTTTTTTCGTTTTTAAAATAACCGGTATTTTTCCTTTTAGATTTTATTTCCAGCTTTGGTTCTATTATAAATCGACTTCAAGTATTGCATTCTTGAAATTTTTCCAACTTTGAAATTTTCTACTTGTTGCATCATGAGTTGCAAATGTGGATAAGACCTTTCCTTTTTAGTTTCTCTATAAGCACTATATACATAGTGTATAGAGAATGTATTGCACTCCACCAAAAAATTCGATACCGAGATTTCACCGGAAATATATGTTTTAGGGTCCGCTTTATCTAAAAAAAGCATTTTCGGAAAAAGGTCCGTGTGTGTGTGTGTCCGTGTGTCTGTGAACACGATAACTCAAAAACGAAAAGTAGGTAAAATGCCAAACTAGGTGTTTGAGTTTAGTATCTTCCAGGAATGCGACACGAAGATTTTGAGAAAAATCCCCCCACCCCAAACTACCCTTTACATGGAATTTTTTTCGAAAATTTTGATTTTCTAAAAAATGGCTCTAACGATTTTGATTAAAATCTCGTATATTAAAGTTATTCAACTGACAAATAAAATGTATATTTTGAATTTTCTGGGAATAGCCTCTGAAGACTACTTTATTCTGGATGAATTTTTCATAACTACTAAACCGTAAGAGATGGACAAAAACTTAACTCACAAAAAATGTAGAGCACGTTAAAACATACAATTTATGTTATATACATTTTTTTCGTGGAGTTGATCGTTTTTGAGATATTCCTTTTTCTTGGTTTCAGCTTTGAAAAACATACTTTTCTCATAGAGGAATTTGTCAACTCCTGTCCAAACAAAGGAACATCAGTCACATAGTAACCAGCTTTTGGCTTTCACTTTAACCTATGGTACTCCCTTATTTCGCTTCTACTTATAATAACGCAAGAAATAAGACTATTTCTGCTAATTTTTCTCGATTAGCATAAAATAAATAAAAGATAAGCTTATTAACAGTAATAATTTACAGAGATATAGAGAAAGTCATGTGAATAGAACACATCAGATTTTTTTTTTTTTTACTTTCTCCATACGCACTATGTACACAGTGTATAGAGAAAGTATTGCATTCCACCCAAAAATTCGATACCGAGATTTCACCGGAAATATGTTTTAGTGTCCCCAATATCCAAAAAAAAAGCATTTTCACAAAAAGGTCCATGTGTGTTTGTGTGTGTGTGTGTGTGTGTGTGTCCGTGTGTCTGTGAACACGATAACTCAAAAACGAAAAGTCGGTAAAATCCCAAACTTGGTATTTAAGTTTAGTGTCTTCCAGGGATACGACACGAAGATTATGAGAAAAATCCCCCCACCCCCAACTATCTTTACATGGAACTTTTTTCGAAAAATTTGATTTTCTAAAAAAATGGCTCTAACAATTTTGATTAAAATTTCGTATATTAAAGATATTTACCTGACAAATGAAATGCATATCTTGAATTTTCTGGGAATAGCCTCTGAAGTGTATTTTATTCCGGATGAATTTTACTGAATTTTGAATAACTGCTAAACCGTAAGAGATGGACAAAAACTTACTACAAAAAATGTAGAGCACGTTAAAACACACAATTTATGTTATATACATTTTTATCGTGGAGTTCGTGGTTTTGGAGATTCCTTATTTTTTGTTTCTTTTATGAAAAACGTACACTTTACTCACAAAGGAACTTCAGTGACATAGCAACCAGATATTATCACTTTAACCTATGATACTCCCTTATTTCGCTTCTACTTACAAGGAAGCAAGTAATAAAGCTATTTTTCACTGAATAGCATGAAGTAAATAGAAGTATAAGCTTTTTAAGAATAATTTATTGCAGAGATATAGAGAAAGTCATGTGAATAGAATATAACACATCAGATTTTTTTATTTGTTGATGAATTAATTGCAATTTTAGAATCCAGCTGAATTTGCTTAAGTACTTGAAGAAATATGTGCAGATCTGGGCCACAGGAGTAAAGCTGGTTGTTGTAGTTGTTGTGGAAACTTTGGCATACCCATTCCACCCCACCTGCTGGCTAATTACACCTGCTAAGCTTGCCTGGGTACGGGAGGGAGGCTTCGGTCTTGCGCCCGTAAATCTACGACACGGGACCAACGACTTTACTTCCCTTCCGAAGGAAGCCCGAAAAAAATCCATCGTCCTCCGCTGGGTTTGAACCTACGACCTTGCGTATATGAAGTTAGCATGGTAACCATTACCCACGGAGGGCGACATCTGTAATGTGTTGGATACCAGAGATCTCGCATTTCCCACGTCCATCGGCACTCATTATCATCCTCCTTGATGCAGGGGGGGAGATCGAGAGACAGACAGACAGACAGAGGTAACGTGCCGTCAAGCAGAAGCTAGACATCGATCCTACAGCATCACACAAACCGCCACCACAGCGCACTTCCTGAAGGGAGAGATAAATTGCTAGACAAGGGTGGTGTGCCGTAAATATACCTCTCAGGTAGGTAGGTACCTGCAAATCCAAAATATAATACACATTCGTCGCCAGGTTTAATGTACCTTGCGTTCCGAGCGAGGTAAATTTAATTCCTAGCAGTACAGAAGGTTTTGGGGTTGCTATATGCGAGACATAATTTAAACCCGTGTCCACATTCAGGTTATAAACCCCAAAATATGTCAGGTAATATTTTAAATTTCTCTAACAGGTATGTACAGTGTACATAGATAGAGAAGATAATGTATTTCACCCAAAAATTCGATACCGAGATTTCACAGGAAATACATGTTTTTGTCTGTGTGTGTGTGGGGGGGGGCACTATAGCTTAAAAACGAAGAGTTCGTTAAATATACTTTTCTCCGAAACATGAAGGCCCTTAAACGGGACCGTCCCCTCCTCCTTCCATTGGGCAATAACCGTTAGCAACCAAAAGACAAACCTATACGAGGGGGCGAGAGGCAACTGTTTCCTGGAGACTGCTTGCAAGTCGAGAAGTCAGTTAAGGCGCCATTAAGTGGAAGACTTGGCAACAGTGAGAGTGGGTTTCCAACCGCAAATTTTGGAAGAAGAGTGGATCAGGATCATCATGTTCTGAAAAATACTGTAGCAAACTTGGTATTTAAGTTTAGTAACTCCTAAGGATGCGTGCGACTCGAATATTTTAAAGAAAATCCCCCCACACCTGAGAACTTTACTTGGAATATTTTTCAAAATGTTTGATTTTCTATAAAATGATTAATGATCACGCGCACATTGTACTTGGTATTGTATTGCATTGCAACAAAAAATTTGATACTGAGATTTCGCCGAAAATGCATGTTTTAAGGAACATTGAATTTGGAGAAAAAAGCATTAATAGAAAAAGTTTCTTGAGTGTCGGGGGACAACATAACTTATCAAACTTGGTATTTAAGTCGAGTGTCCTCTGTATTTGGTAGAAAAAATAAAACAAGAAATGCAGGTACCTAAAAGCTCTGTATATTTTGATTGTATTATAAAGTAATATCCAAACCAAACTTTATTTGAACATCCATTAAAAACATGCATACCAAATATTATACACGAAGCATGTCACGCAAGAAGCATTTTGTATCCAAGAATTAAATCCTTAAATTAAAAATCTGATGTATTCCATTCACATAACATTCTCTACATCTCTGTAACAAATTATTGTTAAAAAGCTTATTCTTCTGTCTACTTTATGCTAATCGAGATGAACATTAGCAGAAATGCTTTCTTGTCAGTGATAGGGAAGTATTGGAATACCCTAGGCTAAAACGATAGTCAAATCTTTTGAAAGCTAAGTTGCCTGTGATTGAAATTTGTTTCTAGCATTGCCAGGAGTTGACAAATTCCCGTATGTAAAAAGTTTGAAGTATTTTAAAAGTAAAACCAATAACAAGGAATAACTCAAAAATAGTCAACTCTAGGAAAAAAGAGCAAATTATATAAATTTTGTGTTTCAACGAGCTCTAGATTTTTTGTGTATTAAGTGTTTGCCTATCTCTTACGGTTTACCAGTTATGCAAAATTCTGCGGAATTCATCCAGAATAAACAGGTCTTCAGAGGCTATTCCCAGAAAATTCAAGACATACATTTTATTTGTCATGTAAATATCTTAAATATACGACATTTTAATCAAAATCGATTGAACCATTTTTGAGAACATCAAAATATTTTAAAATTGTTCCATGTAAGGCATAGTTGGGATTGGGGGGATTTTCTTGGAAATCTTTGTTTAGCATCCTTGGAAGATACTGAACTTAAATACCTAGTTTGGTATTATACCAACTTTTCGTTTTTGAGTTATCGTCTTCACAGACACACACAGGACTTTTTTTATTTTTTTTATATAGGGGACCCTAAAAGGTCTATTTCGGGTGAAATGCAATACCTTCTCTATACACTATGTACATGGTACGTTTAGAGAATGTAAAAAATCTGCCCGCGTTACTCGACGTAACTAATTGCACCTAACTAGAGAAAGTTATAGTTAAGCACATAGTGAATTAAAGGTAGGAACAGGAAGTACCTAACTTGCATGTAGGTCGGTGCTTGTGCGTTAATTCGTACCTACAATCAGTTATAAACGTCTGCACATAGAAGCAGGAGACAAGAGTGTTTTACTTTCTCTAGCCCGTATGTACAATGGACATAGCGGATAGAGAAGGTATTATATTGCACCCAAAAATTCGATACCGAGATTTCACCGGAAATATATGTTTTAGGATCCCTGAATCCAAAGAAAGCATTTGCAGAATGTGTGTGTCTGTCTCTCTGTCTATATGTGTGTCAGTGGACAGCGTAGCTCAAAAACGAAAAGACGGTTAAATACCAAACTTGGTATTTAGGTTTACTATCTTCTAAGAATGCGCAACGAAGATTTCAAGAAAATCCCCACCCTTAACTACCCTTTACATGGAACAATTTTCGAAAATTTTGTTTTTCTTAAAAATGGCTGTAACGATTTTGATTAACATACCATATATTAAAGCTATGTGGTCGTCTCCTTAGCGCGGTGGTAGCGTTGCTACTTACCAAGCGGGAGACCTGGGTTCGATCCCCAGTACCGGCGTGGGGATTTTTCCCCCGCTGGGAGACCTGGCCCGGGGTGCACTCAGCCTCGTAAGGTCCCTGAGGGGCCAATTGAGGAGCTACTTGATGGAGAAGTAGCGGCTCCAGGTCATGAGGACCGCATTAACCGGCCGGGGGGACTCGAGGCGCTGGCCACGTCTCACCCTCCAATACTGCACCCCATCCATGACGTCTGTAGTGGACCGAGATGGGGGACGCAGCGGCCGGGCGGTAGGCCAAGGTTCCCCGTGAGCTGTCGTGCCATGGAGTTATATTAAAGCTATTTCCATCACAAATAAAATGTATATTTTGAATTTTCTGAGAATAGCTTCTGAAGACCTGTTTATTCTGGATGAATTTTGCTGAATTTTGCGTAATTAGTAAACCGTAAAAGATAGACAAAAACTTACAACAAAATGTAGAATTTATACATATACATTTTTTTCGTGGAGTTTTCCGTTTGTTATTGGTTTCAATTACAAATACTTTTCTCAGACAGGAAGATTCCGCTTTTCTTTTGTTCTACTCCTGGTCAAGCAAAGAAGCGATTTGCAATGACAATCGAATAATGAGAGTTTTTAAAACATATGACTATGTTTCCTTCTTCTTATAAGGAACTAAGTAATAAAAACATTCTGCTTATGTTTATCTCGTTTAGCATTGCGTGTAAAGAAGAATAATCTTTTGTAAGAAGTTTGGTTGTAGAGCAGCTAGAGAAAGTCATGTGAGTGTACACCAGATATTTACTTCCATACTCATATTACACCCCGAATGAGTCGCACCAGTGCTCTGCCGAATGTAATATTTTAAAACTAAGACTAATAGCCGAGGACCAATAGACTAAATATATACTACGACACCTTAACCACGCAGCAAATATAAAATATACCATAACGACAAGAACCGCTACACTACTAAGAGAGCCTTTTTTCTTTTTTTCCAACCTCCGATAGGCTATAACTAAAAGGCAAGTTCATAGAAAACAGTTATTTTATTACTAAAAGTTTTATACACTTATGGTTACTTTTCAACATAATCACCGAAAAGATTGAGACATTTATCGTACCTGTGCCCAAGCTTTGCAATACCCGCTTCAAAAAATTGTTGCCGCCAATGATTTCAAATGAGCATTGACGTAGTTTTGAAGATCTTCGTATTTTACGACGTTTGCGGAGAGCCATTCAAAACAAACGAAGAGGAATGCTGACTTCAGGAACTGTGTTGATCCATGACAACGCTCGTTCACACACTGTTGGCACAACCCATCGGCTCCTTGAACAATTTCAATGGGACATTTTCGATCATCCGCCGTGCAGTCCTGACCTGGCACCCAGCGACTTTCACCTTTTCCCTGAACTGAAACCAATAAAGATCTTCAAAACAACGTTAAGTTTAAGTTTACAAAACTTTTAATAAAAGAATTGTTTTCTATGAACTTGTCTGATTTATAGCCTATCGGAGGTTGAAAGAAAAAACGGCCCTCGTATAAGGAAGACGAATATTTGAAAGCTCCATCTTTAAATACTTGATTTTCACTTGACTGTTGCTATAAAGTTTTAGAGAGGGTGAACTATTAAAGATATGGAGTGTCGAAAGGTTTGTGTTACGTTTCAGCGTTGTGCTATTTTTGTTTTTTAATCTTAAGATACACAGAGTTGAAGTGGAATGAAACTGAAATACCTGCTCGTCGCTCTCTTTCTCACATGTGATAACACGAGGCGAGAGCTATCTCAAGAGAACTGTTACTGGAGGAACCAGGTGGATGTAGTCCTGCATTATTTACTAAGGCAGAGGGCTCGTTGCCTCCTTGAAGCTGCGCCGATACTTAGGAATCTTTTATTCGCCATTGCCATCCTGATACAATTTCCTGCTGCTACTACAACGTTATTAAAATGAAGGAGAAACAGTTGATACTCGCTTCAGGTGTCTTTAATCTAAATGGGCAATAACTGCGACATTGCATTGGGAAGTATTTATCAACTGGAGGAAACCATGTAGACATAAATTCACAGGAAAGAGGAATACCATTTTCGAACTTAAGGGGAGTCGAAATGCTATCTTCCCAATGTTAAACTTTAACCTATTATCATAATAACTATTTAAGATAATGAGCTAAACTTTACAAGGTATATTCATCAATACCTTTACTGGTGATTGATGGATGAGAAATAAAGTACTCCTATTCATTAACGTGTGTGTGTTTTTATTTTTTTAAGGGAGTATCATAGGTTAAAGTGACAGTTAAAAGCTGGTTGCTATGTGACTGAAGTTCCTTTGTTTGTATGGACAGGAGTTGACAAAACTCCTGTGTGATAAAAGTACGTTTTTCAAAGTTGAAACCAAAAACAAGGAATATATCAAAAACGACCACTTCCATGAAAAAATGTATATATCATAAATTGTGTGTTTCAACGTGCTCTACATGTTTATGTGGTAAGTTTTTGTCCATATCTTACATCTAACAGTTATGTAAATTCCATAAAATTCATCCAGAATAAAGTAGTCTTCAGAGGCTATTCCTAGGAAATTCAAGATATACATTAAATTTCTTTAATATACGATATTTTAATTAAAATTGTTAGAGCCATTCTTGAGCAATACTGTACCAATAAACAACAAATTTGTATACGATAATAAATACCGTTCCACTTAAATTTTACTAGATCTACTTAGTATATAGCTGGAGATTATATCGCATTCCATCCAAAGCTCGATTTGGAAATACAATTTTAGGGTAAATAAAAAAACATTTTACAGATACAGAAACATGTCAGATATTTTACTATCAAAATTTATTTTGGTTGACTCCTCCCTGAATTTGTAGGTACTAAATGTATGTGTTAAACTTGGTAAAAACATCGCACAAAGTTTGGCAAAGGTTTACAAAAACTTCAAAGCACTCAAAGCATCACAGGAGTGCTCTATACATTTATTATCTGCCCCAGAGGTTTTAAATCTGCCAAACTGCACATAAATAAAGAAGCTGGCTCAGTATATAAATTGCACTGCCCCGCCTACTACACACGAATAAGGGTGTCATGATGATGTTAGCTTGAATATTGTAAAATCGTAATTTTGAGCGTGGCGAGGACCAAGGGATTTACAATAGGGGAAAGGGAAAACAGAAAAAAGAAAAATCTCTACTATGTACAGTAGGTTGGAAAATTAGTGTATCAAAGTCAAAAAGTAATGCAAATATTCCACATTTTCGTTACTGGAAATACAGGCTTTAAAATCTCGGAAGACATTTTTACTTTCTCTACACGTACTATGTACATAGTGTATAGAGAAGGTTTTGCATTCCACCCAAAAATTTGATACCGAGATTTCACCGGAAATACATGTCTTGGACCCTCTTAATCAAAAAAAAAAAAAAAAAAAAAACAAAAAAAAAGCATTTTTAGGAAAAGGTCAGCGTGTGTGTGTCTATGGACAGTATAGCTCAGAAACGAAAAGACCGTTCAACACCAAACTTGGTATTTAAGTTTGGTATCTTCCAAGGATGTGACATGAAGATTTTCAAGAACATTCCCCGACCTCCAAGTACCCCTTACATGGAAAGATGTTAGAAAATTTTGTTTTTTTTCAAAAATGGCTGTAACGATTTTAACTAAAATGTACATTAAAGACATTTACTTGACAAATAAAATGTACATCTTGAATTTCCTGGGAATAGCCTCTGAAGACAACTTTATTCTGGATGAATTTTGCATAACTGGTAAACCGCAAGAGATAGACAAAAACGTACACAGTAGAAAATGTAGAGCTCGTTAAAACACACAATTTATGATATATACATTTTTTCCGTGGAGGTGATCGTTTATATTCCTTGTTAGTAGTTTCAACTTTAAAATACTTATACTTTTCTCATACGGGAATTTGTCAGCTCCTGCCCATATAAACAAAGGAACTTCAATCTTATGGAAGCAAGCAATAAGATGATTTTTGTTAATTTCTTTCTCGATTAGCATGAAGTAAATAAAAGAATAAGCTTTTTAACAATAATTTGCTGTAGAGATGTAGAGAAAGTCATGTGAATGGAACACATTAGATTATTTATTTATTTTTTTAACTTTCGGCATTCTGAAAATTTCGACATGTAATTTACGGATCTCGAAATCCATTTCCAATTCTTGCGTGGCATTGTGTGTGGAGTCTTATAGCATAGGAGCTGATTTTGATCCCAACACTTAATGAAAAAAAAAAAAAAACATCTGATGTGTTCCATTCACATGACTTTCTCTACATCTCTACAACAAATTATAGTTAGAAAGCTTATTCTTTTATTTACTTCATGTTAATCGAGAAAAATTAGCAGAAATAGTCCTATTACTTGCTTCCTTGTAAGTAGAAGCGAAGTAAGGGAGTACCATAGGTAAAGTGATGGTCAAAAGCTGGTTGATATGTGACTGAAGTTCCTTTGTTTTTATGGACAGGAGTTGACAAATTCCTGTATGGGAAAAGTATAAGCCAAAAACAAGGAATATATCAAAAACCATCATCGCCACGAAAAAAAATGTATATAACATAAATTGTGTGTTTTAACATGCTCTACTCTTTTTGTGTTTTAAGTTCTTGTCCATCTCTTACGGTTTAGCAGTTATGCAAAATTCTCTAAAATTCATCCAGAATAAAGTAGTCTTCAGAGGCTATTGCCAGAAAATTTGAGATATACATTTTGTTTGTCAGGTAAATATCTTTAATATTTGATATTTTAATCAAAATCGCTAGAGCCATTTTTAAGAAAATAAAAAAATTTGAAAAATGTTCCATTTAACGTGTAGTTGGGGGTGAGGGAATTTTCTTGAAAATCTTCGTGTCTCATCCTTGGAAGATGACAAACTAAAATACCAATTTTGGTATTTAACGGTCTTTTCGTTTTTGAGCTGTGCTGTCCACAGACACACACTCACGCACACACGGACCTTTTTGTAAAAATACTTTTATTTTTTGGATTCAGGGGGACCCAAAATATGTATTTCCGGTGAAATCTCGGTATCGAATTTTTAGATGGAATACAATACCTTCTCTGTACACTATGTACATAGTACGTGTAGAGAAAATAAAACTCTATTTGTTTTATAGCGCTGTGTAGCACGAGTTTTGAAAAGTTCTGCTGACGAGAACAGAACTGCGAAACTGGCGATAATCATCACGTGAATCAGCCACCAGAAATCATTTTCTCGAATTCCATCCCAAGTAACTTAGTACTGCCCTCGTAAGCGCGTACTCAACTATCGAAGAAAGCATCGAGAAATTGGAGCTGTTGTTGTGGCCCAAATGGATTATAGTGTTGGTGAATTTATTATTAGAACACATACTCAATTAGCTGTTTGCTGTCTGGTGTGTGGTGGAAAAAGATGGAGTGCTTGCAGACATGCATGAGGGCAAGGTTGCATTGCCTGCACTTCCATAATAACAATGTATTACATTTCTTGGCTACTCGCTCAATATTTGTTCCGCATCTTGGCTTCAGTGCGGCGCTCACCTCCACATCTCGATTCCTCTAGGCTTTTGCGACTGTCACCAGGTCATCTTTATTTAATATAGAAATCCTTATCGTAGAACCAGTTTTGAAAGAAAAAGAATATGATGTGTTCCATAAACATGACTTTCTCTTATAATGGTAATGCTAAGAGAGAGAGAGAGAGAGAGAGAGAGAGAGAGAGAGAAAGAGTATATTACCATTATAATAAAAAGCTTATTCTTCTATTTACTTCTTGCTAATCAAGAAAAATTGCAGAAGTAGTCTTTATTACTTGCATCTTTGTAAGTAGAAGAGAAATAAGGGAGTACCATAGGTTAAAGCAATAGTCAAATGATGGTTGCTATGTGACTGAAGTTCCTTTGTTTGTATGGACAGGAGTTGACAAATTCCTGTATGAGAAAAGTATAAGTTTTTTAAGGGTGAAATCAAAAACAAGGAATAACTCAAAAACGATCAACTCCACAAAAAAAGTGTATATAACGTAAAGTGTGTGTTTAAATGTGCTTTACAGTTTTTGTGTGGCAAGTTTTTGTCCATCTTTTACAGTTTAGCAGTTATGCAAAATTCCGTAAATTTTTTCCAGAATAAAGTAGTCTTCAGAGGCTATTCCCAGAAAATTCAAGATATACATTTTATTTGGCAGGCAAATATCTTTAATATACGATATTTTAATCAAAATCGTTAGTTATTTTTGAGAAAATCAAAATTTTCGAAAAAAGATCGAGGTAAGGAGTAGTTTGGGTGGGAGGATTTTTCTCAAAATCTTCGTGTCGCATCCCTGAAAGATACTGAACTTAAATACCAAGTTTGGTATTTTACTGACTTTTCGTTTTTGAGTTAGCGTGTTCACAGACACACGGACACACTGACATACGAACACACACACACACACACAAAGTATCTTTCTCCATTTCCAAATGATCCATCATTATTTGTGTGGATTTTTCAATACTTGAATTTGTTTGAGGTACTACCAACATTTTGTTGTTTGTTTCTCACGATGATTTGGAAAGAACATGTAGTTTCGAGGCCAGTAGTGCCTCTTAGGCCCCAAGGTTGCGGGTTCAATCCCCGCGGAGGGTGATGGATTTATCGGACCTAAAAATCGTTAAATCATTACTCTGGCTTCCTTCGGAAGTGAAGTACAGCTGTTGATTCTGTATAATGTTTTACACGCAAAACTACCACATATTCTCCAGAACTTGATACTTTTCAAACGGGTCCACTCCACCATGCCACTAGGCAATAACGATTAGCAAACAAAAGACGAACCTGTACAAGTGTTTCCTGGAGTCACTGAAGACTCTACTTGCAAGTCGACATTGGCGTCTCAGTTAAGGAAGCAGCAAGTGGAAGACTTGGCAACTACGAGGGTTGCTTTCCAGCCGCAAATCACCTAAAACCCAAACTTTGAAGTCACAGTGTTATCACGCACTGAAAAATACTGTACGTTGAAAGAAGTCATTGGAAAAAAGTCCACCATTTTTGCTATGGGGGACGAATTGATCCTTCGTCACCATGAGGGCATATTGGCGAGATCGCGAACTAGAAAATTTCACTCGACCAAGAAAACGCCGTTAGGTGTCCCAAACTCGCCAAAATCTACTATAAGAAAGTGTGAATGTAAATATTGTTACTGTCTCTAAACCTACTATGTACATAGTGTATAGAAAAGGTATTGGATGTCACCCAAAAATTCGATACAGAGATTTCACCGGAAATACATATTTTAGGTACCTCTGAATCCAAAAGAGCATTTTTTGAAAAAGTTCCGTGTGTGTATGTGTGCGTGTGGACAGCATAGCTCAAAAACGAAAAGTCCGTTAAATACCAAACTTGTATTTAAGTTTAGAGTCTTCCGAGGTTGCGACACGAAGATTTTCAAGGAAATCCCCCCCACCCCAACTACCCTTTACGTGAAAAATTTTCGAAATTTTTGATTTTCTTGAAAATATGGCTAACGATTTTGATTATAAACCTGACCTTGATATTTACATCCCAAATAAAATGTATATCTTGAATTTTCTGGGAATATCCTCTGAAGACGACTTTATTCTGGATGAATTTTACGGAATTTTGCATAACTACTAAAACCGTAAGAGATAGACAAAAACCTACCACACAAAAAATGTAGAGCATGTTAAACCACACAATTTATGTTATATACATTTTTTTAGTGGAGTTGATCGTTATTGAGATACTCCTTGTTTTTGGTTTCAGCTTTGAAACACTTGTAATTTTCTCATACAGGAATTTGTCAGCTCCTGTCCATACAAACCTATGTTACTCCCTTATTTCGTTTTTACTTAAGGATGCAGGTAATAAGACTATTTCTGCTAATTTTATCTCAATGATCATGAAGTAAATAGAAGCATAAGCTTTTTAACAATAATTTGTTGCAGAGATGTAGAGAATACTTTTGAGTATATGATAAAGCGATGATGTAACCTAGCACTTAGGCTCTTTTTCAGAGAGAAGAGAATAAAGCAATAAAAGCAATGTAACCACGTTATGAGATAGGTTTATTACTTATGTTTGAATTGGGTTCTATAAAGGTAGCCCCTGACCTCCCAATTTCTCTAGCCGGATACGTTTTTACACGCAGGGCTCCGTTTAGAAGAGAGCTTTAACTGCTCCATTCGGAGTGACATAAATATTCACTCTCTGCGTGGGAGCAGGTACGGTCAACCGTCCGACCTAATCCGGATTACTACCCCAATTTAATTTCGCCCTTTGGTTGCGGGGGAGCTGGAGAGGAAAGTGACCCTTTCTTTGTGGTTCCTAATGCGAAGAGAAGACTCCTACTTAAACCTCTTCTCAAATAATGCACATGTGAAACTACATCTCTAAAACAAAGGAGTATACATTCATAAAAATGTGACGCGCTGCAAGCTTGAATATTGCGTCAAACTCTGCTTCATAGAGAAAACTGTAAGAGTTAAACCTTACCGGAGACGAAAATATATTTGAAAAAATCTTATGTGTTCCATTCACGCGACTTTCTCTACTTCTGTGTAACAAATTGTTGTTACTAAGATTATTCTTCTAATTACTTCAAGCTAACCGAGAAAAAATTAGTAGAAATAGTCTTATTACTTGCTCGCTTGTAAGTAGATTCGAAATATGGGAGTATCATAGGTTAAAGTGAGGTCAAAAGCTGGTTACTAGGTGGCTGAAGTTCCTTTGTATGGACACGAGTTGACAAATTCCTGTATGAGAAAAATACAAGTTTTTCAAAGCTGAAACCAAAAACAAGGAATATCTCAAAAATGATCAACTCCTCGAAAAAAATTATATAATATAAATTGTGTGTTTTTATGTGTACTATATTTGTTGTGTAGTAAGTTTTTGTCCATCTCTTACGGTTTAGCAGTTATTCAAAATTTAGTAAAATTCATCCAGAATAAACTACTCTTCAGAGGCTATTCCCAGAAAATTCAAGATGTACATTTTATTTGTCAGGTAAATATCTTTAGTATACGAAATTTTAATCAAAATCGTTAGAGCCATTTTTGAGAAAATCAAAATTTTCGAAAAACGTTCCATGTAAAGGGTAGTTGGGGTTGGGGGGATTTTTCTCAAAATCTTCGTGTCGCATCCCTGGAAGATACTAAACTTAAATACCAAGTTTAGTATTTTACCTACTTTTCGTTTTTGAGTTATCGTGTTCACAGACACACGGACACACTTACACACACACACACACACACACACACACACACACACACACACGGACCTTTTTGTGAAAATGCTTTTTTTAGATAAAGGGGACCCTAAAACATATATTTCCGGTGAAATCTTGGCATCGAATTTTTCGGTGGAGTGCAATACTTTCTCTATTATGTACATAGTGCGTATAGAGAAAGTAAAAAGGTGACGCACTGCAAGCTGGAATATTGTGTCAAACTCTGGTTCATAGAGAAAACTGTATGAGTTAAACCTTACCGGAGATGAAAATATATTTGAAAGTCTTTTTGCAGGACTTTATGTACCTATTCTGTACAAAAACTTCTCACAAAGCATTTTTTTTTTATTTACTTCATGCTAATTGAGACAAACATTAGCAGTAATGGTCTTATTACTTGCTTCCTTGTAAGCAGAACGGATTACACTGGGCTAAAGCGACGGTCAGATATTTCAAAATTTGTTGTACAATTGTCATTGAAATTCGTGTCTCTGTGCATGGTTAATGAGTAAAACAAAAGAAACATGGATGATCCCAGTTTGAAAGTAGTATGAATATTTTAAAATTTAAACCAAAGTATAGCTCAGAAATGTGCTCCACAGCAAAAATGTGTGAGACATATTGTGTGTTTTGAAGAGATTGCATTTTTGTGTAGTAGCTCTTTGTCTCCCCCCTCGGTTTACCCAATGCAAAAACCATTCAAATGAAGAGAACTTTGGAGGCTATTCTGAAGAAACCCAAGAAATACATTTTATTTGTCATGTAAATATCTTTAATATATAGAATTGTTATAAAAATCACTAGCCATTTTTGAGAAAATCATACTTTTCAAACATTTTTCAATGATGGTTCCTAAAGGTAGTTAGGGGTGGAGGGCTTTTCTTGAAAATGTTCGTGTCGGATCTTTAGAAAATGCGCGCACACAGATAGACCAACATACACATGTTTTGTTTGTTTTTTTCTGAAAATGCTTATTGTGGATTTAGGGTCTTCAAAACATGTTCTATCGGTGAATCTTGGAGTCGAATTTCGTATCGAAAATTGTACGATTTATATAAAGGCTACTTTTGCGTGTTTTTTTTTTTTTTTTTTTTTTCTTCATAAAAATTGTCTTTGGAGTGCACTGAATATTTTGTTTTTGGGTTTATACTGTTACAGACGCCGCGTGCACACGCACTCACATACACACAGACTTATAACAAATGTAATTCTTCTTTCAACCTTCATACATAATAAATATTTTACTAGAACTTTTAGAGTCCCCGAATAAAATGGAATTTTAAGAAAAAATTCGTCCGTGTGTGTGTGTGTGTGTGTGTGTGTGTGTGTGTGTGTGTGTGTCCACCTTCTGTGAACAGCATCTCAAAAATGCAACTCTGCTAAATATCACACTTAATAACTTACATTTCTTCCACCCACTCCAAACTACCCTTTACATGTTTAAACAATTTTGATTTTCTCTAAATGACCCTAATTTTCTGGGAATAATCTTATAAATTCTCTACATTCTAATTGACTTTTTCATAACTGGTAAGCCTTAATAGGAAAAATTACTACACATAAATGTATACCCCATCTAAACATACAATTTATATCAAGTATAGGTTTGTTGTGGAGCTAACCATTTCTAAGATATTGCATACTACGAGTTTAATTTTTCCAATACTTGTGCTGTTCTTCAAATGAGAAGTCGTTATTCATAATATTTTCATCCCCGTTAAGCAAAGAGAAAGGACATTCAAAACACTGTGAACGGCTTTTAAAAGATTTGATTATCGCTTTAGCGCGTTGTATTTCCTTATTCCCCTTGTACAAGGAAAGAATATCTTACTAAAATAAGTTCTGCTAATGTGTATCTAACTGAAGTAAATAGAATAATAAGCTTTCATAAAAACAGTTTGTTGCTGAATAGGTAGACAAAGTTAGGTGACTTTAACACACCAGATATTTTCTGCTGTAAGCTTTTGTTTCGTCAGTTTAGAAAATTCGCCGAGAATGAATATAATTTTATTAAAATCAATATATACACTTGTTTCTGAAAGCGAGATCTGAAATGTTTAACATTTTAATCCATATCGTGAAAATGTCTGACATTCTTGAAAGATGTTCGACATTGCGATCTACTTGCGTATATAAATACTTTTGCCAGGAAAAATAAAGATTTTAGTTGTTAATTTCGACTGTTGTTAGGTCCTGAAGAATATTCTGTTAAAAGCAACAGTATTATCCTTAGTACAGACTCCTAAGTTTGTAATGGTACAACGACTGTGTTATTTCGAATGTTAACACTTAATGAAATGCGCATAACGTGATACGATGTAAGAAGTGAATCACCAAGGAAGAAACTAGGCACTAAATTTGCTGGCTGGAATATAGAGGCATATAAAGTTGGTAGCATCCGCAAAAAAAGTTGGCAGGAACCCAAATTTGATATGAACGTACTTAGAGGAAAGCGCGCACTTCATAAATTTGAGAAAAAGGCGTTTCTCGCCGAAAGGTTATCGTGTTAAAAAGTGGATTCCCGAGACTGCAATGACCAAGCTGAAATTTGTAAGGATGGTCTGAATCTTCCCAAGTACTTAATTATTATGAGGATATATTGTGTCAGTGAAGTTTGTAGGCAGTGTATTTTTGAAATAAGAGCTGGAGCTTTGCGTCGACATATTATCTATACATTTTCATGAGCTTTTGGTAAATATGTGACTTAATACCGACGTTTCGAAGATATTTGGTTAGAAGCCGCGAAAATTGAGAGAGAATGTATTTCTATTATATTCAGCAATTTGGTTTACAATCAAATGCTGTGCTTTCGTTAGGATCTAAACTGGGTAATGTGAATTGTTGTAAATCAATTCTTCTTCTATTGACCGTCCAGCACCTGAGGTCAGACGCCTGTTGCGAATAGACAGACTGGATGAGAGAGAAGCCATGATGGGTGAACACTCGGTCCCTAGAATGAGAGTGAAGAAGAGAATGATATGAAATGACGATAAAATGCTTGATAGGAAGATAATTATGGAGTACGTGGTGGAATGAATGGCGGGAGAAACTGGAGAGATCAATTTTTTTCGTTACATAAATATGTAATAAAATAAGACATGGGTATCGGTAGTACAAGTCGAACGGAGTAAAACGCAATCACGTGACTCGCCCTGTCCTCTTTCCACATTCTGGTAGTTCCGGTGGGTGGTTTACCCATGGTAGGAGTAGGATCAAATTGCAAAAAAAGAAAACAGAAAAGGCTGCAAAACTTCCATATGGAATATGAGGAGGCGTTTTTTTACTTTTCTCTCGTACTATGTACATACATAGTGTATAGAGGAGGTATTGTATTGCACCCAAAAATTCGATACCGAGATTTCACCGTAAATACATGTTTTGGGACCCCCTGCATCCAAAAAAAAGTATCCTTAGAAAAATGTCCGTGTGTGTGTGTGTCTGTGGGCAGCGTAGCTCAAAAATGGAAAGTCTGTTAATATTTAAGTTCAGTACTTTCCAAGAATGCGATACGAAGATTTTCAAGAAAATCCCCCCACACCCAATTACACTTTATGTGGAAAAGTTCGAAAATTTTGATTTTCTCAAAAATGTCTCTAACGACTTGGATTAAAATATCCTATATGAAAGATATTTACATGACAAATAAATTGTATATCTTCAATTTTCTGGGAATAACCTCTGAATACTTGTTTATTCTGGAAGAATTTTACAGATTTTTGTATAACTGGTAAACCGTAAGAGGTAGACACAATTTTTTTCCCAAAAAATGTAGAGCTCGTTAAAACACACAGTTTATGTTATATATATTTTTTTCGTGGAGTTGACCGTTTTTGAGATATTACTTGTTATTGGCTTCAGCTTTAAAGTACTTTTCTCATATGGTAATTTGTCAACTCCTGTCCATACAAAGGAACTTCAATCACATAGCAACCAGGTTTTAAAAGATTTGCCTAACACTTTAACCCTTCTACTTACAAGGAAGCAAGTATAAGACAATTTCTGCTAATTTTTTTCTCCATTAGTATTAAGTAAATAGAAGAATAAGCATTTTAACAACAATTTATTGTAGAGAAAGTCATGTGAATGGAATATATGAGCTTTTTTTCTTTTCACTGCTGATAACTCAATTATTGTCTGAATTCATTGGTATATAAGTCACGACCTTTTAAAATTTCATAATTGTCAAAATGGCATTTAAAATTGTTGCATCTGTTATGTGACCTTTTAAGCCTTCCTTAGTTCCTATTCCGCTGTTCCATAGGTGCAGCATATTCATGAAGTCTTTGGCAGAACCAATTCCGTGTACTGAACTTTGTATTCAGGGATCTCAATAACCCAAAGCTATTGGTATAGTATACAAGCAACAGCTTTCAGTCATTACATATGGGAGCAGATTCCAATAATGGTGTTGGTTAGTCTAGAAAATGGAGGCGTTAATTGCAATTATATGTTGTAATGCTAGATGCCAAGCCAGGATTAAAGTTTATCAAAGTGAGTATAGAAGTAGGCTCCCATGAATACAAGTTTGGAGATCAACAGAAATCGACTCCTTGAACCAGAAAAGTTTGCTCTGGAGACGACAAAGAAGCAGAACAAGAATAAGAAACTTGAAGAAGCTCCACGAAAGAAAATATAGTGAAAAAAGTCAGTAGAAGTACCGAGCTTGAGTATTTTGACTTCGTGGAAGCAGAAAAACAATAATTATATATATTTTTTTTCATGTTCAGTAATCTTGTCTATATTTAGCTACCAATATCTATAAAACTATTACACCCAGAAAATTATTTTTTTTTTCTAAAATACTAAAAGATCACATCGAACTTAAAACTTAGTGGAACAGTGTTATGGTTTTCAAAATATTTAGAAACAATAATTTAATTAATTGCATATTTGAGCTAAAGTGTAAAATATGATTTTTTTTCTACGAACTCATAATATTGTAATTTTGTCGTAAAGTACTACTTTCTTAGTGCAGCATAAGTCAAGATCATTGAATAGATGATTCTTAAACAGACAACTGAATCCGAAAATGTATTTTGTTTTTCTGTGTAGTAGTTTTCATGGTTGTCATATCGCTTCAACAAATTTCACAGATCGGTTATTTTCTTTTACAAAGCATGATAATAAAACTTCTTAACTCGTACCCTAAGTGAGGAATTCTGTAGGAGTAATGGCGTTTGTTTGTTTGTTTTTCATATTCCAAATTATCGTAGAAACAAGCGTACAAAGCATAAGGTACATTGTAAAGAGTTCAGAAATACCAGCCAATTTTCTCAGAATTTGAGGCACATGTAACATGTACTAAGGAATATATTTGCGTAAACTTTATGAAATAATTTATATCGTAAAGTATTTACCCAATTTGAATGACATTTTGTATTCATGGTATTTGGTAACAATGCAATCACAGTAACTTTTTGTTGAAAAATGCATACAGAAATAATTTGAAATGTTATTGCCAGTGTACCTTGAAGTTCTTGTTTTTCTACCATCTAATAATCTATGATATAACATTCTTATCAGTTGTAGAACCAACCAATACGAGTAGATGCTTATTTAAAACGTTTGCTTTCTATATTAACATGAATCATTTATTCCTACCAACAATGTAAACAGTGCTGCTTACTCTTTTAATTGCTTTCTCTACACATATGAAAGTAAGATTTTCAAGAAAATCCCTCCACACCCATCTACACTTTACATGGAAAAAATTTGGAAAATTTTGTTTTTTTTTTAAAAAATGACTGTTACGATTTTTATTAAAATCTCTCATATTTAAGATATTTTCATGACAAATAAAGTGTATATCTTGAATTTTCTGGGAATAACCTCTGAATACCTCTATATTGTGGATGAATTTTACTATATTTTGCATAATTGGTAAAAGATAGAAAGAAAACTTACTACATAAAAGATGTAGATCTCGTTAAAATACAGTGTATACTTTTTGGGTGGAGTTGGCCGTTTTCTAGATATTCCGTGTTATTGGTTTCAGTTTTAAAATACTTTTCCCATACGAGAACTTGTTAACTCCTGGCCAGGCTAAGAAACAACCATATTTTAAAACATTAAATGTTTTTTGACATTTTTGATTGTCGGTTTAGTCTAGTTTATTCCCTCATTTCCCTTTTACTTATAAGAAACTAAGTAATAAGACGGTTTCTGGACTAGCACTAAGTGGATAGAAGAATACGCTTATTAATAATAATTTGTTGCAGAGATGTAGAGAAAGTCATGTGAATGGAGCACATCAGTTTCTTATCCATAGGGATTCTCCGAGAGAAAGTCGAGTAACTATCGCCTGGCTGCAGCGACAACTTCTTCAGCCGCCCTGTTATGTGGGAAGCATCACAAAAGGCGAGCAGGCGCTCCGTGCAGTGAATTCCTGGCTGGCGTGGCTCCAACTAATAATTTTTATCGTGTTAACATCTGTGTTCCGGAATTAAATTGCGTTTGTTTGAACATGATGATCGCTTAAAACACTTCTTCTAGACCGGATGCAACTACAGTACGGAAACAGGAAAGGATATTTCTGCTTCCGTTTTTAACGCTATGTTGTCATACATAATATAACATTTGCATTTGAAAACATACGCACTGTTGCATTGATACTCCTCCAAATGTTTCATATTTGGACAGTTAAACAGAAATACAATTTATTATGAAGTTACACCATAAATGAAGCGACCCTTCATGGACCTTGAAGGTATAGGGGAGATGCAAGGAGAGGTTGAATTTTTTCTGTAAATTGAAATGTTGTCAGAAGTATTTACTAACTGTGTACATAAATTTTCGATGCTAAGTTATTGCTAAATAGTGTTAATAATTCAAAATTAATATAAATTGCACTGACCGTTATTCCCAGCATGTGCAGGTCGCTAAGATACAGTAATGTAAAATAGAGAAGTTAAATATTTAAACTTTTTTGTAGTTTTAACGTACTTTAACCTGGTTTGGGTGAAATGATGCTCAAATGATCTCGGGGTCCATGGAGCTTAAAGTTACTCGACATTCGTCTTCTCAGGATAAGGGAAAACCCCGAAAAAAACCTTATCCGGGTAACTCACCCTAAGCGAGATTCGAACTCACGACCTTTTGAATGTGAGGCAAACACGCTACCACCAACATACCCAGGCGGGCTATTTAAACGTTATCGTCTTTCTTTTATAAGAAATTTCTTAAGGAAATGAATTTAAATAAAAAAAAGTGCCTTCTACAAGCTATGAAAATTGTGAAAACGGAAAATTAAATCTTGATAATTAAATTATTGAATCTCCTGTTTGCCATATAGGTGCGCTAACCAACTGCGGGAGCCGACAGAATTAATCGTGCTACTGTATAGCCTACGACGTTCATTCCAATGTAATTATTTAAATTACTTTTAATATTATAAGAAGATTGAATTGTCTTACGACTAATAATAATAATAATAATAATAATAATAATAGTAAATGCTGAATTGAATTCGAAGGGAATGACGGTTGTTCACGAACAACGTTACAGAAAATCTTCATAAACAACAAATAGTGTGTTCTCTCTTAAAACAAAAATTATTCCAATAATCAGCAATAAATACGCTACTCGTTTTATAAAAAGATTGAGCAAATTTAAAACAATGAAATATAATTACGATGTCTTGATTTTTTTTATGACGAAATTATAAGAAAACTGCCAACTACAGAAAAACACTTCTAACCTCGTAAACTTACAACTCAGCAATTGAAGTTACTATTGAAATGGTTCTATCTCTTTGCGAACAGAGCGCAGAACACGATAGACATTTCTATGTCCTTACGAAGCGATATTACAGCGATGACCGTCATTTCCTGCATCTCCCCTAACACCACTGAGAACGATCATGTGGGAGTGAGTGCCTAAATCCGTATCCAGAAGCTCATGTTAAATTCCATAGGTAAGGTTCCCTTCCCTCAGTGATTTTCCCTTTTTTGAAAAGAGAAATATTGGGCTTACTTTTTTTTTTTTTTTATTCAACGCCACTATCTCTGCTAACCTGGTTTCTAAAAGAAAGATAAGACACCCCCTCCCCCAAAAATTGCATTAGTGTTTTGGAGGTTGATTACCCACTGTGTAATGAAACTCCTATAGTTATTGTGATTTAGTTTCAAGGGACAAGGTGGTGCATTCTGTTGTGGAATAGTGTAAGAAGGTACTGTTATTAATGCCCTTTTATGTAATTATATTACCGTTAACATTTGTCTTAAATGGTATTTGTATTTATGAGGAAATTATGATGATATTGAGCATGACGTTACGGAAGTGGTGTGTGTGTGTATATCGTTTCTAAATAAACTTAACATTTATATATTTGAGTTACAGTTCGTAAATTCACCTCTATGCATATGACGACGAGAGAAGTCTTTAGAAGCTATTCCCAGAAAATTCAGCATATAAATTTTATTTATAATGTAAATATCTTTAATGCACAATATTTTAATCAAAATCGTTAGTGCCATTTTAGGAGAAAAATTACAATTTTCAATTTTTTTGCCATGTAAAGGGTAGTTGGGGTGGGGATTTTTCTCCAAATCTACGTGTCGCATCCTTGGAAACATCAAGTTTGGTATTTTACCATGTTTTCGTTTTTGTGATGTTTTCAGAGACACACGGACACACGATATTTTTCTGAAAATGCTTATTATGATTGCAGGGGATCCTAAAACGTGTATTTTCGGTGAAATCTCGGTACTCTGTAGAAAAAGTTAAAAGGAGAGAACGAATCCCGGCGAGGGTCAGTTACAACTGGGAATGCACAGCGTCCAGCAGCTGAGTCGAAAGTTTTGACGGCAGGTTTCGAGCCTTCAGTCGCACACGCAGCCGCATTAAGGCTCGAGAGAAAACTGTACAACAGAGTTGTTATCATCAGTGGAAAAAATAAAAATCTGATGTGTTCCATTCACATGACTTTCTCTGTATCTCTGTAACAAATTATTGTTAATAAGATTATCTTTTATTTATTTCATGCTAATCGAGAAAAAATAGCAGAAATAGTCTTGTTTCTTGCTTTATTGTAAATAGAAGCGAGTATAATGTCATAAGGGAGTACCATAGGTTAAAGCGAAAGCCAAAAGCTGGTTGCTATGTGACTGATGTTCCTTTGTATTATCAGGAGTTGACAAATTCCTGTATGAGAAAAGCGTAAGTTTTTCAAAGCTGAAACCAAGAAAAAGAAATATCTCAAAAACGATCAACTCCACGAAAAAAATGTACATAACATTAATTGTGTGCTTTAATGTGCTCTACATTTTTTGTGTGCCAAGTTTTTCTCCATCTCTTACGGTTTAGTAGTTATGAAAAATTCATCCAGAATAAAGTAGTCTTCAGAGGCTATTCCCAGAAAATTCAAAATATACATTTTATTTGTCAGGTAAATAACTTTAATATACGATATTTTAATCAAAATCGTTACAGCCATTTTTGAGAAAATCGAAATTTTCGAAAAAAAGTTCCATGTAAAGGGTAGTTTGGGGTGGGGGGGATTTTTCTCAAAATTTTCGTGTCGCATCTCTGGAAGATACTAAACTTAAATACCAAGTTTGGTATTTTACCGACTTTTCGGTTTTGAGTTATCGTGTTCACTGACACACACATACATGGACCTTTTTCTAAAAATACTTTTTTTTGATACAGGGGACCCTAAAACATATTTCCGGTGAAATCTCGGTATCTAATTTTTTACGTATAGCAAAAGTAAAAATGAGTTCTTTGTTAGAGTAATAAATAAAAGTTCTTGTTACAACATTCTAAATTAATTAGTCATTTATAATGTGTTCAAAATAAAATATAGGTTTTTTAAAAATCCATGAATATGAATCGTGTATGCTGCCGTTGATAATACGAGGGCTATCCAGAAAGTGACGAACGATTTTCATACTAAATAATTACGAAAGATATCAACACAAAACTTTATTTACCAAGTTGCAGTACTTTACTTTATTTCTCAACGTAATCTCCATTCTGTCAAGACAGTTATTTTCACGTGGTACCAGTTTTTCAATGCCGATGTTATACTTTTCTGCCGCCAAAGAACTTATTCGGTTTTTGAATACACAAAATGTTCGACCAATTTAGTTTTATAGGCAAATGAAGGAAGTGTATAGTGATAATGCAATAAACGAGTCTCCAGTTAGAAAATGGCGCATAATTTACGAGAAATCAAGGAAGAACCAGTGTGTACGATAAAGACCAGAGTGGAAGTTCATCAATCATTATGGAGACTTTGAAAGCAAGTGCTGATAAAAGAATTCCGGAAATCCAGTGTTTCACTTTCGATACCGTACCGAGCAGAAAAGATTTCCTAACCGATGAAAACCTCAAAGTGGCAGTGACATCTAGGCTCATATCTTTAGCGGTGTGCACTGAAAAACCGGTACCACGTGACAATAAATACCTTGGTAGCAATGTCGAGAAATACAATAAGGTACTACAATTTTAAAATGTTAAAAAAGCCATTACATACAGTGAAGCTGTCAATTTTATTAAATTCTGGACATCTATTTCCAACACGTGCTTCACTTGGTCATGGTGTAGATGGAGTACCCACAACTTTCGTTGTCATCCTCTTGCAGATTTGCAGATGTCTGAGACCTCTACACCACGATAAAGCTAACAGGCTTCAAAAGCCAAGGAGGAAAAAAAAGCTCAGACATCTGCAAACCTGCAAGAGGATGACAACGAAAGTTGTGGAAACGGCGTCCAGGGTACTCCATCTACACCATGACCAAGTGAAGCACGTGTTGGAAATAGATGTCCAGGTTGTGTTGATAACTTTCGTTATTATTTAGTTATGCCAAATCGTTCGTTACTTTCTGGATAACCTTGTAATTATCGGGCATGTAATCCTGGAATGAAATGCAAGTTAATTTCGGTACGGTATATTCAAATCTGTTCTCTCCTGCCTATTCAACTATACATTATATATGCGCAAGTGGCCATTCAAGGGATATTCGAGTTGCTTCCGCTGTCGGTTTTCCGTTCACGGAAGCTATTAGTCAAGGTGAAGTTCATTCCGAGATACGGAAGTTCCAAATACCAAATTTGGTATTTATGTTCAGTATCTTTCAAGGATAAGACACAAAGGTTTTCAGAAAAATTCTCCCACCTCAAACTAACCTATATATGGAAGATTTTACGGTGGTTCCACCACTTGGATTAAATTACCATACATTAAATATACCTACATACATACCTACATACATACATACATACATACATACATACATACATACATACATACATACTAATTTGGTACTTATATTGATATCGTTCAAGGATGCGACACAAAGGTTTTGAGAAAATATTCCCACCCCAAACTAACTTTTACATGGAAATTTTTTCGAAAGTTTCGATTTTCTCAATGGTCCCACTACTTTGATTACATTGCCATATATTAAACACATGAACATAAAATAAAATGAAGTTTCTTCCCTTCAGAAGGAAGCCATGCTAAGGATCTTTACGTCCGAAAAAATCCGACACCCTCCGCCGGATTTGAACCCGTAACCTTGGGTATTAGAAGCTAGCCCCTCATCCTATATACCACTATCTTATGTTTCTTCTATCTAGGTTTGTATATCGTATCCTCAGAACATAAAGGTATCGATCGTTTTTGGCAGACGCATTAATTCGCCGGCTAATGAAGCTTTCCCATATCCCTTAGCTAAAGAAAAAAGAAGGGACCACCTGGGATACTTAAGGGGAGGTTTAGTATCTACCCAATTTTAATGACAGCGCCCGTTTAGGAAATCTCTGGAGATGGGCGCTTCTCGGAGCGGAGGATTACAGTCAGTAGAGTTAATGTTTTAAACCGCCATTACTGCATGTCCTTGCATCAGAGGTACGTAGTTACTGCGACTGTCGTAAGGGTATACATTAAAGATGAGGAGGTCACAGAAGAGAGCGCACATATCGACGAAAGAATCGATAAGCCACCATATGGTGTCTGATCCCATGCGAGCTCAGCAGGATTATGCACGCAATTCGAGCTGAGCTTCTCCTTCTTGGAATATTAGACTTTATTTAATATCTGAGAGTGGTTTATGGTTCCGTGATCTATACAGGGTCTAACGGAAGTATGGTTCCTCCTTTTCACTGGTGAGAGAATTCATATTAGGAGTTGGACAGGTAAAGTCAGACCAAAAATTCAATGCGATTCCCGGGAGTTGAACCACGGATCTCGTGGTCTCAGCCCGAATGCTCCAACATTGACCTTGGTGCATGGTGCCATGACATTAAATTTCCTATCCGTAGTTAACCGTTAGATCAAATAGTGTTAATTTGTTTTTGCACACGTATGTAGGACAGGAGGTAGAAAGGTACAGGTCGCGCGCCAGTTCTTGACGAATTACATTTTTAAACGAAAGGTTACAAGCGAGTCACTTACTCACCTTTACTGGAGCATTGCTACAGGAAGTAGAAACAGCGACCGCTTGTGAGATTTGTGGTGGATAAAGCTGCTCAGGGGCGGGTTTTCTCCGGGTTCTCCGGTTTCCCCCGCCATCACATTCCACCGCTGCTCCATCTTCAGTCATATATCATCAGTGTCAACGCCTGCAGTGCCTTAGTAGTAAAAGCGGGTGTTAAACACTACCACAAAAAAAAAGAAGCAGGAGAAGCATTTTTTGGTAGTGTTAAATGTCCGCTTTTACTACTTTCTGGCACCGCAGGCGATGACATTGGTGATTAATGAAATGAAGATGGAGCACCGGTGGAATACAATGGCAGGGGAAACCGGAGGACCCGGAGAAAACCCGCCCCTGCGCCGCTTGGGATCGAACCCGGGCCGTCTAGGAGAGAGACGAGTGGTTAGACCACTCGGCCACGGCGCGGCCGCAGAAGAAGCAGTCAGATGTTATTCTGCGCTGAGTAGTAGAATCACTATAAACCAAATATCACACTGCCAGTTGTCAGTCATGTGTGTTCACTCTCGGTTACTGCTTACACTACACTTCATAACTAATTTTATTATTTCTCCTACTCCCGACATCTTTCCTTCATCTTCTTCGGGATTATTGTCATTTTCATTAATAACTAAGTATCTCTTGTTAAAACACTGGCAATGGCATAAACCCGTAGGTAACGCGCCACACTTTGCAGTCTACTGTACGCTGTGTATTCTCGAAACGAATCATAAGGAAGCAGAGCTGTTTGTTATTGTAACATAAACTATTTGCAGACTTGTTTATCAAGGATTGGCTAGCTCCCTGTATCTTCGCTAAAGTTCATTCGTATACAAGGAACGAGCAGCCTGTAGTCAGACTAGAAAAAAATGCACTGTCGGCATTTAAACCCGGATCTCCCGTTCCTCGTCCGGTTGCACTAATCACTGAGCTACAATGGCAATGTGCATACACGACATTAAATTCCTCAACTGCCTAGCATTTTCACTTTCTCTACTTCCTATGTGCTACATAGGCAGAGAAGGTATTCTATTATATTAAAACATTCCATACGGAAATTTCACTGGAAATATACGTTCAAAAAACATCAAGTTCCACTGTTGCGTCCGTGTATGTGTGTGTGTGTGTGTGTCCGTCCGTGAACAGTGACCTAGCAGAGAAAATAAAAATGCTTCGCTTTGGTTTAGGTCCATAAAATGTGTGTTTCCGATTCAATATTGTCATTGATTTTCTTAAATACTTCATCCAGCTGACGTAAAGACAAGAGAAGGGGGAATAAGATCACAACGCAACCGAAGCAGTTTGTTTCTCCTCCTTTTGTTTTCCCGTTTCGCTAAACCTGCAATACAGAAGTGCTAGTCAAGCAGTTTTTATCCACTGTGTTTTACCAGTTTACTCGTATTGTTAACGGGGTAAATGGGTTTCAAATCTAACTTCTACAGTTTTAAAGCTACTTTTGTACACATATATACATGAATGATAAGCATGGTGTAGGTAGGAGTGCGCAGAGTTTGCGCGCTGGAAGATCTAAATATGACGAATAATAAAGTCCAAAAACAACTTCATCTATCTTGAAACGTAACAGAGATAATTCAACATTATTGAATACTGCTCTTCAGGGTGATTTAAATGAAATGAGTGATTGGGCTGCTGCAAATAAAATGAAAATTAACGCTGGCAAAAGTAAGTCAATTGCATTTAATAGATCTAGGGAAAAAGTTCTGCAAAACTATCACAGGGCGGGGAAAAAATTCCACAGGTGGACAGCTGCAAATACTTGGGAGTTTACTTGGCGAGTAACGCTGGATGGGACGAGCAGGTAAATTCTGTATCTAAGAAAGCGTGGAAAACACTGCACTTCCTAATGAGGTTTAAAAACGGGGAGTGCAAAGTCCAGGGAAATCGCGTACAAGTCCTTAGTGCGGCCGGTCATGGAATTTGGAGTAACTTGTTGGGACCCGTATAGAGTAAATCAAATTGATTCGTTAGAAAAGATCCAGAGAAGGGTTATAACATTCATAAAAAGGGGTAAATATTTTGGGCCGACAAACGCTGAGGAGATAAAATGGGAGCCGTTGAAAGTTAGGCGTGAGAAACAGAGGTTGTGCGCTTTATTTAAAGCTTACGCTGGCTTAAACGCATGGGAGGACGTTACTGACAAACTGGAAAACCCAACTTACTATGCACGAAACGATCATCCGTTCAAAATTAAGGGTAGAAGATACAGAACTGACGTGGGAAAGTTCTCCTTTGTAAATAGAACCATAAAAGACTGGAATGAATTGCTTGGAGCAGCCTTTCGGGGTTGTCCTCTGTCTCTGAAGACATTTAGGAAAAATCTTGATATTAATGTTGGATAATTTTTGTAAATATTCCTGAAATGAAATGCTTGTGATTTCATATTGTTGTAAATACAAATGTTAAATTGGTTGGTGATTATAATTATGTTATTATTTAATCTGAATTGAGAGAAAAATTAATGTTTTCATATTTGTTGTAAATAACTATGACTCGTATATCTAGCTTACAAAGCCATAAACTGGCAGCTGTGATTTATTGTTTATATATATTGTATACATATATGACTCTGACACCGGGTGATACCCACTTGCAGAGAAATACACATACATACATACATACATACATACATACATACATACATACATACATACATACATACATACACACATGCATACATACATACATGCATACATACATACATGCATACATGCATACATACATGCATACATACATACATACATACATACATACATACATACATACATACATACACATACATACATACACACACATACACACATACATACATGCATACATACATACATACATACATACATACATATATACATAACCTGCACAGTCTGGCAACAGAGTAGGACTTACGAGCAGAATGTTTTTGAAATCCAGTTCACCATGTGCCTTTGTGTTAATTATCAGCTACTGCCACTTGTGTGTTTTTCTGTCAAACTATCCGATCATATTCACAAGATCTGGTAAAAGGCTGCGCGTAAGATTTAGTATGATGATTAAAGATAAAGGGAATCCAAGTGTGAATTATGGAAATACCTCATTCAAGCATTCGTAAAATAATTAACTCAAAGATACATCTTTGCTAAGAGCTTTATTAATGGTCAATAACTGTAGCATTGATAATATATGGTCATTTATATTAGATATTCAAAATGTGAT
Source organism: Hymenopus coronatus (assembly GCA_030762935.1). NCBI lineage: Eukaryota > Metazoa > Arthropoda > Insecta > Mantodea > Hymenopodidae > Hymenopus > Hymenopus coronatus. The sequence continues at coordinate 16,815,884 of CM060891.1, forward strand.
TCGTTAGAATCTATGCATGCATCGCATCTTCTTAGCCAATTTTCCTTGCCCTCGTTAGAGCTTCTGCATTCTGCTCCTTCAAACACATGCGCACGAAGACCATCAGTAGTAGTAACCTCGTCATATTACACTTAACTCTTCAAATGTCACCAGAAATAAAGATCTAAAATATTGAGCTTTGCCATAAGAAAGAAGCAATCTAGATACTCTTAATTTGTAAAGACTGTCATAGTTCTGAAAGCAGTTAACGCACCTGAAGCACTGACATGTACACTGTGTACCTTCCTGACATTCTACTTTCGGAGTTGTCAAACGTATGGCCACGACTCTATTCTAGTAGACATGCTCATTTTGGAAACAAGTAGTAAAAACACGAATAACTCTATATTTTGCAGCTTTATCTCACTGTTATAATTTCAGAAGTAAACGATAAAGGAGTGGTGACATTTCTGAATCAAACATTTGACAATTTTTTACTTTCTCCATACGCACTATGTACATAGTGTACAGAGAAAGTATTGCACTCCACCAAAATATTGATACCGAGATTTCACCGGAAATATATGTTTTAGGGTCCCCAATATCCAAAAAAAGCATTTTCACAAAAAGGTCCGTGTGTCTGTGAACACGATAACTGAAAAACGAAAAGTCGGTAAAATACCAAACTTGGTATTTAAGTTTAGTATCTTCCAGGCATGCGACACGAAGATTTTGAGAAAAATCCCCCCACCCCCAACTACCCTTTACATGGAACTTTTTTCGAAAATTTTGATTTTCTCAAAAATGGCTCTAACGATTTTGATTAAAATTTCGGATATTAAACATATTTACCTGAAAAATGAAATGTATATCTTGAATTTTCTGGGAATAGCCTCTGAAGAGTAGTTTATTCTGGATGAATTTTACTAAATTTTGAATGACTGCTAAACCGTAAGAGATGGACAAAAACTTACGACACAAAAAATGTAGAGCACTTTAAAACACACAATTTATGTTATATACATTTTTTTCGTGGAGTTCGTCGTTTTTGTGACATTCCTTATTTTTGGTTTCTGCTATGAAAAACGTATACTTTTCTCATACAGGAACTAGTCAACTCCTATCCATATAGACAAAGGAACTTCATTGATATAGCAACCAGCTTTTGACTATCATTTTAACCTACAGTTGTCCCTTATTTCGCTTTTACTTACAAGGAAGCGAGTAATTAGACTATTTCTGCTATTTTTTTCTGATTAGCATAAAGTAAATAAAAGTATAAGCTTTTTAAGAATAATTTGTTGCAGGGATATGGAAAAAGTCATGTGAATGGTACACATCAGATTTTTTACTTTCTCTCCATACACACTATGTACATAGTGTATAGGGAAAGTATTGCACTCCACCAAAAATTCGATACCGAGATTTCACCGGAAATATATGTTTTAGGGTCCCCAATATCCAAAAAAAAGCATTTTCACAAAAAGGTCCGTGTGTGTGTGTGTGTGTGTGTGTGTCCGTGTGTCTGTGAACACGATAACTCAAAAACGAAAAGTCGGTAAAATACCAAACTTGGTATTTAAGTTTAGCATCTTCCAGGGATGCGACACAAAGATTTTGATAAAAATCCCCCCACCCTCAACTACCCTTCACATGGAACTTTTTTCGAAAATTTTGATTTTCTCAAAAATGGCTCAAACGATTTTGATTAAAATTTCGGATATTAAACATATTTACCTGGCAAATGAAATGTATATCTTGAATTTTCTGAGAATAGCCTCTGAAGAGTAGTTTATTCTGGATGAATTTTACTAAATTTTGAATGACTGCTAAACCGTAAGAGATGGACAAAAACTTACTACACAAAAAATGTAGAGCACTTTAAAACACACAATTTATGTTATATACATTTTTTTTCGTGGAGTTCGTCGTTTTTGTGACATTCCTTATTTTTGGTTCTGCTATGAAAAACGTATACTTTTCTCATACAGGAACTTGTCAACTCCTATCCATATAAACAAAAGAACTTCATTGACATGGCAACCAGCTTTTGACTATCACTTTAACCTACGGTTGTCCCTTATTTCGCTCCTACTTACAAGGAAGCGAGTAATAAAACTATTTCTGCTAATTTTTTTCTGATTAACATAAATAAATAGAAGTATAAGCTTTTTAAGAATTATTTGTTGCAGGGATATGGAGAAAGTCATGTGAATGGTACACATCAGATTTTTTAAATAGAGTTCCAGAGTCTAGCCGGGACTCCGACGATGTATACCGTACTTCTATTTACTTAACTTTTTCTTTTTTACTTTGTTTGCTGTATGATTACTGTGTTCTTCTGTTACACACATACAGATATACACAAACATATAAACACCCCTGCCCAAGGCGGGACTCGAACCCACGATCCCCTGCCCACGAAGCACCAAAGCGAGGCACTTTAGCGAGCGTCTTTGAGAAAAACAAAACTCTCAAAACATTTTGCAGCTAAAGGGTAGTTTGGGGTGGGGGGATTATCTTGAAAATCTTCGAGTGGCATACTTGGAAAATATTGAACTTAAATATCAGATTTTCTATGTATATATTGATTCAGGTGCATTTCTGGTGAAATCTCGGTTTCAAATTTTTGGGTGTGCGTGTAGAGAAAGCAAAAATCAGAGTGAGTCTTTGCTGTCCATCCCTCGTATACTGCAACAGTTTAAGGTATTTGGTTCAACTAAAAACGTAATGACATGAATTTAAACTTTCCCTGAGAATGCAAGTTAGAGAGGCTAGAATAAGACGAAAAGATATTACCCTCTTGTTAGTTGCTAATTACTGGCACGTTCTTTGACCCCATTCGCAGTTATTACTGTAATGCTACGTACGTCGCAACTAAGTAAAAGCAATTATGGTAGGAACGTTGAAGCAGCAGCGAGGGCCTAGCTAGAGAAGGGGTGGGGGCTAATGGTGCTACATGCTGGGGGTTGTTCTCACTACACATCAAAACTTTGTTACTCAAATCCGCGTATATCTCAGCAAATAAATAGTCGTCCTCCATAATGTGGCCTTGCACTTCCTATACTCACGCTGCAAATGGGTATCAATTCGGTCAAAAATTCCTTTTTTGGTGCAAAAATCAACTTTTTTCTACGCATTTCCGCAGTTTCCTGCATACGACGTTTTAACTTTAATAAACTACGCCATTTTAAACCCCTGAACCATTTAAATTCTGTACAAATCTGCAAAAATCAACTTTTTTCTACACATTTCCGCAGTTTCCTGCATACGACGTTTTAAATTTAATAAGCTACGCCATTTTAAAACCCTGAACCATTTAAATTATGTATGTATATTCTAAACTCAGTTTTTTCCCATTCATTTTATTAAAAAAAATCTCATGTGTTGCAATCACATGACATTCTCTAGCTGTTCTACAAACTTAATACATAAGATTCTTCTTCTTTCTGCACCTTGCTAATCGTGGTACTCATTAGCACAATGTTCTTATTATTTAGTTCCGTATAAGTAGGAAGAAAATAAGAGAATACACTAGGCTAAACCAATAGTCAACTGTTTTAAAAGCTGTCGTTATGCGATTGTCATCACAAATCGCTTCTTTTCTTGTCCAGGGGTAGAACAAAAGACGGAATACTCCCGTCTGAGAAAAGTATAAGTACTTCACAACTGAAACTAATAACAATGAATACCTCGAAAACGGTAAGCTCCACGAGAAAAATGTACATGACATAACTTGTGTATTTTAACAAGACCTAAATGTTTTGTACAGTAAGTTTTTGTCTATCTCTTACGGTTTACTAGTTATACCAAATTAAGCAAAATTCATCCAGAACAAACAGGTCTTTAGAAGCTATTCCCAGAAAATTCAAGATCTACATTTTATTTTTTAGGTAAATATCTTTAATATATGATATTTTAATCAAAATTGTTAGAGCCATTTTTAAGAAAATCAAAATTCTCGAAAAAAGTTCCATGTAAAGGGTAGTTTGGGGTGGGGGCATTTTTCTCAAAATCTTCGTGTCGCATCCCTGGAAGATACTAAACTTAAATGTCAAGTTTGGTATTTTAGCTACTTTTCGTTTTTGAGTTATCGTGTTCACACACACACGGACACACACACACACACACACACACACACACGGACCTTTTTCTCAAAATGCTTCTTTTGGATAAAGGGGGTCCTAAATTATGTATTTCCGGTGATATCTCGGTATCGAATTGGGTGGAATACAATACTTCTCTATCCCTATGTATATTGTACATATGGAACTAGAGAAAGTAATAAAACGTGACATAAAGCAAACAAAAATTTTACTTTTTCTACCTAGTACTACGTACATGTACAGTAAGTAGAGAAGGTATTGTATTCCATTCAAACCAGATATACATGTTTTGGTGACCTATGAATACAAAAAAGCATTTTTAGAAAAGTGTGCGTGTAGGGGGGGCAGCGTAGCCCAACAAAAAGCGGTTAAGCACCAAACTTGCTGTTTAAGTTTAGAGCTTCAAAGAATGCGACACGAAGTTTTTCAGGAAAATTATCCCATAGTAAACTACTTTTACTCTGAAGCATTTTCGACATTTTTAATTTTTTAATAAATGGTTCTAGTGATTTTGATTTCTAATTTTATAGATATTTACATGACAAATAGTATACTTATCTTGAATTTGTTGGGAATAGCCTCTTTAATCCTCTTTACTAATAAAATATTCATTTTTAATGTTCTGGGAATAGCATCTGGATGCGTCTTGCAGAACTTTGCATACTATAAGAGAGAGACAAAAACTTACTGCACAAAAATGTAGATCTCGTTAAAACACATAATTTATGTCACATTCGTTTATGTTGTAGAGTTGACCGTTGTCGAGACATTTCCTATTATTGGTTTCAATTTTAAGTTACCTATCTTTTCTCAAACGGGACCATGCAGAGCGAAGCGAATCTCAATTATTTCACATATCCATCTGCTTTTAAAATATCTAAGTATGTATTCCTTATTTCCCTTCTGCTTATAAGGAGTTAATGTTACCTCAATTAGCATTATGTAGATAAAAGAATAGTCTGTATATGGAACAGCTCGAGAAAGTTATGTGAATGGAACACTTGAGATTGTTACTTTCTCTATACGCACTATGTACAAGAGAATGTATTGCACTCCACCAAAAAATTCGATACCGAGATTTCAACGGAAATATATGTTTTAGGGTTCCCTGTATCTAAAAAAAAGTGTTTTCAGAAAAAGGTCTGAAACGAAAAGTCGGTAAAATACCAAACTTGGTATTTAAGTTTGGTATATTCCAGGGATGCGACACGAAGATTTTGAGAAAAATCCCCCCACCCTAAACTACCCTTTACATGGAACTTTTTTCGAAAATTTTGATTTTCTAAAAACTGGCTCTAACGATTTTGATTAAAATTCCGTACATTACAAATATTTACATACCAAATAAAATGTATATCTTGAATTTTCTGGGAATAGCATCTGAAGACCTCTTTATTCTGGATGAATTTTGCTTTACTGCTAAACGGTAAGAGATAGACAAAAGCTTACTACACAGAAAATGTAGAGCACGTTAAAACACACAATTTATGTTATACAAATTTTATGCGTGGAGTTAATCGTTTTTGAGTTATTCACTGTCTTTGATTTCACCTTTCAAAAGCTTATATTTTATCATACAGGAATTTGTCAACTCTTGTCCATACAAACAAAGGAACTTCAGTCACATAGCAAACAGCCTTTGACTATCACTTTAACCTATGGTACTCCCTTATTTCGCTTCTACTTAAATGGAAGCAAGTAATGATTAGCATGAAGTAAATAGAAGCATAAGCTTTTTAACAATAATTTGTTGCAGAGATGTAGAGAAAGTCATGTGAATGGAACACATCAGAGTTTTTTGGTTCCAATAAACGCACTGGAACAGGTGAAGATGGAATTGGGGCGAACATTAGGTAGACACGTGTCGTGCATAATGATGTTGACCGAAAGTGAAATGAAGCAAATTAATGTAGGTCATGGCACTTCTCTGACTCACCTTGTCAGTTGTATGCTACTGCTTTGAAAGCTGAGCCTTTGGCCACGAGTTAATGAATGGATGTGGAGAACATTGTCACTAGCATTGTTTGCATATGTAAATTCTTCCGCGTTACGTCACACTACCCACGTGCTCAGACCTTGAAGATGTAGGTGGTAAATAGAATTCTGGCAGATTCGATTACATTCATTGGGTGATAATCAAAAACGTTTTGTTTCTCCACTTTACACCTATAGTATGTAGAGAAATTATACTTTTCCACCCAAAACTTCATATCGAGATTGCCCTGACAATTTAGTTCAACTATTAAAGCGCCAATACAATGTCCGAGATTAGGTAATTGTTGTTCATTCTTTGAAATATTGTCACACTCATGGACCTTTTTCTGAAAAATGTTTTTTTATTCAGGGGATCCCAAAATATGTATTTCCGCTGAAATCTCGGTATCAAATCTTTGGATGCAATATACACTATGTACATAGTACATGTAGAGAAAGTAAGAAAAGGTTGGAAGTGAAAGGATTTACGCATACATAATATTTTTTTCATTGTTACAGGTGTTGTGAAATACGTATTTTTATTTTAGCGAACTATTTGTTCCAATAAGGTGAGAGAAAGAGCAGTTACTCTCATTCACACGCCCGCACACACACAACTGTTTTCCATTGTTGTAGGTGTGCTTTCGGTCCCGCGCTTACTGGAATGAAACCTACAAGTCATATCTCATAATAAATGGTAAAATGTACTCTACAAGATTACTGAAAAGCTAGGTACTTATTAGGGGCAAAAGGGGAAATATGGGATTATGGGCACCATTGAAGAAGAAGAAAAAAAAAGAGGATAAACTACCCCAAAAAATGGAGGAGTAAAAGGTGCTTCAAAAATACTTCCCCTATCAACTAGAGACTAAATCTCACACTGAGGTGCCTCTTCGAAGAGCTTTAACGTATTCTAAGAGACATGGTGATCACTTAAAAACCCTTACCGTCCTTATTACTTGCAATACAGCAGTCTAAGCTATAGTAAAATCGTATTAAGAACAGGTCGCTGTTAATTTGAAATTGAAATTCTGTTCTTTTTGCAAGGCCAGGAGAACACACACTGCAGAGACGAACCTTTTCTCTAAAAAAATCTTATGTGTACCATTCACATGTCTCTCTACATCTCTGCAACAAATTATTCTTAAAAAACTTATACTTCTATTTACTTCATGCTAATCTGAAAAAAAAAAAAAAAAAAAAAAATAGCAGAAATCGTCTTATTGCTTGCTTCCTTGTAAGTAGGAGCGAAATAAGGGAGTACCTACCATAGGTTAAAGTGATATTCAAAAGCTGGTTGCTTTGTCACTGAAGTTCCTTTGTTCGTATGGACACAGTTTACAAATTCCTGTATGAGAAAAGTATAAGTTTTTCAAACCAAAAACAAGGAATGTCTCAAAAACGATCAACTCCACGAAAAAAATGCATATAACATAAAGTGTGTGTTTTAACGTGCTCTACATTTTTCGTGCAAGTTTTTGTCCATCTCTTACGGTTTAGCACTTATTCAGAATTCCGTAAAATTCATCCAGAATTAAGTACTCTTTAAGATACCATGTCGTGTAAATAGCTTTAATATACGATATTTTAATAAAAATCGTTAAAGCCATTTTTGAGAAAATCAAACCTTTCGAAAAAAGTTCCATGTAAAGGGTAGTTGGGGGCGGGGGATTTTTCTCAAAATCTTCCTGTCGCATCCCTGGAAGATACTAAACTTAAATACCAAGTTTGGTATTTTACCGACTTTTCGTTTTTGAATTATCGTGTTCTCAGACACACGGACACACACACGCACACGGACCTTTTTGTGAACATGCTTTTTTGGATATTGGGGACCCTAAAACATATATTTCCGGTGAAATCTCGCTATCGAATTTTTGGGTGGAGTGCAATACCTTCTCTATACACTATGTACATAGTACGTGTAGAGAAAGTAAAAATGTATTTTTTAATTCACGGGAATTGCAAAGAAACATTTCGGTGAAATATCGAAATCGAGTTTCTAGGGTGGAATAGAATACTTCCCATACTTGCAATAGTAATAGTGAAATGGACAAGTTTACACATGGCGAACTATAAACCTTCGCTTTAGATCGTTCAATTTGACATGAAATGATTCGCAGTTTTTCTGTTAAGTATCTGATTTATACTTTTAAATTGCCTGGATTTAGCTGTTGAGCTGCCATGTGGAATGTTCTCCTTGAAAAGGCAGGAATATCGACTTCATCCACACTGCGTTATTAGAACCAACTAGTTGCCCTTCGAGTAAAGCAAATTTGCTCAATGCTCAAGCGAATCGCCTACTGTGCACTGCGCGGTTCCTTTAGTGCTGTGGCAGTATGAAACACTTTGCATTTGAAATGCTTATCCAACTTTCATAGGTAGTTCATGATTGGTTGAACAATTGCTCTATTTTGTCTCTCACTTTAGTGTTTATACGTCGGATATGAACACTACGTACATATTTTCATATGTTTGGTGGTAATTGGGAATCTTAACATAAATAACTGCAGAAAAATAATGGTAATTATTATAGTATTAATACAATAAAACAACAAGCTTCTTTTCTTGGTGAATACCATTGTAATCACATTGTAACTCCAGCATTCTGAGAATAAATGTGTTAGGGAGAACTTTCAAATTTATAGTGGTGAATATGAACAGGCTTCTTGGTGATAACTGGTATCCTACACAGTCCAGCTTTGTAATTGTTCGTACTCACTTGTATGAGTTTGCGTAAAGACATTCCAAACTGAACGTTCTGAGTCCAGAACTTTGTCAAAAACTCTGATGTGTTCCATTCACATGACTTTCTCTACAATTCTGCAATAAATTATCGTTAAAACGCTTATGTTTCTATTTACTTCCTGCTAATCGAGAAAAAATTAGCAGAAATAGTCTTATTACTTGCTTCCTTGTAAGTAGAAGCGAAATAAGGGAGTTCCACAGGTTAAAGTGATAGTCAAAAGCTGGTTGCTATGTGATTGAGGTTCCTTTGTTTGTATGGACAGGAGTTCACAAAGTCCTGTATGAGAAAAATATGTTTTTATAGCTGAAACCAAAAACAAGGAAAATATCAAAAACAATCAACTCAACGAAAAAAATGTATATAACATAAATTGTGTGTTTTAAGGTGCTCTGAATTTGTTGTATGGTAAGTTTTTGTCCGTCTCTTACGGTTTAGCAATTATGCAAAACTCCCTAAAATTGACCCAGAATAGAGTAGTCTTCAGAGGCTATTCCCAGAAAATTCAAAATATACATTTTATTTCTCAGCTAAATATCTAATATACGAAATTTTAATCAAAATCGTTAGAGCCCTTTTTGAGAAAATCAAAATGTTCGAAAACGTTCCATGTAAAGGGTAGTTTGGGGTGGGGGGATTTTTCTCAAAATCTTCGTATCGCATCTCTGGAAGATACTAAACTTAAGTACCAAGTTTGGTATTTTACCGACTTTACGTTTTTGAGTTATCGTGTTCACAGACACACGGACACACGACAGACACGGACCTTTTTCTGAAAACACTTTTTGGATACAGGGGACCCTAAAACATATATTTCCGGTGAAATCTTGGTATCGAATTTTTTGGTGGAGTGCAATACCTTCTCTATACACTATGTAGAAAGTACGTATAGAGAAAGTAAAAATAAACACTATTCCTTCACTTTCTATAAATTAGAAAGATTTCTTCTAGACATAAACGTTGGAGGTTTGATTTGTTTTCTATTCCCGACATAATACATTTAAACACAAGAGAGACACAATCCTTCTGTCACTTTGTTCTCCCACTGCATGCAATGAGCAAACGTGCACAACATTAAGTGAATTGTTGACGCTTAAGTTAGGGCATGAGTACCAGACTTTTGACATCAACCCCTTAAGAAACGGACAAAAGTAGCGAGGTCTTCCTTCCAGCCATTCAAGTTAAACGGTTCCTACCTCTTTTGCGCTCATTTTGTTCAATCCAATAAAAGGCGGGTAGGTATGGCCGCCTAGATGAGAAGCGAGTGTTTAACTACTCTGACACGGCGCCGTAGTTGACCATATATCATGTCCCCGCCCCCCCCCCCCACTACCAAAAAGAGAACAATTCACTAAAAGTCTACTCAAATCATACGGAGGAAATGTTCGAGACACGCACTAAAGGTTTGTAAATGTTACATTTACATTGATATTAGCACATATTATTTAGGTTCAAGAAAACAGCACATTACAATGGTTTAAAGCAGGCATCCCGAAGTCGAGTCAAGGTCGCTTGAGGGCGCACGGGGCTGAACATTACACTCACTGCGGGCCGCACAGCTACACAGTATATACGTGCAGTGGCTATGTAACGCTACATATTAGTACTGTGATGTTCTACTTACGTAGCTGATACATCCGCGTTGGGAAGACGGTCGCGTGATGTTTCCAGCAGATTGGGAAGAAAATGACACGGCAAAATAAATGTTTAGTGTGTTGCACACTTCTAAACAATTTTTTTTTTTTTAGGATTCTTCAATCCTTGGATTGGTTTGCAGCGACTCTCCATTCAGATCTTCTCTCTGCTTTCCGTTTGAGTTCTTCATATTTACTGCATTTCATATCTTCCATAATTTGTTTTATATATTGTGATCTTGCTCTTCCTTTGCCACTTCTTCCATCATACCTTCTATTATAATATTCAGTGTGCTCTGATGTCTTAATAAATGGCCTATTAGTTTTGTTCTTCTTCGTTTAATTTGGTTCCAAATTCGTTTTTCCGCTTCTGCTCTTTTATATATGCTTCTTCATCTTTAATGTTGTCACTCCATTTAATTTTTAGCATTTTCCTATAGCACCATGTTTCAAATGCTTCTATTCTCTTTCTTTCTGCTTTTAAAATTGTCCAAGTTTCACATCCATATAACATAGTACTCCATACATAAGTTTGTAATAAATTCTTCCTGGTTTCAAGGCTAATATTGTTTGCAGTAAATAGCTGGTACTTTTTATTAAAAGCAAGTTTTGCGTGTTGTATTCTACTGGTTATTTCTGTTTTGCTCCTTCCATCAGCTGTTATTTTGCTTCCTAGATATTGAAATATTTCGGTTTCTTCTAATAGTTGTCCATTTAGATTAATTTTTGTGTTACTATTCCCTTTCTTCCTGCAAGTCATAATTTTCTAAACAAAATAAGTAAATATAATTTGCAATGGCACTACTCGCTATGATTATGATAAATACAAAGACACTAAACGCAGGTGTGTCGTTGCAGATCTGAAACGTAAAATGAACAAGGAAGATGTAAATGCTCATGCTAGTGTTGTTAGAATGAGTTACAAAATAGCGTCACGTATTGCCAAGAACATGTGATCCTTTAGTGGAGGTGAGATGGTAAAACAATATTTAATTGATGCGGCTGAAGAATTGAGCTCAGAGTATATACCCGATTATCAATCAGTCAGTTTATCCGCCTCCACGATAACACGTCGTGTGGAGGACCCTGCAGACGATATTCGGAGTCTGTTGTCTGAGATAACTGCAACATTCATTGCGTTTTCTCTTGCAATAGATGAGAGCAATGATATAGCTCACACTGCACAACTTGTCATCTACATCAGAGGCGTGAATAACGTCTTTCTACACCTCTGTAAGAAGCGAACGATTTCCTGAACTCCACAATCTAGCAGGAGGAATGTTGTGCATGTTCGGAACAACCCATGTTTGCGAATCACTATTTACCTTAATGAAGTTTACAAAGTAATGCCACAGAAACCAATTAGATGAGGAACACTGAAAGCATGTTTGCGATTGGGTAGCAGGCAAACAATATTGAACAGCTGGTTGAAAACAGACGACTGCAAAAATCACGGCAGAAAGAATAATTTTCATAGACATTTATTTGAAGAATATTATGTTTATTTGTATTGTTTACTTCATTGAATTTCATAGTACCAACAAGAAAAAAGTTATTTATTTAGTTTATTAGTTTTATATGAGAGTTTGTATTTCGTTAATTGAATTTTCTGCCAATTAGATTTTATTTGTATTATATTAGCTATCAGTATTAAAGTGCATAAAATACTACAATCATTATTATTTGTAATTGACAGTGAAAGTGTAAATTACTTGACACTGTAACACCTCCATTGCATGCCCGCAACCGAACGGCCAGGGCTTGAGGGTTTTTACTGCCGCCCAAGCGGGCGGACTGTTGGAGACGCTTGGTTTAAAGCATAGGTCAACTGGTTGGCCTTGAGTACAGCAAAGAGAGCAAATTCTTTCACTGCTCCTATGAACCGCTTACTGTGTACTGCGGGAGTTACCTCTCCACTGACCTAACAAAAACTATTTGGGTGGTTAACACACCTACGGGGTATTGTTAGTATGGAAGCACACTATATACAATCACAAAACAATAAACATTTGGGAAGTTCTTAACACACTTGTTAACAAGGTTATTTACATGTCAAACATAGATGATGTTTTATTTCACTGATATATGTCTCTGGTTAAATATTTTTTCTAACAGGAAGATATTATTTCAGAATACTGGTATCTGCAAATAACCTAAACAAATATAGAATGCAATAATAAATAATAATTTAGCTTAAATAATAGAAACAAATTATAGTATGCGATAATAAATAATTTAGCTTAAAATATATGCACATGAATGTAGTAATTGGAGCGGAATAGAGCGATGCTAACTTCATACTCAGAACGGGCAGACCAAACACTTTACAACAAATCTAATGTGTTCCATTCACATGACTTTCTCTACATCTCTGCAACAAATTAGTTTTAAAAAGCTCATGATTCTATTTACTTCATGCTAATCGAGAAAAAATTAGCAGAAATAGTCTTATTACTTGCTTCCTTGTACGTAGAAAGGACATAAGGGAGTAGTATAGGTTAAAGCGATAATCAAAAGCTGATTGCTATGTAACTGACGTTCCTTTGTTTATATGGACAGGAGTTGACTAATTCCTGTATGAGAAAAACTACGTTTTTCGAACCTGAAAACAAAAACAAGGAATATCTCAAAAACGATCCAACCCCACGAAAAAAATGCATACAACATAAATTGTATGTTTTAATGTGTGGTAAGTTTTTGTCTATCTCTTACGGTTTAGCAGTTATGCAAAATTCCGTAAAATTCACTCAGAATAAAGTAGTCTTCAGAGGATATTCCCAGAAAATTTAAAATATAAATTTTGTTTGTCAGGTAAATATCTTTAATATACGATATTTTAATCAAAATCTTTAGCCATTTTTTAGAAAATCAAAAATTTCGAAAAAAAGTTCCATGTAAAGGGTAGTTTAGGGTGGGGGGATTTTTCTCAAAATCTTCGTGTCGCATCCCTGGAAGATACTAAGCCGACTTTTCGTTTTTGAGTTATCGTGTTCACAGACACACGGACCTTTTTCTGAAAATACTTTTTTTGGATACAGGGGACCCTAAAACATATTTCCTGTGAAATCTCGGTATCGAATTTTTTGGTGGAGTGCAATACCTTCTCTATGCACTATGTACATAGTGCGTATAGAGAAAGTAAAAAAGTTATCCTTCTATCTACTTTATGCTAATCGAGATAAACATTAGCAGAAATTGTCCTTATTACTTGGCTTGTAAGTAGAAGGGAAAACATCTATGGTGTTCCATTCTGCTACTGCGAGATGGGGAACTAGAGGTAACTTAGTCAAACTTAGCTTTAAGATATGTCGTCTTCGTTTTGTCGTTAATGCCGATTATAACGAATCGGAAACCTGGAATTGTTGTAGAGAAAGAAAGCTGGTAATAGCGTAAGGAACTAACAGCTTCACCCAGTTGTGTCAGCATGTATTATTCATAATATCTCTGCCGTTTCCAACCTTTCCTTCACAAATATATACATAGCTTCCCTCAAGAAAGTGCTTCCAACGTCTATGCAAACAACTTCAGTCGTGGGTTCTTATCGTCGTTTTCCTTTACTGCATATTGTTTCATCGAGAAACAGAAAGTGGAATGAAAATCCGATGCTCTGTTTTCCCTATTTGTAACGCTGTTAAAACATGTATGGAAACTATTCAAGTGTTAAAATGTTCATTGCTGCATAATTTCATCATTTGGATTTGATAAAGATTTGTGCTCAATTAAATTTGCAAATTATATTTGAAAGAACAGTCCTTTATTTATTAGCAGGTTTCATCCCTTAAGCACCTGTTTACTATATAGCTAAAAATACTCGTTAGGGAAGCTGTCGTAAGGAGTGTATTTCAGACTTGTCCTATACTGTTTACAATTTTGCATTAACATTAAACTTACACAGTCTCTGTCCCTTATACATCATGCATGTTTTACATTAACATTTTTAGAGTTGTTTCCATATGTCTCTGTCTCTTGCACACCTCGACTACAGATGTCCTACTTTCTGCTTAAAGAAGTCCGCTCATCTGGTCCTCCGCCTGCCCTCGCAGACGTTCTGCCATGATAATCACCTTGGCTCTACAAATAAATGAATAACAAATATTCAAAACACAGGTATATAAAAGTGTTTTAAAATGTTAAAAAAGCCATTACATACAGTGAAGCTGTCAATTTTATTAAAATCTGGACACCTGGAGTAACCTGGACGAGCGTTTCCACAACTTTCGTTGTCATCCTCTTGCAGGTTTGCAGATGTCCAGGGTACTCCATCTACACCATGACCAAGTGAAGCACGTGTTGGTAATAGATGTCCAGATTTTAATAAAATATAAAAGTGTGTTAAGTTTTGAAATTGCACTGGCAACACATATAAAATACCAAAAACAATGGGATGGAAACAATCACAACGGTGGAGTTATCTGACGTGGATAAGGCAGGAACGAGCACTTATCTCACACCTCCTTGAAATAGGACATGTAATGTGTTCTATTTGTTGAACTCTAGACAACATTTTACATGCTTCGACCAATCGTGCCCTCGACAGCACAACGGAGTACTTGTTGCATAATAAACGATTATGCTTCAATTCATTAAGTCATTGAACATTTTACAAGGGAGTACTGGTTGAAGCATGAAAGGTTATTTCATGTGTTTCAAAACTATCTTGCCCTCGAACCGTTCATAATGAACTACTCGTTGAACATGAATGACTCGTGTGCCTAAACCAATCTTAAATGGAGTATTCGCTCAACAACGAATGACTGCCTCATATGTTTCAGCTGATCTTCCCTCAAACTGTTAACATGAACCGTGACTGATACCTTTTCTTCAACCAGTTTTGCTCTGGAACATGTTTAAAATGGAGTGCTCATTATATTGCTTCATGAGCTTCAACCAATCTTGCCCTTGAACTGTTTATATTGGAGTACTCGTTGGGCCATGAATGATTACTGCATGAGCTTCAACCAATCTTACCCTCGAACTTTGTATAATGGAGTACTCATTTGACCACGAAAGGTTGCTTCATGTGCTTACAACCAGTTTTTCCATCGATCCATTTATAGAAGCATATTCGTTTGACTATGGAATGACTGCCTCATGTGCTTAAACCCATCGTTCCCTCGAACTGTTTAAAAGTTATATTCTTTCAGTCTTGAATCATTGCCTCATTTGCTTCAACCAATCTTGCTGTCGAACTAATATAAAGCAGTACTCGTTGGGCCATGAATGATTGCCTCGTGTGCTTAAACCAATCTTGCTCTGGAACCTTTTATAATGGAGTACTCGTAGAACTAGATCTAATTTTGCTACACTTCGTGATCAAGAAGTGCGATTTTGACAAAATTTAGCACACTTGGATTTTGGAATCTGCCAGAAATAAGTAAAAAAACCCGCTACTAATGTAATTCACATTTTCAATCCGTAACATTTTTACTTTCTCTATACGTACTGTGTACATAGTGTATAGAGAAGATATTGCACTCCACCAAAAATTCGATACCGAGATTTCACCGGAAATATATGTTTTAGGGTCTCCTGTATCCAAAAAAAGTATATTCAGAAAAAAGGTCCATGTGTGTGTGCCCGTGTGTCTGTGAACACGATAACTCAAAAACGAAAAGTCGGTAAAATACCAAACTTGGTATTTAAGTTTAGTATCTTCCAGGGATGCGACACGAAGATTTTGAGAAAAATCCCCCCACCCCAAACTACCCTTTACATGGAACTTTTTTTCGAAAATTTTGATTTTTAAAAGATGGCTCTAACGAGAGATACAAATTAGTCACAGTAGTTACATCTTATTGTACAATTGAATGGTATTCAGGAATTGTAAAACAAGTGTCCAGTTCTGTGGATCACCTAAGGCCAGTTGAAAGTCACTAGGAACACCACGTTGAGTCCTTTGAGCAGTGTATCTCGGGCAGACTGTAATTATGTGATAAACTGTGAGAACAGTATCACATAGAGTACATCTAGGGGATGGTTCGTGCGACAGGATGTAGGAATGGGTAAGGGCGGTGTGTCCGATGCACAAGCGGGTGATTAGTACCTGGTTTCTTCTGGTAAGTGTTAGAAGAGAGGAAGCAATGTTGTGTGTTGGGCAGATTTGAAGCAATTTACTTTTAGATGTGGCTGTCCAATGTGTTCTCCATTGCTGCAAAATAGTGCGCCTAAGATGCATGAGGTAATCATCATGAATCTTGATATCTGTGATGGTTGGAGGACGATTTGTTGCTTCCTTCGCAGCAGAAACAGCCATATCATTTCCCGCTATACCACAGTGGGATGGTGTCCAAGCATAGACTAGTCGCTTGCCAGAAGTTACCAAAGCATCGTAGAGTTCTTGGATTTCCTGTACAAGAGTATGGACGGGTGCATGTCGTTGTAGAACGCTTAGAGAATATGTGAAAATAATGAAGGATTGATCTCTAAGGCAAACCGAATTGCAAACAGCTCACAAGAGAAGACGGAGAGTATGTGGGGCAAGTTGTAGAACATGGTATGAGCAGGAAAAACCACTACACATCCATTTTTATTATACCATTTGGAACCATCGGTATATATTGACTGAATTCAAAGTTTGGTAATCCCCTCTCGCCACAAATTCATCCGATCTGGATGAATTTCTTCATGTTCCCAAGCATGAACAAAATGGGTCGCACCGGAACAAAATGTTGATCAAATGAAGAGGCCATCGTCGAGATAGAGGCAGCTTGACAATCGTATTTTTGGATGGGTTAAAAAAATAGCAGGAACGTGGAGAGAAGTGTATATTCCTAAAAGCGGACATTGCTGAGAAATAAATAATTTGTGTTTGAAAAACATAACACTAGTACTTATTGAACCACCTATCCTCCGTGGTCAGAGTAACGATGCTAGCCTCTTGTTTGCCAAGCTCGTGGTTCAAGCCTGGTGGAAGGTGGTTGATTTTTTCGGATATAAAAAATCCTTAGCATGGCTTCCTTCGGAAGGGAAGTAAAGGTTTACGGCACCTAAAAGAACCTCAACCTGATAAACAATTCCTCGGAGCAAAATTAAGAAGTCTTTCACGCCCACTATAGAATAGAAGGCTGAGATTTACAGCAGTTTCAGAGCGTCCATAAATAGAAAGTTTATTGTCTGTTGCCTACACTGTGCAGATAGGCTCGTCATAAAATTACATATTAATGAAATAATTAATAAAAACTGTAAAGTGTTTTGTCATGTAAAAATGAACGTAGTGATGTTGTAAATTTATACTTGCCATCTATTTTAATAATGTTGTATGCGAGAACTTTAGCAATTTTATTTATAAAGCACTTTGGTAATGTTGAGTATTTAGTTGTTTTATATTTTCCTACTTCTAGTAAAATGATTATGAACAACACAATCGAGACTAAATAAATATGACATTGTAAGACGCTGTTGGGGTATGTCATCTCAAAATAATGTTAGATATCCGTATGATTTTCTGGGCAACATGCGAGAAATTTAATTCCGTGCCGTTATGTTGCCATGGTAGCTCAATGATAGAGCAATCAGCTAGAGACCAGGAGATCTCTGGTTCAAATTCCGGCTATGTCATTGAATTTTTCAGTCTGACTCTACCTACCCAAAAACATTAAATTGCCTAAAACTACGTCTTAATGAGTCTCTTGGCTTCCTATTAAAAAAGATTCTAAGCACTCTCTTCTGAATAAAAATACTATTAACTTTAGTTGCATCCCCATATTAAGATATTGCATGATAAAACTCAAAGCTCAATTTATTTTTATTGAACCACCATCGTAACTTATATGCAAGAAACCTATGGAATTTCTTCAGAAAATAACAGAAAATGCAAAACTTTTTTGTTTGGCATTCTTAGATGTTTGTAACAACATATGGTTTATAGATCCTGTTATTCTGTAAGAAAGAAAGAGGCACAACAAAACGTAGATGCGCAAACTTACTGAAAAGAAAAAGTGAAGGGTGAAAGAGACACAAGACTTTTGTTTTGAGAATAAAAGTTTTTGGTTACGATGCCACTAGCCGAGCAGAAGTAAGTTTGCTGTCCAAGTGTTCTCCAGAAGTACCCTGGTATCCATCCAGCACGCTATTTTCTTATTTCGTCGGACAGCATGAGAGATAGGTATAAAGTTTAATGGCCAGCGTAAAGCCATGTGATCAAGAGAAGCAGACCCTCTTTATGACCCAGTAACGCACGTGTGGACTCAAAACATCTTTTAACCTTTAACCTTAAGCTGCTGCTATGGCAATCCGCGTTAAGAAAGGATTAGAGGAGTAAATGACATAGCTATACTCTCTGCGTTACATTAATGAGCCTGTCGGAGAAATCACACACGCCTGTAGAATAAAGATACATTAACTATGAAGTCGCAGCAGCATAGGCGCAGGCGCGAGGGAAGACCAATCGTAAGCGGAACGCAATAAGTCTGTCAATAATTTCATGCGAAAATCTTCTAATCTTCAAATTGAAACACGAGGGTCATCCAGAAAGTAACGGAGGATTTGGTATAACTGAATGATGAGGAAAAATATCAACACAAAACTTTATTTTGACTGCCTCCGTGGTCGAGTGGTCAGCGAGCTGACTTCTCACACGGAGGTGCCGGAGAATTTTTCTTTAACCTATCCCCCATAGAGTCTGGAAGTATGTATGTGAGAGTGAATGTGCGTGTGTTTAGTTATATCAAGTTTACCTAATGTTCTGAACCTACAGTTTCACAAGTCAAAGCCCCCGATATGACCATTGATGTTAAAGGGGGCTATACAAATGAAGCAAAAAAAAAAAAAAAAACAACTTTATTTACAAAGTTACAATGTTACAATTGTGTTTCTCAATGTAATCTCTATTCTCTCAAGACGTTTATTATCACGTGATGCCACTTTTTAATGCTGATGTTATACTTTTCTTCCGCCAAAGAACTTATTCATTTTTATGCACAAAATGTTCGGCCAATCGAATTTTATAGTTAAATAACGCAAGTGTATTGTGATAATGCAATGAACGACTCTTCAGTGAAGAAATGGCGCATAATTTACGAGTAATCAAGGAAGAACCAGTGTGCCCGAAGACCAGAGTAGATGTTCATCAGTCGCAACGTAGGAATTGAAAGCAAATATTAGTTAAAGAATTCAGTAAAACCGGTATTTCATTTTGGTCACCATTGATGACTTTTTGGTGTAAATATTTCGCAACCGAAACCCTCAACATCTTGGCTCAGATCTTTAGCGGTGGAAGAGAGTAAACATAGGCATAGAAACACCTATACCACGTGACGATAAATACCCTGATAGTAATAGCGATTACGTTGAAAATAGAGTAAGGTAATGTAACTTTGTAAATAAAGTTTTGTGTTGATAACTATCGTTATTGTTTAGTTATGCAAAATCTTCTGTTACTTGCTGGATGGCCTCGTATAACCAACAATACAATTAGTTCAATCTTTTATAAATAAGTAGGTTATAACAATTACACAGCACATCTATCGCTACAGTTCTATGGCAATAGTAATATAGCCCGAGATGGCCAATCAGGTTAAAGGGCGAATGTAGTAATATGTACTACATTCAAAAAGTTTCCAGGAATGTGTAAATAACACAAACAGGTTACCATAACGCAATTTACACACCATTTCCTTAAAAAGAATTCCCTTCCGCAGTGACCCACTTCTGCCACCACGTGTAAAGGACTGGAAGCCATTTTCAGATAGGTATATGTCGTAGTGCCCTAGTCGCACGTACCTTAAGATTGACAGTAATTTCTTCACGTTCGAAAATCTTGACCGAAACGTTTTCTTCGTCGCTGCTTCACTATAAGCTTCTTCCATCATTCTGAATGTCTCTGTGGGAGACATTAGTTCGAACGTGCTAAGATGCCGATATTATGAAATGTTATAGACAAACATGCATACACAACAACAAAAACCTGATGTGTTACACTCACATGACTTTCTCTAGCCCTTCTACAAACTTCTTACATAAGATTATTCTTCTTTCTGCACCTTGTTAATCGAGATATTCAGCACAATGTTCTTATTACTTAGTTCCTTATCAGTAGGAAGAAAATAAGGGAATACACTAGGCTAAATCGATAGTCAAATGTTTTAAAAGCTGTCGTTATTTGATTGTCATTACAAATCGCTTCTTTTCTTGCCCAGAAGTAGAACAAAAGAAAAACGGACACTCCCGACTGAGAAACGTATAAGTACTTCACAACTGAAACTAATAGCAATGACTATCTCGAATACGGTAAGCTCCACGAAAAAAATGTATATGACGTGAGTTGTGTATTTTAACAAGGCCTACATTTTTTGTATAGTAAGTTTTTGTCTATATCTTACGGTTTACTAGTTATGCCAAATTAGGTAAAATGCATCCAGAATAAACAGGTCTTTAGAAGCTATTCCCAGAAAATTCAAGATATACATTTTATTTGTCAGGTAAATATCTTTAATATACGATATTTTAAACAAAATCGTTACAGCCTTTTTTAAGAAAACCAAAATTTTCGAAAAAAGTTCCTTGTAAAGAGTAGTTTGGGGTGGGGGGATTTTTATCAAAAATGTCGTGTCGCATCCCTGGAAGACACTGAACTTAAATACCAAGTGTGGTATTTTAGCTACTTTTCGTTTTTGAGTTATCGTGTTCACAGACACACGCACATACACACACATACACACACACATACGGTCTGGAAATGCTTTTTTTTTGGATTTAGGGGGTCCTAAAACATGTATTTCCGGTGAAATCTCGGTATTGAATTTTTGGGTGGAATACAATACTTCTCTATCCCTATGTACATTGTACTACGGGGCTAGAGAAAGTAAAAATCTGATGTGTACCATTCACATGACTTTCTCCATATCCCTGCAACAAATAATTCTTAAAAAGCTTATACTTCTATTTACTTTATGCTAATCAGAAAAAAATAGCAGAAATAGTCTTATTACTCGCTTCCTTGTAAGTAGAAGCGAAATAAGGGACAACCGTAGGTTAAAGTGATAGTCAAAAGCTGGTTGCTATGTCAATGAAGTTCCTTTGTTTATATGGATAGGAGTTGACAAGTTCCTGTCTGAGAAGAGTATACGTTTTTCATAGCAGAAACCAAAAATTAGGAATGTCACAAAAACGACGAACTCCACGAAAAAAATATATAACATAAATTGTGCGTTTTAAAGTGCTCTACATTTTTTGTGTAGTAAGTTTTTGTCCATCTCTTACGGTTTAGCAGTCATTCAAAATTTAGTAAAATTCATCCAGAATAAACTACTCATTAGAAGCTATTCCCAGAAAATTCAAGATATACATTTCATTTGTGAGGTAAATATGTTTAATATCCGAAATTTTAATCAAAATCGTTAGAGCCATTTTTGAGAAAATAAAAATTTTCAAAAAAAGTTCCATGTAAAGGGTAGTTGGGGGTGGGGAGATATTTCTCAAAATCTTCGTGTCGCATCCCTGGAAGATACTAAACTTAAATACCAAGTTTAGTATTTTACCGACTTTTCGTTTTTGAGTTATCGTGTTCAAACACACACACACACACACACACACACACACACACACACACACACACACACACACGGACCTTTTTGTGAAAATGCTTTTTTTGGATATTGGGGACCCTAAAACATATATTTCCGGTGAAATCTCGGTATCGAATTTTTGGTGGAGTGCAATACTTTCTCTATACACTATGTATATAGTGGATATGGAGAAAGTAAAAATTAGCAGAAATAGTCTTATTACTCGCTTCCTTGTAAGTAGAAGCGAAATAAGGGACAACCGTGGGTTAAAGTGATAGTCAAAAGCTGGTTACTATGTCAATGAAGTTCCTTTGTTTATATAGATAGGAGTTGACAAGTTCCTGTATGAGAACAGTATACGTTTTTCATAGCAGAAACCAAAAATAAGGAATGTGACAAAAACGATGAACTCCACGAAAAAAATGTATGTAACATAAGTTGCGTGTTTTAGCGTGCTCTACATTTTTTGTGTAGTAAGTTTTTGTCCATCTCTTACGGTTTAGCAGTTATTCAAAATGTAGTAAAATTCATCCAGAATAAACTACTCTTCAGAGGCTATTCCCAGAAAATTCAAGATATGCACTTCATTTGTCAGGTAAATATCTTTAATATCCGAAATCTTAATCAAAATCGTTAGAGCCATTTTTGAGAAAATCAAAATTTTCGAAAAAAGTTCCATGTAAAGGGTAGTTTGGGGTGGGGGGATTTTTCTCAAAATCTTCTTGTCGCATCCCTGGAAAATACTAAACTTAAATACCAAGTTTAGTATTTTACCGACTTTTCGTTTTTGAGTTATCGTGTTCACAGACACACGGACACACACACACACACACACACACACACACACACACACACACACACCCGGACCTTTTTGTGAAAATGCTTTTTTTGGATATTGATGACCCTAAAACATATATTTCCGGTGAAATCTCGGTATCGAATTTTTTGGCGGAGTGCAATACTTTCTCTATACACTATGTAGATATTGCGTATGGAGAAAGTAAAAAACACGATCGATAAAGTATTTTTAGAAAAGGTCTGTGTGTGGAGAGAGAGAGAGAGAGAGAGAGAGAGAGAGAGAGAGAGAGAGAAATATCCCCCAATTTAAGCTATCCTTTACGTGAAAACATTATCTTTATTTTTATTTTCTATCAAAGCAGACGTATTAATTAAAAACTGTTTTGCTCTCTTTTCTCATGGTTATATCTTTTAAGTTCTATCGGTATATTGGGGGCTTTGACTTGAGAAGCAGCTTGTGGTGTTATTGGCTAGTTGAACTGTGGTTTTATCATTTGTTTTATTAGTTCCATCGTCCACTCTTCAGAGATTGTAATTGAAAAATTCCTCCTCCCAGCTGGAAATCGAACACATATTAAACTTAAAACTTATAAATAAAATACTAGAATATTCTCTTTAAAAGTCTGATGTGTTCCATTCACATCTCTACAGTAAATTATTGTTAAAAAGCTTATTATTCTATTTACTTAATGCTAATCGAGAAAAAATAGCAGAAAGGGTCTTATTATTTGCTTCGTTGTAAGTAGAAGGGAAATAAGGGAGTTCACTAGGCTAAATCGATAGTTAAAGCTGGTTGCTCTGTGACTGAAGTACCTTTCTATGGACAGGAGTTGACAAATTCCCTTATGAGAAAAGTAAGTATTTTGAAGCTGAAACTAATAACAAGGAATATCTCAAACGGCCAACCTCACGAAAAAAATGTTTATAACATAAATGGTGTGTTTTAATGAGAGTAGATATTTGTCTATCTCTTACGGCTTACTAGTTATGCTAAACTCCGCAAATTTCATCCGAATAAACGTGTCTTCAGAGACTACTCTGAAAATTGAAGACAGCATTTTGTCATGTAAATATCTCAAATATAAGTATTTTTTATCAAAATCGTTAGAGCCATTTTTTGAGAAAATAAAAATTTTCGAAATTTATTTCCATTTACTTTGGGGTGGAGAGAATTTTCTTGAAAATCTTCGTGTGGCATCATACCAAACTTAAATACCAAGTTTGGTTTTTATGGTCTTTTCGTGTTTGAGCTATGCTGCCCACAGACACATATACACGGACAGTTTTCTATTTTTTTATTCAGGGGGTCTCAAAACATGTATTTCCGATGGAATCTCGGTATCGAATTTTTGGGTGCAATGCAATACCTTCTCTATGCACTATGTACATAGTACGTGTAGAGAAAATAAACATAATGCAAATCCAATTATTGGGCGTTAGAAAACAGAGAATGAACTAAGAATCCACTAGGAAGAGGACTGCAACGAACTGCACTGCGCATGCGCATGTGGTTTAATGCAGCACTTGGCTAACATTATGACCCAATCCCATATAAAAGTCTCCCGTTAACATTTCTCCTCCTTCGGCTTGCCGTGAAGTAATTACGGGTTTTTTCACGATGTGCTATAGCTTCTTTGGAAAACTGTCCCTTCTTGCGTAAAAACGTTATTACTTTCTCTACAACTGAGGTACAGAAAGCAAAAGTTTAGCACTTTCATTTTCTGAGGCTCTAGAATTAAAAAATCTGATGTGTACCATTCACATGACTTTCTCCATATTCCTGCAACAAATAATTCTTAAAAAGCCTATACTTCTATTTACTTTATGCTAATCAGAAAAAATTAGCAGAAATAGTCTTATTACTCGCTTCCTTGTAAGTAGAAGCGAAATAAGGGACAACCGTAGGTTAAAGTGATAGTCAAAAGGTGGTTGCTATGTCAATGAAGTTCCTTTGTTTATATGAATAGGAGTTGACAAGTTCCTGTATGAGAAAAGTATACGTTTTTCATAGCAGAAACCAAACATAAGTAATGTCACAAAAATGACGAACTCCACGAAAAAATGTATATAACATAAATTGTGTGTTTTAAAGTGCTCTACATTTTTTGTGTAGTAAGTTTTTGTCCATCTGTTACGGTTTAGCAGTCATTCAAAATTTAGTAAAATTCATCCAGAATAAACTACTCTTCAGAGGCTATTCCCAGAAAATTCAGGATATACATTTCATTTGTCAGGTAAATATCTTTAATATCCGAAATTTTAATCAAAATCGTTAGAGCCATTTTTGAGAAAATCAAAATTTTCGAAAAAAGTTCCATGTAAAGGGTAGTTGGGTGTAGGGGGATTTTTCTCAAAATCTTCGTGTCGCATCCCTGGAAGATACTAAACTTAAATACCAAGTTTGGTATTTTACCAACTTTTCGTTTTTGAGTTATCGTGTTCACAGACACACGGACACACGGACCTTTTTGTGAAAATGCTTTTTTTGGATATTGGGGACCCTAAAACATATATTTCCGGTGAAATCTCGGTATCGAATTTTTGGTGGAGTGCAATACTTTCTCTATACACTATGTACATAGTGCGTATGGAGAAAGTAAAAATGATGTATGTAAATCAATGTGCAACACGAGGATTCTCAGGACAATCCTATCTTTCTAATATGGAATATGTCGTTTCTCAAAGTGGTTCTAATGCCATTTTCTAAATAGTTGATGAAATCCTCTTCATTTACATAAAAGCTTATGGCCATTACCTACCGCAAGAGATAGTCTTGTGTGAATTAGTGTGAACAAATATGTTTCAAAGTATTTTTAATTTTTTTAACATTATCATGAAGTAAAATAGAAGAATAAACGTTTTAACAATAATTTTTTACCCAGATGTAAAGAAACAATATCAGATTTTAGTACATAAAATGTCCTTCCTTGGCATTTATTACGAATTTCACTTGTTTGGACTTGGAGTCAAGAGTTTCTAATACAATTCACTTATATCTGGGTCTTGAAACCACACTTTTATCGCAGTACAAATGTTATTTTATGGTGAAGTCCACGTTTTTCATCTGTTTCTTGATAATTTATTAAAGGTCCTCAACAGCGTTGGGATCCGATGAATTTCCAGGCCAATCCAGACCACTCTTCACCAAGAAGTATTTCACATTCTTGATTACTAACGTGGGACTTAGTCGTGCTGGAAAATCGCTTTTTCAATACTCATCGTTTATGCTAATCTCTTCAGTTCTAGGGCGGCTCTTTTCTTTTAAATCAGGATATTTTTTGACAATATTCATCATTCCAACTTTAGGTATCAGACTTTTGGTGCCTGTGGTTAGACCTCTCGCTTCTCATCTAGGTGACCGCTTGTGGGATTTGTGGTGGACGAAGGGACATCTGAGCGGGTTTTCTCCGGTTTTCCCCGTTATTATTTACACCAATTGTTCCATAATCATATTTCGTTTCACCGTCGTTTCACACCATCCACTCTTTCACAGGCATCGGACCTGTCCTGGCTACTCTCTCTGATCCATAAGCCTCTGCGAATGCAACACAGCCCAACAAACAGTTGACCATCTAATATACGACTGCATAAACATAGAACGTCAGAGAGCAATATTAATCAAAGAAGTTATTCAGAATGGAGATACCTGGCCTGTCAGTAATCATCAGCTAATATTCCAGCATTTACGAAGTTTTTATAAATATATTAAATCCATGGATATCTAAACCAAATAGATCTATAAATAAATTGTATAATTAATATGTACTAATTTTGAGCATAGAGTAATTTTAAAAATAAATTAAACAGTCAAATGCAGTAATATAAAATTATTTTAATGACATTTGACTGCAATGGGTTTATTTCTAAAACAAAATTTAAGTTTATATTATGTTAGGAGTCTTCAATCCTTGGATTGGTTTGCAGCAACTCTCCATTCAGATCTTCTCTCTGCTTTCCGTTTGAGTTCTTCATATTTACTGCATTTCATATCTTCCATAATTTGTTTTATATATTGTGATCTTGCTCTTCCTTTGCCACTTCTTCCTTCTATCATACCTTCTATTATGATATTCAGTGTGCTCTGATGTCTTAATAAATGACCTACTAATTTTGTTGTTGTTTTAATTTGGTTCCAAATTCGTTTTTCCGCTTCTGCTCTTTTATATACTTCTTCATTTTTAATGTTGTCACTCCATTTAATTTTTAGCATTTTCCTATAGCATCATGTTTCAAATGCTTCTATTCTCTTTCTTTCTGCTTTTAAAATTGTCGAAGTTTCACATCCATATAACATAATACTCCATACATATGTTTGTAATAAATTCTTCCTGGTTTCAAGGCTAATATTGTTTGCAGTAAATAGCTGGTAATTTTTATTAAAAGCAAGTTTTGCGTGTTGTATTCTACTGGTTATTTCTGTTTTGCTCCTTCCATCAGCTGTTATTTTGATTCCTAGATATTGAAATATTTCGGTTTCTTCTAACAGTTGTCCATTTAGTTTAATTTTTGTGTTACTATTCCCTTTCTTCCTGCAAGTCATAATTTTTGTTTTTGATTTTTTAATGTTTAAGTTGTAATTGTTCCTTAATGTATTTTCTAATGATATATATATATATATATATATATATATATATATATATATATATATATATATAAAGCCTCTGCTCAACAGGAGCTGCTTGTAAGTCATGGGGATAAGTCCTATATATTAGAAGAGTCAACAGAGAAGGAAAAAGAATACAAGACAGCCCCAAAACATTGTTTTTGGGAACTTCACTATCTGGTTGATGTATCTCAGCAAGACACCTCTGTGGTGGACAAAGCGGCGCTGGGGCGGGTTTTCTCCGGGTACTCCGGTTTCCCCCGCCATCTCATTCCACCGGTGCTCCATCATTCATGTATCATCAGTGTCACCGCCTGCGGTGCCATAAGTAGTTAAAGCGGGCGTTAAACACTACCAAAAAAAAAAAAAGACACCTCTTATCGCTTCTCCCACACTTTTCTCCTTAGCTTCTCGACCTAACATTTTTATTTATTCTGGGATTCTCAAAACCTGTATTTCTGGTGATAACTTGATATTGAATTCTTGGTTAGCGCATATTTCTTCCTTTGTTATTAAAATTAATTAGAAGAGAGCCAAATGAATATATGTGGATTCAAATTACTTTTTTCTAAAACGTTTTTACTTATTCAGGGATTCTAACAACGTGTATTTCTGGTGATATATCTATATTTAATTCTTAGTTAAAGTGTACTTCTTCCTTTGTTAATAAAATTAATTAGAAGAGAGCCAAATGAATATATGTGGATTCAAATTACTTTTTTCTAAAACGTTTTTACTTATTCAGGGATTCTAACAACGTGTATTTCTGGTGATATATCTATATTTAATTCTTAGTTAAAGTGTACTTCTTCCTTTGTTAATAAAATTAATTAGAAGACAGTAAAAATGAATATATGTGATTTTATAACTATTTTTGGCAAACATGTTTTTATTTATTCAGGGATTCTCCGGTGTTATCTCTATATTGAATTCTTGATTGGAGTACATTTGTTCCTCTGTTATTAAAATTAATTAGAAGAGAAAGTAAAAATACATATGTAGTGGTTTTATAACTATTGTTTGCTAAAACATTTTTATTTATTCAGAGATTCTCAAAACGTGTACTTCTGATTATATCTCTATATTGAATTCTTTGTTTGAGTGCATTATTTTCTTTGTTATTAAAATTAAGAGAGAGAGAGAGAGAGAGAGAGAGAGAGAGAGAGAGAGTAAAATGAACATATGTGGTTTTTTAAACTATTTTTGCTAAAACTTTTATTTATTCAGAGACTCTCAAAACCCATATTTCCGGTGATTACCCGATATTAAATTCTTAATTAGAGTACATTACTTCCTTTGTTGTTAAAATTAATTAGAAGATAAGGTAGAAATGAAAACATGTGTTTTACTTTCTCTACACGTATTTGTATGTAGTGTATACAGGAAGTACTGTATTCCACGCAACATTTCGATAGAAAGATTTATGTTTTGAGGTCCTCTGAAACCAAATAAAGATATTTAGGAAAGATCTGTGTGTTTACTGGTATTTAAATTCTTCCAAGTATGCGACACGAAGATTTTCAAGAAATTCTCCCGCAATCCGAACTACCCTTTACTGGAAACATTTTTAAAAATGTTGTTTTTATGAAAACTGGCACGATTTTGATTACGTACCGTATATTAAAGCTATTTATATCACATATTTGTAATTCTGGGAATAGCTTCTAAAGACCTGTTCAGTTTGGATGAATTTTGCATAACTGGTAAACCGCAGGAGATACGCAAAGGCTTACTACACAAAAAATGTAGATATCGTTAAAACGCATACTTTATATCATACACATTTTTATAGCAGAATTGACCGTTTCCGAGATATTCCTTCTTGTTGCTTTCAATTTTAAACTGTGCATCTTCTCAAAAGGGTTCCCTTTCGTTTCATCTCTCATTTGTTTTTCTGGAAATGCAAAGCGAACCGAACTTCAATTGTTCACATATCGATCTATTTTTAGCCTGGTATATTCCCTTATTTCTCTTCTGCCTTTAGAAATTAAGTAGTAGGACCAATTGTGTTGATATTTATCTTGATTTGCATGGTGTTGATAAAATAATAATAATTTTGTAAGAATAGTTTGTTTGCAGAACAGGTTGAGAAAGTCAAGTGAATGCAACATAGAAGTTTTTGTTAGGAAATTTTTATTTTGTCAAGGATTCTCAATACGTGTATTTCTGGTGATATCTCGATATTAAATGTTTGATAGGAGTAACTTAGTTTGTTATTAAAATTAATTAGAAGACAAAGTAAACATGAACATTTTCGGTTTCATAATGAATAAATGAATAAGTGTATTTATTGAAATAACAATATTCATTGATCATCAATCGCACAGGTCCATAGACCGTACGTGCTTTTGCAAAAAAGGCGTGTTATTTATAGACGCTCTTTAACTACTGTGGTTCTCAGCGCCCCATTCTAAATTGGGTGTGAAAGACTGTTTAATTTTGCTCAGAGGCCTCTCTATCAGGTTTGAGGTTCTTTTATGTGCCGTAAATCTACGACACGGGACCCACGGCTTTACTTCCCTTCCGAAGGAAGCCATGTTAAGGATTTTTACACCCGAAAAAATTCGTCCTCCGCCGGGTTTGAACCCGCGACCTTGGGTATATGAAGTTAACATGGTAACCATTACACCATGGAGGGCGACATGTGCTTTTGCAATACACAAAATAGTAAGCAATATTTAAAAAAAATAAATAAAAAAATCAACACCAACGAATTAAAAGAGTAAGCCCGAAAATAAAAGCACAAAGATATTTAAATATAGCAACTTAAATTTACAACACAGAGTGCATCTTATTTAGATGCATTAATGTACCCTATTATAATAGACAAATACTCTTAAGATATATATATATATATTTACACATAATCTGATGTGTTCCATTCACATGACTTTCTCTACATCTCTGCTACAAATTATTCTATTTACTTCATCTAATCGAGACAAAAATAGCAGAAATAGTCTTATTACTTGCTTCCTTGTAAGTAGAAGCGAAATAAGAGAGTACTATAGCTTTAAGTGATAGTCAAAAGCTGGTTGCTATGTGACTGAAGTTCCTTTGTTTGTTTGAACAGGTGTTACAAATTCCTGTATGAGAAAAGTATGTTTTTTTAAAACTGAAATCAAAAATAAGGAATATCTCAAAAACAAGGAATATCTCAAAAACGATTTACTCCAAGAAAACAATTATATAGCATAAATTGTGTGTTTCAACGTGCTCTATATTTTTTGTGTGGTAAGTTTTTGTCCATGTCTTACGGTTTAGCAGTTATGCAAAATTCCGTAAAATTCACCCAGAATAAAGTATTCTTCATAGGCTATTCCCAGAAAATTCAAGATATACATTTTATTTGTCAGGTTAATATCTTTAATATACGATGGTTTAATCAAAATCGTTAGAGCCATTTTTAAGAAAATCAACATTTTCAAATTTTTTCCATGTAAAGGGTAGTTTGGGGTGGGGGATTTTTCTCAAAATCTTCGTGTCGCATCCCTGGAAGATACTATACTTAAATACCAAGTTTGGTATTTTACCGACTTTTCGTTTTTGAGTTATCGTGTTCACAGACGTACGGACACACACACACACGGACCTTTTTCTGAAAATACTTTTTTTTTATATACAGGGGATCCTAAAACATATATTTCCGGTGAAATCTCGGTATCTAATTTTTGGGTGGAATACAATACCTTCTCTATACACTATGTACATAGTACGTGTAGAGAAGTTAATAATACTAACACCACAATACAACAATGATATAAGTAAGGTTTCATAATGGATAAAGTGTAACGTATCCTTTAGCTAATGCTGAATCCGTTTGCTAAAGTTTATGATCTGGTTGAACAAATGCCGCCAGTTGTATTCTGTTAACAATGTTGCGCTGTGTGTATGTGCAGAGCTCAGTGGATAGCTGATCTGATAAAATACCGACAGCCCCCTCTGTTGTTTCTGTACACAGCTTGCTGATTTTGGAACGAGCCCCGTTTCGCATTTAAATGAGCCCTTGTCTAGGGTTACACGTGGCGGAAATGTATAGCTGACCACTACACCATCGATCGTTACTCCCACATAACTAGTCGGCTACAGAGTTACTTGTAAGCGGTTTATATAAGTGGCTTACCTGCCACGATTCTTTGGAGAATGGTTCTTTACCAGGGGTCCTGGGCTCGATTCCAGGCTGGGTGGTACTTCCCTGACCTCTCCAGAGTTTTATTTATGGACGCTCTTTAACTGCTATGGTTCTCAGCGTCCCATTCTATATTGGGCGTGAAAGACCGCTTAATTTTGCTCAGAGGCCTTTTATTCAGGCTAAGGGTTTGTTTTACGTGCCGTAAATCTACCACACGGACCAACAGCTTTACTTCCACTCCGAAGGAAGCGATGCTGAGGCTTTTTAAGCGGTGAAAGCTGTCATAGAAGACCAGGAGGCTTTGGAGAATGGTTCTGTGCAAGGTTCCTGGGTTCGATTCCAGGTTGGGTGGTAATTGTTCTGTAGTCAAGATTATTCCCTGTTTTATTTATGGACACTCTTTAACTGCTGTGGTTCTCAGCGTCCAATTCTATACTGGGCGTGAAAGAACGTTTAACTTTGCTCAGAGGCCTTTTTATTCAGGCTTGAGGTTCTTTTGCATGCCGTAAATCTGCCACACAGGGCCAACGGCTTTACTTCCCTCCCGAAGGAAGCATGCTAAGACTTTTTACGCCCGAAAAAAAATCCAAAAAAAATAATCCTTCGCTGAGTTTGAACCCGCGACCTTGGGCCAGAGTCAGGAGAGGATATTCGCTGGGTGGCCTTCAAATTCTAATTATGCGTTATTATGAGGATTATGTGTAGTAACACAAACAATTTCTTATGATGTTAGATGAGCACTTATTTTGCTATTAAAAATATTTCTTAATTAGAAACTTTTCGTTGTAATTAAGTAAGAAGCAAATTAATTGAAATAATTTCCCCGAATGAATAATATAAGTTTTGACTTCTACTGTGTGAATTTGTGTGTGTGTGTGTGAACTAGCATGTAAAAGTCAAAGGGAATTAATGAGAACTGTACACTAACTCCATTGGCCAAAGGCAATAATTTTCCAAAGCGAAAACACATTACAGTTAAAAACGAGTTGTAAACGGAACGATTTAAAAATCTAATGTGTTACATTTACATGACTTTCTCTACATTTCTGCAACAAATTATTGTTAAAAAGCTTATGCTTCTAT
This sequence comes from Hymenopus coronatus, assembly GCA_030762935.1. NCBI lineage: Eukaryota > Metazoa > Arthropoda > Insecta > Mantodea > Hymenopodidae > Hymenopus > Hymenopus coronatus. Next base: position 16,848,443 of record CM060891.1, read on the forward strand.
TTACTTCATGGTAATCGAGAAAAACTTAGCATAGATAGCCTTATTACTTGCTTCCTTGTAAGTAGAAGCGAAGTAAGGGAGTAACATAGGTTAAAGTGATAGTCAAAAGCTATCTAGTTTCTATGTGACTGAAGTTCCTTTGTTTGATTGGACAGGAATTGAAAGATTCCTACATGAGAAACGTTTTTTTTAAAGCTGAAACCAAAAACAAGAAATGTCTCAAAAACGACCGACTCCACGAAAAAATGTATATAACATAAATTGTAAGTTTTAATGTGCTCTACATTTTTTGTGTGATAAGCTTTTTCCATCTCTTACGGTTTAACATTTATGCAAAATGCCATAAAAGTTATCCAGAATAAATAGTCTTTAGATGTTATTCCCAGAAAATTCAAGATATACATTTTATTTGTCAGGTAAATATCTTTAATGTAATATTTTAAATAAATCGTTAGAGCCAATTTTTGATAAAATCTAAATTTTCGAAAAAAAAGTTCCATGTAAAGGGTAGTTGGGGTGGGGGTATTTTCTTGAAAATCTTCGTATCGCATCCTTGGAAGATACGAACTTAAATACCAAGTTTGGTATTTAACGGTCTTTTCGTTTTTGAGCTATGCTGCCCCCCCACACACACACATGGACATGTTTCTTAAAAATTCATTTTATGGATTCAGGGAGATCCAAAACATGTATTTCCGGTGAAATCTCGGGATTGAATTTTTGGGTGCATTACAATGCCCTCTCTATATACTATGTACATAGTACGTGTAGAGAAAGTAATATTGAAGCGCCATTTGCATGAAGTGTTGTAAAAGTCAACCATTACTTACCCTCGGTAAATCAATAGCTAATGATAGTATTTTTTGAGGTATGTTGAAAAAATAAGAAATTAGGAATCCACGGTAGGGTTTTTTACTGTCGGAAAGTTTGTTTACCTGATAAAATGTAAAAGTGTTTTCGTCCAATATTCCTTTTCCAATGGTATCTCTTTTCAGTAGCTTCGGTTTTGATTAATAAATTTATCTTTCGTATCTGCCTGACCAATTAGTTGTTTTTAATATACAGGGTTATTCAAAAAGAAAGAACACATTTCAAACTTTTATTGCTTCCAAACTACAAAAGATAGAAGCATGATTCCAACGTTCATGGAGAGAGAAAAGTTTACAATTGAAATAGCGCGGGGGGTGGAAGTTCCAATCAGGGCTGCATTGGCGCTGTTGTTTGTTGTATTCTGCAGTGAAATGGCGGCCACACCTCAAGAGAAATCATTTTGTGTGCTGCAGTTATCAAAGTTAGAGTCCATTGTTGCAGCTCAACGAAAGGATCCCAAAGAAATGCACATCACGAGCAAGCAACCAACGGTATGGCGAGTTCTAAAACATCGTCTGCACCTGAAGACATACAAACTGCATTGAATCCTGACGACCACAACAAACGGTACGTATTGTACATTGGCATGTTAGAATGTGGAAGAAGACAATTTTACTCAACGATTAATGTTTTCCAATTAAATTTTTTCATGCAAGATGGTGCCTCGCCTCATTTCTCTTACCATGTCCGACGTTACTTGAATAACACGTTTGCAGGACGTTGGATTGCAAGAGGAGGAGCAGATCAACTTTATCGCCTGTGGCCTTCTAAGTCTCCAGATCTCACTCTATGGGGTTACGTAAAAGACCGTGTTTTTATCCCTCCTATGCCTGGCGCTCTTGAAGATCTACGACATCGAATTGTTGAAGCTGTAAATTCGATAACTAGAGACCCGCTGATTCGTGTGTGGCAAGAAATGTGCCACCGTTTTGACATATGTCGTGTAACACACGGTGCTCATATTGAATGCATATTATAAAAATGTACACTTTTCTATCTCCATGAACGTTGGAATCATGTTTCTATCTTTTGTAGTTTGGAAGCAATAAATATTTGAAATGTGTTCTTTCTTTTTGAATAACCCTGTATATTTAAGTTTGCATGGACTCTTTTATCAAGGCGATTTGTATAAGGAATGACTGGCTACTGAATAAACACGATTCGTTTTATAATTCCACAAAAGGTTTTATTTCACTATTAATCTTTGAAATAAAAATTCAGTTAATTTAACAAGATTAGTTTATTCTCTCTGTTTACAATATATATACTCGAGGTATTCAAAAATATCACAAAGATGACATTCCTTTTCTTTCGTTTTTCTACGTCTCTAAGTAAAGTTTTTCAAACAACAAAAAACAGGAGACAATCTATTACTAACTCATTTGTCCTTTCATTAATGAAACAAGATTACTGATATTCATGAACATTGTATCATCGTTCATCGTTTATACGTAGAACATTCTTTTTAATTAATAATAATACAAATTGCACGGTTATACAGTAATTTTCTGCTGCAGTAAGCACTATGGCATATGGCGAGTCGTTGGCTGATATTAGCCATGCCGAATACAAAGTTTATTCTGTGCAACTCTGTGACGTGGTATCACCCGGCACTCTTCTAAACTTCTTGGCCTTTTAAGCTGGAGCTTGCTTCTAAAGCCGGCTGCTAGAACAGAATAAGGGAAAATAATGGCGTAACAGCGAAAGGCAACAAAGACGAGCGCGAGCAAATGGGTTTTTAACAAGGACCTCACTGGCAGAGATCCAATAGCCCCCGAGTTCATTTTAGTTCTGTTGTCATCAATCTCACGGCACAAGTAATAAATCATTGGAATAGCGAAAGGATTTTAAACTAATGAAGAACTTATATTGACGCTGGTGAATCCGATTCAAATATTGTGGGAAACTATTTAGCCCCAATCTGTTGTCGAGGAGAAAAAAACATTTCAAAGCTCACACATACTGCAGTTAAACCTTGTCCGTAATATGTACGGGAGTGGAAGGAAGCCTTTTTGCAGACACAGCTGATTGATGCGTGTGTGAAATTTCACACTTTAAATATCAATTAACCGAAGCTTTAAATGCACAGGCGCATGCTTATTAATAAGCGCTCCCAACTTTCAAACCTTTTTACCAACGTTTCCATATTCAAAATGCCCCACACGATGTAATTTTTATTTTCTTTACATATTGTATAGAGAAGGTATTGCACTCCATCCAAAAATTCGATACCGAGATTTCACCGGAAATATGTCCGTGTGTGTCTGTGAACACGATAACTCAAAAACGAAAAGTCGGTAAAATACAAATTTTAGTATTTAAGTTCAGCATCTTCCAAAGATGCGACACGAAAATGTTCAAGAAAATCCCACACCCCCAACTACCCTTAACATGGAAACATTTTCGAAATGTTTTATTTTCTCAAAAACGGCTCTAACGGTTTTGATTAACATTTCTTATATTTAAGATATTTACATGCAAAATAAAATGTATATATCGAATTTGCTGGAAATAGACACAGAAGACATGTTTATTCTGGATGACTTTTGCGGAATTTTGCATAACTGGTAATCCATAAGAGATGGACAAAAAGTTACCATAGAAAAATGTAGAGCAGGTTAAAACACACAATTTGTTATATACGTTCTTTTCATGGAGTTTACCCTTTTTTAGGTATTCCTTGTTATTGGTTTCAGCTTTTTAGTACTTATACTTTTCTCATACAGGAATTTGTCAACTCCTGTCCATACAAACAAAGCAACATCAGTCACATAGCAACCAGCTTTTGGCTTTCACTTTAACCTATGGTGCTCCCTTATTTCCCTTCTACTTACAAGGAAGCAAGAAATAAGATCCTATCTGCTATTTTTTTTTTTTTTTTTTACTTTCTCCATACGCACTATGTACATAGTGTATAGAGAAAGTATTGCACTCCACCAAAAATTCGATACCGAGGTTTCACCGGAAATATATGTTTTAGGGTCCCCAATATCCAAAAACAGCATTTTCACAAAAAGGTCCGCGTGTGTGTGTGTATGTGTGTGTGTGTGTGTGTCTGTGAACACGATAACTCAAAAACGAAAAGTCGGTAAAATACCAAACTTGGTATTTAAGTTTAGTATCTTCCAGGGATGCGACACGAAGATTTTGAGAAAAATCCCCCCACCCCCAACTACCCTTTACGTGGAACTTTTTTCGAAAATTTTCATTTTCTCAAAAATGACTCTAACGATTTTGACTAAAATTTCGGATATTAAACATATTTACCTGACAAATGAAATGTATATCTTGAATTTTCTGGGAATAGCCTCTGAAGAGTAGTTTATTCTGGATGAATTTTACTAAATTTTGAATAACTGCTAAACCGTAAGAGATGGACAAAACCTTACCACACAAAAAATGTAGAGCACATTAAAACACACAATTTATGTTATATACATTTTTTTCGTGGAGTTCGTTGTTTTTGTGACATTCCTTATTTTTGGTTTCTGCTATGAAAAACGTATACTTTTCTCATACTGGAACTTGTCAACTCCTATCCATATAAACAAAGGAACTTCATTGGCATAGCAACGAGCTTTTGACTATCACTTTAACCTACGGTTGTCCCTTATTTCGCTTCTACTTACAAGGATGCGAGAAATAAGACTTTTTCTGCTAATTGTTTCATCTGATTAGCATAAAGTAAATAGAATTATAAGCTTTTTAAGAATTATTTGTTGCAGGGATATGGAGAAAGTCATGTGAATGGTGCACATCAGATTTTTCTCGATTAGCGTTAAGTAAATATCAAAATAAGCTCTATAACAATAATTTATTGCAGAGATAAAGAGAAAGTCACGTGAATGAAATACATTAGATTTTTTGTAGTATGTGTTCTAAATGTTAAGAAAATATGTAGCCTAAGAACTGAAATTTCCTGGCGACGTGTTAATTCAAAATCTTCTCGGGCTTCTAGCCAGGTAAAAACTTGGCTTGACACCAACGTTTCGAAGAAGTGCATCTTCCTCGTCTTCAGTTCACCCTGAAGACGAGGAAGATGCACTTCTTCGAAACGTTGGTGTCAAGCCAAGTTTTTACCTGGCTAGAAGCTCGAGAAGATTTTGAATTTTGAATATGTAGCCTTTCGCACTTGACGCATTTTAAATATCAATTAACCGAAGCTTTAAATGAGTAGGCGCGTACTTATTAATAAGCACTCCCAAATTGCAAATCTTTTTACCAACACTTTTCCACATTCAAAATGCCCCACACGATGTAATTTTTACAAAAGTTGTTACAAAATTGTTAAAGTGGCTCTCAAAAATACGTTTAAAATGGTAATAATAGTTTTTCGAAATAGTAGTGAATTTTGAGAAATAAATCATTGACATTTGAAAAACGAAGACTTTTGCAGAGTAAAGAAAGTAAATATAATTCTACAATAATTAGCGTTAATATAAATTTAGATATGTGTGATATGTCAGAATTATTTGTAAACACATTTACTGCAAAACTTGAATTTATATATCAATTTTAAAACTGCTTTACGTGGCTCATTTTTATTCATTCTACGAACACTATGTACATAGTGTATATATAGAGAAGGTATTGTATTGCACCCAAAAATTCGATGCCGAGATTTCACCTAAATACATGTTTTGAGATCCCCTAAATCTAAAAAAAAAATATTTTTAAAAATGGTCCCCCGTGTGTGTGTTTTGACTGTGGGCAGCATAGCTCAAAAATGAAAAGTTCGTTAAATACCAACTTGGTATTTCAGTATCTCCCAAGGTTGCGACAAGATTTTCAAGAACATCCCCCCACACCCAACTACCCTTATATGGAAAAAAATTTAGAACATTTTGATTTTCTCAAAAATGGCTAATGATTTTGATTAAAATATCTTATGTTTAAGACATTTACCTACATGACAAAATGTGTATCATCAATTTTCTGGGAATAGCCTCTAAAGACTTCTTTATTCTGGATTTTTTTTTTAAATTTTGCATAACTAGTAAACCGTAAGAGATAGACAAAAAATATAGAGCTTCTTAAAGCACATGCTTATGTCCTATACATTTTTTCCTGGAGTTGACCGTTTTCGAGATATTCTTTGTTATTAGTTTCAGTTTTAAAATAGTTTTCTCATAGGGGAACTTGTCAACTCTTGGCCACGCAAAGGAATGAATCATCCCATATCAACCACATTTTAAAACATTTGACTGTCGGTCCAGCCTAGTGTATTCCCTTATTTCCCTTCTACTTATAAGAAACTAAGTAATAATACCGTTTCTGCTAGTGTTTATCTCGATTAGCATGAAGTGGATAGAAGAATAAGCTTATTAACAATACTTTGTTACAGAGATGTAGAGAAAGTCATGTGAATGGAACGTATCAGTTTTCAAATAGAATATTGCATTTAAACAATAACAATTATTATTTAAATAACCAAAAGGGCTAGAATTTTGATATATGGGTAAATATCACTTATTATTGAATATAAAAGGTTAAATGTGGTATTTGTGGGAGATTCAGGGGTGTTAGAGATTTTCACCGTTGTCTCCACCGTTCTCTCGCCATCTACTGGGGCTTCAGACAGCCAAATCCCGCTCTAATGTGGTATTTGTGGGAGATTCAGGGGTGTTAGAGATTTTCACCGTTGTGTCCACCCTTCCCTCGCCATCTACTGGGGCTCCAGACAGCCAAATCCCGCTCTAAGGTGGTATTTGTGGGAGACTCAGGGGTATTAGAGATTTTCACCGTTGTGTCCACCCTTCCCTCGCCATCTACTGGGGCTTCAGACAGCCAAATCCCGCTCTAATGTGGTATTTGTGGGAGACTCAGGGGTGTTAGAGATTTTCACCGTTGTGTCCACCCTTCCCTCGCCATCTACTGGGGCTTCAGACAGCCAAATCCCGCTCTAATGTGGTATTTCTGGGAGACTCAGGGGTGTTAGAGATTTTCACCGTTGTCTCCACAGTTCCCACGCCATTTACTGGGGCTCCAGACAGCCAAATCCCGCTCTAATGTGGTATTTGTGGGAGATTCAGGGTGTTAGAGATTTTCACCGTTGTCTCCACAGTTCCCACGCCATTTACTGGGGCTCCAGACAGCCAAATCCCGCTCTAAGGTGGTATTTGTGGGAGACTCAGGGGTATTAGAGATTTTCACCGTTGTGTCCACCCTTCCCTCGCCATCTACTGGGGCTCCAGACAGCCAAATCCCGCTCTAAGGTGGTATTTGTGGGAGACTCAGGGGTATTAGAGATTTTCACCGTTGTGTCCACCCTTCCCTCGCCATCTACTGGGGCTTCAGACAGCCAAATCCCGCTCTAATGTGGTATTTGTGGGAGACTCAGGGGTGTTAGAGATTTTCACCGTTGTCTCCACCCTTCCCTCGCCATCTACTGGGGCTTCAGACAGCCAAATCCCGCTCTAATGTGGTATTTGTGGGAGACTCAGGGGTGTTAGAGATTTTCACCGTTGTCTCCACCCTTCCTTCGCCATCTACTGGGGCTTCAGACAGCCAAATCCCGCTCTAATGTGGTATTTGTGGGAGACTCAGGGGTGTTAGAGATTTTCACCGTTGTCTCCACCCTTCCCTCGCCATCTACTGGGGCTTCAGACAGCCAAATCCCGCTCTAATGTGGTATTTGTGGGAGACTCAGGGGTGTTAGAGATTTTCACCGTTGTCTCCACCCTTCCTTCGCCATCTACTGGGGCTTCAGACAGCCAAATCCCGCTCTAATGTGGTATTTGTGGGAGATTCAGGGGTGTTAGAGATTTTCACCGTTGTCTCCACCCTTCCCTCGCCATCTACTGGGGCTCCAGACAGCCAAATTCCGCTCTAATGTGGTATTTGTGGGAGACTCAGGGGTGTTAGAGATTTTCACCGTTGTCTCCACCCTTCCCTCGCCATCTACTGGGGCTTCAGACAGCCAAATCCCGCTCTAATGTGGTATTTGTGGGAGATTCAGGGGTGTTAGAGATTTTCACCGTTGTCTCCACCCTTCCCTCGCCATCTACTGGGGCTCCAGACAGCCAAATCCCGCTCTAATGTGGTATTTGTGGGAGATTCAGGGGTGTTAGAGATTTTCACCGTTGTCTCCACCCTTCCCTCGCTATCTACTGGGGCTCCTGACAGCCAAATCCCGCTCTAATGTGGTATTTGTGGGAGATTCAGGGGTGTTAGAGATTTTCACCGTTGTCTCCACCCTTCCCTCGCCATCTATTGGGGCTCCAGACAGCCAAATCCCGCTCTAAGGTGGTATTTGTGGGAGATTCAGGCGTGTTAGAGATTTTCACCTTTGTCTCCACCCTTCCCTCGCTATCTACTGGGGCTCCAGACAGCCAAATCCCGCTCTAATGTGGTATTTGTGGGAGATTCAGGGGTGTTAGAGATTTTCACCGTTGTCTCCACCCTTCCCTCGCCATCTACTGGGGCTCCAGACAGCCAAATCCCGCTCTAAGGTGGTATTTGTGAGAGACTCAGGGGTGTTAGAGATTTTCACCGTTGTCTCCACCCTTCCCTCGCCATCTACTGGGGCTTCAGACAGCCAAATCCCGCTCTAATGTGGTATTTGTGGGAGATTCAGGGGTGTTAGAGATTTTCACCGATGTCTCCACACTTCCCTCGCCATCTACTGGGGCTTCAGACAGCCAAATCCCGCTCTAATGTGGTATTTGTGGGAGACTCAGGGGTGTTAGAGATTTTCACCGTTGTCTCCACCCTTCCCTCGCCATCTACTGGGGCTCCAGACAGCCAAATCCCGCTCTAATGTGGTATTTGTGGGAGATTCAGGGGGTTAGAGATTTTCACTGTTGTCTCCACCCTTCCCTCGCCATCTACTGGGGCTCCAGACAGCCAAATCCCGCTCTAATGTGGTATTTGTGGGAGATTCAGGGGTGTTAGAGATTTTCACCGTTGTCTCCACCCTTCCCTCGCCATCTACTGGGGCTTCAGACAGCCAAATCCCGCTCTAATGTGGTATTTGTGGGAGATTCAGGGGTGTTAGAGATTTTCACCGTTGTCTCCACCCTTCCCTCGCCATCTACTGGGGCTCCAGACAGCCAAATCCCGCTCTAATGTGGTATTTGTGGGAGATTCAGGGGTGTTAGAGATTTTCACCGTTGTCTCCACCCTTCCCTCGCCATCTACTGGGGCTTCAGACAGCCAAATCCCGCTCTAATGTGGTATTTGTGGGAGATTCAGGGGTGTTAGAGATTTTCACCGTTGTCTCCACCCTTCCCTCGCCATCTACTGGGGCTTCAGACAGCCAAATCCCGCTCTGAGGTGCATGGACAATCATTGTTACTAATACTTCACTCGGGCGCCTCTGTCTAGTGATGGGCACAATCGAATTATTCGATAGACCCTACCCATCGATTATTCGATACGCAAGTATTCTGTTTCGATTCGGTTTTAAAATGTTGTTATACTAATTGGTTGCGTGGCAGTCGACAGTGCCTATCACTGGTCAAGTCGCTTTCATCGGTGAACTAATGCAGTTATGTTACCAGCACCATTTCAGGGAGTATAAAGTACTTACTTTATTTTCTTTGTTTAGCGTTCAGTCATAAATATTAAACAAAAGAGTGTTATATACCGACTATCAAGCAAGAAACATAATTAATATGCAGTTGGTCTACTAGGCACTAGGGCATACAATCTGTGCCCTAATGGCTAGGCAGAGTCAGACTGAAAAATTCAATGCCATAGCCGGGATTTGAAGTACGGATCTCCTCCGGTCTCTAGCCGGTTGCTCTTCCACTTAGCCAGCATGGCAAAATGCCGGCATACCATTGAATTTCTCAATTGACTCGCATGTTTCCCGGTAAACCACAAGATGATCTTAAATTATATTGAGATGACAATCCCAAGGGTGACTTACAATGTTGTAAGTACTTTAAGTTCCAGGATCGTAGTATAGCCAACTATTGAGAAATTCAATGCTATGCCGGCATTTTGCCATGCTGGCTCAGTGGAAGAGCAACCGGCCACAGATCGGGAGATCCGTGGTTCAAATCCCGGCTATGCATTGAATTTTTCAGTCGGACTCTACCTATCCAACTCCTGTCCTATACAAGGCTTGTGTGTGAAAAAACAATTAAATCAATACCTGTGCGTTAATATTGGTAATACTGCCTGAGAGGGCACCCTGACCTAACGATGAAATAAAAGAAAGCAGAAACGGCACCATTTGATGCGAACCCAGAAATGGAAATCGAGTTTTTTTAACTGCTGTGGTTCTAAGCACCCCATTCTACACTGGACGTGAAAGATCGCTTGCTCGCCTGGGTAGTGTGGTGGTAGCGTGTCTGCTCCACATTCAAAAGGTCGTGAGTTCGAATCTCGCTTGGGGTGATTTGCCCAGATAAGGGGTTTTTTCAGAGTTTTCCCTTATCCTGGGAGGACGAATGTCGAGTAACTTTAAGCTCCATGGACCCCGAGATCATGTGAGCATCATTTCACCAATTTTGTTCATCGTCCGATATGACCAACCAGGTTAAAGGACGTTAAGAAAAAAAAAAAAAGAAAGAAAGAAAGGAAAAAAGAAGAAAAAAAAAAGATCACTTAATTTTGCTCGAGGCCTCTTTTATCTTTCTTGAGGTTCTTTTACGTGCCGTAAATCTATGACACGGAACCAACGACTTTACTTCCCTTCTGAAGGAAGCCATGCTAAAGATTTTTAGGCCCGAAAAAAAAAAAAAAAAAAAAAAAAAAAAAAAAAAAAAAAAATCCATCGCCCTCCGCAGGCCCCCCAGGGGCCTACTACGGTAGGTACGGGTTAGGCGCACCCGGGGTCCCGAGCCACCTTGACTCCCTCTGTGGGCAACCTCAGAGTGGTGAGGGAGTCAGTAGGTGAAAATGCCCACCCACGTGTAGGCCGTGCGTGGAGACCCGTGTCGGTGAAGAGGAATATCCTGGTTGGTTGAGGGTTGCGTACCTGAGCCTGGGCTTCTGTCTTTCAGTAACTGGGGAGGGTGCGCAACCTAATACACCGCTTTGGTTTCTGATTTGCCTAAACGGGAGGCTAGGGACTAACCCACCCCTAGTCAATCGGCCAGGACTAGGTATTACACCGAACTCCAGGGTGAGTGGGACGGCGAGCCCGCTATATCCCCTGTGTAGCCCTGTCACCCCAGTGGGGTGACCCCTCGTTGGGCTCCGTGGTGGGTGGGGAGCACTGGGGGATGAATTTATACCATTTTTTTATGGCACCAAAACCAAAACCCCTTATTTTAAATGCAAACGTTGGAAAGGAAGTAGTCGAGTCATGTGGTCCTCGCTACTTGGTTATTCATAGGACAGAGGAAGGTAAGAAGTTCCTTACGGTGAGCCCTTTTACTATCCAAAAGGGTCTCGATGCCATTGCTGGTCCGGTCAAATCTTGCGTTCGAGCTCGTAACGGTACACTTCTTGTCGAAGCCAACTCCGCCTCGCAAGCTGCAAGGATACTTAAAGCCACCACGTTAGCCAGCTATCCAGTGAAGGTCGAGGTGCACAAGTCGCTGAACTCCTCCCGCGGTGTAGTAACAACACGCGCGTTGGACGGTTTGTCCATTGAGGAGATCCAAGAAAATCTTGCGACTCAGGGTGTCTCAGCTGTTTATCGGGTACAACGTAAGATCAACGGTGAATTCCTGCCTACTCGTACCCTGTTTCTTACTTTTGATCGGGTTGATCTGCCTCAAAAGATTAGAGCAGGGTATGAAGCCATCGAAGTTAGGCCTTATATACCCAATCCGCTGAGGTGCTTTAAATGCCAACGTTTTGGTCACACTAGTGAGTTGTGTACCGGCAAGTCCACCTGCGTCCACTGCGGTGACACCTCCCACGATGGGGCTTGTGCTTCAGCTCCATCGTGTGTGAACTGTAACGGTGAACACCCATCTAGTTCCCGAGACTGCCCCCGTTTTGCAGAGGAACGAGCGATCCAGGAGATACGGGTGAAAGAGAAGGTGTCCTTCTTGGAAGCCCGGAAGCTCCTGCGACTCCGCCAACCCTCTGCCCCGAGGTCCGGTACCTATAGCTCAGTTGCAGCTAAACCGGTACCGCGTCGGGAAATCGCAACACAGACCGGCGATATGAACGGGGCTACAATTGCGGAAAAGGTTATTTTAGCCCAAGCGCTGCCAAAGCCTTCGGCACCTACACCCAAGTTGGTATCAACATCTGCCAAATCCGCCAGCTTACAGAATAGTCCTGCACAGTTGTCACCGAAAGCCTCGACCTCCGGAACTAAAGCTATTAAATTCACGACGTCTTCTGCCCCAGAAAGACAGTTTAAGACCAAGTATGTACGACAAGACTTTTTGAAAGAAAATGTGCAATCTATTACCAAGTCATCTAAAGGTAAGAAAAGTTCACGCAACTCCACACGTGTATCCTCCTCTGAAGGGTCATCTGGGGAGGAGGGCGTGAATCGGCGACGGCCGTCTTCGCCGATCAGCACATCCAATCGGTTCGAACTACTTGGACCGAAAACTGCTCTTGAAAAAGGGACCTCCCTTGTGGAGGAGATGGACCAGGAGGATTCTGCCGCCACTGCCAGAGGGACAGTGCGGAAACGGCAGGATCGTGCTCCTGAAAATAGTACCAGCCCAACGCCTAAGAAGAACAAATTGAACCGACCAGCTAATCCCAATCTGCAGAAGCGTCTTTCGATTTGAAACTTATCCCATAATATACTCAATGGCTATCCTCCATTGGAACATACGCGGAATTCGACCACATCGACCAGAGCTTGACTTGTTGCTGCGCCAGCATGAACCCTTGGCTGTATGTTTACAAGAGACGAAGCTCCGTCCACAGGACACCGTTACCATCAGGCAGTACTCCTCCGTACGATGTGATTTATCCCCGGAGGACGGTGTCCCGGCACATGGGGGCACTATGATGCTTATTCGATATGATATTTTTGCCAACTCCGTACCCATACAATCTGCAATCCAGTCCGTTGCAGTCAGCATTAAACTACCCTCCGCTTCATTCACCATTTGCAGTATCTATTTGCCTCCATCTGCGGACCTCTCGCACAGCGACTTAGAACACCTCATTTCGCAGTTGCCACCACCCTTTTTATTGGTAGGCGACGTGAATGCCCATCACCCTCTTTGGGGCTCTCCTCGGGCTTGTGCGAGAGGTACGCTACTTAAAGATTTCTTGGATAATCAGAATCTTGCTCTCTTGAACACCGGAGAGCCCACCTTTCTATCTGACGCATTTCATAGTTTTTCACACATTGACATTGCAATTTGTTCCCCTCAGCTGGCAGTCACCTTATGCTGGAATATCATCTCGGATTTGCATTCTAGTGACCACTTTCCTTGTCGTATTAGTGTCTTGACACCCGTTGTATGTTCCACCCGTTTACCTAGTTGGCGCCTAGACCACGCCAGCTGGGAACTGTACTCCCACTTGGCTGAATTTAGCTACGAAGAGCACGACTCTGTGAACCACTTGGTCGAACATCTTACAGGGACCATTCTTTCTGCTGCTGAGCAATCCATTCCGCGTTCGACTGGCTACAGCCGTCGATTTCCGGTACCTTGGTGGACCGATGACTGTCGGGATGCTATTCGCGCTCGCAGACGAGCTCTACGGGTTTTCCAGCGTTTTCCTACACTGGATAACCTGATACACTATAAACGGATGCGTGCACATTCTAGGCGGGTTATTAAGGATAGCAAAAAGATGTCATGGAATAAATTTGTGGGTTCCTTTAATCGACATACACCTTCCTCTGTCGTATGGGATAAGTTAAGACGTGTGGCTGGGAAACCGAACCATATGCCCATCGCCGGTCTCAAAACACCTACCGGAGCTGTTGTTGATACATTTGACGTGGCGAATACTTTAGGCAGTGCTTTCGCTCAGGTGTCTAGCTCAGGCAACTATTCCCCTGAGTTTCTTACAGTTAAGAACCAGGTGGAATCTCAAGAATTCTCGTTTCTTTCTGGCAACCTTGAGGATTATAATCGCCTTTTCACCCTGGCAGAGCTAGACAATGCACTCTCCTCTTCACGACACTCAGCACCAGGTCCAGATGGTATCCACGTCCAAATGTTGCAACATCTCTCTCCTGATGGCAAAGATTTCCTACTCGAGGTCTATAATCGTGTCTGGGTTGATGGCATTTTTCCAGACAAGTGGCGGGAGGCCACCATCATACCCATTCTTAAACCTGGAAAGGACCGCCATCTTCCTTCCAGTTACCGTCCTATTTCCCTCACCAGTTGCGTTTGCAAGGTGATGGAACGCATGATAAATGGACGGTTGGTGTGGTGGCTGGAATCCCACAATCTTCTGACGAACATCCAGTGTGGCTTTCGACGACGACGTTCAACTGCTGACCACCTTGTCTCTCTGTCAACTCAGATTATGGACGGGTTTCTTAAGAACAGCCCCACAGTTGGGATATTTTTTGACCTCGAGAAGGCCTACGACACGTGTTGGCGGGCGGGAATATTGCGTTCTCTGCACAACTGGAACATACGTGGACGCCTACCGTCGGTCATTCAGGAGTTTATGCGGGACCGCGTTTTTCGAGTGAGGGTGGGTTCGGTTTTTTCTAACCATTTTATTCAAGAGAACGGAGTGCCGCAGGGCTCGGTACTCAGCGTGACTCTATTTGCTATTGCGATAAATTCCATATCACTATGTGTGCCTCAAGGTGTCTCTTCCTGTTTATTCGTGGACGACTTTGCCATCTTCTGTACTTCTCAGCGTACACCGTTTTTGGAACGCCGTCTCCAGCGGTGTTTGGACAATCTCTATGCATGGAGCTCGAAACACGGTTTTCGTTTCTCCGCTGAGAAGACAGTCTGCGTTAACTTCTGGCGCCGTAAGTGGCATATGCCGCCGTCTCTTCGACTCGGGCCAGATTTACTTCCTTTCGCAGACGAGGCGAGATTCCTTGGTTTGATCTTCGATCGGAAACTTTGTTGGGCACCACAAATAGCACAGCTTAGAGCACGATGTGACCGTTCTCTAAATCTTTTACGGATACTAAGTGGCAAGTCTTGGGGTGCGGATCGGACGACATTGCTCCGTCTTTATCGTGCTGTGATTCGTTCGAAGTTGGACTATGGCAGCATTGTGTATTCTTCAGCTCGACCTTCAGTGCTCAGAAGGTTAGACACAGTCCATAACCAGGGCATCCGTGTGGCCGTTGGAGCTTTTCCAACGAGCCCAGTTGTTAGCCTCTACGCCGAATCGGGAGAACCTCCTCTGCGTTGTCGGCGTGATGTCCTGCTTGCTAACTATGG
The DNA here is from genome assembly GCA_030762935.1 of Hymenopus coronatus. Classification (NCBI taxonomy): domain Eukaryota; kingdom Metazoa; phylum Arthropoda; class Insecta; order Mantodea; family Hymenopodidae; genus Hymenopus; species Hymenopus coronatus. The sequence goes on from CM060891.1 coordinate 16,863,565, forward strand.
CTGTGGGCTGAAGTGTATGCCTGGGCATCCAACTTATCACGCGTTTTTCTCCCCTGAGCTGCACGAGCGATACTGCCTCCGCTCTCTGAGCCCCAGGCCAGCAGGTTTTCGTTTCCGTGAGCTTCTACGCCAGCACCATGTTGACATTCCTCGGCTGTTATCCAAGGGAGAGAGTATACACCCCCCTTGGTTACGCGCTACCTCCCATGTCGATCTCGGGATGACGCTCTACGGGAAATCTGTTACGCCTCTTGATAGTATTCGTCGTTGCTTTTTAGAATTTTTATCCAAATACAGTGGCCGTATTTGTATTTACACCGATGGTAGTAAGAGCCCCGACGGTGTTGGATGTGCCTTTGTAACTGGCACCGCAACTTCTACTTACGGTTTGCCTAGTTGCACATCTATATATTCTGCCGAGCTATATGCTATTTATCAAGCCCTTCTGTATATTCGACGTCGAAAATTAGGTGACTGCCTTATTCTTAGTGATTCCCTTAGTGCCCTTCAGAGCATTCGTGAGCTGTACAATTACCATCCTTTGGTGCAGCGCATCCAGGACGTTCTCCACATTTTGCACGCTTCTGGTTTTAATGTGGAGTGCGCATGGATTCCTGGACACGTTGGCTTGCCAGGGAATGACACGGCGGATTTGGCAGCGAAATCGGCAGTCACAGCGCCCAGTGTTACGATTACCCATTCAACAGCAGAAGATTTTAGAGTGGCTGTACGGAGAGCCGTTTTTTCGACTTGGCATGCGGAGTGGTCGGCTCTCCGTGGTAATAAGCTGCGAGAGGTGAAGGACCTCCCTGTCAACTGGGTAACCTCCTCTCGTTTATTCCGCCGGGAGGAGGTAGCACTAGCTCGGCTAAGAATTGGCCACTGTTTTTTTACTCACAGTTACCTTTTTAAACGTGAACCTGCTCCTGTCTGTGCGCTCTGTGGGGAGGCACAGACAGTTCGTCATGTGTTGCTGGAGTGTGGTCACCTGGCACACATTCGGTCATCTATGGGCATGCCGGCCTCTCTTGCTGAGGTCCTGGCAGATGACCCAAGAGCAGTGGACAGGGTTTTTAAATTTTTAGCAAAACTTTCTTTTACCTTGACGTTTTAGTGTGATAGCGGTTTTTTAAACTCTTTTGGTTTAAATGTGTTGATTTTAGATGGAGTTTTATATCCAGCTCTGGTTAGAGGGCTGGACGTTTCTGTTACTTCCGTTTCAACTGTGTTAGCTCTTTTATTTGTGTTTACTTTTTTGTTTGGTATTTTCTTACTGGCTATTGCCAAGTTTTAATCATAAGGGCGCTTATGACCTCGGCAGTTGAGCGCCCTTAAACACCATCATCATCATCATCATCCCTCCGCAGGGTTTGAACCCGCGACCTTGGTCATCCCAAAAGTATTAGTTTTAGTTTCAGGGATTTGGCAAACATGTATAGGGATTTAGGGATTTTTTAATAAATTCTTAGCGATTACACAATCTGTGGATGTTTTTTTTTGAAAAATCTGTTTTCACAGCTTCTAGCGAAAACTGGGACTGAGCTTTTAAGTGAAAATTATATTTTCAATTATTGAATTGTATCACAAATATGCTATACACCTGTGAATAGCTTTGGGCAAACTTTTTTCACTACTCCAGCATTTTAAAAGCCCAGCAAAACTTTTAAATCATCCATTTTCTGTATGAGATTGTTTTCTTAGTTTCACATTTTTGCTCGTGAAATTTATTGCTTACATTTAAGTTTTTCTGTGATTTGTAAGCAATTTTGCGTACATCAGATATACTATCTAAAGATTAAAGTATTACTTTTTTGTTATTTTATTCATTGGCTCAAAAAATACTCAAAAGATAAGAAAAATGTAACACCAACTGAATAAAGACAATGCATTTCTCTACAAGTAATGCCATCAATCAAATCAAATAGTTGTATTTCTTTATTATTTAAAATATTTAATTACATTAGCTGAGAAACTATTTGAGCTATGGCATTGAGGTTTTGCACAACCCCTTCTTTATTTACTCATATTAAATGTACAAGTTTCAACTAAATATATGTAAAATTAAAAACGTTTGGTGTGTTCACAAGACTTTGTATAGCTGTTCTGCAAACAAAGCAATCTTACAAAATATTTTTCTTCTGTCTACTTCATGCTAATCGATAGCCAAAGCCTAAAGCGCTAGTCAAATCTCTTAAAGCTGTTACTTTGCTTTGATGTGAAATTCGGTTCTGTTTGCATACCCAGGAGAAAAATAAAAGAGAGATTAAAAGAACGGGGACTTCGCATTCGAGAAAAGAATAACTATTATAAAATTGATACAAGTAACGGAATATTAGGAAAAAAGTTTTAACGAATTCTACATTTTTATATGATGTAAGATTTTGTCTATCTCTATCGGTTTACCACTAAGACAATATACATCCTGAATCAAGAAGTATTCAAAGTTTATTCCCAGAAAATTGAAGATAAACACTTTATTTATAATGTAAATATGTTTCATGTGCGTATTTTAATAAAAAAAATCGTTAAAAGCATTTATGAGAAAATCGAAATTTTAAAAAAATTGACCATGTAAAAGGGTAGCAGGGCGAGGGGATTTTCTTGAAAACCTTCGTGTCGCATCCTTGGAAAACTATCAAGTTTATTTTTAGTTTTGTTCTCTCTCTCTCTCTCTCTCTCGCCTTTTTAAAATGCGTTGTTTCAAACAGGGGACACTAAAACGTATACTTCCAGTGAAATCTCGAACTCGAATCTTTGGGGGGGAATCGAATTTCTATACATCAACATTAAATAGATAAAGTAAAATTTTGTATAACCGTTGAAATCACTGTGTAATAACAAATAATCCGTTTGCTTTGCAGGAAACAACCGAAAACGTTCGCCTTCGATCATTGTTTCTACTCCTTGGATCCAAATACGGAGCAGTTCGCCAGCCAGGAGAAGGTTTTCGACTGTCTGGGTCGCGATATCCTAGACAACGCCTTCCAGGGTTACAACGCCTGCATATTCGCCTACGGTCAGACAGGTAAGATCACGCATAAATCTTTTCTAGCGTTTTTAGTAAATCATACCCAGGTGCAAGATGGGGATAGAAGCAAATGAGAAATTACTTTCTTCGCTCTCGGTGAAAGTAGCCGATAATTCACATGTTATGTGCCATCCATATTTAACCACGGGATAACGTTGGCCTCCACGCTCCATATCTCAGAGGAGAGGTAATGCGAGATATTGGTTGTGCTGCATCTTCCGTACAGTCCTCACTTATTATGTTTCAAAACGAATTTACTATCATGCTCCTTCAATTATTTTTCCCACTTAGGTTTAGAAGCATTTTCAGTTCCATATTGAACATTTTAATCCACTCCCGTGTGCTTCAACGCCTTAAATGTACGGATTAACATCAACTTCAAGAATTTTAAGCTACAGTCAGAAAATGGAAATAGTTTTCTGCCAAACTTGTTTTCTCAGTTCTTCCTCCTTTCCTCATGCTTTCTAGTTAGGACTGACATCCCTGCTAGGGCTTACAAGCGAATGCCTAGGGTGCTGCAGCCTGTCGATGAGCCCACGGCACAAAACCACAGAATAAAGAACTTGGAACGAGTGGTCGACCCGTAGCCATGCATGAGCGTGAGGAAATGAATGATATGGAATGCAAGCGAAATTGATGATAGGGGTAATGATGAAGCAGTTGGAGGAATGAGTGGCGGGGGAAACCGGAGGGCCGCTCAGATGCCGCTTCGTCAACCACAAATCCCACATGCGGGCACTTGGGATCGAACCCGGGCCGCCTGGATGGGAGGCGAGCGGTCTAACTACTCATATGCAAAACGCTGTGTTTCAAATGGGGATTCATTTTTAAACTAACGTCATTTACTTGGTAGGTCATATCGGACGATGAATGAACGAAATGGGTGAAACGATATTCAGATGTACAGAATTTAAAGTTGCTCAGATATCCGGACAATTTATCCTGACCAAGATGCGAACTCCGGACCCTATGCACGGAGGCAGATAATGAGAATTATTAGGTCCTTGAATTATATCCTGCTGGAACCATATGAGAAGCCTTTTTATTTTTACTTTCTCACAAGTGTTGTGCATATAGTATATAGAGAAGGTATTGTATTCCACCCAAAAATTGGATACCGATTTTTCACCTGAAATATATGTTTTGAGACCCCCTGAATCCAAAAAGTTTACTTTCTCTACACGTACTCTGTACATAGTGTGGACAGGAAGTATTGTATTCCGCCCAAAAATTCGATACCGATTTTTCACCAGAAATATATGTTTTGATACCCCCCCTGAATTTTTTTTTAAAGAAAAGATCCGTATTTGTCTGTGGACAACATAGCTCAAAAACTAAAAGACAGTTATATACCAAACTTGGTATTTAAGTTTATCATCTTCCAAGGAAGATTTTCAAAACAAATCCCCCAATCCAAACTACCCTTTATGTGGAAAAAAGTTTGAAAATGTTGTTTTTCTCAAACATGACACGCTTTTGATTAAAATACCGTATATTATAGACATTTACTTGACAAATAAATGTAGCGGGGTGTAGCTTCTAAATACCCATCCGTTATGGACAACATTTTCAGAATTTTGAATCGCTAGTAAGCCGTAAGAGATAGATGAGTGTAATTTTAGAAGGCGGCCGACATCCGTATATGGAGAGGACCGTCGTGGAGGGTCCCTAACAGTTCACAAGCAGTTCATCTCAACGCAGCTCAGTTCCGGATAGACCACTTTAGTCCGCAGATAATCACTAGCGCCATCCCGCTGCCGAGAGCTGTATTACCAGTGCGCAGTCACCTCCACGAAATGGCGCCTTTGCCGTAGTCCTCGCGACACTTACAGCCCTGAAAGAGATCGGTTGGGATGAAATGAAGGGAGAATGAAGAATCCTCTCGACCCGGGAAAACCCCCGAAAAACCATGGGCCGCGAGGAACCGATTCCACGACCTCCCGAACGAAACGCCTGAGCACCTGGCTCGGTAATAAGTATTATGACTATGCCCGTAATCGCCGCAGTGTGTTAGCGGTCTGCTTTGGAAAGCTTATAGCTGATTGTTGCACGTGTTCAAAACGGCTCCTTGAGGTATCCGTACTGATTGTCGCTGGGGTTCCTGAAATTTACACGGAAGAGCGGCGGCACTACCAAAACGCCTTGCAAAAGCGTTAGAAAAGTTATTATTCATTGTGTTCTTTGTGTATTAACCACGTTTATTATTAAGGGACCATTAGCTATTATTGTTTCATTTATATTTCTGATTATCAAGCTAGAATTTCTTCAATAGATTCATATGCAAAATATTTTCTACATTTCTGATTGTTCCTTCACATGACTTTCTCAATCTGTTACACAGTGTTCCTTACAAAAGATTTTTCTTTTATCTACAACTTCCCAATCAGGGTAAACATTAGCAGAAATTCTTATTACTTGCTTCCTTGTAAGTAGACATAAGGGAATATAGGTAGTAGGCTAAATTGATAGTAGAATGTTTAAAAGCTGGTCCTATGTGAAACAACTGGAATTCGGCTCGCTTTGCATGGCTTGCAGTAAAATAAGAGAGATGAAACGAAATGTCACTTCCCGTTTGAGAAAAGTTAAAGTAGTTTAAAATTAAAACCAATAAGAAGTAATATCTCAGAAACGATCAGATCTACATAAAAAAAACGTATATGACATGAATGACGCGTTTTAACGTGATCTATAATTATTTCTGTGTAGTCAGGTTTTGTCTATTATCTACAGTTAAACCGTTGTGCAAAATTCTGACAAACTTATTAACGTGATCTATAATTATTTCTGTGTAGTCAGGTTTTGTCTATTATCTACAGTTAAACCGTTGTGCAAAATTCTGAAAAACTTATCCAGAATAAAGACGTCTTTAGAGGCCATTCCCAGAAAATTCAAGATATACAGTTTATTTATGATGTAAATGTCTTTAAATAGAGCCATTTTTTGAGAAAAATAAATATTTCAAAACATTTTCCTTGTCTAAAAATGCTTATTTTCAGTCTCGGAGAATTTCAAAACAAATCTCGACATCGAATTTTTTAGTGGAATACAATAACTTTTCTATCCACTATGGGCATTATACACACGGGCTAGAGAAAGTAAAAACGGGAGTGAATTCTGCGGTGGAGAGCCATAAGTTGATAGTGATATTTTGGCTCTTTTTAGTGTGTTCACAAATCATATCTTAAGTCTCAAACTGCATCTGGCTAACTTTGCAGATCTCTTCAAATGTACGCTTAGCAATTTTTGGCAGGTTCTAGATTAGCCGTAAAGCAACTCATTACAACGAAGAGCCAAAAATAAATAAATAAAAAAGGTACGCATGGCTCTCCACCACAAAATTATCTCATTTTCACCCTAGGAGATAATGGAATAAGTATAAGTTTTATAGCTTAAACCAAGAACAAGGAATATCTCAAAAACAATCAACTCCACGAAAAAAAAAGTACACAATATAAATTGTGTGTTTTAATGTGCTCTACATTTTTTGTATGGTAAGTTTTTGTCCATCTCTTACGGTTTAGGAGTTATGCAAAATTCCGTAAAATTCACTCAGAATAAAGTAGTCTTCAGAGGCTATTCCCAGAAAATTCAAAATATACATTTTATTTGTCAGGTAAATATCTTTAATATACGATATTTTAATCAAAATCGTTTGAGGCATTTTTTAGAAAATCAAAATTTTCGAAAAAAATTCCATATAAAGGGTAGTTTGGAGAGGGGGGGATTTTCTCAAAATCTTCTTGTCGCATCCCCGGAAGATACTAAACTTAAATACCAAGTTTGGTATTTTACCGACTTTTCCTTTTTGAGTTATCGTGTTCACAGACACACGGACACACACACGGACCTTTTTGTGAAAATGCTTTTTTTGGTTATAAGGGACCCTAAAACACATATTTCCGTTGAAACCTCGATATCGAATATTTTGGTGGAGTGCAATATCTTCTCTATACACTTGCACATAGTGCGTGTAGAGAAAGTAAAAATACACTCTAGTCTAATCCATTTTTAGCTGAACATATAGAACTATTAGAGCTAATCGAACAAACTACACGGCAACCCTCTCGAAAAACAGAAAGCCGCTATTAGATATAAACAAAACTCACTTATTTTAGAAACATAGTATTCTAAAACCTTTCAGTGTCACGTAGAAAATACTAAAATTACGTTAATTCCCAAATCCAGATTTTCCTTACAAGAGTTTCTCAATAGCATAGAGGTAGGTTTAAAGCAAGGAACGCGTGGGAGTGGGGCGTGGTGATGCAAGCGACTGTGTAATCGATACCAGTTCGATACCACTCTTGACCATTGATTTAGTGACGCTGGACATCCCATATAGCATTTAGAGCTTTCTTACTTCTGACAGCCAAATGTTCTGTTGGAACGCTCGCAAAATCCAATTACTCATCCTTCCTCCTTTCGCTCAACGCTTCTTCTTTCTTCCGTTCGTATCTGAACAAGTAGAAAGGCGAATTTATGAAGACAACCAACAAGAGAGTAGAATGCAAAGTCCACAAATGTTGTAGTGGAAATCCGAAAGCTTCACGGCAATGGTGTTTTTCACTGCAGAGGTTTCTTAGACAAACCAACAGTAACACTCCATATTAAAAGAGCGAAACATATGATTTTCCTCGAGGTACATAATTAGGCTAAACATCTGATGTGTTACACTCACATGGCCTTCTCTAGCTGCTCTACAAAACTCCTACAAAAGATTATTCTTCTTTGTACACAATGCTAGTCGAGATAAATGTTAGCAGAATGTTATTACTTAGTTCCTTATAAGTAGAAAGGAATAAGGGAATACACTATGCTAAAGTGATTGTCAAATGTTTTAAAAACTATCGTTATGCGATTGTCATTGCAAATCACTTCTTTGCTTGGCCAGGAGTAGAACAAAAGAAAAATAGACACTTCCTGTCTGAGAAAAATTTAAGAACTTCACAATTGAAACCAGTAACAAGGAATATCTCGGAAACGGTTACCTCCACAACAAAAACGTAAAGGAGACGAACTGTGTGTTTTATCGTGATGTACACTTTTTGTGTAGTGAGTTTTTTTTTTATCTGTTACGGTTTAGCAGTTAAGCACAATTCGGCAAAATCAATCCAGAATAAAGGGTCCCTCAGAGGCTATTCCTAAAAAATTCGAGATATACAGTTTATTTCGGACATAAATAGCTTTAATATACGGGATTTTAATCAAAATCGTTAGAACCATTTTTAAGAAAATCAAAATTTTCGATTTTTTTCCATGTAAAGGGTAGTTTGTGGAGGGGGATTTTTTTTTTGAAAATCTTCGTGTCGCATCCTTGGAAAATACTAAACCTAAATACCAAGTTTGATTTTTAACGGTCTTTTCGTTTTTGAGCTATGCTGCACACACACACACACACACACGGACACACACATGGACATTTTTCTAAAAATGCTTTTTTTTGGATTCAGGGGGTGTCAAACCATATATTTCCGGTGAAATCTCGGTATCGAATGTTTGGGTGCAATACAATACTTTCTCCATACACTATATACGTAGTACTTATAGAGAAAGTAAAAATGTACTGAGGTACGAGTAGTATTTGTTCCACAATCGCAGCTAAATTTATATATTTTATTTTATTAATTTGTATTAATTTTATCCAACCATTTTCATGCTGTGCTTTGAAATTATTAAAAATTCTAATGTGTTCCACCACACAACTTTCCCTACCTATTGTCCACCAAATAATTCTTATAAAAACTTATTCTTCCATCTGTTTCTGCTAATCAATATAAACATTAGCAGAAGTTGTCTTGTTACTTAGCTCCTTGTAAATAGAAGAAAAATAAGGGAATAAACTAGGCAACCATTAAGTATTCTAAAGTCGGTCGCCGTGCGATTGGCGCTGTAGAAAAAATATATATCGGATGTGTTCCTTTCATATGACTTTTTTACATCGCTGTAACAAATTATTGTTAAACAGGTTATTCTTCTATTTACTTTATGATAATGGATAAACATTAGCAGAAATTGCTTCCTTGTAAGTAGAAGTTAAATAAGGGAAATACACTAGGCTAAAGTGAGAGTCATATATTTTAAAAGCTGGTCGCAATGTGGTTGAAATCCGTTTCTATGTATGGCCAGGAGTTAAATTTCCGTGTGAGAAAAGTGTAAGTATTTAAAAAAAACAAAAAAAAAAAAAAAAAAAACCAAGGGATATCTCAGAAATGGCCAACACGACGAAAGACCATGTATGACATAAATTGTGTATTTTAACGAGATCGTCATTTTTTTGGGCAGTAAGTTTCTGCCTATATCTTACGGTTTACCAGTTACGCAAAATTCAGCCAGAATGTAGGGAGGGGTCTTTAGAGGCTGTTCCCAGAAAATTCAAGATATTGTCTTTAATATACGGCATTTAATCAAAATCGTTAGTCATTTTTGAGAAAATCAAACTTTTCGAAAACTTTTCCATGTAAAGGGTAGTTTGGGGTGGGAGCATTTTTCTCAAAATCTTTGTGAGGCTTCCCTGTAATATAATAATAATAATAATAATAATAATAATAATAATAATAATAATAATAGTAAAAAGAGCCCATAGCATCGCTTCACGGCAAGGTGCTCCTACTTGTGTAGGGATAGCTCTTACATGGGCAGCCAATCCATTAGATTTAGGGTATTTTTCCAATATTTTATCTTTCTTAATCACTTCAACTTGTTCACTTACTAAACTTAAATACCAAGTTTGGTATATTACCAACTTTTCGGTTTTGAGTTATTGTGTTCACAGAGATATGGACGCACGGACCTTTTTCTAAAAATGTTTTATATATAGGAGCCCCAAATATTTTCAGTGAAATCTCGGCATCGAAGTTTTGTGTGGAATGCAATACCTTCTCTCTGCACCATGTAAGTACATTGTACGCGTAGAGGAAATATAAATGAAACGGATGAGGACTTTCCGTTTGAGAAAGGTTAGAAGAACTTTAAAATTGAAACCAATAACACAGGAATATTTTGGAAATGGTTAGCTCCACACAAAAAAAACAAAAAAACAACAACAACAAAGCAAACAAAACTGTATTACATATATTGTGTATTTTTAACCAAAAATAAAGTACATTTTTTGTGTAGTAAGTTTTCATCTATCTCGTACATTCACCAGTTAAGAAAGATATTCAGGATACACATAGCATATTTTGTCATGTAAATATCTTTAATATATGGCATTTTAATCAAAATTGTTTGCAGTAGTTTTTAAAAAAATCGAAAAATTCATAAAATGTGCCATTTAAAGGCTAGTTTGGGGTGGGAGGATTTCCCTGAAAATCTCTTGTCGCATCCTTGGAAGAAGTTGGGCTTAATTATCAAGTTTGGTATTTCCACCGGCTTGTCGGTTTTGAATTGTGTTGTTTACAGATACACACAGCGCGAACGTTTTCTAAATATGTTTATCATGTACAGGGACCCTAAAATGTGTATTTCCAGTGAAACTCCGGCATCGAACTTTTGAGTGGAATGCAATACCTTCTCAACCTATCTATGTACTATGTACGTGATAAAGCAAATAAAAATGATAATTATGAAGAACCAAAATATGTTTCCTGTTGAATTGTTACCGAAAAATTCCAGATTATACGAAGGAGCGTAACACAGTTTTAAAAATCTTATGTATTTCATTCACAACGCTTTCTCTACATCTCTGTAAAAAATTATTTTTAATTCTGTCTACTTTATGATAATCGAGATAAACATTAGCAGAAATTGTCTTAATTACTTGCTTCCTTGTAAGTAGAAGAAAAATAAGGAAATACACTAGACTAAACGATAGTCAAATTTTTTAAAAGCTGGTTGCCATGTGGTTGAAATCCGTTTCTATGCAGTGCCAGGAATTTACAACTTTCCGTATGAAAAAAGTATTAGTATTTTAAAACTGAAAGCAATAACAAGAAATATGTCAAAAACGATCAACTCCACGAAAAAAATGCATATTACATAACGAACTCTACATTTTTGGTTAGGTAAGTTTTGTCTATCTTGTACGGTTTATCAGTTATGCAAAATTCCGCAAAATTCATCCAGAATGAAGATGTCTTCAGAGGCTATTTCCAGAAAATTCAAGATATACATTTTACTTGTCATGTAAATATTTTAATATTCGGTATTTTAATCAAAATCGTTAGAGCCATTGTTTAGAAAATAAGCATTTTCGAAAATGTTTACACGTAAAGGATAGTTGTACGTGTAGAGAACGTAAAAGTGAAGGGAAGAGTCAAGTTAGGTTACATCACCTTTGTTAATTCGGCTGTCTTGAAAACAGCAGACAGTCAAACAACAAAATGTTGGTTGGGAAGATACCTCCAGTTTAAATTGAAACTTTTCTGCAGCGTTCAAATATTTACATCCTTTTTATTTTCTGCAAGTAATTGTGTTAGATTAACTAGAAGGGAGAACAAAGAGGCGTTTGGCCTCCCGTGGAATTCTGCTGTAGAGTCTCTACAACATTCTAGAACTGTTACTGCTAGCTGTGTGCTCGCATTTAGCTCCCCCACTGGGATCGATAAGCCCCCACAGTTCCCTCCAAAACTTTGGGTACTACGGCCAAAGAACTTCGCTTTGAAAGATATACTTGCAGTATTTTGGTTGATCAGCAATGAATTCAAGCGTGCGAAACTCAATTAGTCCAAGTTAATTTGGTGATAGTCCCACAAAACATTCCAGTGTAAGGCTCTCTAGAGAGATGTAGGAAAGTCAGGAGTCTTTCTGTCGTGCAACGTCTGCTTTATTTGTACTTACAATAACATGTATTGTATTCCATCAAAATTCTATGTTGAGGTTTCAAACTTTTTGAGACTCCCTGAATTTAAACAAAGAAGCATTAATAGACAAAAACTTTAAAAACGAAAAAAAGTGGATAAATACCAAACTAGGTACTCAAGTTCAATATTCCTAGGATATGACGCCAATTCTTCAACAAAAAAAAATCTCCCCACCCAAATTAACGTTTATGTGGTAATGTATTCGTTAATTTCGATTCGCTCAAAAATATTCCAGTGAATTTGTTTAAAATAACGCATACTTAAATTGAAGGGTTGAGAGCCATAGTGGGCCATCTCCATGTGAGGTCAAAATTGGGCTGTTGCCATCTGTCGGTATAGTTTATGGTTATACATCTTATATTGCAGTGGGCCATGTCCAGCATTTCCCGTTTACAAACAGTAGAGCATCAAAATATCGGTCTAAATGAAACTACAAATTCTGTTAGAGTCGAGAGGTCCAAATCCATGCAGCAAATCACGCTACCGCATATGATCATCTTATGTCCATGCTACCAGTGAATCATGATTTTTACAAGAGTTTGCGTGTGCAAGTCAATAATGATGATCAGCAGGACATTGATTAGATGTTTGGAAATGGCCCAGTTACATTTCTTCAGGCTGAGCCAAATCCCAGCAAAGGAAAATAGCTCCCAATAAATTACTGTAAAACCTAATTTTGCATGAAGCCACATTAATGTTGTACTAATATAAGATGGAAAAAAAAAATGGTGCTTGGCCCACTATGGTTCTCAACCCTTCAATTTTGATTCGCTCAAAAATATTAGAGTGAATTTGCTTAAAATAACGCATTCTTAAATTACATTGAGAAAGAGATACACAATAACTGCAAAAGCACATACGCTATGTCCTCAGCGTCCCATTCTAAATTGGGTGTGAAAGACTGCTTAATTTTGCTCACCGACCTCTTTATCAGGCTTGAGGTTCTTTTACGTGCCGTAAATCTACGACACGGGACCAACGGCTTTACTTCCCTTCCAAAGGAAGCCATGCTAAGGATTTTTACACCCGAAAAAATCCATCGTCCTCCGCCGGGTTTGAACCCGTGACCTTTGGTATATGAAATTAGCATGGTAACCATTACACTGCCAATAAATACACTTATACACTTATTCCTTCAACTTACTACAGAAAATATATAGATATCTTTAAAACACACAATTATTGCGTTATTAGTCATTCATTTGCAAGGTATTCGCTGTTATTGGTTTGAAATGTTCAATGCTTTTGTCATATTTACTTTGTTTACTACGTGGAGAAGGTATTGTATTCACTCAAAAATTAGATGTCGAGATTTCAAACGAAATATACAATATTTAAAGCTCCCGTGAATCCGAAAAAAAAAAGTGGCATCTTTAGAAAAAAAGTCTGCGCGCGCGTTTGTCTCTCTTCTCTGAACAACACAACTGAAAACTCAATAACAACTCAGACTTGGATTTTAAGGTGAGCATCTTTCAAGGATGGAACTCGAAGATTTTCAAGAAAATCTTCCCTCATCAAACTCCCTTTGACATGGGAACTTTCTAAACTTTTGATTTTCTGAAAAAATGGTTAACGATTTTATTAAAATACCATAGATTTAAGATGTTTTCATCATAATTAAAATGATATCTCGAGTTTTCTGCAAATAGTCGGTGAAGCCTTCTTCATTCTGAGTTTTGCATAACTGGTAAACTGTAAGACAGAAATTTACTATACAAACAAGTGTAAATCTTGCTAAAACATACAATTTATGTCAAATACATTTTTGTATGAATTTAAGTAGTCTGAGATTTTATTTATTTATTTATTTATGTAGTTTAACGTCCTTAAGGTCAATCGAACGATGAATGAAAATTGGTGAAATGATGCTCAAATGATCTCGGGGTCCATGGAGCTTAAAGTTACTCGACATTCGTCTTCTCAGGATAAGGGAGATTCGAGCTCACGACCTTTTGAATGTGAGGCAAACATGCTACCACCACACTATCCAGGTTAGCTGCTTCTTATGCAGTATTTAATCTTTTCTCAAATGGGAATTCGTGATTAGTTTACTTTCTCCTGTCCAAGCAAAGAGAACGGAATTTCAGCACATAGCAAAAGGTTTTTAAAAGATACGCCTATCGCTTTTACTTATTGTATTTGCTTATTCCTCTTGTACAAGAAAAGAATATGAAATAAAACTATTTCTCTTAATGTTTATCTTGATAAGCGCTGTAGAAGAATAAGTTAGAAAGAAATGTGTTGCAGTGTAAGTAGCGAAGGTTAAGTAAATGCAACATCTCAGATTTTGAAAATCTGTCGTCTATTTTTACTTTATCTTGCCCCGTATGTACAATGTACATAGGGATAGAGAAGTATTGCATTTCACCCAAAAATTCGATGTCGAGATTTCACCGGAAATACATGTTTTAGGACCCCGTGAATCCAAAAAAAGCATTTACAGAAAAAGGTCCGTGTGTGTGTGTCCGTGTGTCTGTGCTAAAATACCAAACTTGGTATTTAAGTTCAGTATCTTTTGAGAAAAATCCCCCCACCCCAAACTACCCTTTACATGGAACATTTTTCGAAACTTTTGATTTTCTTAAAAGTGGCTCTAACGATTTTGATTAAAATATCGTATATTAAAGATATTTACCTGACAAATAAAATGTATATCTTGAATTTTTTGGGGATAGATTCTAAAGACCTGTTTATTCTGGATGAATTTTGCTTAATTTGGCATAACTAATAAACCGTAAGAGATACACAAAAGCTTACTATACAAAACATGTAGGCCTTGTTAAAATACAAAATTTACGTCATATACATTTTTTTCGTGGAGCTTGCCGTTTTCGAGGTATTCATTGTTATTAGTTTCAGTTGTGAAGTACTTATACTTTTCTCAGACGGGAGTGTCCGTTTTTCTTTTGATCTACTCCTGTCCAAGAAAAGAAGCGATTTGTAACGACAATCCCATAACGACAGTTTTTAAAACATTTGACTATCGATTTAGCCTAGTGTATTCCCTTATTTTCTTACTACTTATAAGGAACTAAGTAATAAGAACATTGTGCTGAATATCTCAATTAACATGGTGCAAAAAGAAGAATAATCTTATGTAAGAAGTTTGTAAAACGGCTAGAGAAAGTCATGTGAGTGTAACACATCAGATTTTTTTTAGTAAATCTTGCAAAGCACTGCACAAATAGCGAGCTCAGAAAATGTCAAAAATATTGTTCAACATTTGGAGAAAATGAATGTGTATTGGGAACCGTTGCGTGATTGTGTGAGCTAATTTTGAGGCAGTGCACAAATATGGTAGCTCACCTCTGTAACGCAGGTTGCGTGTCTGCCTCGTATTCAAGAGGCCTCGAGTTCAAATCTCGGTTAGGATAAAATACCCGCTTATGGTTTATTTCCGGGGTTTTCCCTTATCCTGAGTACTATATGATCCCCCAGATTAAAGGACGCTAGACTTACAAGAATTAAAGAAAAAGCAACCTAAAAAAGAGGAAATAAAGCTGTTAGAGTACAGTTTATGTGGGGAAAAAAGGTAAGGAAATGCATGTTATTGCTTAGGTGTTGAACATCTTTTATTTCCTCTAGTACGGATATACAGTGTACTTTGTAGGCAGTGTATATTTGAGAAAAGGTCCATGTGTGTGTCTCAAAAACGAAAATTCTGTTAATACCAAACTTGGTATCTAAGTTCAGTATCTTCTAAAGATGCAACTCAAATACTTTAAGGAAATTCCCACACCCCAAATAACCCTTCAAATGAAACATTTTTCTAAATGTTAGGTTTTCTAAAAAAGGCTAATGATTTTGATTTAAATGCCGAAAATTACAGATATTTACTTGGTAAATAAAATGTACATGCTGAATTTATTGGTAATAGCCCCTCTGGACAACTTTTTTTATAAGAGACAGACAAAAATGTACTGCACAAAAAATGTAGATCTCGTTAAAACACACAATCTATTTATATTCCTTTCCTGGACTTAACCCTTTCCGACATATTTCATGATATTGTTTCAGTTTTAAATTCCGTAAACCTTTCTCAAACGGGAAGTCGTCTTTCGTTTTATCTCGCTTTTATTTTACTCCTGGCCAAGTAAAGAGAACCTAATTTCAATTATATGACATAGCAACCAGCTTTTGAAGACTTGGCTATTGCTTTAGCCTAGCTTGTCTCGATATTTCCCTCCTACGTACAAGGAAGCAAATAATGGCATTTCTGCTAATGTTTCTAGATTAGCACACTTGTAAGAATAGTTTGTTTGCAGAAAGTCATGTGAATTAAACAGAGATTTTTTTCTAATATACCTTTAAACCAATCACACAGTGCATCTTCGATTTTACGAGGTTTTCCGATACATTACGCCTAAGTTTTCACGAATCCGAACTATATTAATGTTTCAAGACTTGTATTTAATCTCTTACGTTGGAAATTTCAACTTTGTATGTGCAGTCTTTCGCTTAAAATCTATACAATTTCTCTCTGTGTAAACTACCCTTAATTTTTATTCAATTCAAAAATTCTTCAAATTTCTATACACTGTGCATCGTTTCGGGAGTAATTGTATCCGTGCAGATGTACAGACAAAAATGGCGCCTAAGAATGCTTCACCAGAAACGAATACACAAAAAAGGTGTTTCTTTCACAAGAAACTGTGAAAATTTAATAAAGTGGCCAAGCATGCTTATAGGCAACTTTGAAGTTTCTTTCTCAAAAGTTCCGTAGGCGTAAACGCGGTTAGTTGAAACCTAAAATTTTCATTCAGCTTTGAAAATAATTACCGCTGTTGAAAAGCAGGGAACTGACGCATTAACGCGCGGATCCTATTCGCTGTGTACCTGTGTTAGATAAGCAATGCGAATATCACGTGACCCAGTTTTCACTTAACGATCTCGCAGGCGCTTTATGAAAACGTAAATTTAATTTAGAGACCGCTGGTGCTGTTCTCGGAATGCTGCTGTACGTATCTCAGTGGTGTAATTTCTCGACGCGACTGATGCAGAACGACTCAACCTGGAATGCAAACGATAGCACCGAGAATATATGTTCTCGAAGCCACGGAGGGCGTAAAAATAACTAAATTAGTCTTTTTTCCCATTAAAATACAGGATCTCTAATTTAAATGCTTCTCTACACCTCCGTGCTTTAGCTACATATGTAGCTCATTTTGTAGCGGAGAAAAGTAGCTTGGCTTTCGCTGCCTCGCGACCCTGGTCATATGAAGCAGTTCCCAGCGAAACAGTGCGAAAGGATACCAAAGGAATTGCTTATTAAATCTAAAACTTCAAAGTTAAGGGTTAAATCTTCCCTACATACGGGCACACACTGAAAGGGAGCGAAAAAATCTGATGTGTTTCATTCGCATGATTTTCTCTAGTCTCTCCAACAAATTATTGTTAAAAAGCTTATGCTTCCATTTACTTCATGCTAATCGAGTAAAAATTAGCAGAAATAGTCTTATTACTTGCTTCCTTGTAAGTAGAAGCGAAATAAGTGGGTATCATAGGTTAAAGTGATAGTCAAAAGCTGGTTGCTATGTCACTGAAGTTCATTTGGTTGTATGGACAGGAGTTGACAAATTCCTGCATGAGAAAAGTACGTTTTTTAAAGCGGATACCAATAACAAGGAATATCTAAAAAACGATCAACTCCACGAAAAAAATGTATGACATAAATTGTGTGTTTTATATCGTGATCTACATTTTTTATGTAGTAAGATTTTGTTTATATATATATATATTGCAGTTATGCAAAATTCAATCAATGAGAGCCATTCGTTAGAGCCATTTTTGAAAAAAATAAAAATTTTCAAAATGTTATACATGTAAAGGGTAATTCAAAATCTTCTCGGGCTAGCCAGGTAAAAATTTGGCTAGAAGCCCGAGAAGATTTTGAATTAACACGTCGCCAGGAAAGCTTCAGTTCTTATGTAAAGGGTAGTTTAGGGTGGGGAGATTTTCTTAAACATGTTCGTGTCTCATCCTTGGAAGATACCAAACTTAAATACCAAGTTTGGTATTTAACGGTCTTTTCGTTTTTGAGCTATATTGCCCCCCCCCCACACACACACACCAATTTTTTTTTTTTTGTTTTCTTTTATTCAGGGAGACCCAAAACATGTATTTCCGCTGAAATGTCGGTATCGAATTTTTGGGTGGAATACAATACCATCTCTACACACTCTGTACATAGTACGTGTAGAGAAAGTAAAATTTTATGGTCCATTCACAATTTTGATTAAAATATCGTACATTAAAGAAATTTACATGACTAATAAAATGTATATCTTGAATTTTCTCGGAATAGCCTCTGAAGACAACTTTATTGTGATTGAATTTTGCCGAATTTTGCATAATTGGTAAACCGCAAGAGTTAGACAAAACTTTATTTAACAAAAAAATGTAGAGCTCGTTTATGCTCACAGTTTATGCTATATACATTTTTTTTTTTTCGTGGAGTTTACCGTTTTTGAGATATTCCTTATTATTGATTTCCTTTTTAAAATACTTATACTTATCTCAACTGGCCATGCAGAGAAACGGATTTCTATACCATAGTAACCACATTTTAAAATACTTGGCTGTTGGTTTAGCGTAGTATATTCCCTTATTCCCTTCTACTTGGGAACTAAAACCGTTTCTGCTAATGTTTATGTCGATTAGCATGAAGTAGATAGAAGAATAGGCGTGTTAACAATAATTTGTCATAGAGATGTAGAGAAAGCCATGCGAATGGTGCACATCAGATTTTTCCTATTAAAATTCAGGATCTCTAATTAAAATACTTCTCTACACCCCCGTGCTTTCTAGCTAATTTTGTAGCGGAGAAAAGTAACTTGATTTTCGCTGCCTCCCGAGTCTGGTCATGTGAAGCACTTCCCAGCGAAATAGGGCGGAGGGAATAACAAGGGAAATGCTTATTAAATTTAAAACTTTAAAGATAGGGGTTAAATCTTCCTTACATACTTGGAACTGGGCACGCTCTGAAAGGGAGGGGAGAAATCTGTTCCATTCACAACCTATTTTGTAACATATGCTTATTCTTCTATCTACTTCCTATTAATCGAGATAAACATTTGCAGAAATGGGCTTATTATTTAGTTCCTTATATATAGAAGGGAAGAAAGGAATACACAGGCTAAAACGACAGTCGGATCGTTTAAAAACTGGTTGCTATGTAATTGCAATTCGTTCTTATTGCATGTCCAGGAATAAAACAAAGGGAAGAAAGACGTCCTCGTGGTCGAGTGGTCAGCGAGCTGTCTTCTCACCCGGAGGTCCCGGGTTCTATTATTCCCTATCCCCCATAGAGTCTGGAAGTATGAATATGTGCGTGTGTTTAGTAATAGAAAGTTTATTAACATATTGTTTCACAAGTCAAAGCCCCCGATATGACCATTGATGTTAAAGAGGACTAGACAAATGAAGCAAAAAAAATATTAGGTGTACCATTCACATGACTTTCTCTATATCCCTGCAACAAATAATTCTTACAAAGCTTATACTTCTATTTACTTTATGCTAATCAGAAAAAACTAGCAGAAATAGTCTTATTACTCGCTTCCTTGTAAGTAGAAGCGAAATAAGGGACAAACGTAGGTTAAAGTGATAGTCAAAAGCTGGTTGCTATGTCAATGAAGTTCCTTTGTTTATATGGATAGGAGTTGACAAGTTCCTGTATGAGAAAAGTATACGTTTTTCATAGCAGAAACCAAAAATAAGGAATGTCACAAAAACGACGAACTCCACGAAAAAAATGTATATAACATAAATTGTGTGTTTTAAAGTGCTCTACATTTTTTGTGTAGTAAGGTTTTGTCCATCTCCTACGGTTTAGCAGTCATTCAAAATTTAGTAAAATTCATCCAGAATAAACTACTCTTCAGAGGCTATTCCCAGAAAATTCAAGATATACATTTCATTTGTCAGGTAAATATGTTTAATATCCGAAATTTTAATCAAAATCGTTAGAGCCATTTTTGAGAAAATCAAAATTTTCGAAAAAAGTTCCATGTAAAGGGTAGTTGGGGGTGGGAGGATTTTTGTCAAAATCTTCGTGTCACATCCCTGGAAGATACTAAACTTAAATACCAAGTTTGGTATTTTACCGACTTTTCGTTTTTGAGTTATCGTGTTCACAGACACACACACACACACACACACACACACACACACACACACACACACACACAGACCTTTTTGTGAAAATGCTTTTTTTGGATATTGGGGACCCTAAAATATATATTTCCGGTGAAATCTCGGTATCGAATTTTTGGTGGAGTGCAATACTTTCTCTATACACTATGTACATAGTGCGTATGGAGAAAGTAAAAAAAGGGGGGGGGGAAGAAAATTACGAATTCCGGTTTGAGAGAAAACAGTTTAAGTGTTTTAAAACTGAAACTAATAACAAGGAATACCTCAGAAATGATTGAACCCCGCGCCCCAAAAAAAATATCTATATGACCTAAAAAGAGATTTGCAATACGTTTCTGGTTCTCTCTCTCTCTCTCTCTCTCTCTCTCTGTCTCTCTCTCTCTGTCTCTCTCTCTCTCATCCAGAATGAAGAGGATTTCAGAGACTATTCCTAAGAAATTCAGGATATATATTTTATTTGCCATGTAAATATATTATTTAATACCTATACGTTATTTTAATCAAAATCCGTTTCGACATTTTTGAGAACACCAAATATTTCATTGGTGTGGGTAGATTTTGTTGAAACTCTTATTGTCGCATCCTTGTCGTCACACATACACACACAAGAACCTTTTTCTAAAAACTATTTTATACAGGGGATCCTAAAACGTGTATTTCCAATGTAATTCCGGTATCGAATTTTAGGTTGAATGCAATACCTTATTTACCTATGTACTATTTACTAAGTGGAGGAAACGCTGGTTCCATACCACACTTGACATTTAAGTAGAGCATCTTCCAAGAATGTGACACAAAGTTTTGAACAAAATCCTCCCATTCCAAAATTACCGTTTATATTGTCTATCTTGAATTTTCTGAGAATAGCCTGTGGGGTCATCTTCATTCTGAAGGATTATTGCATAACTGGTAAACCGTACAAAATAGACTTGGCTCAAAAAAGAAAACTTGGTATCATCCAAGGATGCGACACGAAGATTTTCAGAAAATCACTCTGCCCCCAACTACCCTTTACATGGAAAAATTTTCGAAAATTTTGATTTTCTCAAAAATTGCTCTAACGATTTTGATTAAAATATCGTATATCAAAGATATTTACACGACAAACAAAATGCATATCTTGAATTTTCTTGGAATATTCTGTGAAGTTATCTTCTATGTGGAGGAATTTTGCGGCATTTTGCATAATTCGTGAAGTTGTCCATTTTTTAGATATTTGCTATTGATTTCAGTTTTAAAATACGTACAATTTTCTCATTTGTCAACTCCTGGCCATACAAAGGAACTTCAATCACATTGCGACCAGCTTTTAAAAGATTTGACTATCACTTTAGCCTCCCTTCTACATACAAGGAAGCAAGTAATAAGATCATTTTGCTAATTTTTTCTCGACTAGCATGAAGTAAATAGAGGAATAAACTTTTAAACTTTTTAAGAATAATTTGTTGCAGAGATGTAGAGAAAGTCATGTGAATGGGACAGATCAAAATTTTTACTCTTCGCCATCTAAAGTGAACGTAATTTCCAAACCATCTCATAAGAACCCCTTTTAAAACATTTGACTGTAGCTGATGCCTGCTATATTCCGCTTGTAATTTGTTTCAAAATGTATGTAGTGCCCCAGAAAAGTACTTTAAAATGGCCATTTAAATAATATTGTTTCTATATATTTAGGGTTAATATAAAACTTATATGATGGATCCATTTAAAATCTTATTTACTGTATAACTTGAATTTTATGTGAATAATTTTAAAACTACATGGTTGTTAGCATTTTAAATAGAATTGAATAAGTAAACATTATTTAAACAACCATTAAAGCTAGAATTTCGAAACGTGGCAGAAATATTACTGTTAGTAAGTATACTAGCTGGTATAAAATTCTACAGAATATCTGATGTATTGTGGATTTTTTTAAGTTTCTCAGATTCATTACGTTAAGAACATGTATGACTGACAGTTTGAAATTCCAAACTAATAAACCTAGCTTTTGAAAATGTATACGACATATGAAATGCAAATAAGATACAGTGAAAATTTCATCCATTTTGCTCTAATAGTTTGGAAGCTATGGTCAAATTTGTTTATGTTTAGGTCTGGTCACTAAAAAGTCCCTTTCGAAATAAAAAAAGTAAATATTGGTCTAATATTTTAATCCTATGTTCACAATACACCTATATTTTGCCCTAGGTTAATTGCATCTTTTTAGTTTAGGCTCCAACTTTTTTACTTTCTCTATACGCACTATGTACATAGTGTATAGAGAAGGTATTGCACCCCACCCAAAAATTCGATACCGAGAGTTCACCGGAAATATGTGTTTTAGGGTCCCCAATATCCAAAAAAAGCATTTTCACAAAAAGGTCCGTATGTCAGTGTGTCTGTGAACACTATAACTCAAAAACGAAAAGTTGGTAAAATACCAAACTTCCAGGGATGCGACACAAAGATTTTGAGAAAAATCCCCCCACCCCAACTACCCTTTATATGGAACTTTTTTCGAAAATTTTGATTTTTTCAAAAATGGCTCTAATGATTTTGATTAAAATTTCGTATATTAAAGATATTTACCTGAGAAATAAAATGTATATCTTGAATTTTCTGGGAATAGCTTCTGAAGAGTAGTTTATTCTGGATGAATTTTACTGAATTTTGAGTAACTGCTAAACCGTAAGAGATGCACAAAAACTTACTCCACAAAAAATGTAGAGCACATTAAAGCACACAATTTATGTTATATACATTTTTTTCGTGGAGTTCGTCGTTTTTGAGACATTCCTTATTTTTGGTTTCTGCTATGTAAAACGTATACTTTTCTCATACAGGAACTTGTCAACTCCTATCCATATAAACAAAGGAACTTCATTGACATAGCAACCAGCTTTCGACTATCACTTTAACCTATGGTAGTCCCTTATTTCGCTTCTACTTACAAGGAAGCAAGTAATAAGACTATTTCTGTTAATTTTTTCTGGATTAGCATAAAGTAAATAGAAGTATAAGCTTTTTAAGAATAATTTGTTGCAGGGACATAGAGAAAGTCATTTGAATGGTACACATCAGATTTTTTTAAGTAATGAATGTGCTTTTCTCTCATAAAATATTTTTGTGTATGAAAAGTTAAAACATATGCTTAAATACATCTGACAGTAAAACCTAAGGAAATTCTTATTCATTGTACCTCTGTGAATATGTACAGCAAGTTTTATTTGTGTAACAGAAAAGCTTCTCCACAAGGAGCATTTTACTGGAAGAAAAATGCTGAAAATATGAATTGCGAGAAAACAAGCAAAGCTAGAATGCATTAAAATCCACCAGATTGGTAGGTTGGACCCTCAGCTTTTCTTTTTTTCCTCTCTTCTGCTGCTGTCTTTTCTGTCCTTTTCTTCTTGCGTTGCTGCTTAGCTTTGCATAACTTCGTTTTTACTCTGCATTATACGAATTAGATTTCATCGAACTGAAATGTTTCTTGCCGAGTCCACTATCACCTTTAATGCTTTGCTGTAGCTCCAGTGTCTTAAGGCATTTAAAATGGTGCCTGGTGGTCAATTATACTTTTTTTTTTTTTTGTATTCAGGAATGTTTAACTTATTTTATGGAATTAAAATAAAAAATCGATTTTATGTTGTGACTTCATAAAATTTCAGTCATTTATATCCTTAAAAGGGCATAAAAAGGTACAAGATTAGCATTACATGCAGATATGACTGGATGATCTAGGTACATCTCTTCGCGCTCTGGAGCAGAACACAAACTCCTGCGGACTTGATAATTTTATCATAGAAGGTAGAGCGTCAAATAATTAATGTTTGCTCCTTATGGTGATGTAGTTCGTGGGAGAGACTGTAGAAGCGAGGGTTTCCATAATGCATGCACTTCCTTCTCACCGGCGCTGTGAACCTGGGACTGAAAGATATTTACTGCGGGAACACTGTCACGTTGTAAATCTTCATCAAGCATGAAATCTTGATGACGGGGTTTTATTTCTCTTCCTAGGCGAAGAGGAAAAAATGGCTAAAATACTTGGGCACAATCCTAGCAGAAAACCCGTCTCTCATCCTGCCAACAACCGCCCAGGGATTAATGTTCGTGAAATAGTCGGTGAATAAAAGTGAATCCTATCTATCATATTTCTTCTAGCTTCCAAATGAAAGAGTTAAACTGGACAAATAATCGGAAGGAATTTGAACTGCAGGCTTGAACAGAAATACTCGCATAATTTTACTTTATACTATCTTTCGAAGATTTCTTATCTAATCAAGTCATTATATTGTGACGAATAAAACGTCCCGGTTAATATATTAATTACGCGAAATGCGTGACATATCATTCGGAACTATTTATTTTCTGCCGAGGTTAAGTAGTCCCTTTAAATGTTGCTATGGGGGTCACAATGCTGTGTTCCAGAGTTTACCAGAATGCAGATGGCGTACTATCTCGTAGATTAGCCAATCAAAGCCTCTTACAATATTTTTCGTGGATCTCCCGCGCACAAAATCTTCATGAAGGACTTGGACGACTGCCTTATAGGTTTGCTTTTTCTAAACTACCGCGCTCAAAGCCTTCATAGACAACTTGCGGACTGCACCATATGGGTTTGCGTAATCGAATCTCCCGTGTTCAAAGTCTTCATAGATAACTGGCGAGCTGTGCCCTATGGGTTTGCGTAATCGAATCTCCCGTGTTCAAAGTCTTCATAGGTAACTTGCGGACTGCACCATATGGGTTTGCCTATTCGAATCTCCCGTGTTCAAAGCCTTCATAGGTAACTTGCGAACCGTGCCATATGGGTTTGCCTATTCGAATCTCCCGTGTTCAAAGCCTTCATGGATGACTTGTCCGACTGTATCATTCTCGAATTTCCCGTCCCCAAAGTCTTATTGGATTACTTGCGGACTATACCATACGGTTCGACTTCTGGAATCTCCCGTGCTTAAAGCCTTCACGGATGACTTGAGGACTGATAAAAAGGTTATTTAATGAAACAGTATGCTAGGAAACAGATTATTGTAATGGCTGTAGAATCTAAATCTTAGTTGGTTTGGTTTGATTGGAGTTCGGCGCTATGTGCCTTGGTGACGAGCGATCAGCTCGTCGCATATAGATGGCACTGTAGGAAGAAATCACGAATTGCGGACGCGATATGGAAGAATTTTGCCCAGGACGCTGCCTCTTTCAACGTATGGGGTTCTTTTACGTGCAAATAAACACTACAGGGGGCCAACGGCTACTTTTCTTCTGAAGAAAGCCATACTAAGAATTTTTGCGTCCGAAAAAATCCGTCCAAGTTTGAACCTGCAATCTTTGGTTTTAGATGCTAGCATTGTAACCACTGCACCACGGCCGAAACTTATTGACTACAAATGTGCAATGCAACACTTCCTCTATTTACGATAGGTAAGCAGTAAAGAAAGAAATATAAAAAACTCATGTGCTACCCACATACCTTTCTATGCTTATTAATTCTCTATCTAGCTACCTTTCTATTCTTTACCTAAAAACCTTGTTCTTCTATCTAATTCATGCTTACCAAGATAAACATTAGCACATCTGTTTTTATTGCAAGTACAATTACGACATACGTGCAATAAAGCTAAAGCGATAGTCAACCTTGAAATTCCTTTCTTTGTTCACTAAGATAAAAAAAAAATATGAATAACAACTTCTCTTTTGAGAAAAAAAATAAGTATTGGGAAGTTTAAACTTTTAACAAGCAATATCTCGAACATGGTTAGCCCATAATAAAAGTGTATTGTATGTTTTGACGAAATCTACAGCTTTGTGTGCAGTAAGTTTTTGTCTATCTCTTACGGTTTATTAGTTATGCAAAAGTCATTCATAATGAAGAGGACTTCAGAGGCGTTTCCCAGAAAATTCAAGATATACGAATACATTTTATGTATCATGCAAACATCTTTAATGCATGATAATATAAGCTAAAGCGTTAGAACAAAGTTTGAGAAAAAAAATCGAAAATGTTCCCACGTAAATGAAAAGAATGTTCTATACTCTATATGCAGTGCCAGTGCGATCCCATATCTGATTCAAAACTCATTAAAAAGTTGTCAGGATGATTCCTGTAAAGCTCTGTATGTAATGAAGCCCTTTATCTCCTCTGGACGCTTGGGATACTCATTGATTTATGTTGTTTTTGAAATAATACATTCGGTTACAAAAGCCTTGATTTCTAGCTACGGGAGTGGAATCTAGTTGCAGTTAGTAGTATACCGATTAATTGAGGTTTATGTGGTATATCGGAAGTCTAATTTGGTGACAATCTAGCTCAACTATTAAAGCACCAATGCAATGGCCGAGATTAGGCAATTTCAACCAATCACGGTCATCTGATTGGAGCGATATTGTCGAAACATGTTCATTTCTTTGAAATCTTGTCGCACCTGTCGTTCGTTTGTTTAATCCCGTCTTGGTTATTGGTAACAAGGTGACAATCCACTCAGCCAGCCTTCACTTTTAATAGCCGTCAGTTCCACAATTGTACTTCAGTTAATTCAATTACAATGTTTATTTAAAGTTTTACCCAATTCATAATGTATTTAGTTAAAAAAGGGATGAAAATAATCATTTTGTATTTATGTATGAGATGAATGTAATAATCTCAAACAAAATAACGTTTGTTTCCATGCCATGTACTAGTTATTAAAAATCTGAAATAAAATAATTGTTGCCGATTTCTATTGTTGTTATTGATATTTGTGCTACATTGGGTGTAAGCACGGTCGGTCATATCAAAATTCAGGAGATAGGGAAGAAAGGGGAAAAAATCAGCAAATAAACCATTTGAGAACTAATTTAAGTATTACAATCATAACCTGATAAGATCTCCCTTCCTATATATTATAAATTATTAATAGTCTATTTCGCTGAATTGTCTTATCAAACACATTTCGTGTTTTCATCTCTTAGGATAATTGACTTCCGTCGCTTTGTGAATTATCGTGGTATTACTAATGATAAAATAATCAAGAGTCATGTTCAAGGGTTAATTCTTATGATAGCACAAAGCACTAAAGGAAATGGATACTTTCTCGTACAACAGGTAAATCACAAAACACGTAGGCACCGTTAAAAGTTCCCTTGGGACGTTTGTTTCAAAACGGCGACTGTGCACAATAAAACAAAACTAAGTAAGTATCAACTCCCTTTGGGAACAGTGTATCATGGAGATTTATATGGAGTGGTAACGGACCTAATATACACGCACTCTGTGTTCGACTATACTCCAATAAAATATATGCCATTCATTGTTGCTTTCTCTGCCCCCTTGTATTTTGTGTTTTCTGTGAGCTGCACAACCTACAAACTAACTGCCGCATAAATAAAAAACTTTATATTTAAGTTCATAATTTTCTAAATACGTGTCATTAATATATGAATGAATAAGTGTATTTATTGACATAACAATATCATACGTTGAACTTCAACAATCGCACGGGTCCACAGACCATACGTGATTTTGTGATACACACTAAGAAGAAATATTAAAACAACAACAAAGAATTAATAGAGTAAACACGAAAATAAAAAGACAAAGATATTCAAATACAGCAATTTAAATTTACAGCACAGAGTACACCTTATTCAGAAGCATAAATGTATCCTTTTATAATAGATAAATACACTTAAAAGAAATATATACACATAATATATACACAATATATAAAAACAACACAACAGTGACCTAAGTATGACATAAAGTAAAACATTGTAGTCACTTTTGTTTAGTTGTTATTCCCCCTTCTCCTCTATTGGCAGCCTTCTCAGATCTCGTAAAGGTATACCCCCTCCGCTGAATCCTTGCACTTGACAGTTCGGGTGGTTTCGCGTAAGGTTGGCTGTGCTGCCTTTGCGGCGTTGCCAGAGTAACTAGTCAACACCAGCTGATTACAAATGTCTCTATCGTGTGTAACGACGAATATAAACAGTGTACATAGTAAATGAGTACCGATGAATAATGAAACTAATTCGTTATTGTTGATGCTAATTGAAAATAAGTGACACTAACCAATGTAGCATACATTACGTATTTACGACAATATAGAACAAATTAATGCAAAAAGCTTGTCAGAATGAGAGAAAGATATAACAAAGTGATTTTCACCGGTTTAGAATTTTAGTGGCTCAATTCCATCCAAGTCTTCGTCGCTGTCGGCGTCACCAAGACATATCATTAGAGGTTCACATTCACCGATGATTCCGTCTATTTCCTGTGCTTTTCGTATTATTTTGTGCACATGATTCACTTTCTTCTTCCATGTAGCCACGTCCACTCTCGTCACACCCTCCCGCAAAGGTCTATCCACCTCTATACTTGTGAAAGTCTTGTTATGTTCCCTCACGTACAAACAACACTATCGATAAAAACGAATAATACGTAGCTTACAACGAACAGCATAACGCAACTGAGCACGTGGTTGGAAATAGCCAGACACTGCAACGGTGCGGCATCTAGATCCGTTTCCGTTGTCTGACCGACCGACCGGAATACTGCTTCGTAATTGGTTCAGAAAGTCAAACGGGTAAAGCTTTTCATCTGTTTTTGCGGGTGTACCAACTTAACTCCCAACTGTCAAGTGCAGGGGATTCAGCGGCGGGAGTATAAGTTGCCCTTTGCATGGAATTGGAATAATAATTATTGAAGAGGCTCCTAAATTTGGTGTCAATTTTAAATATAATTTTTGTGTGTTAACGGCGTAGTGCAGAACTGTGGATGGCACTCTCGTAATATTTAATTATTTTGTAATTGGCTACGGCTGCTAGTCAGAGCAGCTGTAAGACACTATCTCTCAACGTAATAGCCATTGCTCTCAAGGTATTTGTCACGTGGTACTGGTTTTTCAATGCAGATGTTATATTCTACCACCGCTAATGATCTGAGCCAAGATGTTTTCTTCACTTTGAGGTAGGGTTGCCAGGTTTTCTAACCGCAAATAAGGGAGATTTCAGGAATTGTTTTCCCGGCACCTTGACACGGCCTATCGACTTTTTACTTTGTTGATTTCAGCAGAAAATGTGTATAAAACTATTGTAAATATTTAGCATTTGATTTACACTCATCCAGAAGCTTGACATCAGCTCTCACATAATTAAAGAACCTTTGCAACTCATTTAAAAATGTACTGTAATAAACAATTCAGCTTTGATAAGTTCTCCAGAACTTTGTTCCTTACATCAGTCCACTTATTGTTCGTTAAGGAAAACACTTTTTCTATATGAGCGTTACCTTATTACCCTTCACAGGTCCTGCCCAAAAATAGGTACCTTCTCAAACAGAAAGATATGCTTAGGTTCCTTCTTAGGTGGAGTCAGTTCATTGCGGTCATCGCCTTCCATGATTTTACTTGCTTTATAGAACCACAAACAAACAAAACACGTGTTCCTCCGCGTGCTACCATTGCTACCAATAGCTAATTAAAATACTGCTGCCAACATTATTAAAAAGGAACTACCACTTCGATATATCGCATATTCCAAATATCCTTCTAAAAACCAGAATTCCTGGCAGTGTATGCACGAGAGAAATAGTCCAAAATATGTTTCTGAATTCTTTTATCAACATTGGTTTTCAACTCCTTCATTACGATTGATGAACTTCCTCTCCGGTCTTTGTCGTGCATACAGGTTCTTCCCTGATTACTCTAAATTACTCACGGAAGACTCATTCATTGGATTATCATCATATATTTGCGTTCTTTGCTAATCAAATTCGACTGGCCGAACATTTTGTGCATCCAAAAACCGAATAAGTTCTTCGGCTGTAGAAAAGTGTAACATCGGCATTGAATAACTGTACCAAGTGTCAATAAATGTCTTGGCAGAATGGAGATTACGTTGAGATATAGAGTAAGGTACTGTAAGTTTGTAAATAGTTTTGTGTTGATATCTTTCGTTATTATTTAGTTATGCCAAATCGTTCGTTATTTTCTGGGTGGCACCAGTATATAGTAGAATATGTTTTTTGCAAATAGAAAGAGAGTCATGTGAACATACATTTTCTTACTTTCTCTACACATACTATGTACATAGTGTGTAGAGATGGTATTGCATTGCACCCAACAATTCGATATCGATATTTCACAGGAAATACACGTTTTGAGGCCCATAATTAAAAACAAAGGCCTTTTTAGAAACATAACCGTATATGTCTCTGTGTGTGGGCAGCATAGCCCAAAAACTAAGACTGTTAAATACCAAACTTGGTATTTAAGTTTATCTTCCAAGGATGAGACACGAAGATTTTCAAGAAAATGCCCCCACCCCATAGTACTTTTTACATACTTCTAACCATTTTAATTAAAATATCGTATCCAAGCTATTCACAACACAAATAAAATGTATTTTTTGGGAGTAGCCTCTGAAAACCTCTTTATTCTGGATAATTTTTCTGAGTTTTGCATAACTGTTAAACCGTAAGAGATAGTCAATAACTTACTACACAGAAATTGTAGATATCATTAAAACACACAATTTATGCTATATTCATTTTTCTCCTGGAGTTGACCGTTTTCGAGATGTTCTTTCTTATTGGTTTCGATTTTAACATACTTAAAAGTTTCTCATACGGGAACGCAAAGAAGCTGATTTCAATCCCATATCAACCACATTTTAAAACATTTGACTTCGGTTTATCCTAATGTATTCCCTTATTTCCCTTCTACTTAAAGGAACTAAGTAATAAGACCGTTTCTGCTAATGTTTATCTCGATTAGCATGAAGTAGATAGAATAAGCTTAGATTTAACAGTAATTTGTTACAGAGATGTAGAGAAAGTCATGTGAATGGAACAGATATTTTTATTTATCAACCATTATTCATAGGTTTACTGACTAACCTTTCTGTTTTTACTTGCAGATCTTTTACAATCCTATTCAAAATTCCCGAGCTTAGATCCTTTTGATGGCATATCACAAATGGGGTACTTCATGTCATAACCGCCCTTTTCTTCCGCCATCATGCTCTCTCTCATTCCCTAAGTGTATTACTATCTAGAAGATATAAGGATACGAATGGGCAAAACGGATACTGTTATTGTATCGCTTTAATTAATCCCAAAAGAGCGTTTTTCTCTCCCAATTTCGTTCTGCTCCAAATGACAGCGAATGGAATTTCATCTGCGTTAGTGCCCCGTCATTTGTTTTGTCATTCCAGAGCGCAACAGTAGGGTAGAGGGACCATCACTGAAATATGACACAACGTTCATTTGTTACGGGTATTTGGGAAAATGCGTGACAAATCGAGTGTGTCATTATATCCAAGGAGCAGAAAATATTGACTTTTTATACCTAAAATCCACATAAAATGCCTTTTTCGTTTTGTATCAAAGGGGAAAAGTTGTGATTTTATTCATTAGCAGTTCATAGCCATCCCTTACATGCAGGAGAAATCGGTCCACACTAACTGTTTTGTTCTAATTTAAATTCATTTATATTTTGTTTAAAATTGATTTTATTGCGTTTTTGTATGTTTGAGTAGTATGTTTGTATACCTTATTATTATTGCTGTTATTATTCTACCAGTATTTCCGAAGTGTGCTATTAAAAGGTTATCTGCAATTATATTAGCGGCTAATCGAATTGCTAAGGTACCAGATCGAATAATATTAAGCAG
The DNA here is from genome assembly GCA_030762935.1 of Hymenopus coronatus. Taxonomy (NCBI): domain Eukaryota; kingdom Metazoa; phylum Arthropoda; class Insecta; order Mantodea; family Hymenopodidae; genus Hymenopus; species Hymenopus coronatus. The sequence continues at coordinate 16,895,170 of CM060891.1, forward strand.
ATTAGCCGTACACTCTTCTTGGTCGCACACTAAATAGCTCGTTTAGGTATAGATAGTGAAATCTTTACTCTAGTTGAAGAAACACAAAATCTGATTTTTTTTTTTTTCCATGCACATGATTTTCTCCATATGTTCTGCAAACAAGCAATTCTTGCAAAATATTAATGTTCTATCACTTCATGCTAATCGAGATAAACGTTACCAGAAATGGTTCGTATTACATAGTTCCTTATTATAAGTAGAATGGAATTTAAAAGCTGTCGCTATGTGATTAACTCTGAAAATTGTTTCTCTTTGTATGGACAGGAGTAAAGAGAAAGAAAAGTAGATATCGACTTTCTGTTTAGGAAACGTATAAGGTTATAAAAATAGAAATATCTCGAAAATGGTCAGCTCTACAAAAAACACGCATAATGTTTTTTTTTTTTTTTTTTTTAATGAGATCTACTGTTTTTATGTAATAAGTTTTGTCTGCCTCTTATAGTTTACAGGTATGCAAAAGTCATTCAGAATGAAGAGGTCTTAAGGTGCTATTCCCAGAAAATTAAAAATGTACATTTTATTTGTCATGTAAATATCTTTAATACACGGTATTTTAATCAAAATCATTAGAGCCATTTATGAGAAAATAAAATATATTGAACCTTTTTTTAACGTAAAGAGAATTTGGGATGGGAGATTTTCTTGAAAATCTTATCGCATCCCTGGAAGACGCTGTACTGAAATATCAAGTTTGGTATTTAACCATTTCTTTTTTGTTTTTGAGTTGTCTTGTCTCTCTCACACACATACACACACAACACGTACACGTGCGTGCTGACATTTTTCTTAAAAGGCACAGGTGCTATGTACATAGTGTAAAGAGAGGGTATTTATTGTATTGCACCCAAAAATTCTATACCGAGATTTCACCGTCAGTACATGTTTTGAGATCCCTTGAATAAAAACAAAGCATATCTAGATAAATATCTAGTGTGTCTGTGGTCAGCATAGATCAAAAACCAAAAGACCGTTAAATAACAAACTTGGTATTTAATTTTATTGTCTTCCTAGGATACAACATGAAGATTATCAAGAAAATCCCCCCACTCCAAACTACTCTTTACGTTGAACATTTTTTGAAATATTTGAATTTCTCTAACGTTTTTGTTTATACGGAAATACCCTATATTATATTTAAAGCATAAATAAAATGCATGTCTTGAATTTACTGGGAATAGCTTCTGAAGACCGGTTCGTTCGGGATGAATTTACCTAAATGTTGCATAGCTAGTAAACCGTAAGAAATACACAAAAACTTACTACAAAAAAAAATGTAGATCTCGTTAAAACACACAATATGCAAATACTCTTATGCATTTTTACTTTATCTATGCGTGCTATGTACATAGTGTATAGAGAAGGTATTGCACCCCTCCAAAAAATTCGATACCGAGATTTCACCGGAAATATGTGTTTTAGGGTCCCCAATATCCAAAAAAAGCATTTTCACAAAAAGGTCCGTGTGTGTGTGTGTTCGTGTGTCTGTGTCCGTGTGTGTCTGTGTCTGTGAACACGATAACTCAAAAACGAAAAGTCGGTAAAATACCAAACTTGGTATTTAAGTTTAGTATCTTCCAGAGATGCAACACGAAGATTTTGAGAAAAATCCCCCACCCCCAACTACCCCTTTTACTTGGAACTTTTTTCGAAAATGTTGGATGTTCTCAAAAATGGCTCTAACGATTTTTATTAAAATGTTGTATATTAAAGATATTTACCTGACAAATAAAATGTATATCTTGAATTTTCTGAGAATAGCCTCTGAAGAGTACTTTATTCTGGATAAAATTTACGGAATTTTGAATAACCGTAAGAGATGGACAAAAACTTACTACACGAAAAATGTAGAGCACGTTAAAACACACAATTTATGTTCTATACATTTTTTCGTGAAGTTCATCGTTTTTGAGACATTCTTTGTTTTTGGTTTCTACTTTGAAAAACGTATACTTTTCTCATACAGGAATTTGTCAACTGCTGTCCATACAAACAAAGGAACTTCAGTGACATAGCAACCAGCTTTTGACTACAAGGAAGCAAGTAATAAGACTCTTTCTGCTAATTTCTTCTGATTAACATGAAGCAAATAGAAGCATAAGCTTTTTAAGAATAATTTGTTGCAGAGATGTTGAGAAAGTCATGTGAATGGTACACATCAGATTTTTGCTATAGAGATGGCCGTTCTAAGACGTTCCTTGTTAGTGGTTGCAAGTTTAAACACGTAGCTTATCTCAAACCTTTCATCTCGCTTTAGTTTACTGCTGGCCTTGCAAAGTGAATCGAACTTCAATTGTTCACATAGCGACCAACTTTTAAAAGATATGACTATAGCTTAAGCTACATTTCCCTTTTACCTACAAGGAATCAAGTAGCCTGATGCAGATAAAGCATTCATTTTTAAAAATAATTTGTTTTCAGAACGGGTAGGGAAAGTCATATGAATGTAACACTCATTATGAGGCCTTATAAGGCAAATACACAGCTAGTAATCGTTTTCACAATATGAATGTCTATCTCCGTATACTTCAACTAAAATATCCACCGTCAAAATATGTTAAAAAAAAATGACAACTCTATACACAATATTGCATCATTCCATGTCGGCGTATTGGACCACCTTTAACGGTGGTTTCATGATCAGTGGAATTTTTAGTTCGCCATTATGCGCACATGATTACAGCCATCAACCATAAGATGAAATCACGACTTGCAGACTTGAGGTTGACAAAATTTAATCTAGGGACCTCTTGTTTCAAAGTATGATGATATTTTACGTGCAAATAAACAGCGCCTCATTTTTACCTCCGCGGCAACCTTGGGTATTAGAATATAGCATGGCAAATGTAAATGGTGTGTTATTTATGGACGTTCTTTAAATACTGTGGTTCTCAGCATCCTATTCTAAATTGGGCGTGAAAGACCGCTTAAGTTTGCTCAGAGGCCTCTCTATCAGGCTTGAGGTTCTTTTACGTGCCGTAAATCTACGACACGGGACCAACGGCTTTACTTCCCTTCCGAAGGAAGCCATGCTAAGAATTTTTACACCTGAAAAAATCCATCGTCCTCCGCCGGGTTTGAACCCGCGACCTTGGGTACATGAATTAAGCATGGTAATCATTACACCACGGAGGGCGACTAATACGTTAAAGCTCATCAACCCTTTCCAGCCCGATTTATTTTCAATTGAAATTGCTTTTAGAAAAATTATAAGATATACGTGGTGTTGATCTCTTATGGGAAGCTAACTTATATAAACTTCTAAAGCACCGAGCATCACTGATCAGGAGTTCAATCTGAGGTTAACTTAGGTTGGAATCTTCGCTTTTTATTGTAGTGTTTAACGCCCGCTTTTAATACTTGTGGCACCGCAGGCGATGACACTGGTGATACATGGAATGAAGATGGAGCACCAGTGGAATGCGATGGCCGGGGAAACTGGAGAACCTGGAGAAAACCCGCCCCTGCGCCGCTTTGTCCACCACAAATCTCACATGTGATCGCTTGGGATTGAATCCGGGCCGTCTAGGTGAGAGGCGAGTGGTGCTGTGCTATTAAGTGGATAAAGGAAGGGATGGGCCCAAGACAAATAAACGCTGATTGGCATACCTAAGGTTGAGTGGATCTCGGTAACATTGTAGCAGAATACAGTTCAGTATTCAGTTAGAAAAAAGGTACCATTGAAAGGATTATCAACGAATTTAAAGAAAAGACTGGAATGTACACCAATAAAGCTAGTGAATTATTGAATGAACAGTGGAGTTACTGTCTGACCACAAGATGGAGGCGAATAGACGAATTAGTTCCAAGGTCTTTGATAGAAGAAGTTTCATGTAAAGCATAGTTAAGGGGTTGGCGGATCACTTTATAATCTTCCTATCGCATCCTTGTGTTGAACTTGATATTTAAGTTTGATATTTCAACATCTTTTCGTTTTTGAGTTACGCTGTTCTCTCTCACTCTTACATATACACACACAAAACAAATAGTTCCGGTGAAATCACACGTCGAATTTGGTGGAATACGATACTTCCACTACTTACTTTATGTAGCAGAGGAAGTAAAAAGAGAAGAATGTCATATTTTCAGACATGTTGGCTGTGATGGGTCAAGGTAAACCTTCAAACTAGGAAAACATGAATATTTCACAACGTTTTTAAGCTATCAGAAAGCTTATTTGAAATTCTATACTTTAATGCGCTCTACGTTATTCTGTTAAAGATTATTGTATAATGGTTTCCAGTTACATCAAATTAGTAGGCAGGAAAGGCGCTCATAAGACCATTTATGAGGCATTTTGAAATCTTAATCAAAATTGTGTCATTTCTACTTTCTCTACTTACTAGATAGTACATAGGGAGAGATGGTATTGCATTCCACCCAAAATTCGATTCAGAAATTTCACTGGAAATACCCGTTTTGGGGTATAGTATGTGTCTGTGCGTCAATGAATAAGATAACTCAAAAGCAAACAATCGGTTAAATACCACACTTAATATTTAAGTTCAGCATTTGCCAAGGATGCGACATGAAGGTTTTCAAGGAATTCCTCGCACTCTAAACTAACCTTTACATGGAAAATATTTAGAACATTTTGGTTTTCTGAAAAATTAGCATTTTATTAAAACATCGTGGTATTCATGCTACTTTTATGACAAATGAACATTTTGAATATTCTGGGAATAGCCTCTGAAGAGCATGATGACTTTTGCATAACTGATAACTGCATAGACAAAAACTTAATACGAACAAATGTATATCTGGTTAAAATACACAGTTTGTCATTTACACTTTTTTGTAGAGTTAACCATTTCAAAGATATCCCCTATTATAAGTTTCAAATTTAAACTACCTAAAACATTTCTCAGGTCCTCGTTCGTCACATGTCTTTTTACTTTCTTTATACGTACTATGTACATAGTGTATAGAGAATGTATTGCACTACACCAAAAAATTCGATACCGAGATTTCACTGGAAATATATGTTTTAGGGTCCCCTGTATCCAAAAAAAGTATTTTCAGAAAAAGGTCCGTCTGTGTGTGTGTGTGTGTGTGTGTGAGTGTGTCCGTGAACACGACAACTCAAAAACGAAAAGTCGGTAAAATACCAAACTTGGTATTTAAGTTTAGTATCTTCCAGGGATACGACACGAAGATTTTGAGAAAAATCCCCTACCCCAAACTACCCTTTACATGGAACTTTCTTTGAAATTTTTGATTTTGTAAAAAAATGGCTCTAACGATTTTGATTAAAATATCATATATTAAAGATATTTACCTGACAAATAAAATGTATATTTTGAATTTTCTGGGAATAGCCTCTGAAGACTACTTTATTCTGGATGAATGTAGAGCACGTTAAAACACACAATTTATGTTATATACATTTTTTTTCGTGGAGTTGATCGTTTTTGAGATATTTCTTTTTCTTGGTTCTAGCTTTGAAAAACTTATACTTTTCTCATTTGTCAACCAACTCCTGTCCATACAAACAAAGGAACATCAGTCACATAGCAACCAGCTTTTGACTTTCACTTTAACCTATGGTACTGCCTTATTTCGCTTCTACTTACAATAAAGCAAGAAATAAGACTATTTCTGCTAATTTTTCTCGATTAGCATGAACTAAATAAAAGCTAAGCTTATTAACAATAATTTTTACAGAGAGATAGAGAAAGTTATGTGAATGGAACACATCAGATATTTTAGTGTTTCATTTGTATAGCCCCCCTTTAACTTCAATGGTCATATCGGAGCTTTGACTTCTGAAACTCAATAGTACTCGGTTTTCTTTCCATATCCGAGAGTGAAACAATAAAGATTTGAAACGGAGAGGAACTTTCTTTTGGGAAGTTTAGGTATGTAAAATTGGAACCAACAATAGGGAATATCTCGGAAATCGTTAAAACCACTAAAAAGAGAAGTTTATTGCAATCGTGTGTTTTAACGAAATCTACAGTTTTGTGTAGTAAGTTTTTGTTTATCTCTTACGGCTTTCCAGTATGCAAATGTCGCCCAAAACTATTCCCAAGAAATTAAGATAGATATTCACCTTGTCATGTAATTATCTTTATTATGATAGTTTCGGGTGGAGGGATTTATCTGAGAAACTTAGTGTCACATCCTTGGAAGATACTGAACTTGATTATCAAGTTTGGTATTTCAGCTACTTTTCGTTTTTGAGTTACCGCCGCGCGCAAATACAGTCGTCCTCCGTGGTGTATTGATTACCATACTAACTTCATACACTCAAAGTTGTGGGTTCAAACCCGGCGGTGGACGATGGAGTTTTTCGGGCGTAAAAATCCTTAGTATATGGCTTCCTTTGGAAGGGAAGTAAAGCCATTGGTCCCGTGTCCTAGATTTACGGCACGTAAAATAACCTTAAGCCTGATAGAGAGGCCTCTAAACAAAATTAAGCGGTCTTTCACGCCCAATATTGGATGGGATGCTGAGAACCACAGCAGTTAAAGTACGCCATAAATAAAAAAATCTGATGTGTACCATTCACATGACTTTCTCCATATCCCTGCAACAAATTATTCTTAAAAAGCTTAGAAATAGTCTTATTACTCGCATCCTTGTAAGTAGAAGCGAAATAAGGGACAACCGTAGATTAAAGTGATAGTCAAAAGCTGGCTGCTATGTCAATGAAGTTCCTTTGTTTATATGGATAGGAGTTGACAAGTTCCAGTATGAGAAAAGTATACGTTTTTCATAGCAGAAACCAAAAATAAGGAATGTCACAAAAACGACGAACTCCACGAAAAAAATGTATATAACATAAATTGTGTGTTTTAATGTGCTCTACATTTTTTGTGTCGTAAGTTTTTGTCCATCTCTTACGGTTTAGCAGCTATTCAAAATTTAGTAAAGTCCATCCAGAATAAACTGCTCTTCAGAGGCTATTCCCAGAAAATTCAAGATATACATTTCATTTGTCAGGTAAATATATTTAATATCCGAAATTTTAATCAAAATCGTTAGAGCCATTTTTGGGAAAATCAAAACTTTCGAAAAAAGTTCCATGTAAAGGGTAGTTGGGGGTGGGAGGATTTTTCTAAAATCTTCGTATCGCACCCCTGGAAGATACTAAACTTAAATACCAAGTTTGGTATTTTACCGACTTTTCGTTTTTGAGTTATCGTGTTCACAGACACACACACACACACACACACACACACACACACACACACGGACCTTTTTGTGAAAATGCTTTTTTTGGAAATTGGGGACCCTAAAACATATATTTCCGGTGAAATCTCGGTATCGAATTTTTGGTGGAGTGCAATACTTTCTCTATACACTATGTACATAGTGGGTATGGAGAAAGTAAAAAATCTGATGTGTTATACTCACATGACTTTCTCTAGCCGTTCTACAAACGTCTTACATAAGATTATTCTTCTTTCTGCACCTTGTTAATCGAGGTATTCAGCACAATGTTCTTATTATTTAGTTCCTTATAAGTAGGAAGAAAATAAGGGAATACACTAGGCTAAATCGATAGTCAAATGTTTTAAAAGCTGTAGTTATGCGATTGTCGTTACAAATCGCTTCTTTTCTTGGACAGGAGTAGATCAAAAGAAAAACGGACACTCCCGTCTGAGAAAAGTATAAGTACTTCACAACTGAAACTAATAACAATGAATACCTCGAAAACGGTAAGCTCCACGAAAAAAATGTATATGACGTAAATTTTGTATTTTAACAAGGCCTACATTTTTTGTATAGTAAGTTTTTGTCTATCTCTTACGGTTTATTAGTTATGCCAAATTAAGCAAAATTCATCCAGAATAAACAGGTCTTTAGAAGCTATTCCCAGAGAATTCAAGATATACATTTTATTTGTCAGGTAAATATCTTTAATATACGATATTTTAATCATAATCGTTAGAGCCATTTTTAAGAAAAACAAAATTTTCGAAAAAAGTTCCATGTAAAGGGTAGTTTGGAGTGGGGGGAATTTTTCTCAAAATCTTCGTGTCGCATCCCTAGAAGATTCTAAACCTAAATACCAAGTTTGGTATTTTACCGACTTTTCGTTTTTGAGTTATCGTATTCACGGACACACGGAGACACACACACACACTCACGGACCTTTTTCTGAAAATACTTTTTTTTGATACAGGGGACCCTAAAACGTATATATTTCCGGTGAAATCTCGGTATCGAATTTTTTGTTGGAGTGCAATGCATTCTCTACTCTATGTACATAGTGGGTATAGAGAAAGTAAAAAACACACACATTTGTCTAGTAATGCTTTTTTGGATTCAGGTTACCCTAAAATGTAATATTTTCATGGAAATCTCGGTTTCTAATTTTGGCACACAGTATGTATAGAGAAAGCAAAAATGCTTATTTGAATTCAGGGCACCCTATAATCTGTACTTCCAGTGAAATATCTGTATCGAATTTTTGGGAGAATTGCTATACGTTTTCTTCTTTCGTACTATGTACGAAATAGAGAAAGTGATAAACGATAGTGTAACACAGCTAAATGTAACTTCTATTTTGCTAGTTTTTCCGCCATTCCTTGCCAATGTAATAACCAGTAAGGGACGCTAGCAAAGATGGCGAAGTTCAGATTTCGAGATGCCCTGTGTCGTGAAACTGTGCCACTTCAAATGTTTGTATTCATGGGAATTTCACACAGTTTTGGCTTTGCACTTCCAATAAGGTTAAATCTGTTGGAAACGCCTTTCTCTCGACTTGCGGTAATCAATCATTTCCCTGCCATACTGTTCTTTTATTCACTTTGCTGCCGGAAGAAGGGAGTTTATTCTTAGAAATTCCTCAGCATAGCACTCGCTCTGAAACGGTATACGTAAAGGGAAAATCTTGGAATTGTTTCTCATCACGTTCATCAGAGGTTATCGAAGCGAACCTAAACAGTCATTCATACTGCTTTTTACTTTCTCTAGCCCATATGTATAATGTAGATAGTGGTTAGAAAGGATTGCATCCCACCCAAAAATTCAATGTCGAGATTTTACTGGAAATAATGACTTGAGGTCCCCTAAGTGCGAAAAAGCCTTTTTAGAAAAAGGTCCACATTCTGTCCAAAACAGAGGTACCTATTAGCTAAATACCTTCAATGTAATCGCTTCCGTTATGCATGACCCTATACGAAATGTTTGGAAGGATACCATCAGACCGTCTATTTCGGTTGCTGTCCCGTATTGACCGCTCTATAGCATGGATAATGTGTTATACCGGATCCCTCGCAGTGGTTCTTTCACTTTGGCAAAGTTTGGAAAGCGAGTGATTTAGAAAACCTAACATCGTCGGGAATAGAGACACAGGCCTTGAATGTTTACAATACTTTACTGTTGCAAAAAATTAAGGAAGCACTATGAATTATGCTACGTAGAGTTCAAAACGTTTTATTTTCTACAAAAGAATCAATAATTACGCGGCCATCCAATCAGCATTTACTCACAATTAAAAGCTTTTTTACTTTCTCTAGCCCCGTATGTACAATTTACATAGGGATAGAGAACTATTGTATTCCACCCAAAAATTCTTGTCAAGATTTCACCGGAAATGCATGTTTTGGAGCCCCTGAGTTCGAAAAAAAATTTAGTGTGTGTTTGTGTCTGTGGACAACATAGCTCAAAAACGAAATGACCGTTAAATACCAAACTTGATATTTAAGTTTAGTATCTTCCAAGGATGCGACACGAAGACTTTCAAAAAAATCCCCGTACCACAAACTACCCTTTACATGGAAAACTTTTCGAAAATGTTGATTTTCTAAAAAATGGTTCCAACGATTTTGATTAAAATGCCGTATATTAAAGCTATTTACATCCCAAATAAAATTTATATCTTGAATTTTCTGGGAATAGTCTCTGAAGACCTGTTTGTTCTGGATTAATTTTGCCGAATTTTGCTTAACTGCTAAAGCGTAAGAGATAGACAAAAACTTACTACACAAACAGTCTAGACCTGTTGTGGAGGTAACCGTTTCCAAGATATTCCTTATACTTTTCTCAGACAGGAAGATTCCGTTTTTCTTTTGTTCTACTCCTGGTCAAGCAGAGAAGTGATTTGCAATGACAATCGCATAACGAGAGCTTTTAAAACATATGACTATCTCTTTAGTGCATTTCTTTACTTACCTTCTACTTATAAGGAACTAAGTAATAAGAACATTCTGCTAATGATTTCGATTAGCGTTGTGTGGAATGTTTATAGAAGTTTGTTTGTAGAGCAGCTAGAGAAAGTCAGGTGAAACACATACGATTTTTTTTGAATATTTTATTTATTTATTTATTTATGTTTTGTAAAAGTCAAAAGTTTTGAAATTGTACTGTGATCGACCAAAAACAGTCGTATGTACTTGACTATAGGGGGCTCGTTGCAGGATTATGAAACTCGCTAGTACTCAATTCAGTAACCATATTCACCCGTTAATCGTTACGTTATTGTCTTGTTGCGTTTGTACCTACTGCTTTGTTTATAAATGGGTGTTACCTTATCGCTCATTGGTTGTACCGTTGTTATTGGATTTACGTTGTTGCCTTTTCCTGAGCCATAAACATCTCATTCTTAAAAAAATAAACAAATAACATCTGAATATGCTACCCGGCACCTGGGTAACTGTATCGGTACATAGACTCAACTGTAATTTTGTTTCCAAAAAACATTACAAGTTGGTAGATAAATAGAATATAAAAAAGAATAACGTATAACTGAGACAAAATAAATAAATTATTCTAAATTCAAATGTAATTATAAAGTCGGCAACGGCGCATATGTTACCCAGCAGTAACTAGACCACATCAATGTCAATAATTTTAGTCTATTATCTACAATAAATTCTTTATATAAATTGATATAATAGTTAGGTTTAATATATACGTGTTTATAGTCTGTTCTTTTTACTTTCTCTATACGCACTATGTACATAGTATATAGAGAAGGTATTGCACTCCACCAAAAAATTCGATACCGAGATTTCATCGGAAATATACGTTTTAGGGTCCCCTGTATCCAAAACAAGTATTTTCAGAAAAAGTTCCGTGTCTCTGTGAACACCATAACTCAAAAACGAAAAGTCGGTAAAATACCAAATTTGGTATTTAAGTTTAGCATCTTCCAGGGATGCGACACGAAGATTTTGAGAAAAATCTCCCCATCCCAAACTACCCTTTACATGGAACTTTTTTCGAAAATGTTTATTTTCTAAAAAATGGCTCTAACGATTTTGATTAAAATACCGTATGTTAAAGATATTTAGCTGGCAAATAAAATGTATATTTTGAATTTTCTGGGAATAGCCTCTGAAGACTACTTTATTCTGGGTCAATTGTACGGAATTTTGCATAACTGCTAAACCGTAAGAGATGGACAGAAACTTACCACACAACAAATGTAGAGCGCTTTAAAGCACACAATTTATGTTATCTACATCTTTTTCGTGGAGTTGATTGTTTTTTAGATATTCCTTGTTTTTGGTTTCGGCTATAAAATGCATACTTTCCTTATACAGGATTTTTTGAACTCGTGTCCATACAAACAAAGGAACATCAGTCACATAGCAACCAGCTTTTGGCTTTCACTTTAACCTGTGGTACTCCCTTATTTCGCTTCTACTTACAAGGAAGCTAGTAATAAGATTACTTCTGCTAACTTTTTTCTCGATTAGCAGGAAGTAAATAGAAGCATAAGCTTTTTAACAATACTTTATTGCAGAGTTGTAGTGAAAGTCATGTGAATGGAACACATCAGATTTTTACATTATAAAATGTTTTGTTTTTAAGTGTTTCTATTTTAATAGTTTATTTTCTTTAATTATTTTTGTATTTCTTTGATAACTCTTCGGCCAATGTAACTGTTTATAACTAATTGTTTGGTATTTATTTTATTCATATTATTTAAAAATCTGATGTGTTCCATTGACATGAACTTTCTCTACACATCTTCAACAAATTAGTATTGAAAAGCTTAAGCTTCTATTTACTTCATGCTAATCGAGAAAAAAATAACAGAAATAGTCTTATTACTTGTTTTCTTGTAAGTAGAAGCGAAATAAGGGAGTACCGTAGGTGATAGTCAAAAGCTGGTTGCTTTGTGATTGAGGTTCCTTGGGTTGTATGGACAGAAGTTGACAAATTCTTGCATGATAAAAGTAGGTATGTTTTTCAAGGCTGAAACCAATAACAAAGAATATCTCAAAAACGATCAACTTCACGAAAAAAATGTATATAACATAAATTGTGTGTTTTAACATACTCTACATTTCTTGTGTGGTAAGTTTTTGTCCATCTCTTACGGCTTAACAGTTATGCAAAATTCCGTAAAATTCGTCCAGTATAAAGTAGTCTTCAGAGTCTATTTCCAGAACATTTAAGATTTACATTTTATTTGACATGAAAATATCTTAAATATAGGAGATTCTAGTCAAAATCGTTATAGCCATTTTTGAGAAATTCAACATTTTCTAAAAAAAAAGTTCCATGTAAAGGATAGTTGGGGTGGAGGGATTTTCTTGAAAATCTTCGTGTGGCATCCTTCGAAGATGCCAAACTTAAATACCAAGTTTAGTATTTAACGGTATTTTCGTTTTTGAGCTATGCTGTCCACAGTCATGCACACGCAGACACACGGATCTTTTTCCAAAAAATGCTTTTCTTTAGATTCAGGGGGACCCAAAATATGTATTTCCGATGAAATCTCGGCATCGAATTTTTGGGTGGAATACAATACCTCCTCTATACACTAAGTACATAGTGCGTATAGAGAAAGTAAAAGTGTCGTTTTAAATACTTAATTTTACATATTTAATGGCAATATAATAGTTGTTATTTTAACTACGTTATTATTTAACACGTGTTACTAGTTTATAAGTTAATATCACAGTAATTAATATTTACTGTAACATAAAATAATTTAACAGTCAATTAGATGATAAAAATTAGATATTAAATCGTATCTTTATATGGTGTATTTCTTTTTCTCTGTCTATAACTATGTCTTAAGCAAATGCGCAACTTTAGCCTTTCTGTGTCAACCAAGGTTTGTTGTATATTTTCTTTGATTTCTCTTGAAAGCAAGTCACATGTACGCCGTTTACTTTGTTCTTTTCGTGTAGTGTTCTGGCCTGCTCTACTTCGCCAGCAGGTGCTCTAACCACCTTACCACACTAAGCACTGACATGTGGGCACTGTGGGCAGGTTCGCGACCTTTCTGTGTTTACCAAGTGAAATGCACCGCAAGACCTACAGCTTTGTGGTTTTTCATGACGCTAAGACCGTATTTTCCAGTGACTCCTTCATGCATACTGCCTCAGACCTCTCTTATAACCAGTCCCCGGTTTTTGAGGCCCTTAGAAAGAAATGTAGACACAGAAATGGTTTCCCCAAGGTAAATATCTTTTTGTGTTAGGTAAAATTAAACTGAAAAATCTTATGTATTCCATTCGCATGACTTTCTCTACATCTCTGTAACAAATTATTGTTAAAAAGCTTATTCTTTTATTTGCTATATGATAATCGAGATAAACATTAGCAGAAATTGTCTTAATTCCTTGTAAGTAAAAGGAAAATAAGGGAATGCACTAGGTTAAAACGATAGTCAAGATTTTAGAAACTGGTTGCCATATTCGTTTATATGCAGGGCCAGGAGTTTACCACTTTCCGTGTGAGAAAAGTTTTAAGTATTTCAAATCTGAAACAAATAACAAGGAATATCTCAGAAATTGTCAGTTCCACGAAAAAAGTGATGTAGGTAAATTTTTTGTGTAGTAAGTTTTTGTCTATCCTTTACACAAAATTGAGCAAAATTCATTCAGAATAAAGAGATCTTTAGAGGCGATTCCCAAGAAATTCAGGATACATATTTTAATTGCCATGTAAATATCTTTATACGATATTTTAATCATAATCGCTAGAGCCATTTTTGAGAAAATCAACATCTTTCGAAAAATCTTCCATAGATTAGGGGGAGAATTTTTCTGAAAATCTTCTACGTATCGCATCCTTGAAAAATACCAAACTTAGATATCTAGTTTGGTATTCAACCGATTTTTCGTTTTTGAGTTTTCTATCCGCGACAAACACATTAACATTTTTCTAAAAAGGCTGGGTTTTTTGGGATTCAGGTGTCTTAAAACGTGTATTTGCGAAGAAATTTCAGTAACGAATGTTTAAGTGGAATATAACCACGGACGTCTCGTTTTGAATTATGCTATACACACATTATCTTTTTCTAAAAATGTATTTTTATTCGGGAGGGGGTCTCAAAACTTGTATCGAATTTTTGAGCGGAATATTATACCTTCTCTACTTACTATGAACGTTGTACATACGTGTCATGGTTACCATGCTAACTTCATATACCTAAGGTTGCGGATTCAAACCCGGTGGAGGACGATGGATCTTTTCGTAGCATGGCTTTTTTCCGAAGGGAAGTAAAACCTTTGATCCCGTGTCGTAGGTTTACGGCATGTAAAATAACCTCAAGCCTGAATAAAGAGGCCTCTGAGCAAAATTAAGCTATCTTTCACGCCCAATATAGAATTGGACGCTGAGAACTACAGTAAAGAGCCTCCATAAATAAAACTCCGTTTGCATTTCATTTGCACATACGAGCTAGAGAAAGTAAAAATTCAATGCATAGCCGGAATTTGAACTACTTTTTACTTTCTCTACACGTACTATGTACATAGTGTATAGAAATCCGATACCGAGATTTCACCTAAATATATGTTTTAGGGTCTCCTGTAATCCAAAAAAAGCGTTTTCAGAAAAAGGTCCGTGAACACAATAACTCAAAAACGAAAAGTCGGTAAAATACCAAACTTGGTATATAAGTTTAGTATCTTTCTGGGATGCGACACGAAGATTTTGAGAAAAATCCCCTCACTCCAAACTACCCTTTAGATGGAACTTTTTTCGAAAATGTTGATTTTCTCGCAAATGGCTCTAACGATTATGATTAAAATGGTGTATACTAAAAATATTTATCTCACAAATAAAATGTATATTTTGAATTTTCTGGGAATAGGCACTGAAGAGTATTCTGGATGAATTTTACGGAATTTTGCATAACTGCTAAACAGTAAGATATGCAGAAAAGGTTGCCATACAAAAAATGTAGAGCACGTTAAAACATACAATCCATGTTATTTCTATACATTTTCTTCTTGGAGTTGATCGTCTGTGAGATATTCCTTTGTTTTTGGTTTCAGCTTTAAAAAACGTATACTTTTCTCATACAGGAATTCGTCAACTCCTGCCTATACAAACAAATAAACTTCAGTCACATAGCAACCAGCTTTTGACTATCACTTTATCCTATGGTACTCCCTTATTTCTCTTCTACTTACAAGTAAGCAAGTAATAAGACTAATTCTGCTAATTTTTTCTCGATTATCTTGAAGTAAATAGAAGTATAAGCTTTTTAATACTAATTTGTTGAAGATGTGTAGAGAAAGTCATGTGAATGGAATACATCAGCTTTTTATTATAATGGTAATGCTACACACTTTTGTATATATTGGAAGGTACACAGTGTAACACTATTATTAATTATACTAGCATAACGTTTACCGTAATGTTTATGAACGCACGAGCTGCAGTTGCATGTTAGAAACAAAAACATAAATGATAAATTTGAAAGATCTGTTTGAAGGAGTAGCAGACTAATCAGAAACTCATGAAGTATTAAAAGTCCATTAACGCAGATACTAGTTGGCCATGTCTACACAAAAGCTCAGTGTTTGCTGTCTTCAGTCACCACTCTCTGAGCAGATGAGCTTACGTTGCCAAGTCTTTCAAGGGTAGGTGTACTATCCTAGAAAATACAATAGGTATGCCTAGTATTCGTAGTAAGGAATAATTCGAACAAAACTGACATTAAATATGTTTTAAAAAGTCTTATATGTTTCATTCACAGGACGTTCTCTGCATCTGTAACAACTTATTGTTAATAAGCTTATTCTTCTATCTACGTCATGCTAATGGAGATAAACATTAGCAGGGGTCTTATCAGTTAGTTTCTTGTAAGTAGAAAGGAAATAAGGGAATACACTAGACCAAACCCACAGTCACCTGCTTTAAAATATGGTTGCTATGGAATTGAAATGTGTTGCTTTGCATGGCAGGGAGTTGACAAGTTCCGATATGAGAAAAGTTTCAATATTTTAAAACTGAAACCAATAACAAGGAATGTTTCGAAAACGGTCTGTGTTTTAAGAAGATCTACATTTTCTGTGTAGTAATGTTTGTTTTTTTTGTTTTTTTTTTTTTTTTCTTTTAACGTCTTTTAACCTGGTTGGAAGTTACTCGACATTCGTCTTCTCAAGATAAGGGAAAACCCGGAAAAAAAAAAAATTATCCAGGTATCTCACCCTAAGCGAGATTGGAACTCACGACCTTTTGAATGTGAGGCAGACACGCTACCACCACGCTATCCAGGCGGGAAGTAAGTTTTTATCTAATCTCTTACTTTACCAGTTATGCAAAATTCAAAAATTGTTAATCCAGAACAAAGAAGTCTTCATATGCTATTCACAGAAAATTCAAGATGTGCATTTTATTTTTCTTGTAAACGTCTTAAATATAGATAAGAGATTTTAATCAAAATCGTAGAACCACTTCTGAGAAAATCAAAAATTTTATAATGTTATCCCAGTATCTCTCAAGGATGCGACACGAAGATTTTCAAGAAAATCCCCCACCCCAACTACCCTTTACATGGAACATTTTTCGAAACTTTTGTTTTTCTCAAAAATGGCTGTAAATATTTTGATTAAAATACCACATATTAAAGCCATTTCCAGCAAAAATAAAAAGTATATCCTGAATTTTCTGGGAATAGCTTCTCAAGATATGTCCATTCTGGATGAATTTTGCATAACTGGTAAACCGTAAGAGGTAGATAAAAATATACTGCAAAAATGTAGATCTGGTTAAAACACACAATTTATGTCATATACACTTTTTTCCTAAAGTTGGTCGTTTTCGAAATATTCCTTGTTATTAGTTTCAGTTTTAAAATACTTAACATTTCTCATGCGGGAACTTGTCAAACTTCTGGCCACGCAAAGAAACGGATTTCAATCCCATAGCAACCACATTTTAAAACATTTGACTGTTAGTTTAGCCTGGCGTATTCCCTTATTCCCCTTCTACTTATAAGGATCTAACTAATACGACCATTTCTGCTAATGTTTATCTCAATTAGCATGATGTAGGTAGAAGAATAAGCTTTTTAACAATAATTTGTTACAAAGATGTAGAAAAAGTCATGTGAATGGAACACATCAGATTTTTTCAACCCATAAACATCATCTCAACCGAGAACTTTCCTTTGTGCGACCTCTGCAAGACTAATCTCACAGTTCATCATATCGCCATAGCTATCCAGAACATAGAGATAGATGTGACGCCCCCACAGTCTTATTAGACGCCCTGAGCTCTTATTAGACGCCCTGAGCTCTGCACAACAAACAATCTTAAATGGCTTTAAATCGACGAAATTTGTACAGCAACATATTGTACTTTTCGTGTTTCAAATATTGTAGTTTTGGTTGTATGTTAATTATATTGTTTTTTCATTGTAATTTCATATTGAACGCACTATTGCTGTCTCTAGGCATTGTAATAAAATTGTACTTTAAAATAATCTGAAATCACTTTATAATTGAAGCGTCAATAAATAAATTTAAAAAAAATCTTATGTGTTCCATTCACACAACTTTCTCTACATCTCTGTAACAAATTATTGTTAAAACGCTTATCTTGTATCTGGTGCTTGATGCTAATCGAGACTAGTATTAGCAGAAATGGTCTTATTACGTGTATTCTTGTAAGTAGAAAGGAAACAATTGAATACCGTAGGCTAAAACGATAGTCAACTCTGGTTGCCATGCGGTGAAATCAATTTCTTTGCATGACCAGGAGTTGGCAAATTCTTGTATGAGAACTGAAATCAATAATAAGGGATATCTCAAAAATTATATAAGAGATTGTGTGTTTTAACGAGATTGTTTTTTTGTGTGTGAAGTAAGTTTTTGGCTATAATGGTTTACCTCTTATGCAAAATTCATCTTCAGAGGAAAATTCCCTGAAAATAAAATATACATTTTGTCATGTTTATCTTTAATATCCCTTATTTTAATCAAAATCGTTGAGCCATTTTTAAGAAAACGAAAATGTTCGAAGATTTTTTCATGTAAAGAGAGTTTGGGGTGGGGTGATTTCCCCAAACTCTTTGTGTCGCATCTTTGGAAGATACTAACTTAAATACCAAGTTTGTTGCGTTCCGAACTTTTCTTTTTTCGATTAGCATGTTCACAGACACACGGACACACTCGTGGACCTTTTTCTAAAAATGTCATTTTTGGATACAGGAGAACCTAAAACCTGTATTAACGGTGAAATCTCGGTATCGAATTTTTGGGAGAAGTGCACACTATGTAGAGAAAGTAAAAAGAACAATAGCTTTCTTTAAACTACACTGTTTAGGTCAAATGCCTTTTTAGAGGAGTAATTACTTCCGAAATATTCATTGCTATTGTATAAAAATTTTTCCATACTTGAATACATTATTTTTATTTTATTTATTTATTATTAGTTGTTTTACTCCTGGTCATCCAAAGGGAATCGATTTTATAGTAAATATATAACGACAAGTTCTTGAGAGATTTGACTATGCTTTTGTCAGGTGTATTCCCTTATTCCCGAGTACCTACAAGGAAATGCGTAATAAAGCCATTTCTGTTAATGGTTATCTAGGTTAGCATGAGGTAGATAGCGGAATTAGCTTTTGTAAGTAGAATGGGTAGAGAAAATCATGTGAATGGAATGGGACATATTAAGTTTTGTTAAATATCAGATGTCATTTGTTGTTTTTTTGTGGTTGTTGATGCAGAATGAATTGCTCCTTGTTACAGATATTATATTGTCTAAAATGTTTTAGCTGTGATATACTGTTACTGGTTAATTTTTTTTCTGCAAAACTTAATTCCGAGATGTGTTTTGCAACCATTAACTATTAGAATACCTCCAGGTCTTTAAGCTTCATACATTGCACGACTTTGTCGTAAAGGCAAGTAACAAAATGTTTCCCAAGAGAGTCGTGAACATTCTTGGCAGAATATTATTCTCTAGCAAACTACACATGCTGCACCCTTTTGTGCTCTGGATGCTAAATAACGTTCTCCTTAAAATACTTGGTAATTAAATTTATTGTAATGTCTGTGTTTAGCTGGATTTTCTAAAGCCTGTTGCTGCCACACATGTAGCTTAATGTCCCAAGAGGGCATAACGTAGTGGCTATTACCACTCTTTTTACTAACTCTCTAGTCAGTAAAGTAAGGTAGTGCAAATGACTGCAAGCAGATGTAAACACGAGGGCTATCTAGAAAGTGAAAGACGATTTGGTATAACTAAATGATGACACAAAACTTTATCTCAACGTAATCTCCATTCTGTCAAGACATTTATCGTCACGTGATACCACTTGTTAATGCTGATATACTTTTCTACCGCCAAAGATCATTCAGTTTTTTTTTTAATTCACAAAATGTTCGGCCAATCAAATTTGATAGGAAAATAACGCAAATGTATTGTGAAAATGCAGTGAACGACTCTTCAGTGAGGAAATGGCGCATCATTTACAAGTCAGTGTGTCCGAGAAAGACCAGAGTGGAAGTTTCATCAATCGTTATGAAGAACTTAAAAGCAAATGTTAATTAAAGAATTCAGAAAAATCGGCATTTCACTTTGGTCGTCATACATGACTCTTTAGGTGGAAAAGATTTCGCAACCTCAACATCTTGGCTTAGATCTTTAGATCATTGGCATTGAAACACCGATACCACGTGACAATAAATACCTTGATAGCAATAGCCATTACATCGAGAAATAGAGTGAGGTACTGTAACTTTGTAAATAAAGTTTTGTGTTCACATCTTTCGGTATTATTTACGAGATATGCCAAATCATGTCACTTTCTTGGTGACCCTTGTAATTAACAAGTAAGATCATGTAAATGTGTGTAATTTAGAAATAAATTTAGTTGTAAGAGAGAGACGATATAGCTGAAACTGTACACGTCATAAAAGAGATCTCTCGCAAGGTTTTTGTGGACAAGGATAAAGAATGTCATTGAGCTAAAAGGACTACGCAAGTTTTAGAAGGGGTGGTGGGATAGTAAAAATGTGAAAGTTACTGGGGAACTAGCAGCCTAAGTGAGATACTAGGATAGTTTTTATTAGCGCATGAGAAGAGACGCTACTGAGAGCGGGAAGACTACCCAATCAGAATATAGTTTGATGCTTAGGCAGAATATACTCCTCAGAGACGTAGTTCTCAACACAGTTTGTCCTCAGTTATTGTACAAGACAGTAGATATACAATTTCAACTATGATCGCCTAGAAATATAACGTGTAAATAAATTATAACATTTCTTGGTAATAGTTTGAATAAATTGCTTATACTGAAAGTTACAATTGTGTTATCGTTCACGCCCTGATATGACATACTTGCTCGACCGAAGAACCCAACTAGTCAGAGCAAATATGAATACTGTATTAAAAGCATAATTTATAATAAAAATAATTTAGAGATAACGAGAAGTAGGTGGGAACGCCGCAAAAGAACAAATTAGTTCTTAGCTTGTTTTTAGTAAGTGGAAATACACTTTTTGGGACTCCCTGAAATTAAAAATGAAATCTGATGTTTCATTCACATGATTTTCTTTACAAGTTCTGCAAGAAATTATGCTTACAAAAGCTTATTTTTTTATGTATACATCATATTAATAAGGATAAACATTACCAGAAATTGTCTTATTTCATATTCCTTATAAGTAGGAGGAAATTAAGGGAGTACACTAGGCTAAAGTGAGTTAGGTATTTTAAAAGCTGTCGCTATGCGATTATTAAAATTCGGTTCTCTTTACAAGGTCAGGAATAAAACAAAAGAGAGGTGTTCGAGGGAAGTATTTCTAAATTTACACCAACAACAGGGAATATCTCGGAAATGGTTGGTTCTAAAAAAAAACAGCTATATAAGAAATTGTATATTTTAATGAGATCTACGTTTGTGTACCAAGTTTTTGTCTATCTCTTACGTTTACCGGTTGTGCAAAATTCATCCAAAATGAAGAGGACTTCAGGGGTTATTCCCAAGATATTTAGGATATGCATTTTATTTGCCAAGTAAACAAAATGTAACGTCAATATACGCATTTTAATCAAAATCGTTAGTCCTTTGTTTTAGAAAATAGACAATTTCCGAGTAAAAAGTGGTATGGAATGTGAAGATTTTCCTGAGTGTCTAATTTCAAGTAGGGTATTACGCTTCACTAACTGACCTTGTCTCCTGCTTTTAGGTTGCGTCCATCCCTAAGCATCCCACTCCATAAGTTATTCAGAATGGAGAGGACTTGAGAGGCTGTTCAAGAGTAATTCGGGATGTATAGATACTTTATTTGTATAATAAATATCTTTATATATGGACGGCAGTTTAATCAAAATTGTTAGACCCATTTTTGAGAAAGTCGAAAAATTGGCTGCCATGTAAGTGGTTGTTTGGATAGAGGGTATTTTCTTGAAAATCTACGTGTCTTATTCTTGGAATTTTAGTATTTTACAGCCTTTTCGGGTTTGAGCTTTGTTATTCACACGCACGCACACACACACACACACACACACACACATATGCCTTTTTTTTTTACAAAATTTATTTTGATATTCAGGATCCTCAAACGTTGTATTTCCGATGGAATATTGATGTCAAATTTTTGTGTATACAATACCTTCTCTACGCACTGTACGTACATATTACTCAGTAGACAAAATAAAAATACATTGAAAAATGGAACTAATAATGGTTGATGGAGACAGAAGCACTCCGACTTATTACACAGATATTTTTCTAATTTATTTATTTAGAGTCTAGAAAACATGCATTCTCAGTGAAATCTTGGTATCTAATAAGGTGGAATGTTACGCTTCCTGTATCTACTAGTTAGGTAATAGAAAAAGTATAAATAACCCTTGAATGTATTTTATGTTGGTGGTATTCTTAAATAGACCTGTAACTAACGTACTTCAACTTTACTGGACATTTCGGACGATGTATGAAATTGGTAAAATTATACTTAAATGATCTCGGAGTCCACGGAGCTTAAAGTTACTCGGCATTCATCTTCTCAGGATAAAGGAAAAACCCGAAAAAGAAACCTTATTCGGGTAACTCAACCTAAGCGAGATTCGAACTCGCGACCTGTTGAATGCGAGATAGACACGCTGTCACCTTACTACCCAGGCGAGTGTGATATTCTTATTGTTAGTTTAGGAACTTCATTTCCAAAGTTTTCCACATTCACCACTTTATATGTATTTATTAACCAATCATGTAACATTTCAAATTAGTAGGTAATATTGAAAATTGATGTTATGTAAAATGTTCACAAATTCAGACTATGAATGGAGAAAATCAGAAGCACCTATCAAGCAACGATGGATAATGAGGTCCCTAAAGTTAATGAGGAACAAACAAAAGAAGCTGATAATAAATTTTGAGGACCTACTGGAAAACCTCCAGACTGGTGCCAAGCACCCTCAAGTCATCTCTGCGCCAATGCATTATACCTCTCCCAGATAAAAAGTAAATGGGACATCATTTATCAGGGCCTTTGTGTCCCTGTTTAAAGGTGCTTTAGGGTGCACGTGACATGTTATCAGTCTCAGTTAAGGTGCTTCAAATCTGTGATACGGTGTTGAAGAGATGACCTTTCAGGACACATCTTGGTTCTTAAACTCAACAGCCAACTTGGTAAATATAGACCCATAAACATGCAATGCTTGTGATGAAAATCTCTCCTCTCTTAATAAAATCCCATTTTACCATATGTTGCACAAACAACTATGTTATATATGTTTTACTTTCTGTGCCATGTCCTACACACACACACACACAAACACACACACACACACACAGACTGTTTCAAAACGACACCAAACAAAGATAGCAGTCGATTAGCTTACACTTTGTCTTGCCCGAAACTTGATGTCGCAACTTTCAAACTCTTCTATTTAAAGTTTTATGTGTGTTTAAAAATCGCACACATTTGGGATTAGGCAGCGAAGGAACAACAGTTGTCTTCCGCCACGTAAACAACCTCAGAATGCATTATACGAAACACAACAAATCCCACATGCTACGTTTTCCATTACTAAGGTGACCTGTACCGCGCCGGCGTGTGTATCAAACCGCGCCTACACCACGCGACTGGTACCTTCGCTACCAACGGGCATTTCTCTTGGAGTGGGCCACACACGCGCCATTTGGTTATGTACGACTTCCTAATCCATGTTGATTTATGGCAGTTTTTGTATGTGCCGAATTTAGAGCTGAAAATTATATTCACGTATCACGTACGGTATGACCAACAAGGTCCACATCTTCGTTTGGTGTCGTTTTGAAACACCCTGTATATATAGTTGTAGAGAAGGTATGGCTTTCCACCCAAAATATTTGATAGAGAGATTTCACAAGAAACATATTTTGAAGCCCCCTGAATGCAAAAAAAAAAAAAAAAAAAAAAAAAAAAAAAACATATTTAGAAAAAAGGTCCATGTATATGTGAGTAAAAAAAGTTTGTTCAATTCACATGACTTTATTAAGAAATTGTTGTTAATAAGCATATTCTTCTAGCCACTTCATGCTAATCGAGATAAACACTAGTAGAAACGGTATTATTACTTAGTTCCTTTAAGTAGAAGGGAAATAAGGGAATACACTAGGCTAAACTAGTAGTCATATGTTTTGAAATATGGTTGCTATGGGGTTGAAATCCATTTCTTTGCGTGGCCAGGAGTTAACAAGTTCCCAGATGTTGGCCAATAACAAGGAATGTCTCAAAAATGGTCAACTCCACGAAAGGAAGGAGGAAAAAACGCATTTGACATAAATTATGTATTTTAACGAGATCTACAAATTTTGTGTTGCAAGTTTTTGTGTATCTCTTACGCTTCGCCAATTATGCAAATTCCGCAAAATTCATCCAGAATAAAGATGTCTTCAGAAGTTATTTCCAGAAAATTCAAGATAAACATTTTATTTGTCATGTAAATATTTTTATGATAATTTAATAAAAATCGTTAGAGCCATTTTTGAGAAAATAAAAATTTTCGAAAATGTTTCCATGTAAAGAGTAGTTGGGGGTGTGGAGATATTCTTGAAAATCTGTGTGTCGCATCCTTAGGAGATACCGAACTTAAAATGCCATGTTTGGTATTTAACAGACTTTTTGTTTTTGAGCTTTTGTTGGACTAATGGACCTCAAAACATATTTTCGGTAAAATTTCGGTATCGAATATTTGGGTGGAATACAATACTTCCTCTATACACTGCATATGTGCAGAGAAAGTAAAACATCCCATTTCAACCGCATGCCGCATAAACAACTATTTTATTCCTAATTTATTTTTACTTTTTCTACCACATACTATATACATAGCAAATAGAGAAGATATGGCATTCCACCCAAAAATGGATACAGAATGCATGTTTTGAGGTCCCATGAATTAAAAATCTTTATAAAAAAGGTCCATGTGTATGTATGTAAAGTACATCTGATATGTAACTATTTTCTCCACCTGTTCTGCAAAACAAGCTATTCTTACAAAAGATTATTCATTCATCTACATCATACATATGGGTAAATCATCGTTAGTTTGAAAGTGCTGCCCTCCTAGCCACGTCTTCAGTTCAGGGAAAAGGTGAAAGTCGCTGGGTGCCAGGTCAGGACTGTAGGGCGGCTGATCGAAAATGTCCCATTGAAAGTGTTCAAGGAGCCGATGGGTTGTGCCAGCAGAGTGTGGACGAGCGTTGTCATAGATCAACACAATACTATGCAGCATTCCTCTTCGTTTGTTTTGAATGGCTCTCTGCAAACGCACCAAGATCTTCAAAAGAACGCCAATGCTTATTTGAAGTCATTGGCGGCAACATTTTTGAAGCGGGTATTGCAAAGCTTGTGCACAGGTACGATAAATGTCTCAATCTTTTCGGTAATTATGTTGAAAAGTAACCATAAGTGTACAAAACTTTTAGTAATAAAATAATTGCTTTTTTTATGAACTTGTCTTTTATTTTATAGCCTATCGGATGTTGAAAAAGAAAATGGCTCTCATAACTGAAGCTGTATCCCATTACTTGCCCAGTGTGTGACTTCTGTTGTTTTTATCTTATCTCAAATATTAAAATGACTTTTGAAAGACCCTGCACATGTGCATCTTGTCTTTGTCACCCACACCTCATGTGCATCCATAATAAGATTATAATCTTTTTATGGGGAGTCGAAATGCCCTATCTTGCCAATGTTAAATTTATTTCAGTAACTATTTAAGATAATGAGCTAAATTTTTCAAGGTAAATTCAGCAGTGCATTACTATTGATTAATGAAAAATAGATTACTTCTGTCCATTAGAAGAAAAGGTATTACTTTTTAAATAAATCCCTTTAAATGTTATTGCAAAACAAAGTTTTTTAAATTAAAAAAAAAAAAAAAACTAATCCATGTTCATAAAAACTTTTTCGTTCAAATACAGTCTATTTAGGTGCAGATGCATGACAAAAATATCAGCCCTTGGTGTAAATTACTTTCTGTGATAATGGGGCATTTGTAGACATCTTTACTTCTTTGGAAGTTGCTTTTAAACATAACATTTAAAAAACAAAAGTAGCCCAACTTTCCAAACACAGCTTCGTAGTATTTCTAAACTCTTACATGAAGGGAATATGAGTGAGATACTAATGCTGCAAAGAGCTAAAGTAAAACTTTCCAATCAAAATAAAAAGGATTGCTTCTCTAACACCATATTTACAAACATATTCATGTTTTACCAAATGAGTGTACCAAAATGTTCTAAAAATTACTATGCAGGATTATTTTCAACCATATTTTTAATCTATTTATGATTAGCATACCTCTATGAAAGTTATACCAAAATGAGGGGGAGAGTTGAAATATTCATGTGCAATTAAAATATGAAAATAGAAAAAAAATTATGAATATCACATTTTGACTCCCCTTAAACAAAGAATGTAAGATTGATAATGTTTATAGTTTTCATATTCTGGTTCCTTTAATCTTTGACCTGGTTTTGATTAGATGTTTTATCTTGTTATTACAGGTTCCGGAAAATCATATACGATGATGGGTAGCCAGGACAACAAAGGCATTATTCCTCGTCTTTGTGATTTATTGTTCGATCAGATTGCCAAACAGCAAAGTTTAGAGCTCACCTACAAAGTTGAAGTTAGTTATATGGAAATTTACAATGAAAAGGTAAGCATACGTTCCAAAGAAGCAGAATCTTAATAACAAACTGAGTCATTAACATTTTTTTGATATACATGGTAGAGTAAAAATACATAAACTCAAGCAAAAATAATCTATTTGACAATCTGGTAATAGAAATTTATTTTTATCTTTTGGACCTTAGAAGCCATAAGAAGTCTCATATCAAATTATGACTTAAGGCACATTTTGAGTAAAATACTCTTAAGATTGTCTTTAAAATACTTTAAATTATTAGTAGGTTTAATATTAACAGGCAAGGCATTGAACACCATCATGCCATAGACCATAGTATCAATATGCATTTACATATTGACTCCATGAAGTTAAAAATTATATTTGTATATACTGAATATATCATAACTAGGCTCAGAAGTTAATGATCTAATAATTACTGAAAAATGACCCTATAATGATCTTTCATTTATGAAAATATGACACAAAATTATTGAAAATGACTTAAAAACAATGTTAAATTTATGAACATACAACATAAAATGTATAACTAACTGAAAGTTGTAGACATACCTCATTCAGCCCTGCAATAAAAGTTGTAGGGTTTTGTAGAGTATTGAACTTGAAGGATTATTCCTTGTCATAAGAACATTTCTGTACATTGAAAAACTTACTTCAACTTATGTCATGGTTGCATACTATGCATGCACCTTACCTGTACACTAGATTTATGGAAAAGAGAGGGTGGGGGAATACAACGTACAAGATTTTTGCTTGTATTTTAAACAAAAGATTGAAATAGTAGGAAACAATCTTACTGACTACCAAATTGGATTTTGCCCAAATAAATCCATGATAGACAATATCTATGTAGTCCGAGAAATCTTTGAAAAATGCAATGAATATAAAATTGATTTATAAAATAATTGAATGTTTAACACAGTATAAATTACTTAATAGATTAATTAGATTAATTTCAATAAGACGTCAGAACATAACTGCCAAAGTTAAAATAATAAATAAGTTCAATGAAGAGTTTAAGGATGGGTACAGAGTTAAACAGGGACATTCTTTATCTGCACCCTTTTTTAACGTAGTGGTAGACTCAATACTGAAACATCTGGATCTGAGAGGTAATATAAGCACTAAATCCAAGCAATATGCGACATATAACATACTAATAACAAGAAATATAACCAACGTTAAGAGAGACATTCCAGGGATTAAAAGATAAATCATTAGAATCTGAATTAGTAATAAACAGCTCTAAACAAAATATCTGAGGTGTTCCACAAAACACAAAATTTTAAGCAATCTGACCATTGACAATATAAACATTGAAGAAATAAAATCATATAAATTTCTTGATTAATTGGAAATGGAAATAACAATATAAAAGAAGGAATAAATTAGAGAATTTCACTGGGAAATAAAGTCTATTATGCTAACAAAATGCTTTTTAAAAGCAAGTTTGTATCTAAGTCAGCTAAACTTACTATATAACACAAATAATAGTTATTGGTAGAATGAATGCAATTTCAACATCAAATTGCAATTAAAAAGAATCATAAAGAAAAAGGTCAACAAGAAGATACAACTGAAGTACAGGTAACAGGTTTATTTTTAGCAATACATTATTCAGTTCATATTGATTTCAGTGATAAAACTATTAACTTACATAGGGCTGTGAAACATGCGTACTTAAGGAATCAATAAAACAGAGATCATTAAAGTTTGAGAACAAACTTTTGAGGAGTATTTTTGGACCAGTTAAAGGAAAAGATGGCATGTGTTGCATACAAATGAATTAAATTTTGAACTAAATAATTTAAATGGAAATAAAAACATAATAAATTATATTAAGGCTCAGTGGCGGCTCGTGGATTAAAAATGTAGGTGTTCACAAAATCAGCAATTTACCACCACCGTAGCCGCTGCCGCTACTGCTACCGCCGTCACTGCAACATCAAATCTAGTAATATTAGAAACAATGATAGTGCCTAATAACAAGAATTATAAATTTGTTACACAAATCGTCACCCACCCAGTATTGTAAAGATGTTAAATGTCTTAGTCTCCGAAAGTTAGCAGCAATATGAGGTGATGAAGGAGTGAACTCCTTTGGTGCAGTTCATGTGAAGAATGGTATTTACAGTGAATAATATTTATATTGTTTAAATTACGCAATTAACATCAAATTTATTTGTACAGAAATTCCACGCGCCCGTTTTTCAAATGTGCAAACTTTTCTATCACTCAGTGATTAAAGCATTTTATGCTGTTGACCAGTTTCTTCTCAATAGCAAGCATTGCCTGCGCTGAAAGTCGGTCTTCACCCATCGTACTTCTAGTAAAGGTTTTAATTATTTTTATTGTGGAAAAGCATATTTCTGGTTCTGATGTAGCCATGGTCGTAATGATAACAATTTATAGTAGCTCGGTTAGTTGCGGAAAAGTACCTTCGTTGAGGTTGTTTTCTGTTTTGAACTGCTTAACTCTCTCTTAAGCTTAACTCTCGCATAACTAAGAAAAATAATGCCTCTCACAAAGACTGCAGTTGCACTTGCAGATAGTTTCAACTAAATCTCAAAGATAGCAGCACCTTCTGCAGATAAACAGAACCCTGGCGGTGTTAATGTGCACGGTCACACTGTGCTCATTTCTGGCTGTAAAATTCCAAGCTCTTTTGTTGGCCGCGCAAGCGCAGAGCTGCTAAACATTAGTTATACGCTAGCACACGAGGCCTGTGCTACAAGCGTTGTTGCCACATACTCAGGTTCTCGGCTGTGTTCAATCTGAAGAGAGAGAGCGGTATATTTAAACAAGTGGCACCGGATAGCACATTTTATTAAATGTTTCCTGAAAGAGAAAAAGGAGAACCACTAAGAAATATTGGAGGTTCACGTGTTCTTGTGCTCCTACACAGCAGCCGCTGCTGTTAAGGCCCAAAGGTTACGCTGGTTTGACATGTGAATAGAATGGAAGAAGATAAACTTAAAAAAGTGTGTATAAATGGAAGCCATTGGTATCAGAGCAATCAGGCATCCAAAAAATAGATGGCTGGATGATATTAAAGAAAACATAAAAGCAATGGGAATCAAGAATTGGTCAGCCTGCATCAAAATAGATCTGAGTGGAAGAAAATTGTTGAGAAGGTGAAAACTTCCCTGAAGTTGTGTTGTCTAATAAACAAGAAGAGGGTGGAGAAGAGGGAAGAAGAGCGAGCAAGCCAGTTTAGCAAATAGCAAATCATAATTAATATAATGCCCTGCTGGTATGGTTGCCAACTCTCCCAGGATGGCCGGGAGTCTCATGGAATTGAATGGGATCTTCCAGCTCCCGGAACTGAAATTAAATCTCCTGGTATTATGTGATATCTCCGTACACCTTTTTTTTTATTATTATTATTACTATTATTATTATTTATATTTATAAACTGTACTTTTATAAAATAGGAGTATTCCATGTGTTATATTCAAGGTTGGCAGTGCATAGAAGGAAATAGCAGTGTTTTAATTTTGTGTGCCGGCAGTGTTGAAGTCGGGAGGGAGGAGGAAAACCAACTGTTGTGTCAATATCAAATCTCGGGTCTTGCTAATTTACAAATAAAAATCACAAAATCAGTAATTATTAGCAGTTTGAGGTCCTTGAGTAGAGCACTTTGACAGTGGTCATAGTCGTAAGTTGGTTATTGTAATGGCTAGTTCATCGGGAGTAGAAATGAAAAAGAAATACTATTGCATGTTCAATGATGCCTGAAAAAGTTCATATGACTGAGTTTTGATCAATTTTTCTAATTCACTGTTATATCTAATTTTCTCCTGTAATTCAGAGTTCAGAAGTTGGTAAGCCTACCTGCTGGGGTCACATGGGAGGATCATAGATCTGCATAACCTGTAACCTTTAGTGTATTTATGTGTATTTGTACTTTTACAGGTGCACGATTTGCTGGATCCAAAACCTAATAAACAATCACTTAAAGTACGGGAACATAATGTTCTTGGTCCATATGTGGATGGTTTGTCACAGCTGGCTGTTACATCATTCCGGGTAATTATTATCTGATCATCATGTGCCATTAGCATACCTTATTAAATATATACAAAAGTATAATTTCATTTGACATGATTAAAAACAATAAACAAATGTTAATCATAAAGATATGAGAGATACTCAAAATTAAATATGTAATTAGGGCATTTCAAAAATAATGGGAACACTATTGTAAATCGGAGATCTTAAGGGTATAATCTTATAGTAGATTGTTGAGCAGTCTTTACTGTATAGATCTGTAATATTCAAAGTCTTGAGATAGTCATAACATTTTGTGAATACATTCACTGTTTCTTACATTCTCTTTAATAAAACAATGTTCAGTAGATATGAATAAAAGTGCTTAGTGAAAATCCAAGTTGCAAGAGGGAAAAAAATCTGATGTATTCCATTCATGTGGCTTTCTCTACATCTCTGTAACAAATTATTCTTAAAAAGCTTATTGTTCTATTTACTTCAAGCTAACCGAAATAAAACATTACTAAATGGTTTTATTACTTTGTTTCTTGTAAGTAGAAGGGAAGCAAGGGGATATATTGATTGTTGCTATGCGATTGAAATTTGTTTTTTTGCAATGTCAGGAATTGACAAATTCCCATATGAAAAAAGTTTAAAATATTTTAAAACTGAAACTAATAACAGGCATGTATCTCAGAAATGGTCATTTCCATGAAAAACAAGTATATGACATAAATTGTGTGTTTTAATGAGATAAATATTTTTGTACAGTAAGTTTTTGTCTATCTCTTACGGTTTAGTGGTTATGCAAAATTCTGCAAAACTCGTTCAGAGTTATGCAAAATTCTGAAAAAAAACTCGTTCAGAATAAAGAGGTGTTTAGAATCAATCCCAGAAAATTCAAAATATATTGTATTTGCAATTTAAATGTCTTTAATATGCAGCATTTTAATCAAAATCATTAGAGCCATTTTTGAGAAAATAAAATATCAAGGGTAGAGGGGATGAAAACCTTTGTGTCACATTCTTCGAAGATAAAGAACTTACATACCAATTTTGTTATGTAACAGACTTTTCGTTTTTGAGCTATGCTGCCAACAGAGACACACACACACACACACACCTGCATGGACATGTTTCTTTTTGGATTCAGTGGGTCTTAAAACATGTGTTTTTGGTGAAATCTTGGTGTTAAATTTTTGGGTGGAATACAATACTTCCTCTATACACTGTGTATAATATGTGTAGAGAAAGAAAAATGAAGATCAGTGCTTTAGAACATTGCAAGAAGCTTACAGGAGACAAGTCCTTACCTTATCAAATTATTGCAAGATGGGTGATAACCTTCCACCAAGGAAGAGAGGAATGTCAACACAGAGCACATACTGGCAGACTATCTCCATATTCAGGCTGCAAGGAATTTATTGGAAGATGACCGATGCTGGATATGTGTGGAGATTTCCAGAAATATATATGATAGAGAAAGTAAAAAGCATTCATTCCCTTCCCCACAAAAAAGCAGGAAATGTCTACACATATCTAAAGGTTCAGTGTTTCGCATTATTCAAACATCTGCGTTGAAGTGCTACAGAAGAATAAAATGCAGTACTTGTACTGAAGCACACTAGGCAACTTGAGAGGTGAAATGTGCGCCTCTGAATACGATAAGTGGAAACAAGTGTGGTTTTCTGATGAAGCCTGTTTCACTCTCCATGCTCTGCTAAACCAGCAAAATGAACAAATTTATGGTGCTGTTCAAGTTAAAACAAACATTTCCGAGAAAGATCTAATGGTGGAATATGATAAGCAACTGCCATCAATCATGTGCTATGGTGTGGTCTCGTGGCATGGTGAAACAGAATTATGTTTCATTGAAGGTGATGCACCAGGTCAAGGTCATCTTCCAAGATACAGGAGAAAGAAGAAAACAGTGAACCAGGTGGTGTATAGAGACGAGATGTGAACCCAGATGTTCCAAGACATTAACACAGTTATGGGTGACCACGAATGGATATGGCATTGGTGAAGGCTCATACAGTATGGATACTGTGATATGGATAAGAATTAATACTCCTGACTTCATCGAACCTAACAATTGGCCATCTAATAGTCCAGATCTCAACATGATGAATTATTGCATTTGGGGTATACTGCTACAGAAGGTTCAAGAACACAGGAGAGACATTGAGGACCTGAAAGCTGTACTGACCGATGCCTGGAACAGCATTACACTTAAACTGTCCAGAAAGCCACGCGAAATTGGCTACAACGTCTACGCCGCTGTGTGGAAGCCAAAGGGAATCATTTTAAACACTTGCTTTGATTATGAGCATTCGAGTGACAGTGTCAGTAAAATATAAATGAAAATATGTGTGTCCAACTCATATTACAGAATCTAAAAGAAATTTCCTGCTTTTTTGTGGGACACCCTGTAGTAAGCATGAGGTGCAGATATAACAAAGTACATTGCAACTCTGCACCAAAGCAGCAAAACTTGGGTTTCAATGTCTCAAGTTACATAGAAGTATCAGATTTCAGCAGATGCATTCTCTTGCTGTTCTTATGCAATGTTGGTCAGGAAGGATTGCAGTAATCCAAATGCTTCTCTTAACTTCATTATAAAAGTATATTGCATCAATATCCAATGCAAGTCAAGTATGAAAATAAATAAAATTAAAAAAACTGGTATGTTCACATGACTTTCTTTGTCTGTTATCATTTATTACTTTCTCTACTACATATATAGCAGGTAGAACAAGTATTTCATTCTGCCCTAAAATTTTGATACCAAGATTTCACCAGAAATATATGTTTTAATGACCTCTGAATCAAAAAAAAAAACTTGTTTAAATAGATGTTCATATGGTCTGTCTGTGATTGCTATATCTCAAAAAGAAGAGTCCATTAAATACCATACTTGATATATAAATTTAACATGAAGATTTTTAAGAAAAAATCAAGAACATTTTTCAAAGATTTTGATTTTATCAAAAATAACTCTTAACAATTTTGATTAAAATATGTGTTCAAGATGCTATCATGACAAATTATATGATATGTACATATGTCTTAAATTTTCTGGCAATAGCCTGTGAAGTTCTTTTCATTCTGGTAGACTGGCATACCTGGTAAATTATAAGAGATAGACAAAATCTTACTATACAGAAAATGAAGATCTTATTAATGCACACATTTTATATAACTTGTTCTTGAGTCAGCCATTTCTGAGATATTCTGTGTATTTAGTATAAATTATTCAATACTTATATTTTCTCAAATGGGAAGTTGTTATTCACAATTTTCATCCTGATCATTCAAAGAGAATGGAATTTCAAAGTTATCACATAGCAACCAGACTCTTAAGAGATTTGACTCTCTATTCAAAAATAGTTTGAGGATGCGTCGTCAACCAAGTGGCATAAGTTCCTTAATGTCTTCATTGGTTTCAAATCATTCCCCTAAAATGATTCTTTCATAGGTGCAAATAAAAGGGGGACAAATATGGAGTGTAAGGAGGGTGTCCAAGGGTTTCCTCCAATGTGTCCCTTGTCAATTTTGCAGTGTGAAACTTAGTATTGTCTTGGAGAAGGATAATTAAGCTCATCTTCTGCCAAATCTTGCCGAGAATGGATAATATAAATGGTGCCAATAATTGCTCCCATCATTGTTGTTGACCTGAAGTCTATATGTAGCTTCCAACCAAGTAGTGTGCCAGAATCAGGTGTGCCTTTTGTTTTGGTAGGCGCTTTTGCTAACTTTAATAATTGGCAATAATAAACCACATTCACCATACATTAATTGAGAAGAAAATTGAGTAAAACTCCTCTGTAGTCAAAAAACACTGTCACAAGAACTTTCCTGTCTGAGCAGCAGGTTTTGGCCTTCACTGGGTAGACTTCATCCTTCCTTTGCCACTCCTTGCTCACCATTTTGGATTCCAGAGTAAAATGATGAACCCAAGTGTCGTCACGTGCGACGATGCATTTCAAAAACTCCTCCCATTCTTACTGGAATTCATTTAGAAGTCTCTCGCAAATCTCCAACCTGACTTTGGAACCCATCAAGCACTAACTTTTTTAAAATGCAACATGTTCACTGATAATAGTAGGAGTACTCCCAATGCTGATACTCCCTTCTGACGCAGTGACGATCACTTTCAGTAAGCTGTTGGCATGGATGTTATCATCTGTGAGACGATGATCTTTGTTTTATGTAATTCCTCGGCTGCCCTTAAATTGTCTCAGGCAAATATTTGATTCATTTCCTCAAACAATGATTTCAAACAAATTAATTGGTTAAAAACTTATAATATTTGCATTGTACAATAAGTGAAGAAAGCTCTTTTTTACTTGTGGCTGTACTGATGCCAAAGCAGCTAACCAAGTTGGTTCTCACTCCCTACCACATTGACCTTCAACTCCCCTCTCCATCATCCTGCTCGGATTAGCCTGTGCAGTATTCTGGTTCAAATTACCCTTTATATTTAAACCACGCTTTTATTAGAGATGCAGTAACAATGTTGCCCTCTGTGGTGTAGTGGTTACCATGCTAATATATACCCAAGGTTGCTGGTTCAAACCCGACAGAGGATGATGTATTTTTTCGGGTGTAAAAATCCTTAACATGGCTTCCTTTGGAAGGGAAGTAAGGACGTTGATCCCATGTCATAGATTTACGGCACGTAAAGAAACCTCAAGCCTGATAGAGAGGCCTCTGAGCAAAATTAAGTGGTCTTTCATGCCCAATTTAGAATGGGACGCTGAGAACCACAGTAGGTAAAGGGCACCTATAAATAACACATCATTTACATTTTGTAGAAACAATAAAAATCTCAATTTTGATATTTTGGTCCAATTTGGCTGTCATACTCTCTGAGCTTTGATTCTTGTTGTTTCTATTCAGGACATTGACAACTTAATGGCTGAGGGCAACAAATCAAGAACAGTGGCTGCTACGAATATGAACAGTGAGTCATCTAGGTCTCATGCAGTGTTCTCTGTGGTGCTAACACAAACTTTAACAGATGCCAAATCGGGGGTATCAGGTGAAAAAGTGAGCCGCATGTCTCTAGTAGATCTTGCTGGCAGTGAACGAGCCGTCAAGACTGGCGCTGTTGGAGACAGGTTAAAAGAGGGCTCAAATATAAACAAGTAAGTGTTTTTCAGTTTCCTTTCTGTTTAATACATTGTTTTACATCAATTTGCATGTCTTACTAGAAAATGTCATCACTGTAAAAAGGATTGTCATTTTTTATTTTAAAACTTCCTTTGTTGAATAGAGTAATCAGAAATAGAACAAAATATACAATAAAGAATATTAAAATTTGAGCTATAATGTTTTAAATGAGGTAGTGGAAGAACATTGGTTAGTCATTAAATAAGAACATCATTGATAATGAAGAATATAAGGATGATTTTTAAGAGAGCTATTGATCCCTCAAATCAGATGTACAAATTAATTATAAATATATGGTGTGATGATGTGTAAGCCTAACATCATGCAGGCATCAGCAAAGAGCTTGGTAATGCATGAGTTAATAGCCCGACCATTATAATATGGTCAAGTGCATATTTTTCTTTGTAATATGGAACTGTTGGCTTGTAGATATTCTTCCTTTTGTCATCAACCTCTTGGCCTCGGTAGGGCTCATTTAGAACCGTATTGTTGGATCATCCATCATTGAATTGCCTAACCCGTTTTCTCACCATTCCATCTGTCATTACATTTTCACCGCAAATCTCAACAAGTTAGACTATGAATTTCAACCAGCATAACATTTCTTGCATTCAAAAACCATATTACAGAATGCACTTCACCATTAGTGGAATCAGAAATTGTCTTAAACATTTTGAATGATCACTAACAACTGTAAACGCAACATGATCAGGCTATAATGGCATCAGTGGGCAGACAATGAATTAGAGAGATAAGCGTGCTTGTGTGGTGTAACACTAGAGTTGAGGTGGCAGTAAAACAAAATGGTTCTTACTTTCTGGACACAATGCATATTTTCTTGTAATTATTGTTAGAAGAGATGTGTGGAATAATAAACAGTTTAATCAAGTAATAAGATGATTTCAAGAATACTTCTTTTCTTTTAGACAAAATAATGTTTTGTGATTAAGACAAAAGATTTGTTATTCTTATAATATACATTAGCTTACATTCTAATATAGTAAATGAGGTGGAAACATAGTATGTTTTCAGAAATCCTGGTAAAAATAATGTGTCTAATTGTTTGTTTAATTTTATAGGTCTCTAACTACATTGGGTCTAGTAATTTCAAAATTGGCTGATCAAGCCTCTGGTGGCAAAAACAAGGATAAATTTGTACCTTATCGAGATTCTGTCCTTACTTGGCTTCTCAAGGTGAGTGGATGGTACTTATCACAGCTTGCAGAGCAACACATTCATATAAAATAATTTGTTTTCTAATTATGACATAACACCAGCCTACAAAATACATTTTTTTTTTATAGGTAATAGGTAATTTTAATTAGTGTTTGTATGCTAAATTAAATATGATGTAACGACCAAAAATTAAAGCAGTCTTTTTATGAAGAGGAAAGACACCAGATTTAGAATATCATGGAGGAAATTGTTCACCATAGAAACAATGATCTGAGTCATTCCCATGCAAAGTTCTGTTTCTAATGAGAGGACTTTTTTTTTAAAATAGTGTAAAATGTCCATCCTGTGACTTCTTGGTTACAGCAGTTGCGGTTGGGGTATTTAATCTAAAGATATGTTTTTAAGGTATATAACTATTCTTGTTCTATAAAAGGGTTTCTATTCTGATATAAAGTACATTAAATAACCTCAGAATGCACAGAACATTTTTGAGCGCCCACTTGGATACTTATCTTGTTATTTTTTTCAGCATACTTAGACATAGGGTTATTCCAAACTCGGAAAATATTGGAAATGTAATTGGGCTTATGGGGGAATAAGTTCAATATTCTTTATTCTTTTATTTTAAAGGATGAATATAATCACAAGTCTGCTTATTAATATTCCTTGTTAACATCTTTGTCCGTGTTTTCTTTTCAAGCTAATTCTACAGAAAGACCAAATCTTCAAATATGAAGTACAAATGCTGTTATGTAAAAGTAGGATTAAAAATGCTCAAGTTACTGGGTCAGTTCTGAAACCTGTCTTAACAGCTTTTAGGTTCCACAGGTTATAGATAATGGCTGAATCATCAAATAGGCCTTAGAATGGATTCCAGTTCATTGTGGTATCAGTGAAATGAAAAAGCACATATATTAGCAGAGAAGGGTTGTAAAATTGAGCAAATAGTTAAGACCAAACTATCTTATGAGTCAATAGAAAGAAAATAAAGCACACACTATAATGCCAAGTTAATTGCAACAGTTAGAAACAGAAAATTAATATTACATTTGGATGATCCCTCTATCATTCCTGAAATACCATGCAAAACACAGTTACTATGTTTATGAACATCACTGGGCATTATTGTCTGACATGTTATCATCTCCAGATTGCCTACTCTGCTGCCAAAATTAGAAATGAACATGACACATCGATTAACGAGTACAGCTCTTAAAAATTACCAAAATATGTCATCCAAATATTGGGAAGCAAGATGGAGAATGACTTTATTGTTACCTCCAAAGCATTAGCTACATAAATATATTAACCCCTTTAGCAATATGGACGTGATATCACATCCTATGCATGATTATTAAATAAGCCATTTTACCAATGGATAACATAGAATAAAGCCATGAAATAATACAAACCTTGACATCTGGATTTATGGCCATAAAGTCTAAGGGAAGATAGGAGTAGCCAACCTATCAAGTATTGCAGGATCGAATCCAGTAAACTATATTTTCTAATTAAAGAGAAACTGTGGAAATGGATGGGGAGGGCCCAACTTAAGTAATCGGTGTGATGGCATGGTTGGATTCTCATTGGTTTCTATTGAGTGCAGATAGATGTAGTTTACAATTTTGTTTTTCTTGCTTTTCTTTGTAAAAAAGTACTAAAATATTTTTTTAAAATATATTTCATTTATTTTAGCACCTTACCTTCATTATTGGTATCCTTGAATGGGTTAATTAACAGCAAACCAAGACCTATTGTAATATGGCTTAACGAGTACCCCAAGATTTTTTTTTGTCTCATTCATTAAAATTCCTCTTCTGTAATAGCTCATACAGAATGGCAATCATTCCTTGAATATAAATTGTAAGTGTTATAAGGCATGCAAAAAGAGCAGTAGACTAATATTAATTGCTTGAGCGTTATGAGTAGAATTAGGTGCACATTTGTTTCATTTGCTCTGTTATTATACAGAACATTTCAGAAGCCTTTGCTTCCTTCTTCAGTTGTAGATCAGTTTCTCTGTTAAAAATATTTTAAATAAATTAACTATACTTACTGATATATTTAAAGTATTCCTATTCTCTAATCATCCTTACTTTACTGATAATGTAAATAAAAGCAATAGGTTGCAACTGGTGTGATTGGTTATTGAGCATTTTACTTCTTTTCTCCATTGCAAAATAGTTCCTCTTTATTGCTGAGAGAAGTACAGAAATGTGTTAAACTATGCAATCTTGCCAAAATAATGTAGTATAAATGATTAAGGAACAGAATTACTGAGGTTTAATTATTATTCTCTAAGTTACAATGTGCGCTTGTTGTCCAGTAACGATTGCTTCCAGTCAGCAAGTAATGGCAGAGGCATGTAATATCAGTGCAGTGAAATATAAGCAAGGAAACTCTTAAAAAGTGGCAAGAAAATAAATTATTGATGCATCTGTTTTATGAAAAGTACCCTACTCTTGCAATAGACAGTATTATCAGCTTAATGACAGGATTTGCTGGTGTTTCCAAAAGCAGCAAGAAAGTGTGCAAAATTTTTAAATTAGCCTAGGTGCGACATCTGTGCCAGCTATTTTTCAACAAGTGACAACCAAAACATGCAGTGAAGTGTGTTACACATTGTTTGGGATGAGTAATCAGTAAAGAGTAACTTGGAGGGAATGATGGACCAATTATCAATCCTGGTGATGACTCGAGGATTCAAAAGCAACTACAACACATGACTCATATCTTGAAGGAGTAGCACCTCTTCTACCTTTAGATTAGCTCTTCTGGATAAGTCATTGTATTATAACAGAATATTAAAGAAATGTGCAGTATGAGCCGTTTCCACACCTCTCCCAAAAGTAATTGGTAAAGGATTTTCACCTGGTATCAGCTACGCATACTGGAACAAGACCTGGAGGAGTTTTGGTTAGTGTCATCAGATGACAATGTATATACTGAGCTGTTTGTCCAGCCTCTGGTGGTTGAAGAGGAATCCTCTGCTGGTCAAAGTTTGAGCTCGCTCATGGACAGGCAGCTATTTGAGCACAAGCCATATTTTACCAGTGCTGTTAGCCAAACAGCCTGAAGGTAACTTTTGGTGGGTAAAATTCAGGGGAAATATTTTCAATAAATCTAAATTCTTGCTTTATCTTCAACTGTTTGTGTTGGCCTCACATATAATCAAGCATGGAATTAAGTTAAGCATTTGGTAAAAGGTTTTTAATGGGAAAAAAATTGTAAATCCTTCACAAAACGACAGCAAGAAACATTGTGCTAAATTGATATAAGTGAATAAATTGTAGAATGGAATTTCTTTCTTCTCATTAAATTTTCCATTCATTTTGTTTTCCTATTAGGCAAATGAAGTAGGTCCACGCATTCTATAGTAACATCTCT
This sequence comes from Hymenopus coronatus, assembly GCA_030762935.1. NCBI lineage: Eukaryota > Metazoa > Arthropoda > Insecta > Mantodea > Hymenopodidae > Hymenopus > Hymenopus coronatus. The sequence goes on from CM060891.1 coordinate 16,935,244, forward strand.
AAAAGACAAAAGACAGCACAAGTATACGGTTGTCCATATGTGACTGAACAAAAAAAAAAAAGAAAACAAGAAAAGAAAAAGTGCAATACTTGGCAAACTTCCAATTTTGTAATATTACAAGAGAATTTCACATTTCATATCCATTAACAGCTCATCTGCTTGTTTTATTTATTATATATTTCATAGGTTAATCATTATCTGTGAACAGTGAAAGTAGTTAGCTATTTCTTTTTCTGTCAAATTAGTGAAACGTGGGCAGATGAACACAGCTTAGTGCACGTGCATTCACAGAAGGATGCTTACATCCCTAGTAAAGTAGGGATGGTCATATACAGTCCTAATTGTTGCTCTGAGTTAAGGCAATTTACACTCTGTACAAATGACATAATAATATTTTATGTTTGAATGTTGCATGTTTCAGGACAACCTCGGTGGCAATAGCAAAACTGTGATGGTAGCAACTATCTCTCCTGCAGCAGATAATTATGAAGAAACATTATCAACGTTGCGATATGCAGATAGAGCTAAACGTATTGTTAATCATGCAGTTGTGAACGAAGATCCAAATGCACGAATAATTAGGGAACTTAGGCAGGAAGTAGAAGCTCTTAAAGAAATGTTAAAACATGCAACTGGATCTGATGCTTTCAAAGGAGTAAGTATTTTCAAACTGTTACTCTAATGAATGTAGGTTTATGTTCTGACACTGCTTAGAGGCATTTGGTACATTCTATTTGTGAACTCGGAACAAATAATGAATAACCATGGGTATATTTTCTCATTATTACTTCCTCTAATTTGTACACAATACACAGGTAGAGAAGATATCGTAGCATATGGTGTCTAGCCTTACGTCTGTTTCCTAGTAGAGACTCCTAGTGACTACTGACTCACAAACACACTGACTGTGTCTAGTTTCCCCTATTGTTGTGCTCGCCTTATGTGAGTGAGGGACTAGAAGGAGCTAAATCAGGCCAATAATTTAATGCTTAATCTGACGTGTATTGTTGCAACCAAACCATCTATTAAATAGTAACTGTCATTAACAAACTTTTGTATAAACAATGCTTATCTTAACCCCTCTCCCCCCAACAATAAATATATTTACACTAACAACTCATATGCTACAGCATTGCATTCTACTCAAAAATTCAACGCCAAGATTTCACTGGAAATACACATTTTAGGATTCCCTCTATCCAAAAAGGTCCATGTATGTGTGTGCGTGTGTGCAAGCGTGTATGTGTTTGTGTTTGTGGACAGGATAACTAAAAAATAAAAGTTATTAAACACCAAATTTTATTTATAAGTACAGTGTAATTTGGATAGTTCAAAGCTGAAGAGGCAAGAAAAAAGCTCAAAATATCCAAAAATTCTAATTACAAGTTATGTCTAAAATTGACATTTTAGCAAGTGGTTAAAAACAACTCCATGTATGCTGGCCTGTCCAAACTGACAAATTTCACACAAATGAAGAAGTGTCTCCAATGATCAGAATTGGCATCTCTTCAGCTTCAAGTTCTCGTTCCTGCTTAAACCACTGTGACATGCACTCATCAACATACTCTTTTACTGCTTAAAATTTTTTCCTTAATCTTCATGTTGACAAGTGCTTCATGTTATCCCGTATTTTTTTGCGATTTCAGATTTTTTTCTTCAAACCCTTTTGAACTTCTCGAATGACAGCGACTTTTTCCGCAAAAGTTGAAGTCTTGTACTGGACATGTGGTTTACTAAGAGACTTTAGTGGCATTGCTTTGCAACACGATGAACAGTAGGAAGCTCAAGCGACAACTAAAGGTGTGCGTATTTTAAATAACAGGATATGGGAGGAGGTATCGAAGCTCAAGGCCGGCAACTAGGAAAGTTATTCCATCCTCAAAATTGCATTCCGATTTTGGTATTTAGATTAATTTTTGACGGACATTTCTGAACAAAAACTTTGAATTAAGAAGAATTAAATTCAAATTACATGCAATTTTTTTTTACATTGCTCTGGTACAAAATTCAAGGGACCAAGAAAAATGTTTGAATTAACAATGTTTGCAAATTATATACATTTGAATTATCCAAGTTTCACTGTAATTTCAAATATATACCTTGTACATGTACTTTTGAGAGTAGTAAGTAACAATTTAAAAATGAAATTGATAAATTTCTATGTAAATATTTAATATTTTGAGAATATAGATGTTAGCATTAAATTTGAACACCCTTGTATATAAGGATAAAAGCTCTGTGTAGTGCCATAGACTATAAAAGCTAAGTAATATAATTTATAATACCTTCTTAAGTTTTAATGTACTTGCAAATGTATGTTATTTACTTTAATTGTAATGCAAGAACTTTAAATGTTTTATACTTAGTCATTTTGTATACTATTCCATGTCCTAAGTTCAAGGCCTGTTTGGCCATCATGAACCTACAGAGCGCAATCTAATCTAATCCACATGTTGACTTAAAATTCTGGATTGATTTTAGTGGATATTTGTTATTAACACATTGGAGCCCAAGCCCGAGTATAGCTCGAGCCGTCGATATGTTCATGAGACCCATGCCCGAGCATAGCTCAGGCAGGTATTTCTAACGCTTTTAATTCAATTCCACAACCTTAACTCGGTCTTGGGCTATGCAGTAAAGAACATACATCAGTTATCATTTAGTTGTCTGATTTTTGCTGTCATCTGTCCTTGCTTTAGTCAACGATTGGGAATTTTAGTAGATTTAGTAATATTGGCTGCTCTTGGGTAGTCGTGCCATTTTCTTTGAAGGTGATCTGTTTGTTACATTTGTGGTCTTAAATGTTAAAATGCTGCATTTTCCTCGATTTCTGTGAACTGAAGCTGAAATTCAGAATACAAATGAAGCTGTTGAAAATTTTGATTCCGAGGGAGAGTTTTTCGAACTTTGAATAAATGGAGTGTAAGCAGCTATATGCAGTTTTTTTTTCAAACTCATATTTGATACATGTTGTAAATTTAAAATAAAATATTAATACGGAAGTTATGAGTATTTTCTTACTTGTTGAGAAATCCTTGAATGTCATACTTTTAGATTGTCCCAATACTTTTCGGCAGATTTAATTTACGTACTGTAAATAATGACTCAAAGTAGGTGTAAAAACCCTGGATTTCTTGGCACTTCAACGACCAAAACGCCCGGGCTTCAATGTGTTAATGTACAGCTTTTATTATTAAAAATATATATTGATGTTGAATATTAAAAAGTTGAAGGAAAAAAATTATTGTACCTTTGAACCTTTTTGAGGCAAAATATCATATTTAATGTATAACTTTATATTTTAGTTAAAATTCTCTATTTCATATATTGTACGTTCTTGTGCATGGAGAGAATTATTACAAAGTAAGACCTTCTATAATGACTGTCTAATACAGTTAATTTTGTGTTTTATACAGCAACGAGTTGACTTAACAGAAAAGCTAAGTGAGAGTGAAAAGCTTATGAAGGAGATGTCACAGACCTGGGAGGAAAAGCTCAAAAAGACAGGTAAACATCTAGCAATGAGCCATTTTATTTAAACAATAATGTTTGTTGTTTATTACTGTTGTTTTCATTGTGTTGCTGCAGTAATTTATTCTCTTTCTGCCTTTAGTTCAAGGGCTAGTGTATTTAAAATAAACCTAGCAATTACCTTAGTATATTATTGTGACCCTATAATAAGTGACCAACAAACATAAATTATATTACTTTTGTAACACAACACAAATATGGCGAAGTGCATCTCGCTTAGCTTGCTTATACAAAGATTCCACTATATACAGGATGTTTTTTGAACTACACCAAATTAATTTGCGAGATTGTGCATGTCACTGATATAAGTAATTTGAGATCGGCGATGCATGGTCCCCGGATAAACATTACATAGCGTTAAATGTGTAAAATGTATCAGGTACTGATAAGTCTGTGTTAAAGCAAAACAGGTTGAAAAAATGGCTTAGAATGTCTTTAAAACTGCTGCCCGAGTATAGAAATATTGATTTTTAGTAGCTCATTACTAGCGTTCTCAACATTTAATGTTGAAAAAATCTGTAAAATCTCGAACTAATCACTTAACAGTGCGACACTGAGCATTCATTAACTACATTCTTGAGGTATGTAGCCTACTCTGGAAGCGTTTTTTCAACTGCTCTGGTGGCTTAATGCATAACGTGGGAAGCTGCTATGCCAAAGGTCATGAGTTGGATTCCTGTCATAGAGTAATTGTTTTTTATTATTATTTTTTTCATTCCAGTCGAAGTGCCGCGATACGTCGAGACCTGAACTTTGAAACTATCTTTCACTTGAAAGCCAGTATCATAACCACTACGCTACAGAGGTACGCTGTAATATGTCCCTTCGTTTTTCGTGTTATGCTCCCGAATGGTTGATTAATTAGCCAGTGGTGTACTGGCACTTCAGAAACTTAGAGCTGTTACTTTGAAATTTCAATAAACAGGCCATAAGTCTCCTGTCTGAAATTAATTACTTAAGTGATCTATATATTCTGTGAAAATATTTCAGTATAGTTCATTAACACCCTGTATGTACACTTCCACTAATGGAAGCCGGTACTAAGACTTCCAAGACATTATAAGTATTCACATATTACTTAATTATTTATTGTCATTATTATTTTTTTATTTTATTTATTTATTTATGCTAAGCTTTATACAAGTGAATATGACCGGTGTTCAGCCCTGGCTCTTTACCGGTCATACTCATATTTTACAATAGTTTACTAATTCTAGTTTATTACACCATTTTGTGTATTTACTGTCCATACCCATTTATTTTTCACTTTGCATAAGAATTGTCCAATCTTCTTACTATCTTTTTGAAACATTCCCACTACTGCTACATTTCTGTCTATTTTAAACCATTTCTTATTAATATACGCCTTTCTCCAAATTTCAGTCCTTTTACATTTAAATAAAATGTGTTCCATATCTTCATTCCTGCCACATATAGGTCATTGGTTTTGTGGAATACCTTTCCTTAAACCTTTCAATCTCCATACTCCTACTTTCAGCCATGCAATACCTTCTCGTTCCTCTTTATTTGTCACATCTATGTACTTTTCCCTTCCCCATGAGGCTTTCATTGGTATATAGAAAACTAAAGATCTCTTTTCAGTTATTTCACTAAATATTTTTTGTATTTCTATATCCTCAAATCTTTTCCTTGCCAACTTCCAGAAGTTATTCACATTATTTTCTCCTCTTCTCCACATTTCCCCTAACCCACTACTTTCCAGGCTATTTCTGAGACAGTCTACCCATCCCTTATTCTTTAAACTTTTCTCTTGATATACTAAACACTGCTTTAACAAATTCCTTTCTTTCAATTTCAATATTCTATGACAAAATTTCAATGCCCTTTCCATAATCTTTCCCTTACTTGCCACTCTACCCAGCTCTATTTGTGCTACCTGCCTAACAGTTGCATTTGGTAACCCAAGTATTTCTTTGCAAAATTTCCTATGCACCTCATCTATGACTTCCCATCCTCCTTCTAATCCCCATACTTCTATTCCATATAGCATTTTTGCCTCGACCACCATCATCGAGTATATCTACATAGTTATTACTTATTTCCCAATTTCCTATCTCATTTTTACTCTTTTTCTCCCCATACAACTTTTTAAAATATTCCATCCATTCTCCTGGTTTTATACTTAGTTTTGTTACATATTTATTATACATTTATTTCATAACCTTCCATATCTCATTTGCATTATTTTCATTTAGGATTCGTATCAAATTACTTTCATATTTTTTCATCCAGCTTGTTTTCTTTTGTTCCAGTAATGAATTATATAAATCCCTCCCTTGCATATACTCTTTCTTTAATTCTATGTATCCTAATTCCCTCCACTTTATGAACAGCTGTTTAACTTGTCTTTTAGTTACTCTACATTCTTCATCAAACCAGCCCTCATCTCTTTTGTAAACCTTCTTTCTCATTTTCATTTCCTCCCCAGCCCTTAGCATAATGACATTTAAGATATTCATAGCACTTTCAATTTCTTGTTCCTTTATCATAAAACTTATTCCACACTGACATATCTGGCCATAATTAGAATTTAGTGTCTGCCTAAATTTATTGCAATACTCTTCCTTCCATTTGTATCTACTGTATTCTTCTATGTTACACTTTTCCTCCCTTAAATTATAGACTGTTTGCTCTGTGTGTGTTTTTATGTCTACTATCAATGGAAAATATCCACTGTTGGAACTTAAATTTAGTATCTTAAAATTACTTAAAATATATCCCATATTAATTGGCCATAATACATAATCAATCACACTTTGACCATTATTACTAACATACGTATATTCTCCATTCACATCTTCCCCATATTTCCCATTCAAAATATCAAAGGCATTCAATTCACAGAATTCTATAAATTTCATATACCCTTTATCAGCTATTTTATCTTTGCTGTATCTAATCTTCTCTAATGTATCATTACTCATCCAGCTATTCCCTGCAACATCATTTTCGCCAATCCTAATGTTAAAATCTCCCATTAATATAATCTCAGAATTACCATATCTCTCCTTTAAATGTTCTGTTTCTATCTCTAGGTGTTTAAGGAGGTCTGGATTATGAAAGCGCGAAGGAAGAGGAGGATTGTATACTATACCTATAACATTTTCAACTATTTGTTTCTCCTCTAATACAATCCATAGTATTTCTTTTCTCCTTGACCAAGTTTCTTTAACTCCTTTACTTAACGTCTTCTTTACAAAAAAGCCTATGCCTCCAGATGCCCTCCCCTTTCTTGCTACCTTATCTCCTTTTATCCCTACAAAATCAAAATCCTTTACGTAAACCTGGTCCTCTTTTAGCCATGTTTCAGCTACCGCGAGATAATCAAGTTTCGTCAATAATTGATTTAAACTCCCCGCATATATTTTGTTTTTAACTCCCTCACAATTCCAGAATCCAAGCCTCCTTATATTCTCCCTTCCCTATTGTGAGCCTGATCTAAATCTAAATGTTTCTAGTGTTCTTTTACTCCTTAATTGTATCCCTTCTCCGGAAGGAATCGCTTTATTTCTGTCTAAAACTAGAATGCTGCCATGTTCGGATGATATAATGCTGTATTCTCCCCACTACTCTGTTGCCACGCCTTCTTTCCCTTCGAAGCCAAATTACGTGCTGCTATTACTTCCCCTCTTCTCGGTGACACTATTTTCTTGGGTGACATCACTCCAATGGCTCCTCCTCCTGTTGCTTCCTCTGTTGACGTCATTACTTCGTCAGCTGTTACTTCTCTTGTAAGGATATTGGATGACGTCCTAACTGCATATGCCATTCTCATATCCATGCTGACAGACGGATTTCGGTTCAAACACACACTTTCCCCGTCTTCACCCACATCCATTCCTTTTTGCTTGGACTTTGATCTTCCTGTTGTACTTCCTAAAGTTGGCATTGACATCTGCTGAGTAATTTCCTCTGTGCCTGATTGGGGTTCTCTTAGCTCCTTCTTGTCCAGATGCGATGTCTTTTCTCCGTCAATCCACAATTGGAAATTTCTAATATAAGCTCTTTTTCCCTGGGCTCTTGCTTCTTTCATTTTTTGTACCAAATTTCTTTGCAGAGCTCTCTTCTTAGGTGATAAATCTTTATTAATAAAAATGTCTGTTCCTTTTAATTTCTGGACTCTTTTAAGTACTTCATGTACTAATTGGGCTGTTGCAAATTTCACTATAATTGCTCTCTTGCCAAGTTGTCTTCCAACCCGATAAGCTTCAATAATTTCCCATCAATACAATTCCAAATCCAGCTTTTCCTTCGTTATTTCTAATATTTCTTCTGCTGGCCATTTATACCTTCTTTCCTTAACTCCTATGAACACTAAATTAAATCTTCTCTCCCTTTCTTCCAATCTTTCCATTCTTTCCTTAACCATTTCAACTCCCCTTCTTGCTTCCTGCACCTCAACTCTAACATCTTCTTTGATATCTGTTGCCATTTTTTCCAATTGTTTATCTATTCGTTGTTCCATGCCTTCTATTTTGTTTTCCAGGTTTTCCAGCATTGTTATTATATCTGCAGGGCTGGGGTTTACCTCAATTCCTCCAATCACTAACAACAAAGTTATAACACTTGCTAAAACCAATATGTTTGTCATCTTCTCTCCAAAACTGTTTTTACTATTCACCAATTTTACTTTTCTAAACTGTCCAATTCTTGCTCTATACACTGTAATGTCCACTCCCATCGTGACTCAGATCCTTCTTCCTTCACCACAGGAGCACCTCTCAAAACACAACCTTCCTTTATCACTATCTCTTAGCACTCTTGTCATTATTAAGATTCCATAATCATTTATCTACTGATGGCCATTGAGGTGGGAGCTAATTCACCACACATCTTCCCTGTCGAGTCAACTTTAGAAGAGTCCCTCAAAGATGGTGTGGAAAGCTCTGCCCAGAACCATCAGACTACCTTTTGCACCTGCGCGGAACTGGACTGAACTATAACCATACCTGCTATTGGGTATCCAACTTATTGTACTACGTTCAAACATATTCGATAACCTAACGACTTTCAACATTTTACAGCAGCCATAGCTGACCTCCCAATAATCCAATTATACTATCATTATCCTCAATAACAATACACTTATTTAGTATGGCCTCCTATATGCTATAATGTGATTTATGAACTTGGATAGAATAAATTAATAATATAAGGACTTATACTCTGTTTGGTTTTAAATTTAAAAACCATATTCATATTAAATTCACTATTTTTATTTAAACTGCTATATTACGGGCACCTAAACCATTTCAAGCATTGAGAACTATGGTTGTATTTAAAAAATCAAAGAGAAGGTTGTGTTTTTTTAAGTAAGAACCATTTGGTTATAGCATAAGAAATATTTTATTTATGAACATAATGCATATAGGAAATGAAAATATGAACACTTTTTCAGTTTTCTACACAGTTTAAACACATGTTCAGTTGTGGCACCAGCTTCTGTATACTGTCATCACAGAATTCTACTGCCAGTCCATTTAATCAGTCAGGTACAATTGCTTCCAACATGTCAATGATTCCTTAAATTTTTGAAAAAGATGAAAGTCTGAGGATGCTAGGTCAGGACTATAGGTCGGATGGTCAAGTAATTCCCACCAAAACTTGTCCAGTTGCACCTTTGTCCTTCAATGTGAGGGCTAACAGTGTTATGAAGCAGAATGTGCTCTTTGGGAGTAGTCCCCGCCAGTGGTGTGGAATGTTGCGCCTATGTTTTAGTAAGGTTTCACAATAACTCTCAGTACTTATTCTCATTCCTTGTGGTGGGAAGTCTATCAAAAGAATGCCTTTTTAGTTCCAAAAAATTTTGGCCATGATTTTTTGCGTTGTTGGTTGTGGTTTGAATTTTCTTGTTTTTTTTGTTTTTTTTTTTTTTTTTGTTTGGAGAATTGGAATGATGCTGCTAAATGGATTGGCTTTTAGTCTCCAGAGTATAGTATGTAAACGCTATTTCATCACCAGTCACAATGTATCTTAAGAACTCATCCCCATCCTTGGCATAGTGCCTCAAAAATGACAAAAGAATGTGCCAAATGCACAGGCTTTGTACAGTGTTTGCCCATCAATGTTCGTGGGATCCATCTTGCACACACTTTTTTGTATTGAAGTTTTTCAGTAACAATAATTGCATAAATTACTGACCTTTAAATTTGAGGAAAATATTGATGAAACTCGTCACTGCCAAAGCGCCTTTTTTTACGAATCTTCTCATCAACTCTTTACTGATGACAATGGGCTATCCAGATTGAACATCATTATGAATTTAGATCTTTCTTCATTGAGCAGTCTGCATGACTAACCACATTTCCAGCATCTTCCCTATACACTACAAATCCATCAATAATTTTCAGTAGTATGGACCTTTTGTGTGTTAAAAAAAACAATTGTCAGAATGCATCTTACAGTTGTTGGAATTATTAATTGGCATGGTGGAAAATATTGCAGCATAATTAAACAACCAACACCAAGAATTGAGTAGTGGGCAATTGGATGAAAGTGGTTGACCTTAAATCTGCAACACCTGACACTATGTGCAGGTGGTTCTTATTTAAAAAAGACTGTTTTGATACATAATTACCTGCTGGTTTGATAATCACCAGAATATTTATTTGTCACTATGGATAATTGCATTTCTGTTATGTTTCAGAACGGTTACAACAGGAACGGCAGCAAGCTCTAGAAAAAATGGGAATTAGTGTGCAAGCATCAGGCATTAAGGTTGAGAAGAACAAATACTATCTTGTAAATCTTAATGCTGACCCCTCGCTCAATGAACTACTAGTCTATTATCTTAAGGTAATTTGGACATTTTGAAACGGTGAGCTTATAAAACTAGGTTAGTGTGTTTCATACAATGTTTATGTTAGATTGGCTGGAGTAGACTCAGAATTTATTTCTCTCTATAGATTGATAGCAAACACAATACGGTTATAGTTTCGTATGTGTGGCTGCAAAACAAGAAATGTCCATTTTTCTGCAAATTCCGATAATGCTGCCATCTAGTAGGACCTTGAGAGTGCTATAAGATACAGCCATTTGGTTGGAAGAAAACATGGAATATACTGAAATATTTCAACATTTAAAATGTACAGTCGAGTGAAAAAGGGAATATCCATCCATGTAATTGTTAATGGTGTTAAAAACCTGATGTTATAATAACTAGTAACACTGATGGTGTTTGTATTGTTTAAACTTTGTAAACTTTGCAATATTTTACATACAGATGGTAATATTAAAACAAAATGTAAACATGGCATTTTCTATAACTTCATAAAATATTTTATATATTCACAACTTTATATATAATATTATTATTGTAATAAAAGTAGAACTGGACATTCCTTGTTTTCATCAAGCAAAAAATTACATTGATTGACAAGTTATGCTTGAAACATGCTATTCCAGGGTCATAAATGTTTCATTATATTCTCCTGGTTTCAAAATAATACTTTGAATCTACTGTCGCAGTAAAAATACCTCTGCAGCTATGTTAAAAAACTTTCAATTTTTCTCACAATATGAATTGATGAACATACCTAGTTTTCCCCAGACACCCGTTGGTTGATGTTAGGGAAAACAATGCAGGAAGATTATTAATTGAGCCTGGATATTAAGCAGATGCATTTCTTTTTGTAATAACTATGTATATAGAATTGTATTAGATATTTTGAAGTTATACAAGCACTTTTTGTGAGATAAGAACTGAAGCTTTCCTGGCGATGTGTTAATTCAAACTCTTCTCGGGCTTCTAGCCAGGTATTGCTGTTGCTCTACCCTTTTTCCAAAATTGTATGAAACCTAACTAATAAAGACTAGGGACCCAAACACACACGAAAAGGTTTGCATATGTACATGAACACAGAATACTAGAATGTGGCAACAACTGCTTTATAATTTGCCATAAAAAAAGTAATAATAATAACTCCATGGCACGACAACTCACAAGGAACCTTGCCTTACCGCCCGGCCACTGCATCCCCTATCTCTGTCCATGACAGACATCATAGATGGGGGGAGCAGTATTGGAGGGTGAGACGAGGTCAGTGCCTCGAAGCTTCCCAGCCGGTTAATGCGGCCCTCATGACCTGGAGCTGCTACTTCTCCAGCTCCTCAATTGGCCCCCCTGGAACCTCGTGAGGCAGAGTGCACCCCAGACCAGGTCTCCCAGCAGGGAAAAATCCCCACACCGGTACTGAGAATCAAACCCAGGTCTCCTGCTTGGTAGGCAGCTGTGCTACCACCGCGCTAAGGAGACGACCTTTAAAAAAAAAAAAAAACTAACTAACTAACTATAGTTACATATATTGTTATCACTTTCCTTGAGTTCCAGATGTTCTGTCCTCTTTATGTTACATTCAAGCCTGCAGCACATGAACATTTTGGATTAATTATTAGTATTTTAAATATGTTTAATACTCCCCGTATAGTCTGATTGACCATATGGTTCTCTCAATCTACCAAGTGATGACTGGACCCATTTCTGAAGTGAAGGTACCCAGCAGACAAATTTTGAAGTTGTAATATTTGGGGAGCATTTTAATCAAGAGGAACCGTTTTCTCTGTAATGCAGGAACGAACACTGGTTGGTGGCAGGGGAGCTCCAATGGAGCAAGATATTCAGCTCTCAGGTCTTGGTATACAACCAGAACATTGTGTGATAACTATTGAAGATGGAGGCCTGTTTATGGAACCCCTTAACAATGCCCGTTCGTATGTTAATGGATTGCCTGTCACAGAAAGGATCCCTCTACACCACGGGGACAGAATACTCTGGGGAAACCACCACTTCTTCAGAGTTAACTGTCCAAAATCTGCAGGTAAATGCATTTCTGGCTTTTATGATCTTGTCCAAACATCTTTTACTCATTTTTAAACATAAAGCTAACATTTTGTTTCTGTCTGTGGTATTTGATAGCCACGCAGGACAATTATTCAGTTATTTGTAAGATTTTTTATTATTGGAACAGTTAAAAAAGTTGATGCCACAGTTGGGATTTTCCATGTGGTTGCTCTAACCATTGAGCTACTGTGACACATGTCGGTATGCCATTAATTAAATGTTTTTTATCCCGTTCAACCAACTAGTAGTGGCATGTTGTCACAATAGCTCAATGGTTAGAGAACCACTTGGAAAGCGGGAAAACCGTGTTCAAATGCCAGCTGCAGCATTGAACTTTTCAACTAGTTCCAATAATAAAAAATGATTACCCTGTATAATATTCAATAGGTATGAGAGAGGAGTATTACCATTATAATTTGTAAGATTACCATACTGAATCTTGAAATTGCCGAGACTGATTTATGAATAGAATTCTGAAACAATATAATTGCTTACTGTGTGTTATTGTTGAATTCAGTGTACTTAAATGTTCTAATTTTACATAAGAATGGCCTTTCCTTCATTTTAGTTTGTTTGCCAACTGCAATACAGATGTGACAGCTTAGATTCTTGATCATCAGGGTTTTGAGAATTTTACAGCAACAGATGGCTATGAAAATTGGAAATTGAGGACACTTTTTAGTTCTGGTTTGTTAGAACCAGATGTGTCACATGTGCACAGAACAGTTGGTGTTGATTGTTTTAGAGTGCTAATAACCAAAAGTTCAAAGAAAATGTAAACAGTGAAATAAACAAAAGGAGATGAGAATTGAAGCATGAACTATTAGCATAATTTCTGTAGTAAAATGTAGTATTATGTACATACTCATTATGCTTTGTGTTTGAACCAGCAATGGCATCTGAACCACAGACTCCAGCTCAAACAATCGACTACAATTTTGCCAGAGAGGAATTGATGTTGAATGAGCTTAGCAACGACCCAATCCAGGCAGCAATTGCACGACTGGAAAAGCAACATGAAGAAGACAAACAGGGTATGTTTACATCCATATTGTCTGTGTGTATTTTCCTTGGGGACTGGTAGAGTTACGTGAAACCAGTTAGACAAATCTTCCCATGCACAATTAGTTTGATCCAGATTCAACAAAATTTAACATTTGCTCAAAAATTGAAAATATGTTTACACTTATTCAGAATCATATTTTCTCTCCAAAGTAATAAAGTTATAAGGTACATCAACCAAATATATAATGTACATTTTGGGGTAGTGCCGTTGTGCAGTGGCACCACCATTAAACAAAAAATCTGATGTGTTCCATTCACATGACTTTCTCTATATCCCTGCAACAAATTATTCTTAAAAAGTTTATACTTCTATTTACTTCATGCTAATCAGAAAAAATTAGCAGAAATAGTCTTATTACTCGCTTCCTTGTAAGTAGAAGCGAAATAAGGGACTACCATAGGTTAAAGTGATTATCAAAAGCTGGTTGCTATGTCAATGAAGTTCCTTTGTTTATATGGATCGGAGTTGACAAGTTCCTGTATGAGAAAAATATGTTTTTCATAGCAGAAACCAAAAATAAGGAATGTCTCAAAAACGACGAACTCCACGAAAAAATTTATAGAACATAAATTGTGTGTTTTAACATGCTCTACATTTTTGGTGTAGTAAGTTTTTGTCTATCTCTTACGGTTTAGCAGTTATTCAAAATTCTGTAAAATTCATCCAGAATAAACTACTCTTCAGAGGCTATTCCTAGAAAATTCAAGATATACATTTTATTTATCAGGTAAATATGTTTAATATACGAAATTTTAATCAAAATCGTTTAGAGCCATTTTTGAGAAAATCAAAATTTTGGAAAAAAGTTCCATGTAAAGAGTAGTTGGGGGTGGGGGATTTTTCTCAAAATCTTTGTGTCGCATCCCTGGTATTTTACCGAGTTATCGTGTTCACGGACACACACACACGGACCTTTTTGTGAAAATGTTTTTTTTTTATATTGGGGACCCTAAAACATATATTTCTGGTGAAATCTCGGTATCAAATTTTTGGGTGGAGTGCAATACCTTCTCTATACACTGTGTATATAGTGCATATAGAGAAAGTAAAAAGAAGTGCCCACATATTGTGATTATAGATTAAACATTGTTCCTACACTCATGCACTAGTCTCTTGTTTGGACAGCACATTAAGCACTGCACAATCTGGCAGTAGGCAGTAGTTTTCTTAAACTTGTGCCAGCTCCAGGTGTGCACCCTTTGAGCTCATAAGTCACCGTGTATAAGCATAGAGCAATCGTTATTAGTGGCTGCTTATGGATGGATCTAGTGCCAAGGTTGACCTGGCGCACAGTCTCTGTTCCACCCTCCAGAGCACAGTAAAGCACAGTACCTTGCAGGCGACATCAGAGGAATGCACTGTTCTCACCTAAATCCACCTGTAAATGCAGTGTGACCATCTTGCTACAAGTTAATGCCAACACATTTTAAAATTCAGTTAAATCTGGTGCACAAATAGACATAAACTTATCCTTATAAACAAATATACATGTTTTGAATAAAATAAGTTTGAAGTTTTAAAATGATGGAGCATTATTTCAATATTCGTTTTTAGTTTTAAATATTCATGATTTTTGAAAACACAACACATGTGCTTGATCTTTTGTCTGCCACTTGCATCTTCCATTTTCCATTCTATTAAATTTATTAATACAACACATTATGAAATATACCAGTTTTTCACAAAATTACACAATATATCCATTAAACAGGTATTTGAAGAGTTTTATTGTAACAATATTTTTTTGGCGCCACTTTTATTATTTTGATATGCAGTCTGGAAAGGGTTTTGTTTTAAACATTTTTAAAATGTATAGATTGAAGTGTTTCTGTTTTTGAGATAATCCATGCCACATAATTATAGCTTTTACCTATATCATAGGATATTTTGATTCATTGTGCGTTAGGAGAAATTAAACTTTTGAGAGGTTAAAATTGTGGTTTATTGAAAATTACTTTCAGTTTTGTGAGTAAATCAGAAATTGAGGGATCTTTCTACATTTATATATTCTTATTCTTTTTTTTTTTCACCTTAACATCTGTTAGCTTGGTTGGTCATATTGGACGAGACTGATTGGTGAATTGATGCTCACATGTACTCAGGGTTCATGGAGTTATAGTTAGTTGACATTCGTCTTCCCAGGATAAGGAAAAACCCTGGAAAAAACCTTATCTAAGTAACTCACCCTAAGCAAGAATCAAACTTGTGACTTGTTGGTTGAGACACAGACAAGGTACCCCCCACACTACTTAGACATCTATATACCTTCTTACAATAAACTATTGCATGATTGTCTTGAAGCATCCAGTGATGTTTACATACATAACACTAGATTGTTGAAGTAGAATTATGAAAGTAGTCTGGAAATTATGGAAATTTCTATATAAAATTCTTCGATAATTTAACTTTTCTTTCCATTATCAAAATAACAAAATCTAAATTCACAAACATTTTCAAAGAACATGGTATAATATTGGTTCCTCAAAATAAATACAACATAAAAATTTTTGTTAGGCTTTTCAAAAAAAGATGAATTTCAAAAAATAAATAGTCTGACATTTATCTATTAAATTGTTTAAATTGTGCCTTTGTTTACATTGCTAGGACCAAACATCATTTGGAAACCAGAGTTAAGGAGCACATTTTTGGAAATCGAATCATGAAATAAATCCAGAGTTTAAATTATTAAAACACTTAAATGGACCCATAGATTTAATGGTTGGTAGAAAATATTTATATTAAAGAATAAAAATCATGCAATGAATTTTGATATACCACCAATTGATTCTCTCATCAAATTTCTTTTGATTCCATTAGTTAGTAATGCCTTAATACACAATTTACCTAATAGCAGTAACCATAACAATGTAAATAAACAACAGCAAAGAGAAATTTGAGCTGAAGAACAAATTATTGTTAAAAAGCATATGCCTCTATTTACTTCATGCTACTCGAGAACAAATTAGCAGAAATAGTCTTATTACTTGTTTCCTTGTAAGTAGAAGCGAAATAAGGGAGTACCGTAGGTTAAAATGATAGTCAAAAGCTGGTTGCTATGTGACAAGTTCCTTTGTTTATATGGACAGGAGTTGACAAATTCCTATATGAGAAAAGTAAGTTTTTTACAGCTGAAACCAAAAATAATGAATGTCTAAAAAACGATCAACTCCATGAAAAAAATGTATATAGCAAAAAATTGTGTGTTTTAACGTGCTCTATATTTCTTGTGTAGTAAGTTTTTATCTAAGTTTTATGGTTTAGCAGTTATGCAAAATTCCGTAAAATTCGTCCAGAATAAAGTAGTCTTCAGAGGCTATTCCCAGAAAATTCAAGATATACATTTTTTTGTCAGGTAAATATCTTTAATATTTGATATTTTAATCAAAATCGTTAGAGCCATTTTTGCGAAAATCAAAATTTTCGAAAAAAGTTCCATGTAAAGGGTAGTTTGGGGGGGGGGATTTTTCTCAAAACCTTTGTATCGCATCCCTGGAAAATACTAAACTTAAATAGCAAGTTTGGTATTTTACAGACTTTTTGTTTTTGAGTTATCGTGTTCACAGACATACGGACACACACACACATGGACCTTTTTGTGAAAATTCTTTTTTTTATATAAGGGACCCTAAAACATATATTTCCGGTGAAATCTCGGTATCAAATTTTTTGGTGGAGTGCAATACCTTCTCTATACACTATGTACATAGTTTGTATAGAGAAAGTAAAGAACTTTAATTGCAAACTAGTCCTAGTGATTTTAAAAAAGATAAATGAAGAGTTGTTGCAAAAAGTTGACTGTTATATTAATATTTGTGTAACTAGCTTCTTTTTTACATGTTATTTTCTTTCAGTGATTAAATTTATTAATTATGCATCAGTGTACAAATAAGCATTCCAGATTTTGGTTTTATAACCCCAGTAGTTCTGTGCAAATAGAAATTTAGCATTAAATAGATTAATCTTCCTTAAGGTTGGTTAACAATGCACCGAGAACAGTAACCAATATGGAAATGATAATGGGAAACAATGTAGTATATAAGATAATAGACTAATAATGAGAATGGGAGTGCATATTGATGACCATATTGAATCAAAAGTATAAAATTGTGTCAAGACCTAATTCGTTTTTTGAATACACAAAACTTTTGGCTAATGGAGCTTTATAGGCAAATAACACAAATGTATGGTAATAATGAAATGAATGCATCTTCAGAATAGAAATGTTGCATAATGTAATCAAGGAAGAAGCAGTATGCACAATGAAGACCTGATGGAAGTTATCACTCGTTATGAAGGAGTTGAAAACAAATGTTGATGAAAGAAATTCAGAAAAACCAGTTTTTCACTTTTTCGGTGGAAAAGATTTCTCAAAGTGGCAGTAACATCTCGGCTCGGGTCTTTTGCAGTGGAAAAATATAACTTTGGCATTGAAATACTAGTACCATGTTGCAATAAAACCTTGACAGCAATGGTGATTATATTGATAAATGGAGTAAGGTACTCTTTGTAAATAAATTTTGTGTCAATTATTATTTAGTTACACCAAATAATTCTGTACTTTCTGGATAACCCTCATATTTACAGTGAGGAGTCTTAATATGCACAATAGGGTTTTAATATGCCATGCCCAGGAATAAGAATGGCCAAGTTTTGTTTCAATTCCTGGGACCTGAGATTCTGTTAATTTTGAATGCTTCCATTAAAATAAGTGAATTTCAACTTTGTTGTTCTAGTTGTGGTTATTGTTCTCAGTTGTTGTGAACCAGCCTTTGAAGAAAGAATAAAAGAAAACTACTATTGGTTAGTGCTAATTTACCAAACTTAAATTTTTGTGTTACAGTTGCTTTGGAAAAGCAGAGGCAGGAATATGAGCGGCAGTTCCAACAGTTACGTAATATTTTATCCCCGTCCACACCATATTCACCCTATGTGCCATTTGACCCATTTCGATTAGGGAAAATAACACCATGTACTCCTACAACTCAAATGAGAGTTGAAAAATGGGCTCAGGAAAGGTAAGAAAATATATAATTTAGCTATGTAATGGGTAAATACAGTATAGAATTTTAAAAACTAAGGTAGTGAATCTAAAGAAGGAAGAGGATATAAAACTGCTAGGGGAATTATTGGGAAGGATAAGAGAAAAATGATACAGAAAAGTAAAAAGAACATGAACTAAGCTAAGGTCCGCAATGCACAAATGACCACAGATTTTATATGTATGAAGGACTAAAGATAAACACAGTAAAGTAATTTTAATTGTTTTCTCACAAACTGTGTGTAGGACAGGAGTTGGATGGGAGAGTCAGACTGAAAAATTCAGTGCTATAGCCGGGATTTGAATCCGGATCTCCCGGTATCTAGCCGGTTGCTCTACAACTGAGCTACCATGGCAACATGCCGGCATAGCATTGAATTTCTCAACAACTTGCATGTTTCCCAGTAAACCACAAGGTAATCTCAAATTATTTCGAGATGACAACCCCAATGGCAACTTACAATGTTGTAAGTACTTTAAGTCCCAGGATTCATAGTTTTAGCCAACTATTATATAGCTTTGCTAGTGTTTTACTTACAGATTGAATGTTTAAGTTCTGGGTTTAGCTATGCAATTTTCTGCTATGGTATTTTATATGCTGTTGCATACTTGCCAACGTATACAGTTTACATGTAAAATATATGGGTGTGGAGGCTTTTTACAACTTTACAGCAATAGATGGCTGTTTACAATTTTTTGGACAATTTAGAGTGTTGCAAACTTTCAACTTGGGCATGAGTAAACATTAATTTCTGTATATTATATTGTGGTGTGTTACAGTAGAGTCCTGATAACTCAACCTAATGTGGGTTACTGAAATGTCTCATTTTACAAAATAAAGGTTCTGTTATTCATAACTCATAGCATAATATGAACTGCATAAACAGTACATGCTCTTTTTACACACCAAGACTCAATTGTGGACCTCTTCCTTTTCCACCTTGTTATGGTGGTTTGTCCAACTCCTAAACCCATCGTAATTTTACTAATATTTTCCCCTTTGTCCAGCCATTAATGCATTCTATTTAATTTCCATTGTCATGTTAACTTGTTGTCTTTTCTTCTTGT